>CM053582.1:437744605-437772882 GCA_028627135.1 Pseudochirops cupreus
AGGAAAACATTGTACACAGTAACAGCAACATTGTACAATGATCAACTGTGAAGACTTAGCTATTCTCAGCAAGGCAATTTGGAAGAACTCATGATGAAAGGTGCTGTCTACCTCCAGAGAAAGAACTGGTGGAGCCTGAATGCAGATGAAAGATAATTTTCTTTACTTTATTTATTTTTCTCAGGATTGTTTTTGTCTGGGTTTTTTGTTCACAGCATGACTTACATGGAAATACGTTTTGCATGACTACGCATGTATAACCTTGCCTTCTCAATGGAAGGATGGGGAGAGGGAGAGAATTTGGAACCCAAAATGTGAAGAATGAATGTTAAAATTATTTTTACACGTAATTGGGGAAAAAATAAAATATTAAATTTAAAATAAGTAGTTGGCCAATAGATTCACCTAATTCTCAGAAAAGATATTTAATCAAGTGGCATCTCAAAAAGAATAGTTACAAAGAATTTCTCTTAAAAAACCTACTCCATTCTTTCACAAAGACGCCGAGAATCAGAAAGAGAGGGAGTGTGTATGATGTACTATGATAGTGAAGTTCACATTTAGTGAAGACACATTGCCAAGGCAATTCACAGCTGTGGGACTATAGGATCTTAGTGTCTTTTTCTTTCCCTAGAGAGTCTTCACAAAGTATACTGTGTGAAGGGTTATCAGTGTTGGTCATGGATACATTGCCACTGTTAGACTTGGCTGACTCCCTACACAACATGATGTCTCAGCTGGTCAGGTGGTTCAGCACCTTGTAGGGTACCATGTCTTGGCTGGATGGCCCTGGGCTAGCACTTTGAGGAATACCTGTTTTGTCATTCAATTGTTTCAGCTGTGTCCAACTCTTCATGACCCCTTTTGGGGTTTTCTTGACCAAGATATTGGAGTGGTTTGCCATTTCCTTTTCCAGCTCATTTTACAGATGAGGAACTAAGACAAACAGGGTTTGTCCAGGGTCACACAGCTAGTAAGTGTCTGAGGTCAGATTTGAACTCATGAGGATAATCTTCCTGACTCTAGGCCTGATACTCTATCCACTGTCCTAGGAATAGCTATAGTCCCCAGCATTGCAGACTCCAGAATCAACTGGAGCGCTTCTGTGCTCTTCCTAAAAAAGTGAAGATCTTTAGTCTAGGATTGACAAAAACCTCTAGGACTGAAAGAGGCTTCTTCAGGTTGGATCTCTCAAAGCCCTAACTGTTCTTTCCAAGGTTTTCAGATATCTCTTAAATGCCAGACATGATGGCCTTTTCTCAATTCTCGTTCTTTTCAACCTATTTGCTAGCATCTTTTGTCACTCTTGACAACCTTTTCCTCCTGGATACTCTGTCCTCTCTGGGTTGTCATGATACTGTCATCCTCATGTTCCTGTCATGCCTGTCCCACTGCTTCCTCTCATATAGAATGCTCCCTACCTGTGGGTGAGCCTCAAAGTTCTGTCCTGGTTCCTCTTGTCTTCTCCTCTATACTCTTTCTTGGTATCTCATCAGTTCATTTTTATGCATCTTTATGCAAATGATTTAGATCTCCTCTATCTCTCTGTCTTTCTCTCTTTCCCCCTTCTCTTATTCTCTCTCTCTTTCTCTCTCTCTCTCTCTCTCTCCCTCTCCCCCTCACCCCCATCCCTCACTGTCCCTCTCTGTCTCCTGTCTCTCTCTGTCTCTGTCTCTGACTCTCTCTCCCTCCCCAGCTCCAGACCTTCCCTTGAGCTTCAGTCCCAAATCATCAATTGCCTGTTAGATATTTCAAACTGAGTGTCTCTGAGACTGCTCAAACTCAATACATTTAAAACTGAACTGATTTCTCTTCAAACCCTCCTCCCCTTCCTGTTTCTGTTGAAGGTACCACCATCCTCTGGGCTCTCAGCTCCTCATTTCTCCTTCACCCCACATATCCAATCAGTTACCAAATCTTGCCATTTTGAACTTTCATATCTGACCCTTCTCTCCATTCACTTGGCTACCAACTTAATTCAGGCCTTCCTCACCTCCTACCTGGTTATTACAACCACCTCATAATTGATCTTGAAGCCTCAGTTCTCTCCCTGTTCTAGTCCATCTGACACACTGCTGCCAAAATAATTCATTAGCTGCGGATCTAACCATGTGACTCCCCTAATTAGTCTACTTCAGTGGTTTCCTATTGCTGCTAAGTCCAAATATAAACTTCTCTGTTTAACTGTTAAAGCTCCCTTCAACCTGGGCCCAATATATTTTTCCAGTCTCATTATACATTGCTCTCCCTCTTGCATTCTGTGATCTAGCCAAATGGTCCTGTCTCTGTTTCTTACACGTGATACTCCATTTATAGTCTACATGACTTTATACTGGCCATCTTACAGGCTAGGTATGAATTCCCTCTATATTTCTGCCTCATAGAGTACCTCTGTTCCTTTTAGCCTATATGTAGCTCAGACGTCACCTTTTAGATGAGGCCTTTCCTGATTCACCCCTCCCCTCACGTTTCTTCCCTCCAAAACTTTCAGTTCACTTGTTTTCAGTTGCATCTGACCCCATTTGGGGTTTTCTTGGCAAAGATACTAGAGTGGTTTGCCATTTCCTTTTCCAACTTATTTTCAGTTGGGGAAACTGAGGCAAACAGAGTTGAGGGACTTGCCCCAAGGTCACACAGTTAGTACAATGTGTCTGAGGTTAAATTTGAACTCAGATCTTCCTGACTCCAGGCACAGCGTTCCATCCATTGCACAACCTAGCTGCCGCCCTCCCCACCCACCCCCCCAACTTCTTTACATTTAACGCTTTGTATTTATTTGTATTATATATATATATATGCTATAAATACTTACATATGTACTTTTTGCCTCTCCTATTAGATGTAAACTTCATAGCCGTAAGAGTTATATTATTTATTGTATTTGTATCTCTAGGACCTGGCACAGTGCCTGACAGAAACAGATGCTTAATAAATGATTTTTGATCCATTAGTTGTTTGGTTCAGAGCTGCATTCCCTCACTAATAAACCTCACCTAACTGATCAAACCAGTTCATTTTCCAGATTTCTGATGGTCGAGTGTCTGCAAACAAAGGTACTGAAGCAGGTTGTGATCCGGAGAGAAGTTCATTGTCTTTGCTCTGCTCTTAGCTTGGTTTGAGGGAGACCCCTCTTTACAGCTCACTCAGAACCCTAGCAACCACGTGGGTTACCTCCAGTTAGGAAGCAGGAGAGGTCTAAGCTCTCCTGGTTCATCCTTCTAGGTTCTGAGGCAGCTTCCTTCAGTTCATCTTTACCTATGATGATCAGTCCAGTTACACTTCCCGGATTCCAGTTCAGTCTTGAAAACGTGAGTGGTTGGGGAAAAAGGCCTCCAAAAGCAGCATGTGCTCTGGGGCAAATTTGTTTCACTGGCCTCTTCGTATGCAATCAAGCTATTCCAGCTTCAGCCCCTTTCCAAGACTTGGAATGTTTCCTTTGTATCTGAAAGGCATGTCTCTTAATATTGCAATGACTCTGTCTTTTTTTTCCTCCCAAATTTCTGCTTTACTAGAGAACAAATAAGATACAATCCTTCCTCTCCTTGCATAAGCCTAAAAGGGAAATACAGTGTAAAGTAAATACACAGTTATTTTGAGAGGGGAGGCACTAGCATCTAAGGGTATTAGGAAAGATCTAATACCGAAGGTGGTATTTGATCCAAACTTTGAAAGAAACCTAGAGGTAGAGGTAAGAAAGGGACTTTATTTCAGGCATGGGGGTCAGCCTGTATAAAAGCACAGAGATGGGAGATGGGAGATCATAAGGTGAGTCACAGCAAGGCCACTTTGACTGGACTGAAAAGTGAGTGAATAAATAAAGTGGGAAGGGTGGGTTGAAGATAGATTGACAAGGGCTTTAAATGTCAAACAGAAAAGGTTTTATTTGGTCCTAGATATAGTAAGGATCCACCGGAGTTTATTGAGTAGAGAAATGACATGGTCAGTTCTGTGCTTTAGGAAAAATCATTTTGGCAGATATGTAGAGGATGAATTGGAGAAAGGGGATACTTGAGGCAGGGAGATCAACTGATAGGGTTTGGGCTTTGGACCCCTCCCCCTTTAAACTTTCCCATTAATTCCAAGACCAAATCCACTGAACTGATCCTTGAGTTTTAACTGCTCTTTCATTGTGGCCCTCATTGTCTGTACCTGGCCCCACCCTAGACCGCTACTCCTTGATGACATTTGGAAGCAGTCCTTGACCACTGTATATAAGTTTCTGTCTTGCCCCCATTAGATCACTCAGATTCCTTAAGAGTCTGGTCAGGTTGTTAATACGAGGGTTACAAATGTGAGGATTCTTAAAATCTTGTCCACCTGAACTGGTATTTTAATAAACCCTGTCTCTGACTGAAAGAAGGGTTGGGTTGAATTCTTTTGAGGCAGGATCCACATCTATTGCCCTTGAATTTGGGGTTCCCATAGACTGTCACACAACCAGGAGGCAATTTTAATAGTCCAGGGAAGAAATTATGAGGGTCTGAATTAGAGTTTTAGCCATGTGTAAATCCAAGCATGAGCAGCTTTCCAGAGGACTGCTACTGTGAACAGCTTCTGTTGTGCAGAAAAACATTGTTCCTTCTAAGCTGTTTGTCGGCCATCTTGTCCCCCCTCTTCAAGGAAGAAGACAAGTTGGAAGCAGGGCCTGCCAAAGTAAATCTGCATGTGCCAAAGTTTGCCGCCCAAGGCTACACTTCCATATCTACCCTATTCCCGGAAACTGAAACTTACTGTATCCCTTATATGGTCTGAAAATGTGTACTAACCAATTGCTGATTTTGGCTTCTGTAAGTTCCTGCTTATGCAATCCCTCACCTTTAGGTGTGTGGGTTTTTTTGACTTTAACTGATACTCTACCCCTGATCAGGGCTGCTTGATTTGGCTTTCTCCCTGAGCAGTCATGCACTAATAAAATCCACTTTTAATTCATATTCTGGGTCTTACTCTCTTTATTTGGCACAATACTTCAAGATTCTGATCACATAGTATAGTGAACTCTATTTAATCATCAGTAAATGAAAGCAAAACATTCATAGAAACCAAAGTACAGCATTCACAATGTTCACGTTATAACATAACAACTTATCACTAAAGTGGCCACACAATTTTCACCAAAGTGACCACATAGTTTCCTTCCTTTCTTCCTTCCTTTCTTCCTTCCTTCCTTCCTTCCTTCCTTCCTTCCTTCCTTCCTTTCTTTCTTTCTTTCTTTCTTTCTTTCTTTCTTTCTTTCTTTCCTCTTTTGGAGGGGGGAAGGCAGGGCAATTGGGGCTAAGTGACTTTCCCAAGGCTAGTTTTTTTTGTTAAATATCTGAGGCTGGATTTAAACTCAGGTCCTCCTGACTCTAGGGCTGGTGCTGTATTCACTGCACCACCTAGCCACCCCTACATAGTTTTAAACAAAAGATGTCATTCAGTAAGTCCTTAACTCAATCATCCTTAAGGAGCAAGTCTCCTTAAGGGACACAAAGTACAAAGATCAAAGTTCTCCACCCCTAGGTCACAGTAAATCATGATCTTCTCAGTCAGCATTAAGTACCCAAGGAGAGATCTTTTCATCTTGACTGGAGGCTGGCTCTCAGATTCCATGCTTCCTCTTCCATGGTCCCAGCTTTTGCCTGAATTTACCCAATTGTCACCTGGATTCAAAGGTAGGTGGCTCTCAGCTCCTCTCCTAGCTCCTCAGTGTCCAGTCCACCTCAAGACTTTAATGGTTCCTGCTTCTGGGAAGACAAAGCTTAACAGAGCCACAATAATATTCATGCACATTGTTGGCACCATCATCAATTCACTATCTGCCTGTGAAATCGACACAGACCCACCAACAAGGTCTGAGAACTCAACACAAATCATCAGTATGGTACCAGGACCTCTGAAAGCCTCCTCTAGGACTTCTGTAAATAGACAACAAGAAAATCCTCTTTCAGGGGTTCTAGTAAGATCCTAGGGCTTCTGGACAAAGTATCACAAACCAAAATCAACACAGACAGAATGGACAAACAATGTGCCTGGCCTCCACAGCCGTTTTCCTTCTCAGTTCTACTTTCTCCCAGCTTGGGCTTCTCCTTATAGATGGTCAGTAGCCCCACCCTGTTCCTGTCTTTGGCAGGTCCCTCCCACTGTGGGTTTCTCAAGTCCTGTTTCTCAACAAAGACTTGATCTAACCAAGGGCAAGACTCAAAAGAAACTCGAACTGAAACAAGGTGCTAAGTACTTCTTTGCTTGCCATTACACCATTTATGAGTGGAGAAAAAGGGATGGATATAAGAGATGTTGAGGAAGAATTGACAAGACCTGAAATCTGATTGGAGATGGAGGGTGAGGGACAGTTATGTGGCAAAGTGAATGGAACACCAGCCCTGCAGGCAGGAGGACTTGAATTAAAATCTGGTCTCAGACACTTACTAGTTGTGTGACCCTGGGCAAGTCATTTAACCATGATTGCAAAAAAAAAAAAGCATATGGAGGGTGAGAGTAAAGAGTTGAGGATGACTTTGAGGTTGTAAACTTAGGTTCCTAGAAGTATGGCAGTACCCTTGAAAGAAACAGGGAAGAAAGGGTTTAAGAAGATCTTTAGAGTACCTCTGCTTTAAAATATCCAAAATCACCCAAATAACCCAAGTCTTCCTAACTCCAAACCCAACACTTTATTTCAATATGGTTTTTGGTTAGTATTTGGTGTTCTCTCTGCCCTGGGCCCAAGTTCTATTCCAATTAGGGAACCAAAATATGTTGTTGTTTGGGGTGCTGGGAACTCCAAAATGTAAGAGTACCGGAGGGTCTGGGTAGAAAGAATTCAAACACTCAAGCCTTCTTTAAGTCAAAGTAGTGAGGTTTATTGTAACAGTATGGCTGGCAAGATTCCTGGTAAAAATGTAGCTTAATGGGGGTTAGAATTATACTTTTATACAGAAAAATACTGTGAGAAGATTTGGATGGGATTAAAGAGTGGCAAATAGCCTGGGGGCTCAGGTATAGACAGTGAAAAGAATTGAGTGGTCTGGGCTGGGTTGTAGAGTCATAGTGAAAGAACTATTGAGGATCCAAGTAGCCAGGGATGATGTCATGTAGGAAAGTTCAGGGGCTAGGCTGCTTTCAGAGACATGGTCTTTTCCTTCTAGGGGTCCAGGTCCCATCACCCCATCAGTTATTTGGGAAAACTAAGGTAACTCTATCTCTAAATCCTAAAGAAAAGAAGATCTGGGTTTGCATGTTTTGTTTTCTCCCAGACTGAAAGAGAGGGTATTTAATTATTCTCACAATAATCCTGAAAGATTGGATGGGGGAGGGGGACAGCGATGACACAATTATTCTCATTTTATAGATTAGGAAGTTAAAGCCCAGAATGACTTGTGAACTCAATCACACTCAAGTAAGAGAACCGGGATTAGAACCCTGGTCTCCTAGTTCTCTATCTCAAGCTTAATAGTCTATGGCAGTCTTTCCAGAATGTGCAGATCTGGTAACCCCAAGACTTAGCTTCTGGGTGGCCATAGACAAGAGCAGCCTTGCTCAATCCCAGGACACATATGAGTTTATTTGAAGTTCTTCCACCTGGGCTCCAGATTAACTTTATTGCCTTATCCACAATCTTCTAATAGTCATCTAGAGTCCTGCTCATGTAAGAAATGCCTAAGGGAGAGGTAGTCACAATTACCCAGCAGGCGGGACATGCCTGTCCACACAGGAGGCAGGTAGTGTTAGACCTGGGCAGTGCATTTGTGAGTTCTGGATGTAAGCCAGTCTGAAGTGTCTGGTGTTGATTGCCGGTCTGTGTGGGCCTTAAGAGCATCAGAGTAGGGGAAGTACTGAGCCTCTTTCTGGAAGCGTTAGGTTTGGTGACCTTGTTGTTCAGTTGTTTCAATTGTATCTGTCTCTTCATGAACCCATTTTGGGGTTTTCTTGGAAGTGATACTGGAGTGGTTTGCCATTTTCTTCTCTCAACTCATTTTATAGATGAGGAAACTGAGGCCAAGAGGGTTAAGTGACTTGCCCAGGGTCACACAGCTAGTCTGAGTCCAGATTTGAACTCAGGATTTCTTGACTCCAGGCCCAACTCTACCACATAGCTTTTCAACTTCTGAGTTACCTCCATTTTTCACACTGAGAACCAAGGCTTCTGGTTTCAGTGCCATAGATTTTAAGTAGCGAAAGAAGACCACCGTGCCTCTGGGTTGCATATCTCTCTGGGTGCTCTCCTCTGGAGAGCCTGGAGTCTGATTAGTGTTCCTTTCCACTGCCCAACCCAGTGATTAACTAGATAATTTGTTATTTGTTCTGAAAGAGGGGAACTAGCCCTCCTGGGAAGAAGAATTCGGTGTTGGAGGTACAGTCATTTCCGAGGTCTGAATGAGTAAGAAAAATCCCCGGAATCTTGTCTCTATTCCGGAGACTGGGTTCCAGCAAAGGGAGCAGGAAGATATTTCCTTGTTTTTAGGCTCTTGTTTATCAAATTAGTAAGAGCTTTGGTAGCTCCCTGGCCCCCAGCATTATTCCAGCATGACATGAGAAAGCAATTAGACTTCTGCCCAGTGTCAGTCAAACAGCAGTGATTCTGTCCTGGATCAAGGCTGAGGCCTTCCTTTTCTACCCATGAGCCAATTATCTCATTATCAAACCCTTGGGACTCTCTATAAAGCACTTCCTGGCCCCCAAGAGCTTTTCAGAGATGAATTACTCCCTGCAACAGGCCCAGGAGGTGGGTGAGTAGTGCTGGCATCATTCTTATCCCTTAATTGGCAGAAGGCAGTAGGGAAGCGGAGGAAGGATGAGTCATGGGCCAAGCCAGAGACCGTTAGAACCAGGGATCTTCCCAAGGGTCAGAAGCCCAGCATTGCTGCTGAGGAGGGAATGGGGTGAGAGAGGAGGTGGAATTTTCCAGGACTTTGATCTTGGGGGATTGGATCGTGAGAGAAAAAGCAAGAGGAGAAGACTTGGGAGCAGTGACCTTTGTTTCTGGGTCCAAGGAGGTGGTGGATTGTGAAATTTTCAGTGTGAGCATTTACACCTCGGAAATTCTCACACCCTCGGGCAGGGCTTGATTCCGGTTTTGTTGATCAACCAGAAGAGTCAAATCCAGCAGCCACAGGGCAAACGATATTCAAAACCAGCAGAACAGGACGTGTAATTGGGAAGTAGTTTGATAAAACAAACCAAAACACAAATGAAATTTTAAAATACAAATAAAAATAGAAAAAATCCAAATCCAAAAAATAATTTTTGAGCGCGATGTTAATTTCTAGTTTTCTAAGTCAATGTGTGGCCTGCTGGGCCCGTTTCTATCTGAGTGTTACACTGCTGGACTGCACCTAAGAGTGATGGAGAAAATCGTAATGGTGCCAATTAAACCTTTTTAAAGAAGCCGATTGTTAAACATTTACTAGCACGCCCCTGGTTGGCCACTTCCTTCCTTGGCCGACCTTTCTCCTCCCCATATGTAGCGATTTGTTTTGTGCTTTGATAACGTGTTTATCACATAATATTGTGTATCACAACCATCTCTCTTAGTGTCTTACCAACCTACAAGGGGCAGCTAGGCGGTGAAGTCGAAAGAACCTGGGTCTGGAGTATGGAAGATTCATCTTCCTGAGTTCAAATCTGACCTCAGACACTTACTAGATGTGTGAGCCCAGGCAAGTCACTTAATCCTGTTGGCCTCAGTTTCCTCACATGTAAAATGAGCTGGAGAAGGAAATGGCAAAGCACTCCAGTATTTCTGCCAAGAAAACTCTGAATAAGGTCAGTTGGACACAAATGAAAATAACTGAACAAGAAGAAGACTATGAGCTCTGTGAAGGATGGGACCCTATTTTATCTAAACTTTATACCCTCCCTCCATCTACCATAGTGCTGGTATTTAATAAGTGTTTGATGGATAATAAAATTTCCCATTTGTAAAGTTCTTTTACATTCACAACACATTTTTCTCATGATAACCCTGAAGGATAGATTATAAGAATTATTATTTCTATCCCAGATACATTAAGAGATTTGCTACAATCGCTACAATTGATGAGCAAAGGAGCTGAAATCAGAACCCATGTGTCTTCTGACTCCAAATCTAGTATTCTTTCTATATCCCAGGCTGCCCCTCATTCATTTATTCATTTACTAAGTAAATGAATGAATGAGAGGAGATGGGTAGCCCCAGCTCAAGAGGCAATCGGACACTCAGGGCCCTACTAGGGGTATTTTTGGAGATGGGAGATTCTGAAGAGCAGCATCCATAGACTCACATCAGAGGAGGGGCAAGCATGACAGACAAGAAGGCAGAGTCAGAAAACGTACTATGGGGGGTGATGTCATTTATTTAGAGTAGACCATTCAGTGATTGTGGTTCTGAGTGTACTGGGTGGGAAATTACAAGAGCCCCTAGAGAAGGAATGGGGTAGCTGATCCTGTAAATGAGGGAAGAAGAAAGTTTGTATGTAAGTTTTGGCTGAGGTGGAGCCCGGCTGAGAGACTGAGTGGGTGGCAGAGTTCCAAACAAATAGACAAGGGAGATGGAGTAATAATAATGTCTTGGACACACAAGAGGAAAAAAGTAGCTAAAGGACAAGGATAACTCCAAGATTTCTGGTCTCAGGAGCCTGGTGAGGATCTGAAATAAGGAGAGTAGCAGTGGTATCATCAGTGGGGAGGAGGGGTACTATCTGGCTGAGCGGTGCCATTGGATACAGGAAGGAGATTACAAAAGATCCAACGTCTGAGACTGGGCAGAGTAATAACTACTGTCCACCAATTACTACTGGGCAGAGTAGTGAGAGACCCAGTGACTCTGGTCCATGAAATGGTGGAGCTAGGGGTCAGAAATGAGGAGTCCTTGGCTACAGCAAAGGTACTGTCCCAGAAAGAGAAGAACCAAGTGGGTGTGGGTAATGTCAAACAGCAGCCATCAGGCAAGAGTAGGAATATTTAAAGAAGATATTTGGAATGGGTAGAGAATCTGATCTGGAATCAGAAGACATGGTTTTGAATTCTTGCTTGGTTACTTATGCGGTGACCTTCAACATGGCTTTTAACTTCTCTGGGCCTCAGTTTCTCCATGTGTGAAATGAAGTGATCAATGATCTCTTCTAAGGTCCCTGTTGGTTTTAAACCCTATGATCCTCTATATATCTGGTGGGTTCTGCCCTAGCTATGTATTAGGTAGGTAAACCTGGGCTGGTAGGTGAACACTTCTTTATATCTCAGCTTCCTTCATCCATAAAATGGGACTAATAACACCAGTCCTAGAATTGTGGGGATAAAATGAGGCAATAGATGTACCTGCACTCAGAAAAGTGAATATTGTGAATATTTTCTTTTCTTCTCAGAGATCTTATTCCTGCTTCTCCTTTGCCAAGCTCTATGCCCCAGGGCTAGGAGATGGGAAGTAATGGACTCTTTGACTCCTAGGATGGCCATGGCACAGTCACCAAGGCAGGAGACAGAAGGTAGCTGGTGTTCTTTGTCCTATTCTTCCTTCCCTCTCATAACAATAGCTAATACTTTAAGGTTTGCCAAGTGCTACGGGTAACTGTTATCTCATTGAGAGATGGTTACTATACGTGCTAAGATCCTTATTTCATAGACGATGAAACTGAAGGTCAGAGAGATTCGTTGACTTGCCCAGGATAACACAGCTTGCAAATTCCAGAGGCAGGAGTCAAACCAACGTCTCTCCACTGAGAGACAGCTTAGGGGGTACAGTGGATAGAGCTCTGTCCCGGAGTCAGGAGAACCTGAGTTCAATTCTGACCCCAGATACTCAGACCCTCAACAAGTTGCTTAATCTCTGTCTGTCTCATTTTCCTCATCCATAAAAATGGGAATAAGGATAGCATCTACCTCCCAGGATTGTCGGGAGGAATAAATTATATAATCATTGTAAAGTAACTTAGCATAATATCCTACACATAGTAGACACTTTAAAAATGCATTAAAATATTCTTTCTCGAGACTCTTAAGTTCAGTGTTCTTTTCATTAGACTGTGCTGCCTCCCATAGACAAAAAAAGAAAGGGAGGAAAGAAGGTAGGAAGAAAGAAAGAAGGAAAAAGAAAGGAAAGAAGGAAGGAAAAAGGAAGGGGGGAAGGAAGGAAGGAAGGAACGAAGAAAAGAAGGAAAAAAGGTAGGAAGGAAAGAAGGAAGGAAGGAAGGAAGGAAGGAAGGAAGGAAGGAAGGAAGGAAAAATATAGGCTAGAAGATAATGTCTTGGGAACCTGCTCCTTATACCTTGTCTGTCATCCCATCCTCCCAGGTGAATCTCGGGGAAATAGCAGGTAGAGTGGGAGAGCTCTTCCAAAGGATCCCTCCCTGAGTCTTAAAATTCTCTGACATGAGTAAGCTTGTACCAGTTTCTTCCCCTTCAAGCTGGTCCAGGGAATCTTACCTTTAGCCCAAGGGTTACAGAGCTCACTAGCCTCCCCACCCTGTTAAAGGAAAAAGTCCCAGGTAAGCTCAAAACCACTGAGTCGCCCTGTCAAATAAGATCGATGTAAAAAAGTCCCTTTCTTGCTGATGAGGGGTTTGAATATCAACTAGTAGTCAGTTCCCTAGCAGTCTTCTGTCACCCCACTAACATGAATCAGCACCAGTCTCCAGCTTCAGGGTCCCTTCCCCCTTCCCCCAATGTCTGGTCCTGATTGATTCTAACAAAAACTTTTTAAAAGTTCACCGGACTACTGGATAAGGATCCCCATTTCTACCAGGCTCCAGTACTTCTCACCCATTTCCACCATCCTATATTTCTTCCGTCAGTCAACAAACACGCTAAATGCCTACTGTATTCCAGGCACTGTGCTAAGTGCTGAAGATACAAATGTGAAAAAAGACTGTTCCTGCCCTCATCAAGCTTATTACCTAATAAGGAGAAGACAACACAAAAGAAGCTCAAATGTGTGTGTGGGGAAGAGGTGTCCAAATAGCCATGAGATGTTCTGAGCTGTACTCACTTCTTAAATGGTTCCACCATCCAAATAGTGGAAAAATCAGAGAAGTCCCAAAGTAGTATAGCCAGGGTAGACATGAGATATTCTGAGCTGTACTCACTCCTTGAATGGCTCCACCATCCAAATAATAGAAAAATCAGAAAAGTCCCAAAGTAGTGTAGCCAGGTGAGACATGAGATGTTCTGAGCTGTACTCACTCCTTAAATGCCTCCACCATCCAATTAGAGGTAAGAAGGGTGGTGTTGAGGTGAAATATCAAGGCTGATGGCATTTTGAGGGTGGTAAGGTTTTCCCACTAAAACTGGCTTGCTGTACTCCCTTGTCTGCTCTGTATTTCCTTGTACTGGATATCAGTATTCCAAACCTTCCTGAAGTTGTATTACAACACCAGCCTTGCATCCTGTTTTCTTTCTATCTCTTTTCTCCGTACCCTTTACACTACAATAGTGCATTTCACTATTTAAAAAAATCTCTGCTGATTCCTGAGCTCCCCTTTGTCCCACTGTGCCTCTTGGACCCTCCTGGCCTCTGAGCTAGCTTGGGTTCAGACATCTGATGTTTCCATCTTTTCAGTTTTCTCATCTGTAAGATTTGGGGATTTGATGAGATGACCCATGAGGTTCCTCGTGGCTGTAAGTGAATGATCCTATGATTGTCTGTCCCCTGCTTTTATGAAGGAAAGGACAATCAGTCCACAAATATTAAGCACCTATTATGTGCTGGGCACTGTGATAAGCATTAGGGATACAAAGAAAGGCAAAAAGATAGTCCTTGCTTTTAAGGAGCTCACAGTCTAATTAATGGGGGAGACAGCATGGGAGCAACTATGTACAAACAATATATATATATATATATATACACATATGTATATGGATTTACATTGATATATGGACATATATATATAAATATCTGTAGGATAAATGAGAGATAATCAATGGAGAGAAGGCATTATAATTAATTACCTACACTACTGTAAGCTCTGGCCTGGCTTCTGCTACCTCTTTTCCTTTTATCCACTGTCTCCCGCCCCTACTTCTCCCTTTCTTTAGAACATAAGTGTGCTTTCTAGAGTTTATTTGGAAGGAAAAGAAATAAATTCAGAAATAACATATCAGGGTAGTGTAACCAGAATTAAATATAAGAGAACCTTCTAAGCTAGAAGGGAAATTTCATCTTCTAAATATGATACAGGTAGAGTATGGTAGCGACCACATGAAACGGTATGAATAAAACACTAAGGGTGTTCAGAGGACAGAGACTTTCAGCTTGTGGGAGTTCAGAGGACATTACTGCCAGGTGGAGAAGGGAAGGAGTACAGGGATCAGGGAAACCCTCATTTGATCCTCCGTTTTGTCATTGGCTTCTTATATGACAGTGCCGCTGCAAAAACGGGTGTCACCTACCCCAGAATAACCCCCACCCCAGCCCTCGCTCCAGTCAACACACGCATCTCTGACTTGACTTTAACTTATCAGGAAATTGCAGTGATCGAGGGCTCAAAGATTTGAACAGGATGAGATGAATGAGTTCCTAGTGGGAAAGTACTTTGAACTTCTGGTTGAATGAATATTAAAGTACAAGGCACGACTGGGATTGGGCAATCATTTAGTATGCTGTAGCTATGACTGAAGAACTCGGTTAATTCCACTAGGGGGCATACCGCTCATGTCATCTTCTAAAAGCCCCTTTATGCCCCAGGGAAAGGCGGAGGCAGAGAGTTCTGGACTGTCCTCCAGCCACGTGCGGCATGTGGCACTGGGCACGCATGGTATCAGCTCTCTGGGAGGAGATTGTAGTTAGCAGTAGTTTCTGTATCTCGGTCCCTGGACCCGTCACCCTTTCTCACCTCAATGACTCAGTTTCAAGGTGCGTTGAGGCCACCAGAATTCACCACTAGCCCTTTAGAGAGCGAGCCCCGAAAAGGTGAGGGTCAGAGGAAAGAGAAGAAAAACAGCCAGGGCTGACTGGTGAGAGATGTACTTGGATCCACGACTTCCACGGGCTCTTGGGTCAAGCTCGGAGCAGGGGACCTGCCTCTTCCCCAGCACTTCAGGGGTTAATCCCCCTCCGCCTCTCGTACGCTTCGTGGTGCCAAAGGGGGTGTTACTGGAATTCCTCCCTCTCTCCCGTAATGAGGAGGCTGAGCCGTCTCTCCGAGGAGGGGGCAATAGCGTGGATAAAGGAGACTGGAAAAAAAAAGTGGGTGGTTTCCAAAAATAAAACCCTTCACATCCCCTCCCGAGGTTGCAGTGACAGGAGGAAGAAACCAGAAGGTGCAAGCAGCTGTGTGCGCAGAGTGGTCTAGGGGGCACTGGGCTGAACAGGAGGCAAGGGGCCGGGGATCAGAACAGGTCTGAATCTGGGAGAATTCTCGATACCCCCGCGCTGCCCAAATCCGTAGTTCTTCTTTCCCCCAACCCCCTGATCGGGTGGCGGGTTTGGGATAGTGATTCCCGGGTGGAAAGTGAGTTTCGGAGGTTCTCAAGGCAATCATCTCCTGTCTGGCGAGACCAGGAGCTTGGGAGCCCGGTGTGCAGCTGCTCCGGGCGCTACATGCGGCGGCTGCAACTTGTTGTCCGCTGAATTCTTCTCGCCAGAGGCCAATCATGGGGAGCTACTGGAGAAGCTTTTTGCCCTTGACCCTGGCTTTCTTTGTGGGTATGGGTGATGCCCAGAGGGATCTCGTGGGGAGGTACGAAACCGCGGGTAGGGACCGGGGCCGGCTTCGGCGACCTGGGGTTAGTCATTCTGGTGCGACTGTAGGCAAGGTGTACAGTCTGTTCCGGGAGCAAGGAGGGCTTAGTCCAGGTCAGCCTCACGGAGATGTACCCCAGCCGGGTTGGGGACACCTGAGGAACCCCACCGACGGCGAGATCAGGAGGCTTCTCAGAACACAACAGACCCGTAGAGTCCTGCCACCTGCGCAGATGTCTGCAGTTAGCCTACGACAGCAGAATCCACCTCTGGCCAGGTCTGCCTCGGCTCCGCAGCGCCCTCGGACAGGGCAGAGAGTCCGGGCTGCGCCCCCGCCCTCATCCCGCGGGCGACTGATGGGGTAAGCCAAAGTGTGTGTGTGTGTGTGTGTGTGTGTGTGTGTGTGTGTGTGTGTGTGTGTGTGTGTGTGTGTGTAGATATTGCTTTTGGGAAGTTCATTACCAAGATTATATATCATATCACTTTATATATAGACACACATATATAGGTATATAAGTATATATGTACATGTACGCATATGCATATGCATATATATGTGTCTTTTGAATTATATATGTATGTAGGTAGATATCAATATGGAAAGGGTGTAGGGAGGGGCAGGAAATGATAGATATCTAGGTAGATTCATATCTAGATAAATAGATCTATAGATAGATCTATGAAATAACAATCACCTCCTGCCCCTCCCTATCCTTTGCCATTGGCACCTGCTTTTGTCCTTTGAGCCGCTACGTGAGCCGCCTGCCCCTCCTCAGCTGTCCTAATTTAGCTTCTCTACGCCATCCTCAATTTCTTCCTCCTCTGTAAGTTAACTTTCTTAACCTCAACATGTCTGCACAACCACAATTCGCGTAAGGAAACGGAGTTCTGCTCTGGCTAAGAGAAGAAAGTGAACCCAGGTCCAGGTGTGCCTCGTTGTAGTGGGCAGAACGAAACAGAAGTTGAAGCTTTTCTTTACCGGGATTCACATCTGTGTGCTGTGTCTGAATCCCGGAGCAGTGGCCCCTGGGGAACGTGTCTGGCTGGAGAGTGGGGACCAGACTGGGGTGGAGGTGGGGAAAGGGGAGGCGCGGAGGACGGCACTCGCAGGTGGAGACCGATGTTACTCTGGGACTCATGTTTTGAAGGGAAGTTTGGTGTTTGTGTGAACTCGTGGGTTTGTCTGAGAATGTTCAAGAGGGCAGGACGCATGAATGGGATAGAGATGGGGGAGGAGACCTGGGAAAATTGCCGACTGAGTTTAGTAACTGGGAATAGGTAGAAGTCTGGAGTTATACATTTTAGATTTGGGCTCTGTGTGTGTTTGTGCATTCGTGTGCTTGCTCCCCAGTGTCCTCTCTGTGGAACTGAGCTGTTACCCCAACACACCCATATACAGATAAATATATTTCCCTCTTTCCTTCTCATTCATCTTCCCAGTGCTCTTTCACTTATGCCTCCCAATTCCTCTGCTTTCCTGCTAGAATCTCTCCGTTTCCCCACTCCCTCTGCTGGCTCAGCCCTCTGACCTCTTCTGCCTGGGCTGTAGATGCTCCTTTGGAACACTAGTGTGCTAGGCTAGTGGCTGGAACCTGACAGGTGCCTCCTGAGGCGAACTCTTGGTTACTGGGCAGTGCTCAAGCAAAGCTGGCAAGGGCATCAGCCATTGTCCCTACCCCTCTCACCCAATTTGTACATTCCATTAGGGCCCCAAGGATTGAATAGATTAAGTCAGTTATCCTAACTGCAGTTGTGTTTCCATGGAGAATGGCAAACCATTCTCTGGCATCAGCATGTGTCTTTTTTGTTGTTGTTTTTTTTGGGGGGGAGGCAGGGCAATTGGGGTTAAGTGACTTCCCCAAGATCACACTGCTAGTAAGTGTTAAGTGTCTGAGGTCAGATTTTAACTCAGGTCCTCCTGACTCCAGGGCTGGTGCTCTATTCACTGTGCCACCTAGCTGCCCCATCAGCATGTGTCTTCATCCATCCATCCATCCATCCATTCATCCATCTATATCTATCTATCTATCTATCTATCTATCTTATATATATATATATATAAAACACATACATAAATTATGCAGCTTGTCTGTATAGAAAACAATATTTTCAAAAATAGCTTTGCCCTGCCAGTGTAGAAATGGTATTCACTCATTTGTTAGTAGGATCATATGGGATATTTCTCCTGATATTTCTGTGTGTTACATGTTCTTTATATCCCTCTGACAACTTCCATTCAAACGTCCTACCACCTAGGAGAAGGTTTGAGGAAAGGCAGGTGGGCTGGAAAATGGGACTGTGGAGTAAGAATTAAAGGTGGTAGAAAGGTGGTTCAGTAGAAAGCTGTGGGATTGAGTATTGAGTCAGGAGGGCCAGGATTTGAATCCCATGTGATTTGGGACATGCCACTTAAATTCTGTGGGTCTCAAGTTACCTTCTCTATAAAA
Source organism: Pseudochirops cupreus (assembly GCA_028627135.1). Lineage (NCBI taxonomy): Eukaryota > Metazoa > Chordata > Mammalia > Diprotodontia > Pseudocheiridae > Pseudochirops > Pseudochirops cupreus. The sequence continues at coordinate 437,762,678 of CM053582.1, forward strand.
TGATGGAGGTGGAAAGGATCTCAGGGGATATCTATTCCTATCTCTTCTTTTTGCACTTGAGGACAGTTGAGGCCTAGAGAACTATCTGGTATCCAGAATTTCCCCTACTCTACACTTTCCACATGATAGCTTGGTGATGCAGTAAATAGAATGCTGGCCCTGGAGTCAGGAGAACCTGAGTTCAAATCTGACCCTTAACACTTATGTGTGACCCTGGGCAAGTCACTGAACCCTGTTTTGTCTCCATTTCCTCATCTGTAAAATGAGCTAGAGAAGGAAATAGCAAACCGCTCCAGTATCTCTGCCAAGAAAATCCCAAATGGGGTCACAGAGAGTTAGACACGACTGAAACAACAACAATATATCAAGGCAGTAGTATCTGAATCAATACTGATAATCCACATTGGTTCCCCACCCCGTTTACTCTCCCCCATGTAGCTAGGAAGCATTTGCATAGTTTGGCCTTTTATAAGCAGATTCATGTTTCTCATCACCATCTTCACTAATAACAAAATTTTTGAGTGTGGATGAGCTTCCACAAATTCAACAAACATTTCTTTTTTTTTTCTTCTCTTTTTGGAGGGAGGAAGGTTGGGCATTTGGGGTTAAGTGACTTGCCCAAGGTCACACAGCTAGTAAGTGTTAAGTGTCTGAGGGTGGATTTGAACTCGGGTCCTCCGGACTCCAGGGCTGGTGCTCTATTTACTGCACCATCTAGCTGCCCCCAGCAAATATTTCTTAAGCATCTATATATTGTGCTAGGCATTGGGGATTACAAAGATGCAACAAGGTACACCCCTTGGGCCTTTCACAAAACAGTAGGAGGGCTGATGTTTACAAGTTATTCCAGTAAAAGGTATTATATGAAAAGGAGAGGTCCAAGCAGAATGGAGAGATTGATGGTGAGGAATCACTTGGAGCTTGAGGAATGCCCTGAGGATGCCAAGATGTGTGAGGCACAGCTCAGAGGGCCTGTAGATCTAACAGATTTGGGAGACTGGAACAAAAACATGCAAAGACTGAGTGACCCTGTACGAGAAAGTGCTGTAGGAGTTCAAGGGAAGGAGTGATGAGGAGCAGTTGAGAGGAGACAGGACCTGAGTTAGAACTTGAAGAAAGGGAAGAGAAGAGAAAAGACAGTCCAAATAGGGGTGAGGTTATCAGCTAAAGTTTGAAGGTTTACCATCATTGTAAACCCAGTCAGTTAATTACCATTTGACTGACACCAAGTAAAGCACAGGGGACACAAAGCACGACAGACAATAGTCTGCCCTTTCCAAAACCTCCCAATCTAATGAGGGGAGATTGCATTCAAACAGTTAGGAGAGATAAACTATAGACAAGATAAATTGGAGATAATTTCAGAGGGAAAGCACTAGCATTCATGAGGGTTGGGAGAGCTTTCCTATAGAAGGTGGGGTTTTAGCTGAGACCTGAAGGAAGCCAAGAAGAGAGGTGGCAGAGATGAGGAAGGAGAGAATTCCAGGCATGGGGGACCATGAGTTAAAATGGCCAGAATTGGGAGATGTCCAAACTAAAGAGTTTGGACTTCATCCTATATATGATGAGGAGTTCTTGCAAGTTTGGGAGTAAGGAAGTGATATATGGAGCAGCTAAGTGGCAGAGTGGATAGTGCCAGACCTGGTGTAAGGAAGACTCATCTTCCTGAGTTCAAATCTGGCCTCAGACACTTACTAGCTGTGTGATCCTGGGTGAGTCACTTCATCTTGTTTGCCTCAGTTTCCCCATCTGTAAAATGAGCTGTAGAAGGAAATGGCAAACCACTCCAGTATCTTTGCCAAGGAAATCCCAAGTGGTGTTCCAAAGAGTTGGACACAACTGAAATGACTAAAAAACCAAAACAAAAGTGATATTTTTTTTTTAGAAAAATTAATCTGGTGCAGGGGAATGTGTGTATACACAGGGGCTCCAATGGCAAGTGTGGTCAATCCACTGTTTAAAGTAGGTACACACCTCACCTGCTCACAAAGGCATAAGACATTACTTGTGGGCTCTTCTTGGTAAAGGGGAAGGCTGCTTCCTCCCAGCTCTAGTCTATCACTCTTCACCCGCCTGTGGGGGCTTGAGTGGAAGGGATCTTGTTACGTCATTCATCTTCACTGTTTTGGAAAGAGATACAGAGTCAGGGAATCCTGGGTTAAAATCCCCTGTTGTCACGCCCTGTGTGACCTTGAGCAGGTTGTCAAAGCTCTGGACCTTTTTTTCCTTTCTTCATCCGCTAAGTGAGATTGTTAGACTAGATTTCTAAGGTCTAAGTCTTTGATCCTATGATCCCGCGTCTACGGTGAGTAAAGATACAGAGACAGGCAGGCTGATCAATGCGCAGTTTACCCCTGGTTCCTTAGCATCGAAAGCTAATCGCCCCCTGGTGGTGAAATTTGGAACTGCAATGCTCTGTCACTGGATTTCTCCGGCCTCGCTTGGGGTTCCACTCTTCATAAAATTTTGGAGATCATCTAGTCTAAGGGTGGGGAACCTGCGGCCTCGAGGCCACATGTAGCTCTCTATGTCCTCAAGTGTGGCCTTTTGACGGAATCCAAACTTCTCAGGACAAATCCCCAGATTGTCCACCCCTGGTACCCCACGAGATATAAAATGGTAGGTGTCTGAGGGCAGGGATAATTTCATCTTCGTCGTTGCAAACCCAGCACCTGACATGGGGCCTGGGATACAGCAGGGGCTTAGGAAAAGCTTGCTGATTTATTACAGTAAGCAATGACGGGCGAGTTCCTTTCTATTCCCACCCAATTAATTGATTCTCTCTTATTTGCTTACTATTCATCTCTAATAGCTTCAAGGAGCTTTCTGGATCAAAGCTGAACTTCTTCAAACTGTGAGATCATAAGCCTTGTGAGTCTGGGTCAAATCTCGTGGTCTGTCCAGTTTAGTATTTCATCTGCAATGGGGGCACCAAAAGGTAGACTATAAGTGGAAATGGCCGTTCTCCCTAAAGCAAATTCTGAAGGTATAAATCCTATATTGTTATCTGTGTATAAGAGAGGGATGTTTGGCCCCAATACCTCTCAAAATGAGTTCTGTGCTATTCACAGTCCTTTGCTCCCATCCTTCCACCACTCTATGTCCTCTGGGTCTCACCAACCTCCCAACCTCTGACACACCTTGTAATCATTATAAAGGGACAGTAATCTACAGGTGGAGCAGCCAGGTGGTGCAGTGGACAGAATGCTGAGCCTGGAATCAGAAAGACCTGAGTTCAAATGTGACCTCAGACACTAGCTATGTGACCTGTTGGCCTCAGTTTCCTCATCTTAAAATAAACTAGAGAAGGAAATGGCAAACCACTCCAGTACCTTTGCCAAGAAAATCCCAAATGGGATCATGAAGAGTTGGGCACGACTGAACAACAACAACAATCTAGAGATGGATATGCCATTTCTGCCCTCCACCTCCTCCCCTCTTCCCTCCTTGACCCAGTTCCTAGAAACCCTGGAAGGGTCCTGGGGCCTTTTTCCAAGTATTGGAGGCCAGAACTCAGGAATAGGTGTGACTGACCAATCACCCTACTTAGTTTTCCTGGAATAGGTCTTGGCGATGAAAGAAGAGTGCCAAAGGGCATGGGAGACTTCTGGAAGAGGCTGGTGCTAGAGATGTCTGATCCAGGAAGGTTGAGCCATGGGCCAGAGGGGTGACTTGGCTGTAGGGGACATTCCTGGAGCTCCCTGGGTGGCAGCTCTCCTTAATGTTGGTTCAGAAGGCCAGGAATGGGCCTCAGTTTTTTTTTTTAAGCCAAAGGAATTTATTTTGAATTCTTTGTAAGGCTCCAAAAACCACACAGGCTTTGGGGTCCACTCAAATGTCAAACAAACTCCTAAGTGGGACCAGATGCTCCCCCATGCTGTCCACAGAGGTTTAAAAATGGCCACCAGTCTCAGCTCTCCCCTTCTGGACCCTCTAGACTCCTCACCTCTGGTGCTAGCATATATACTGCTAAGTTCTTAGCTTCCCTTTCTCTAATACAGGCTTCCCAATTTCTAGTTCCAGTCCAAGTATCTCTAGTTCTAGTCAGCCCCCTAATAATTCTAGCATCATCCTCACTTCTGATTCCTGCATCTTCTCAGCATTCTTGTCTCCTGAACAGGTTGGAGGATAGGAGCGAACTGTTTCTTTGTTAACTTTCACATCACATATTCCAGAGAAAGACTATCTTTTTCCTCCATAATGTGGACATGCAGACCATTTCTACTCCTTTGCACATGATCTTATTCTCCATTCCATCTCTTCACCCCATTTTTCTTCACCTCTGAAATCTGTACTTCTTCAATCTTCACTCCTCCATTGTTTCTTCTATCTCTTGTATACCTGATCATCTGAGATATTTCTTCCATCCATTCCAGGCTTTTGGAATTGAAGCCTTTCATAGTGAATGTCTAATGTCTTTGTAGGAGGTTTGCCCCAAATCTAGGAGGCATATTCATGGTGTACCTTCTGCCAGTTATGGATCTCAAAGCATTAATCAGTCAATAAATGTTTTACAAGTGTGTACTATGTGCCAAGTATAAGGTAATTGCTTGGGTGGATGGAATAAGGGGGACAACGAGCAGCTAGAGAAACTGGAAAAAGTTTCATCATAAAGCGATTTCTCATTCAGTCACCGGAAGACTCTACCCTTCCTAAGTCTGGATAGCACTTATATTCTACTGCTGTGAAATATACTTGCCTTAGAAAGCCTTTATCAAATTGACTACGTGAGGTTGAAAGTCCTAATGAATCTCCCCTAGGTCCCTAAGCCATACTTATAGTATTGCACTCAAAAATGACTATTGATGATGATCATGGGTGATAACAAAGGCCAATCTGACCCTGGACAAATGAAGATCAAAGAGACCTTAGGGCAAGGGTTCTTAACCTGTGAACTTATATCTAATACTTTGATTTCCTCGTAATCTTACATATTTTATTTTATGCATTTCAAAAATCATTATTCTGAGAAGGTGTCCACAGGCTTCACCAATCTTCCAAAGGAATACCTAGGTTTGTTTTGCCAATCTAACCAATGGGTATATATGTAACATAGAAAAAGTTAAGAACTCCTTGCCCTGGAGGAACATCTCTTGACCGAAGCAATGCTAGGGTTTTAGGGATTTAGTCCTGTCTTAGAATAATTCCTTCCCCAACATAGCTAGGCCAAAGTCAAGGAACCATTTGCTTGCATGGCATTTGCTCTCTGGTTCAGCGTGCTTCCTCAGAGTAATATTCAAATAGATTTGTGACTTTATCAATTTAGTGATTCCTTATAACAATGCAGATCATAACCCTTCCTTATCTGCCCATTCTGTGTGATTCATGTGATACAGTCACCACAGGATCTATCCAACATACTGGGACCTTACTTAACTTCTCTTGACATTGTGAGGTTAGCAATGGGCTTGTTTTTGCCATGTGACCAACCAGCCTTCTTTTCCCCTTATACATTTCTTGGATTACATCCTTTACTCCACCTTTCTTTCAGAATTCCCTGTTTGTAATGGGTTGTAGTCAATTCATACTCATCATGTGCCTTTTTGTTGCTCTCTGGGTGATTTTCAGTTCCTTAAAGACTGTCATGCTCCATGTCTCATGGCCATACTATAGCCCTGGTTGAATATTGATATTAAAATGGCGAGCTTTTGTTTGGGAGAGAAATTTGTGTTAAGAGAACTCTGTCATTTTCCAGTCAATCTAGATAGCTCTCTTTCTCCTGAAGAAGGAGAGAGGTGGTGCAGTGGATAGAGCATGGGGCCTGGAGTCAAGGAAGATTTAAATCTGACTTCAGGTGATTACTTTACGAGCTCTGTAATGGTGGGCAAGTCACCTATTTCTGTTTGCCTCAGTTTTCTCATCTGTAAAATGTGGAAAATAATAGCATTTACTTCCCAAGGTTGTTGTGAGGATCAAATGAGATTTTCGTAAAGGACTTAACGCAGTGCTTGGCACATAGTAGGCACTTCATAAATGTTTCCTTCCTTCTTCCCCCCTCTTTCTTTTTTCTTTTTTCCCCAGAATTTATTTATTTATTTTTAGTTTTCAATATTCAGTTCCACAAGATATCCCTCCTCTTTCTTTCTCTCCCTCTTTCCTACCTTCACTCATTTCCTTCATCCTGTCTTTCTCCTTTCCTTTCCTTTCCTTTCCTTTCCTTTCCTTTCCTTTCCTTTCCTTTCCTTTCCTTTCCTTTCCTTTCTCTCTCCATCCCTCCCTCCCTGCTTCTTTCCTTCCTTCCTTCCTTCCTTCCTCTTATTTGAATGTGGGCCCAACTCTTTGTCCATTTCTCCTCTATGTCCTCTTCTCTCCACTCACAGAACTACAACCCTAGTGCAGATTTTCTTTGTCTCTTGCCTGGATTATTGTAATAGCCTCCTGAAAGGTCTCTGCCTCAGCTCTCTCTTATTTCTTCTTCCACTCCACTGCCAAAGTGATTTTTCCTCAATATAGACATAGTTGTACCACTGCTCTGCTCAGTGAGCGCCATTGGTTCCTGATACTTTAGAACTAAGAACCCAGGCAGAATGTAGAGTGAGAGTCCCTTGGTCTCTGATACCCAACAGAAGTGATGAATCAAAAAAACACCCTCTACCCCTGTATATCTCATATCAGACTTACTCTAGCGCCAGCCTTGCCAAACTTTTAGTTTAAAACAATTAATACTTAATGTGTTTGTTTATATGTTAGCTTATTTTAGCACTGTCATATTTTTTACAAAGGTCTTTATCCTGTTGCTTCCATTAAATTATAAACATCTCTAAGATTCAGATCATGGTTTTTACTGCTTTCTCGCCTTAGTTTCTCAGCTTCCACCAACATGATGCCCTTATACAGTATACTAGGGGGAAAACTTGACTGATAAACCTTAAACAGACCAAAGGTATGCTGCTTTAGAGCAGCAATGGAAAAGGGATATGGGTTATCCTAAGCTGGGTACTGGCCCCAGGCAGATATTCCCAGAGTACCTTTCTTCTAATGCTATTGTGGTCATGCAGGAGGAACGTCTGCGGGGGACGGTGCTGCCCAGGATGGACGACTGCCAACAGTACGAATCAGTGCATCAAACGTGAGTTGATCCCAAATCTTCCAAGCAGGGCATTCCTGAGCCGGTGGGAAAACTGTATTCCTTAACCTTCTCCTTGTACTTCACTTCCTACCTCCTTCCAAAGGAATTAATGGGGATGGGGTAGGAAGGGTACATTTTTAAATGTTTTCAGTTGAGAAAATGAATAAGCGTATTATATTCTTACTTGTGTGCTTTTTCCAATGATATAATAATTTATCATATAAAAATATTTGACTACCAATGCTATTGTTCCAAAGTGACATGGATACAATGATACTTTAGGTAAATAGACATAACAATAGTAAATTTGGTGTGTATTAGCAGATGTGTTTTAAAAGGCCCCCAGTCCTAAGATTATAGTTTCACCTTTAGTACTTACCATCTTTGTGTGGTGCCTCTGGTCAGGTGCTTTTGAAGTTCTTGTTTCTAGGCTTCCAGAACTGGCTTATACCCAGATTTCCTGGGCAGTCCTTCCTCAGATGTCTGTAGTTCCCTTGTAACCCATGAAAGACGGACATTGTTTTAACTCACTCTACAGGGAGGCAAAAGGAAGCATCTGTGTAGCTGAAGTGTCCTGATCATGGGCACTGACCAGAATTCAAGTGCTGATTCTGACTCTTATTGGGCTGTGTAACCCTAGATAAATTCATTAACAGCTCTGTGTCTCAGTTTCTTCATCTTTAAAAGAGAGATAATAATCCTCAAGAAACCTTACATCCTAGTGTTATTTTGAAGAGAATGGTTTGCAAACTTTAAAACAAATGAATTGCAGCAGCTAGGTGGCTCAGTGAATAGAGTACTGGCCCTGGACTCAGGAGGACCTGAGTTCAAATCTGACCTCAAACACTTAACATTTACTAGCCATATGACCTTGAGCAAGTCACTTAACTCCAACTGCCCTACCTTCCCCCCTCCAAAAACAAACAAACAAAAAATGAGTTTTTGTAATTATGGACTTCTTGACCATTCTTACTTTGGAATTGCTGCTACAGAAATACGCTTAAGATTGACTGGGGAGGGCATTAGGGTAGACAGGAGGGGAAGAAGGAACAGGGCGAAGTCTGAGGAAAGAAAGATCATACTGTCATAGATGTAGAGATTAGAAAACTGAGGTCTGGTGAGATTGTCACATAGGCAATGGGTAGAATTCTAACTCAGGTTTTCTCACTTCAGATCTACTGTACTTTCTATTATACAACCTCAACAGGGCCCTTACTGCAGCAAGGAAATCCTTTTTCTCTTTCCTAATTGATTCCTATCCCATTCCCCATGGAGTCTATTCTAAATGCTTTCTTATCTCCTTATTCTATACCTTCCTTTTTTCCCATTTTTTTCAGTTGAGGACCTTGCCTCATACTTTATTGAGAAAATATTAACCCTGGGAGATTAGGGATTTACACACACACACACACACACACACACACACACACACACACACACCGTGATATATCTCCTATCATTAAATGAACCTCAAAGCTCCTGGCTATACAATTTATTAACAATATAATCAATAATATCGCAAAGATATAAATAATTCTTTATGTTTTCGTTGGGTAAATGCCAGAGTGACGTCAAACATCACTCTAAAATGGCTGATGACTTCTCTTTGTCTCTGGTAACACAGTTCTACCATTCAATTTATTTAAGGTAACAAGCAAAATCTCTCCTCAATAATCCTTTTCATCTTCTTTATAAGAAAAAGGTTAAAGTAGCTTTATCAGGAAAGAAGATCCCTCCATGTTCTTTCTCTCTGTCTTCTCCAGCTTCTCTCCAGCCATAACAAGAATAGTCTCTTCATCTTTTCTCAAGCCATTATTACTCTTAACTGTTTTTCTCCGGGTTCACTTCCCATAAATTCTCTTTATGATGTTTCTTCATAAAATACAGTTGACAGTTCTTCTAAGAAAGAAGTTTTTTCTTGTCTTCTTTCTGAATTCTACTTTCTCTCAAACTATCTCCATTACCCCCTTTCTCAGTTTTTCAATAAACTTCCAGCTTCAACTGCCAAATATTAAACATTCCATTTGGCTCTTATAGTACAGTACCAGTACCTATAGCATCTGTAGGAGAGGCCTTTGAAATGGTTGTTACATTTCTCCTTGCAGCCAAAAGTTTTCTATCCCCTGAAAGTAATTTGGAAGTATACCAAATCTGTATTTCTATTATGCTGATATTAAAATACACATATAATGCAAAATACCATTTGACTGGTTTTTAAATAAGAAAAAATACAACACTAATAGTAATAATAATTTATTGTTGTTTAATCATGTCCAGTTCTTCATGAACTCATGGACCACAGCAGGCCAATGCTGTCCATGGGATTTTTTTGGTGAAGATAATGGAGTGGTTTGCCATTTCCTTCTCCAGCAGATTAAGGCAAACAGAGGTTAAATGACTTATCCAGGGTTACACAGCAAATAAATGTCTAAGGTTGGATTTGATCTCAGATCTTCCTGACTCCAGACCCAGTGCTCTATCCACTGAGCCACCAAGCTGCCTCTAATAGTAATAATAGAATAACGCATTTAATAACATTCAACAGCGTAGCTGAAGGAGCAACTACTTCTCCAGCAACTTTATAATTTAACTCATTTAATGTGAATTGCTGAATTGTTCTGTTTCTATTTTTACTTATTGCTCTTTCCACATCTATATCCAAATTGATTGATGTTATAAACTCACTAACAGCTTTTCTAACTTCTGTGGCTTGTTTCACTACTCAAGGGGCTTCAATGGCTGAGATTCTAGGCAATAAAGATAATGCCTCTTAAGTTAGCCTTTCCTGCCTTGCCTGATTTGGCAGCTTCTTCACTCCTAGACAAAATTATTGGACTTCTAGATGAAATGTCTGCTTCACTGCCCCAGGCAAGGAGCTTTTGGGGCTGAATGGGAAGCAAGCTGGGCTTCCACATTCTGAAACTATTGTTCAGTGTAACCGTTCTGTTGATGGTATTTTTTTAAATAGTTCTTTTGTATCAAGCCTATGACTTGTTTCATTTCTTGTCAACATAGGTCTTCACTCTATTTCACTTTCTAATTTCTTCTTCAGTTGAGCTATCTCCTGTTAAATTTTTTATACATGGTTATAAAAAGAAGTTTTAACATTCATTTTTTAAAAAAAGTTTTGAGTTCC
>CM053582.1:437773382-437843331 GCA_028627135.1 Pseudochirops cupreus
GGAACTCAAAACTTTTTTTAAAAAATGAATGTTAAAACTTCTTTTTATAACCATGTATAAAAAATTTAACAGGAGATAGCTCAACTGAAGAAGAAATTAGAAAGTGAAATAGAGTGAAGACCTATGTTGACAAGAAATGAAACAAGTCATAGGCTTGATACAAAAGAACTATTTAAAAAAATACCATCAACAGAACGGTGATACTTGTCAATTATTGCCAACAGATTCACTTTTCCTAATAACTCCCTTTTATGACCACTCTCTTCTCTCTTCATTCTTCTTACCTTCACGTCTCCTCTCGCCAATCCTGACCCTAGATTTGGAGCCTGGCAGCTCTTCTGGAGACAATTGCATGTAGGCGTCATCTCTGTATATGGTTTACCACTTGTAGTCCACTTGTACACTGGTGGAATATTTTCTAATTAGCTGATCCTGATGCTGGGATGGTGATGATGATGGTGATGATGATGATGTCCAACTGCCTCTTGGGCATTTCGAACTGGATCTCCCATAGACATCTCAAAACTCATCATGTCCAAAACATTATCTTTTCCCTAAAACCTACTCTTTTCCTAAATTTCCTATTCCAGTCAAAATCACCACCACTATTCTAATCTTTCAGTTTGAAACTTTGGTTTTACTTTTTGGAGGGGGGAATGCAGGGCAATTAGTGTTAAGTGACTTGCCCAAGGTCACACGGCTAGTAAGTGTTAAATGTCTGGGGCCAGATTTGAAGTCAGGTCCTCCTGACTCCAGGGCGGGTGCTCTATTCACTGCATCACCTAACTGCCCCTAAAATTTTTGCTTTAAACTAGACTCCTTACTCTATTCCACATTTCTAATCAGTTGCCAAGTCTTATTGATTCTATGTCTATCATCTGTCTCACGTGTATTCCCTCTTTCTCCACTCACATAGCCACCACCCTAGTTCAGGCCCACATCATCTCTCATTTAGTGTGTGCTTCTCCCTCCCCCTCCCCTTTCTGTGCTTTGGGTACATGGGAATTGTTCTGCTTCTTAACTGTCATCTCCTGCTGTATCTGGTTCCTTTTGCCTTCTTTGCCCCTACCTAGGTAATATGAAAAGGGGGAAAGGTGCTTGGGACTAATTATAGGAAGACAAAAGTCTTAGTAGATTCAGGAGACCTGGGGAATAGAGAAACCAAAGAGACATGGAAAAAGAATCAGAGCTCTGGTGCTGGAAGGGACTCCAGAGGCCAGCTAGTTTAAACATCTTATTTTAAAAATGAAGGAATTTAGGGTAGAGGAGCAAAGTGATTTGCCCAAGGTTACAAATGTGGCAAGTAGCAAAGTCAGGGCTTAAACCTGTACTCTGGTGTTCTTTCTACTGCAACGTGATAAAGAGGATTGAGTTGGTAAAGTCACTTTGGCCCTACCTGAAAAAAGAATCTTTTGGAAAGACAGTTTTGGGGCAGCTAGGTGGCTCAGTGAATAGAGCACTGGCCCTGAAGTCAGGAGGACATGAGTTCAAATCCGGCCTCAGACACTTGACACACTTACTAGCTGTGTGACCTTGGGCAAGTCATTTAACCCAAATTGCCTTGCCTTCCTCCCTCCAAAAAAGGGAAGGGTAGGGCAGGGCAGGGCAGGGCAGGGCAGGGCTGGGAAGGGCAGGGAAGGGCAGGGAAGGGAAGTTTGACTTTGAAAGGGGCACTGCTAGGAGATAAGATGAAGAAGTAACAGGATACCTTGGCTTTGATGGGAGCAGGACTTCTTCCAACCTTCCTTGTCCATGGATGGGTCCATCCATGCCTGAGCCTCCTGCTGGGCATTTGAGTCCCAGAGAAATTCTCACTATCTAAACATGCTTGCAGTTTTCTAATTTTACCATTTACCATTTGCCATAATGAATTTTCAACACTGGAAATATTGGTTTGGTGACTCTGTAGAATGTTGGCAATGATGTGTGTATGTATGTGTGTGCGTGTGTTGTACACGCATGTATGTAGTATGTACAACTGCTTGACCAAACCCTGTAGGGTGATACTTGTCAATTATTGCCAACAGATTCACTTTTCCTAATAACTCCCTTTTATGACCACTCTCTTCTCTCTTCATTCTTCTTACCTTCACGTCTCCTCTCGCCAATCCTGACCCTAGATTTGGAGCCTGGCAGCTCTTCTGGAGACAATTGCCTGTAGGCGTCATCTCTGTATATGGTTTACCACTTGTAGTCCACTTGTACACTGGTGGAATATTTTCTAATTAGCTGATCCTGATGCTGTTTGCTTGTTGCTATTTTGCTGTTAATGAGCCTAATGGGAAACACATGGGGGTTGGAGCACTTGCCCAAGACTAACTAGTTATGTCCCGAGTGCCTTAAAATGTAGGCTCTTGGCTCCATGCCCTGTCAGCTGACTCTCTAGTCTCCTCACGTCCCATTGCTGCTTCCTTCTCCCCACCCCATCTCCTCCCAAATGCCCTTTTGGGTTAGAAGGAGACTCCCATTGCTTGGGAATGTTAATGATTCCTTCATGCCAGTTTCACACATGTGGGGTGACTCCCAAGTGTGTGTGTGTGTCAAGAAGCTGTGTATGAAGTTCCCCCCTATAAAATGGGATCTGGCTCAAATCCTCCCACCCACCCCCCTCAAATTTTAAACACCATGGAACGGTGAGCTCTAAACCTAGCCCTGTCCAAGTACCTGACTAATAAGACCAACTGAGTATTAGGGAAGATAGAGAAGATGCAGTGCTCACTGATACTATCCGCAGCCGTTCTTTCTCATGAAGAGTTCCTTTCTTAAAGACAAAAGTCACTTTCCCATTTGTCTGTGTATATCCACTTACCTTGGTCTCTCTCCCTATACCCCCAGCTTTCATTTCCCCACTGCAGGTGTAAAAGGTGATACTCCAGCTCTTTCCTTGACCAACCCCAATGGTGTCTCTCCATCTGGACCTCTCTCTCCTTTTCTGGGTCTTTGTATCTGTCTTTCTCTCTGTGACTTTGCCAGCTCTAGAGGGAGATTTATGTGTTTGTGTGCCTGTAGAGACAGCTGACTGTTGAGCCTGCTGAATGTGACTCTGAGGTGGGGAAAGGCTAATGGGTTATAGGTGGATTGGGATGGAGGGAGAAGGGGAGAGCAATGTACTGTTTATAGCTGTTGCTTTTGGAAGGACTTCTAGACTTCATGGGGGTCTTTTCCTCCTCCCCCTATATTGGGGTGTTCTTGTGCCTGTTAGTGGAGGGAATATAAAGAATTTCCCTGGGAATTTCTGGGCTGTGGTTGCTGTACTGAGAGAGGCTGGCTTCACTGGGAGAATTTGGAGGAAAGCAGCAGACAGATCTCCTGCAACTTGTCAGGGGGGATCTTGGTCCAATATTCTCTGAACTGATTCAGGATTCCCAAGAAGTGCTTGGGTTTTTGTTGACTGGAGGGCCCAGCTTAATGAGGTTCAGGCTGTTCTGAGAGGGGAACCTCTTCCTCAAATCCTCAAGCTTTTCTGGGACAGCTTTCTACTCGGCTAGATGAGAGGCAGCCTAGAACAATCCAGTATGGAGAGTTGGTCTCCTATACCAGAGAGTATGGAATCCCTGCTTTCAAGTCCTGCTTCTGGTATATTCTGGCTGTATGACCCTGGGCAAGTCATCTAAACTTCTCAGTGCTCCAGGCAGCTTTTTAAGGCCAGAAGTTGCAGAAAAGGTGGCAACTTGTATTAGTGTGATCCCCATATCAATAAAACCGCCAGTCTAGTTCCTATGCTTGTCTCATATCTATTGGAAAATTGTTCCATGGGAATACCTCTAGGCTAGCTGGAGATACTGAAATGGTTTGGGGGGAGAGAGTCATAAATTTTGAGTTGAAAGGGCCTCAAAAACCATTAAGTCCTTCCTCTTCCGCTTTGCAGATGAGAAAACTGAGGCTAGGGACATTAAGTGATTTACCAAAGTTTAAGCACTGAAGGCACAATTTGGACCCAGGTCCTTTGATTCCAGGGCCAGTGGTCTTTCCACTATGTTGCCTGAAGTCTGGATAGGAATAGCTTTGGAGTGTATAAAATAAAGATAAGCAGCTATTTCTTTCTCTGTCTCTGCTTGTCTCTCTCAACAACATGCACATACTTATATACACATACATGTATGCATATACATAAATAAACACATACACACGTACATGTACATATTTCATTTTATGAGGGTAGAACAGAGAGATGGTAGGGAAATGGCTAAAAGGGGTGAGCATTTCCTTCAGTAGGCAGCTAGATGGCGCAGTGGAGAGAGGACTAGGCCTGGAGTCAGGAAGACCTGAGTTCAAATTTGACCTCAGACATTTACAACAGTCCTGGGCAAGTCACTTGACCCTGTTTACCTCAGTTTCCTCATCTGTAAAATGAGCTGCAGAAGGAAATGGCCAACCACTCCAGTATCTTTGCCAAGAAGGACATGACTGAAACAACCAAATAACAAATCTGCCGCAGTAGGGACCAGGCCAGGAAAGGAAATGTGGTCCTGGACCATGGATCCCATAAGGAGCAGATGTGTGGCATGTTGTCCTCTCTGTAGCCTCCACATCTAAGGACTCCTACTAGTCCTTGGGATTTTATAATGTAGATATAGCTTTCTTCTCACCTCCTATCTCAGGACAAATTAGGGACAAATCTTTACGCTGCTTCTCCTGGCTTATATTGCATTTTCCCTTTCTGGGGTAGCAGGTTTGACCATTCCTGTTGTCTGAGCTCTGTGGGATTTAGAAAGTGTGGATTAATTCATAGGACTATATCTTTAGAGCTGGAAGAGACCTCATACACCAGCTTATCCAATCCTCTCATTTTATGGATGAGGAAACCGAGGCCCAGAGTGTAAAGAGACTTGCCAAAGGTCATATAGGTAGTAGGTGACAGAGCTAGAATTCAAACCCAGGTCCTCTGACTCCAAATCCAGTGTTCTTTCCACTGGCCCAGGCTGCCTTCAAGTTGAATGTGTGACTTCATCTGTCTTCCTTCCCTTAACCTTTCTGCCTGGACAACGGACAGACAGATTCTGTGGTGCTAAAGCTTGGCAGCCCTCTGCCAGCCAAGGAGTTCTGTCCTCTCTACCCAAGGAGAAACAATAGGATCTAGGACAAAGATGCCAAGTACCAATCCTTTCCCACATTCCTAAGGTTACTTAGGACACAAGGGCTCTATGGAGCTCAAGGGAATCAGAGGCCATGGATTCAAATCCTATCTCTGACCCTAACTTTTTGTGTGATTTTTGGACAAATCACTTAGACTCCCTGGGCCTCAGTTTTCTCATCTGCAAAATGGTGGCCTCTAAGATCCCTTCCAGTCCTAGATCTCAGATCCTGTGATTGAAGGTGAGGATGATGGGGAAACTGCTGCTCTGAATCTGTCTACTTAAGAGAGGGAATTTGGATCCAGACACTTCCTAGCTGTGTGACCCTGGGCAAGTCACTTCACCCTGTTTGCCTCAGTTTCTTCTTATAAAATGATCTTGAGAAGGAAATGGCAAACCACCCCAGTATTTCTGCCAAGAAAACCCTAATGGAGTTATGAAGAGTTGAACACGACTGAAAACGACTGAACAACAAATTGGGGGAGGGGGAAGTGTCTAGGGAGGTTTCTCTAAGAACTGAGATTTGGATGAGGAGCAGTCTCCAAAACATTCCCATCAGTGGGAATGGGCTGCTCCCCGCCTGCCCCAAGGCCTCCCAGCGGCTACAACATCTCAACATTTGTTAATGCAATTACTCTCCTGCAGTGGAGGCCATGTTCAGGAGCAGGGGGCCAAGGTCTGACTCACACCCTCCCTTCCTTCCCTCCTCCAGCCGCCAAACGGTAGAGGCCGATTCGGCCTGCCAGACCGAGCCTGCTAAGAGCTCGCAGGGCCAGGAACGGCATCTTTCTCTCATTAGAGGCTTTTATGTGAACACAACTGCTATTTTGGAGCGGGGCTTTTGGCTAGCCCTAAGCCCTGGAACACTGTTTCCAGTCCTTCCCAAGGTGCTGCCCTCTTTGTAGTGGTGGGAGTGTGTGTGGGGAGGGGGGTGGCCCTGCGATCTGATAGTGACTTTTCCCACAAACCCATAGCTCTGCCATATATTGGCTAGGTCCTTCAAGATAGAAGAATTTGGGGTGAGGGAGGGTTGATGGTAAACTCCATTTTGTGTGTATGTGTGAAGAGGAGAATGAGATTAGGACCATGCTGGGAGGGAAGTTGGAATTAATGTATTTCATTCCCTTCATTTGACATATGAAGAAGCATGTGGAGATTAAATGACTTGTCCAAAGTCTGTCTCCAGAGGATCACAGATTTAGAGTGGGGATGAATATTAGAGATCCATTAGTTAAATTCCCTCATTTTAAAGATTCAGAGACTGAGGCCCCTAGAAGTTAGGTGACTTATCCAAGGACACACAAATGGGTAAGTGGTAGAACTGAGATTTCAATCCAAGTCCTGTGACTATAAATTTAGCCCTCTTTCCACTGGGCCACAAAAGTTTTCCAGTGGAAAACAAAGGATGACTTGGGGGAGGGTCCCCAGGAAGCTTCTTGGAGATAAGTAGGAGACAGCTTCCATGTCATCAAACTTAAAACAGCAGAACAAAGATCTTGTAAATGTGACTGGAGAATAGTACCATCTGATCTGAAAGTGCAGCAAGGCTCTGCCAAAGTGAGGGCTGGACCCTGGCATGCATGAGGGAATCCTTGGTATTTCACAAGGGCTTTATCAGGGCTTTGTCACCAACCTGCACAACGCTAGGACAGTTGTATGGAAACATGGTGATTTAGGGTGGGGAGCAGCAGGAAGAGGACCAGGACCATGAGGCCTGGAGGAAGAGAACCTGTTAAAAAAAAAAATCTAAGTTTCATGTCTCAGAGCTGTTGCTTGTTCTTCGTTCTTGAAGAGGACCAATGACAGCGCTGGGGTGATGTCTCAACTGAATTAGATAAAAGAGAAGCAAGAACCCTAAGAAAGCCACCTTGACCTCAACGCTGTCCTGAGTTCAGGCCGCTTTCCCCACATCTTCCCCACCAGAAAAGGGGGCTCTATCTCTGGAACCACCTTCCACACTGATAGGCCAATTTTGACCTTATTTTACCCAGCCCTCCAGCACTTTCCAGACCTCTTTGCACTCTCCTTTCCCCCTTCCAGTTCCCTTTATGTATTATCTTCGCCATTAGAATGTAATCTCCTTGAGAGCAGGTACTACCTTATCTGACTGTATTTGTATACTCAGAATTTAGTACAATTCCTGGAATATAACACAGTTGATAAATTATGTATCCGCCTATCTATCTATCATCTATATCATACTATCATCTATCTATCCATCTATCTCTCTATCTGTCTGTCTGTCTGCCTCTCTATCATCATCTTTTTCTCTACCATCTATTATTACCTCTTTCTATATCTCTATCATTTATCTATCCATCTATCTTTGTCTGTCTATTTATCATCTATCTGAAGGAAAGAGAAAATGGGAAGACCAAGAGAGAGTGGGTATCAATAAAAACAGCATCGCTGAACTATTTTCAACCATCCTTCTCCTGGAGCCAGGGAACTGTCTGTTATGCCTTGAGAGCAACTCTCTTCCCCTCCCCTCCAAAGTCCCTTCCAAGGTTTGGGTTCTGAATCTATGGTCCTATGAGATCCTTTTCTGTCCTCCTCACTTCACAGACTCGCCAGCCTTCTCTCTAGTACTGATAATTTGGTGCCCTGTCCTGTCCAGGTGAGAAAAGGGGGGTTTGAAAGCTGTCTCTCCCTCTTGTTTGCCCCAGAAGCACTTGAGGGGCTTATGGGAGAAGATTTTCCCTAGTGAGAAGCTGCTTCCTAAATCTCTCTGGGACAGTGGGTTCTGAGTTTGGGCTCTTCCTGAAGGTAAAGGTTTTGTGTGGAAAGTCTGAGTAAAATCATATTCAGCTGCTTTAGAGTTATGTAAAGAAGAGGATGGGGGGGGAAGGTTATTATGTTCTGCTTTAAAAGTAATTTCAGGGACTTTATTTCCTTCTCCTCTGGTTGTGCAGCTGATTCCAAAAACTTCTCTTGTTTTCAGCCTGCATCAAGTGCCCTGTTGGGGTGCATGAGGGGGGAGTGATGGAGAAAGAGAGTATTCAGAAATAACTCAAGTTATGAATGGTTGGAGACCAAAATTTGCACGTGGGCAGAGAGAGGTTATGCCAGGGCTCCACTTTTTGAATGCCTTGCAATTTCCCATGCTGGTCTAGGGAGTCATGTTCCATGTTGTCTTTTGGCAGGGAAAGCAGTGCGTGTGAATTCTACTTGGTGAAAACCAACCCATATCCCTTCCCCCAAACGGCTCCCCCCCCAAAACCCCCCACCATTATACCCTTGTGGTGGCTAGATATGAGGGCAAAGGAGATTCTGATCAATATTTTCATTGTTGATGACCATAAATCAAGATAAGTGTTACAAGGGATAGAATTTTATATGGGGGATCAGGAAGACCTGAATTCAAATTCTGCCTCAGACACTTACTAGCTGTATGACCCCTGACAAGTCCTTTAACTACTATTGCCTCATTTTCCTCATCTATAAAATGGATTAATATTAGCACCAACCTACCATGGTTGTTGCTGAAGAGAAAATGAGATAACATTTGTAAACCTTAAATTACTATATAAACACTTGCTAGTAGTAGTGGTTGTGGTAGTGGTAGTGGTGGTAGTAGTAGTAGTAGTAGTAACAGTAGTAGTAGTAGTAGTAGTAGCAGTAGTAGTAGTTAGCATTACATGTCCCTGCACTTCATTGTGCTCTGGGAATAAGAATTAAGTATGACATTGTCTTTGCCCTCAAGAAGGCTTATAATCTAGTTTCAAGAGGCATGAATAACACACAAAACACCCAGAGAACAATATTAGTGCAGAAATAGGATTGAGGCTGTAGAATGCAGTCCATAGAGTAGATGCTGGTGGAGGAGGGACTTGGTTCTACTGAGAACTAATGGTCTCACTGTCAAAGGCAAGATCAGCTTATAAAGGGCCTCTTTGGAGAAAGATGAATGTTAGGAAGTGTGACTATGAAAACTGGCCACATGATCATAGAGTATTGAGGGAAGGAGGAGGGGGGAGGAGGAAGAGGAGGACTGAGGTTTGCTTCTGAGACACATCTGCTATACCATTTGGCCTGATGATCATATTTTGGGCTGGCTATTTGTGGTCCCCAAAAGATGACTGTTTCTGCAGCATAGGACAGGATGGTAGTAAGTACTCAGTTGGTGCTGGAAGTGAGCAGCAAATGGGTTACTTTGACTTGAAAGATAGAATCCCTGGGAAATAGAACTGTTGGATTTTGTGCTTAAGGAAACATTTTGGGTTAGGAGTCTCTAAAATGGCTTATTTATCTAAGTTCTCTGCAGAATGGAAGGCAGGGTTCTCAAGGGATGGGAGTGGGAGTGGAGAAGGTGGCCTGGGGCCTATAACCCGGAGATGAGTTGCTCTTGAGGACCTCGTGGTGAAGTACTGTTATTTTCTGCGTCTCCTCCTAACTTGGCCATTAACAATCATTTAAAACTGGAAGAGGCCTTAGAGGCCATTTGGTCTAAACTCTTAATTTGACTGATGAAGAGACTGAGGCCCAGAAAGGACATGTGACTTGCCCCAGTAATAGGCACGTTGGGTGCTTAGGATACAGAGAGGTATATATGTAATCTCTATGGACCTATGATCCATAGTTGAAAGTACACGACAAATTCATGAAGTGACAATTGACGAAATAAAAAACATATGCCAAATGCTAACTAGAGTGAAGCATTCAGAGGATAGAGCTTTTATTGTTTAGAGCTGGTATGGTCAAGGAAATTTTCGTGGCAGAAGAAAGAATTGAGTTGGACCTTGAAAGAAGATTTAGACAAATAATGAAGAGTGAGGATATTCTAGGCAGGGGAAGCACTATGGGCAAAGGCTAGTAAGTGAAAATCCACAGGATATAATTGGGAAACAATGAGCAAACTGATTTGGCAGGACTGGAGAGCTTAATGGAGTACATTTGACTGGAAAGAAAGGTAGGAGCTAGATTGGAGAGGGCCTCAAATGCCAACCTAAGGATTTGGGCTTTATCCTGCTAAGTAATGAGGGGTTTTTGAACATTTTTGAGCATAAAATAGTATCTTAAGAAAATCAATCTCACATCAATGCATAGGATGGATTGGAGGGAAAAGGAAGACTAGAATGATGTTCTCCTTAGAGACTTAGTAGGGAAATTTTAGACTAAGATCTTAGAAGAGTCTGGACTTGGATGGTCCCAGAGGCCCTTCCACTCCAGAATGACTGGAAAGGTCATCATTGTTAAGAGATATTCCCCTTTTAGGTTCCCTGGGAATTTGGACTGGTCTGGGGACATTAAATCTTCTCTAGGAGGTCCATTTTAATGTGCTCTTTGATTAAAATCTGAACATTAACATTGAGCTGGGTCAGAAGGGATAGGGGTGGATGTTTTCACCCCTGTGTGCACTTAAGTATATTGGCTCCTGACCAATTGGCAGCGCACTTGAGCTTGGCAAACTAGTGAGGGGCAGTGTTCTCGTGTGATTCTGATTGGTTCGTTTGTAATTAGGAACATGCAGGAAAGAGGAATTTATGGGCAGAGAAGTCTAGTGGCCACTAGAGAAAGCTGAATGCAATGAGGAGAAAGTTTGACTGGTGTTTGTAGATGGAGTCTTGACCTCAGACCAGAAATTTGGAAATTGGAGTCCAGGATGTTGAGCCACGAGGCATCTTTGTCATTTGGTCTAGTGTTTGCCATAGGGTAGAGGAAGTGAAGGCTGAAGGATGTTGGGGAATTGGATAGAGATCTTCCCTTTCCTAGCTATTGGCTATCTGCCCCATGCTGTGGTTAGCAGGGACTTGAGACCCCTATTCTCTTGAAGATTCTTTAGAGAAGATTAGGGAAGTCTTCTGGTAAACCCTTTATTTCTTTCTTTTTTTTCTGGTAAACTCTTTCTTTGCAAAATTGAGTCCTAGAAAGCTTTAGTGACTGACTCAAGATCACACAATTAATCAATTAGGGCTGAAATAAGACAAGGATGTTGGTCTCCTGACTACTGATACAGTGCTCATAGTAATAGTAGCTAACATTTACATAGTGTTTTAGGCAGCTAGATGGTGCAATGGATAGAGCACTGGGCTTGGAATCAGGAAAACTCTTCTTCATGAGTTCAAATCTGGCTTCAGATACTTACTAGCTGTAGGACCCTAGACAAGTCACTTTACCCTGTTTCCCTCAGTTTCCTCATCTGTAAAATGAGCTGGAGAAGGAAATGGCAAACCACTCCAGTATCTTTGCTAAGAAAACCCCCAAACAGGGTCAGGAAGAGTTGGACACAACTGAAGCAGCTAAATGATAGCAAAGATTAGTGGGTTAGGTTTTGTAAAATGCTTTAAATTATGCTATTTTGATCCTCACAACAACCCGGTAAGGTAGGATGTTATCATTTTCCCTAGTTTACTAAAGATGAAACTGGGGCTGAGAGAAGTTAAGTGACTTGCCCAGGGTCACACACCCAGTCCAAACTCAGGTCTTGTTTTTGCATCTAGCATTATTTCAGTCTGTCCGTCACACCACACTGTCTCCTCTCCAGGGAATGTGTGAGCAATCGCAAGAGCCTCTCCTTAGTCTTACTCATCCCTCCCACAGCTTTACCAGCTGGACGGTGAGCAGGGACTGTCTTTTACCTGTCTTTGTGTCCACAGTTGTTAGCACATTGCCTTGTCCATAGTGGCTGATTAATAATTGTTTGTTGACTGACGACTGTCAAAGTGATGTGCTGATTATGAGTTTGACTGTCGCAGCTCCTGTGGTTCCCCATTACCTCTAGGATCATATAAAGCCCTTTGCAACTTGCCTCATAGAATAATACACTTTGGTCAGGTAGGATTTACAACAGGAATGCAGGCTGGTTCAATATTAGGAAAACTATCAGCATAACTGATCATATCAACAACAAAACTAACAGAAACCATATGACTATCTCAATAGATGCAGAAAAAGTTTTTGACAAAATACAGTGCAATAACTTCTCATATCTCTAAGACTAAAAATTGATGAAAAGGTGCTAACTTGCATAAGTAGAGGGATAGTCTTCCTCTGACAGTCCTCCATACCAATAAAATCAAAGGCCTGCTGATAAGCATGTCATGTATGTCTTTATCTCAGTCATTAACACAAATGTTTAATAATACTAGGCTAAATGTATTTTTCTGGGTCTCTACTAGAGAGCTATTTACAGGCTGATATAAAATTATTACTGACTACTTTTAGGTCTAGACCTTAAATCAGTTTTTGAATACACTGAACTGTCCTATTGTTTAACCCTCATCTCTCCATCTTGTATAAAGGAACTTCATGAAAAACTTTGACAAATTTTGCTGAATCTTAGGTGACTCTTGTCTATAACATTCCCTTGGTTTATCAGGTATGTTGTCAAAAAAAATTAAATTAGGTTGGTCAAGCATGACCTACTGTAGCACCAATGCAATATTTACAGTACCCATAATCACTATAAATATGCATGCATGGTGCTCAATCACAAAATATAACAGACTCTCCATATAGAAGATAGAAGCAAAACATTTATTCAGATACCAGAAAACCAAATCCCAACACCAGGAAACCATATCTATCAAAGCAACATAGAAGTTAATGCACCACAACATATCAGAGAGCCACACCATCCTTTAGCCTTCCCACAAACCAATATTTGACTAATATTTACTCACAAGCCTATCTGTCTCCCTCAGAAACAGACTCTCCTCCCAACGATCTAGCAGGCTCTGACTTCCAGCTTCCTGTGGGCTCTGCTCCATCCATAAGCAAACTCCTCCCACCACAGGCTCCATATGATTACATTCAGTCTATTAGGGGGCAGAGTTCATTTTCAAAGCAGGGAAGGTCTTCAAATTCCCTTAGGTTTATTAAGGAGCAGGGAAGATCTTCAAATTCCTATTCCTATTACACCTACTCTTGATGAAGCCAGGCTGGCTTTTTGTGATCACCACATACATCCTTTTTAAGATGTTCACTTGTTATGCCTTTAATTATACATTTTAGAATTTTACCAGGAATCAAAGTCAAGCTCACCATAGGTTTCAGATTTCATTCTCTTCTCCTTTTATAACTTAAATTTTAACTGATATCTTTTGTTTTTAAATATCTTCATCTCCTAGTGTGTTCTCTCTTGACCTACATGGAGAATCATCCTTTATAATAAAGAATATAAAAGAAAGAAAAAAAAACAATTCAGTAAAACTAATGGTAGCATGTACATTCTGATCCTACTCTCTAAGGGACCAAGAAGGTTACACTTTCCTCTTGGCATTCTAGGGTACACTGAGATACAGATGGGTGTTTGTCTGCTATTGGTTCATGCCTCTACTCATGATTCTCCCCATTTGTCAGAGGGCAGTAACCAGCACCCAATTCTGTTAGGAATTTTAAGATGGCTTTTACAAAGGCATTTATTTATCTCATAAATTTATGAAGAACAGACATATAAACATATCCCCTAATACCTTGGTGGTGGGGGCATAAGTCCCTCTATAGCACCTTGGTCTCCGGGATGGGGAAGAAATTAGGCTCACAATTTAGCTCAGTTCTTTCAGCACATTTGCCCCATTAAGTTTACTTCTAAAGATGAAATCATTCCAGTTTATATTGGGGTGGGTAGGGGAAAGGGGGAGGACCTGAAGGTCATTCCAAATAATCCCTCCAGATAATCTCCAGGCTGGACTGGAGTAGATTCCTAGACTCCTGTGGTTCTCAAGGCTAGCCTCTGGAATGCCCAAGCTCAGAAATTCCACTCCTTTTCAGTGGTGGGTGCCAAATCTTGTGTGATCCTGACTGTGGCTCCATGGTATTTGCATTATTTATTTCTGACTGCTTGATTTGGAAACTCTGGATTTTGGCTATAATACTCCTGGGGATTTTCATTTGGGAATTTCTTTTAGAAAGTAACCAGTTGATTCTTTCAATTTCTACTTTGCCCTCTGATTCTAAGATATATGGACAGTTTTCTTTATAATTTCTTGAAATATGATGTTTAGGATCTCATTTTGATCATGGATTTTGGATAGTCTAGCAATTCTTAAATCATCTCTCCTAGATCTATTTTCCAGGTTAGTCATTTTTCCTATGAAATATTTCACATTTTAAAAATATTTTTTCCAGTCTGTGGTCTTTATTTTATGATTTCATTATGTCTCATGGAGTCATAAGCTTCCACTTGACTAGTTCTAATTTTAAGGAGTTATTTTCTTCAGTGAGATTTTGTTTCTCTTTTACTGTTTGGCCAATTCTGATTTTTAAGGAATTATTTTATTTATTATTTTTTGTGCACTTCTTTTACCAAGCCGTTAATTCTCTTTTTGTAATTTTCTTTCATAACTCTCATTTCTTTTCCCAATTTTCCTCTACCACTCTTTTTGATTAAAAAAATATTTTGCTCTTTAAAAAAATCCAACTCTTTTTTTTGTTCTTTTAGGAATTCTTGTTGGGCTTGTGTACAACCTGTGCTGTTCTTTGAGACTTTGCTAAAGGCATTTTCAGATCATTGTCTTCTGAGCTTGTCTTGAGTTTCCCTGTCATCCTAATAGCTTTTTTATGATGAAGTTCTTTTTTGTTGCTGTTGTTTGCTCATTTTTTCACCTACTTCTTGACTTTGGACTGTATATTAGAATTGGGCTCTGCTCATCTCTGAGGGGGATGACTGGCTGAGCTTTTGTCTATTATGTTCTTCTGCTTTCACAGCTCTTCTGGGAGCCTGTAGGTTTTTGGTGTCTTCAAAGTGGCGTGGTTCAGGTAGAGGCCTGGTCACTGCCCTCTGGTCTTTGCTGTTCTCCTTATCCAGGTATAGCCCCTGCTCCCTCCTGACTGCTCCTCTTCATCCTGGAACTGTCATCTGCAACTGTGTAATGAGAGACAGAGCTGCCAAATGGCACCTGATTGCCTAGTGCTAGAACAGGGGCCCCTGGGATCTCTTTCTGACCATCAGTTCATCACCTTATCATACCTGGGCACTGATACTGCTGCTGCCTGCCATAGCCATTACTTAGTACTATTTCCTTTGCATCTTGCTTTTGGCCAGCCCCATTGTCCACAGACCTCTCTTCCTATCTTCTTAAACTGCTATAGGCTAGAAAAAAATGACTTGTTTTTTCCTTGGCTTTCTCACTCAGAATTCTGTTTGGTATTTTCTGTGGTTATTGTATAGGAATGGTTTCGGGGGAGGTTTGGCAATTGTGACCTTTCACTCTTCTGTATTGACTCTGCCCCCCCCCCCCATCACTTCTATATCATGTCTTTGCACTAAGATCATGATATGTTTTCCAAATTCCTTAACTGTTTCTTCATTCTATATAAGAGATCTATAGTATCCTCTATTGACAATAAGGCTATCTTTCTGCCTCCATGAATGTCCTTGCCCAAATATTCTCTATTATTCACCACCTCTTCCAACCCTTGTACCTGGATATATTCACATGAGTGTATTTTGTTAAATATTTCCATTCCCATTTTACCTATTCTATTTCTTTTGAATCAGGGATTCCCTTTCAATACTATATTCATAATCTTAGATTCTATCCCATTAGGTCTCAGTAATATTTATCACGTCAAATTTACCTCTTTGCATTCATATCTCTAGTTGATCAATTCTGGTAAGAGGGCATCCATTTTGGCTACCTAGCTTGGGGTGTGAAGGAGGCTCAATGACCCAGAGCCCCTTTCACTTAAGCTGGAAAGTAGGTTTTTCTGGCCCCTCAGGCCAGGTCCAAACTTACCATGCTACTACTGAAGAAAGCTCTGTCCCACTTATGTGGCTCAATCTCTCTCTGTCTCTCTCCCCAGCTGTCTGTGAGCCACCATGCCAAAACAAGGGTTCCTGCAGTCGGCCCCAGCAGTGTGTCTGTCGTTCTGGCTTCCGGGGCAACCACTGTGAGGAGGTCATTCCTGATGAGGAGTACCACCCCCAACCTTCACGGCCAGTGCCTCGGTCACCAGTGGGTTTGCCCAGCCTCAGCAGGAGTAGTGGGCTGACAGAGAGCCCTGCCTCAGTGGTACAGTCTCCAGTGCTGCAGAAGTTACCAGTTGGGTATGTTTTCCTTTTTTCATTGTGGGCCCAAATGCCTTTTTTTTCTAAACAACTGAGTGTTTAAGGAGATATATTTACTCCATTGCTAGGATGCCCTTTCCCTTTGGTGACATATGAAGTCTTCAGTGGGCAGTGTGGGGCTCATAGACCAGGAAGCCTGACAAGCTCTTCTGACTTCAAGAGTCTGCCTTTCCTCTCCTACCTGCTCAGTAAAGCTGAAATTCCCTTAACAGGAAATGAGCCTTTGGGGCAACTACGGAGCACAGTGGATAGAGTATCAACTCTGGAATCAGGAGGATCTGAATTAAAATCTGGCCTCAGACACTTTTGTGTGACCCTGGGCAGGTCACTTAACCCTGATTGCCTCAAAAAAGTCAAAACATTCTTTAATTTCTTCTTTAATTCTTTCTTTAATCAGAGACAATCTTAAGATGTAAATACTCTAGAACAAAGACTAACCTCTTAATTTAAATCTTTGTCAGGATATAAATGACCAGAAGCAGAAACTTTGGTTTGATTGGGGGAAGGTAGAGACAAAAACAGCAAGGCATTAAGCTTCTGAAGGAGGAGAAAGGGAAAGGCTCTTCGAGTTCATAGGTGAATCACAGACTGAGGATGGTGAAGAAGCCACTATACAAGGACAATCTTCAGGGCCCTCTCACTGTCCTGATGGCCTTCCTAAAATATAGCTAACATAATTCCAAGCACAGGGGTGACTTGGCTCCAGGGTATTCCATTCATCTCACTAATGGCTGGATAAAGAAAACAAAAGCCAAATTTACTCACATCTGTTTTGGTTGGGGGCAGATTCAAACTTACCATGCTACTGCTGAAGAAAGCTCCATCCCACTTATATTGGCTCAATCTCTCTCCCCAGCTGTCTGTGAGCCACCTTGTCAAAACAAGGGTTTCTACAGTCGACCCCGAAATGTAGCTGGGAGGTTGTGATTGTTGTGGTAATTGAGGTATTCACTCCTGGTCTTTTAGACTCACTCGATTCTTCCTAGAAGAAGGACCCCATGGGCACTAATGATGAACGTTTACGGTCCAAGGTCTTAGTGACTGGAACAGTTTTGCCCGATGGGATGGAAATGTGAATTCTATCTTTCCAAGAGAGATGGAGCTGTTTCTGTGGGGAGGGGTGAAGGTTCTGGGAGCCCAAGACTGGGTGTTTCTGTACATGTTATTTCACTTGATCCTCCCAAGCATCTGTGACATACAAAGAGTTCGAGAGAAATAGTTTCTGGGTAATCGTTTTATTAAGCTGGTAATTATTAATAAAAAGGATCAGTAACACTGTCAAATGCCAAAGACCCCTCATGGAACCTACTCAGGGCTTCCACCCTTGGAAGAGCGGATGTCCCTGTGAATGACAATTGGCTGGTTAACAAGTAAGGAGAGAGTGAATATTAGGATGAGAGGTGGACAAATTCTAATGAGGTGCTGGGAGATATGACTTCAATTATGTCACTTACTTCCAAATCACCCCCAGCTTTGGGCAATCTAGATAAAGGAACTATCTCCACCCAAGCCTGAGTAGATCACAAGGCTTCCCCTCTTGGGTGAGGCCTGAACCAGGAGAAAGTTAATCCAATCTCATTATCAGAAATGTCCTTCAAATGCTGGCTTGGCCTAGTAGAGAATGAAGATCTAGGAAGGGGGGAAAAACCTGGATCTCCCCAATATTTGATTATTTAATAATAATAATTTCTCTCAGGATGGCTAGGTGGTGCAGTAAATAGAGCACAGGCCCTGAAGTCAGGAGGACCTGAGTTCAAATTTGGCCTCAGACACTTAACACTTATTAGCCGTGTGACCTTGGGCAAGTCACTTAACCCCAATTGCCTTGTCTTCCCCCTGCAAAAAAAAAAATAATTTCTCTCACATTCTGTGAAGTAAGCAACACCAATCTTATAATAATAATTATTATATGATGAGGAATTATAGCTTTAGAGCTGGAAGGGACCTTGGAAAGCTATGTAGTTCTACCCCTTCATTTTATAGATGATGAAAAGGAGGCCCAGGGGTGTTAATGTGTGCCCAGATTCACACAACTAGTAAGTGGCAGAGCTGGGATAGGAACCCAGGTATGTTGGACTTGGACTCAGGAGGAACTAAGTTCATGTTCCATTTCAAACACTTATTGTATTACTGTGGGTAAGTCATTTTATTTCTCTGGGCCTCAGTTTACTCATCAGTAAAACAAGAGAGTTGGATTAGAGAGCCTCTCTGGTCCCTGCCAGCTATAAATCTACTATAATTCATTGATTTCTGAATCAGTGCCCTTCCCACTGTACCCTGCTGTCTGTTACACCTAAAAGATGGCAGAGTCAAGCCCTCTGATGGCCATCCTACTGTATCGTGTAACATACAAACCTTTTGCTATATAAAGAACACTAATGATGATCTCTATTAAAACCAACTTCACCTTTTGAGAAGGTTGTTGGAGGAAATGAGATTAAGCCAAGAGTTATGGAAAGAACAATGGATTTAGAGTGAAAGAAGCTGAGTTTCAATCCTGACTCTGCTATTGTGTGACCTTGGGAAAAGTCACTTAATGTTTTTCTATCTCAGTTTCTTAAAGTTCTTAGATTAGATAATCTCTAAGGTCCTTTCCTATGATCCTATGTGTATGGAGGATTAATTTTTAGGTAGATTTTGTAGTGTTGGAGTAGAGAATCCATACTAGTCTTGGAGTGGGAGTATCACTTTCAGCTATCTCCACACTACGTAATTCACCAGTCAGCACTTCCTCGACGGGCTGTCATTCTATCCTACTCATACCATTATTGGTTCAAATTAGCATGCTTCTGAGTCAGAAATTCTCCCTCTTCTCCCTGGATCTAACTTTTAACTGGAGGTCAGTTGTCCTGCTCTATATCTTGCCATTGGAACCAGATGGCTCTGAAGGAGAAAGTGAGGCTGGTAACTTTGCACAGCCCAAACTCACTCACTCATTTAAATCCAATTCACTTGCAAGTCATAGCATCACCTTCCTGACATTATGGTCTTCTTTGAGAACAAAGGAGTAACAGCAAAAACAATAACTTTCACCCACTCTTTGAGGTTGGTCTTACATTTTCTCTCCTTTGTATGGCTGTAACTGACCACTCCAGTCCTAGTGATCACTCATGTAACACTTCTAGCTGCTGTGTACACACACACACACACACACACACACACACAGCCCTCAAATTATTAGTAATTGATGAATGTTTGCTGATTCCCTACTTCACTGTAACATCCTTGGGGCAACCTTTCTTTGACTTCTTGGTATCCCCCATGGTGCTTTGCTTGGATCAGACTCTATCTGGACTGGTGTTGCCCTGGACCACTTAGGATCTGCCCTCTGCTCTCCAAACCCTATCCAAAACTGAGGGCTGTCCTGGGTGCTGAAAGATTGATGGACAGGCAGACGGGTAGAACATTTGCACAGGGGATAAAAATACAAACAAACAAGATAATTCCTATCTTCAAGAAACTTACATTTTAAATGGGGAAGACAACACATAAAGGGGTGTCAGAAAGGAGGGAGATCTGGTGAACAGATGGCCAAGAAATGATGTGGAGGCTTGGTCCTCAGCAAGATAAGATAAAAGCTCACCTAGCAGAACCAAGGGACTCAAAGGCACTATATATACCCTTCACGGTAGAGTGGGAGGTAGAATAGCTCATTAAAAAGGACAGTCTCAGAGTTGGGGGAGGGGAAGCAAAAGGGGACAGAAGGAGAACACTTGAAGGGAGGTTGCAAAATCCCCAATTTAAAATGTCTATTTTGTGTAAGGAGCCAACCAGGAAAACAATGTGGCAGTTCCCCATAAACTGTCCCCCCCCCCCTTTTTTTTCCTACATGAGAGATGTCTCCAGTTTTCAAAGCAGGGACCGTTTACTCTCCAGGTTTCATGTACACATGGCTAATGTGACATTCTTAATGACTTTCAGGCTCCAGGCTTATGCTGTGTCTAACTGCACTGGACCCTCGATGCCATGAAATCTGGGAAAGTCCAACCAGGCCCCATCAGCTGTGTTTTGCTTTGGGAGGCCAAATCCCACTCGCCTGGTAGTGTCAGACATTTCCTGTGAGCTTGGCCAGGTTTCTTTAAGCAGCGGCTGGCCTCTCTCCTGATAACAGCTGGGAAAGGGATGAAGCCCTTTGTGACCAGAGAGGGAGGTAGTAGTGAGGGCATCCTAGACATATGAGGGGGAAAAAAAGCAAAACCAAGAGAGGACCTTGACATTCAGCCATCTCCAAAGATTCTGCTCCAAAATGGGTCTAGACAAAGGCCAAGGAGAATCCTGGGAGAGAGAAGAACGCAATTTGTAAAGAATGGAGGGAGAGTGTGGGTGAGGTAGGCAGGATGCACTGCAAAGAGCCAAATGTGGGCTGATGCTGTCCAGCTGTTTCCCAGGCTGGCTGCAGAAGACTCAAGTTTCCTTCTGTGCCCAAAGCCAAAGCTCTTTCCCTAGTGCAATGGAGCAAGAGAGGGAGAGAGAGGCAGAGGACTACACCATCTGAAAAATGGCAGCCTGTGAAACAGGATCTGGGAGGTGGATCCTTTGGATTCAGTCTTGAGCTGGAAAAGCTAAAAGAACTCAGAAAATATGCAGAAGACCTTGAAAAACACTAGACCTCTCACCATAGGCACAAAATAAGGTGTGGAGAATGAGTATGATGGAGGAAAGATTGAGTGCCTGTCTCTAGTAATGACTCAGGGAAACATTTGAGCATCATGGTGGGCTTGAGGGAAGAAGAGCCTCATGTTCCCCAGTCTGGCACTTGTCTTGGTTGCCTTGGGGTAAAGACCCTCCCCAAATTCTTCTAGTCAATGAGTGCAGGGAAGGGAAAAGAGACATTGAGGGAAGCGTTGCATCTTTTTTTCAGGATGGGAATTCTCCAGTTGAGTGTGAAATAGCACTGAGCTGGGCCAAGGGAAAATGTGTGACTGAATTCCAGAAGCTCAGGGTGAGGCCAGGTACCTTAGGACAGAAAGATGAAGGCAAGCAGGACTCTTGGGTTATGTACAGCTAGGCATCCCAATGGATAGAGTGCCAAGCCTGGAGTCAGGAAGACCTGAGTTCAAATGTGACCCTAGAAACTTAACAACTACGGGACCCTGGACAAGTCACTTAACCTCTATCTCTTCAGTTTTCTCATCTGTAACAGGAGAATAGCAATAACACACCGACTTTGCATGGTTGTTGTGAAGAACAAATGACATGATACATGTAAAACATTTAGCACGGTGCCTGGCACATAGTAGGCATTATATACATGTATATACATTATATACATGCTATTATGATTGTTATTCTTGGCTTAAGTCACATAATCTCCCCTGGCCTCAATTTAAAATAAAGGGAATTAAATTATAGGATAATAGATTTAGATAGGGAAGTGATCCAAGAGACCATCTATTTCAGTCTCTTAATTTTATAGATGAGGAAATAAAAGCCTAGAGAGGCTGAGTGATTTTCCTAAGGTAAGTAGTAGGGCCAGGATCCAAACCCAGGTCCTCTGACTTCAAATCCAGATTTCTTTCCATTATACCACAGATGGCTTCTGTGGTTTATTCCAGATTCAAATCTGTGATCCTCTATTTGAGCCACTGAATTAGAGTATATTGAAAAGATGGGTCAGCTATGGCTCTGGGCCCATGAATAGTGGCTGCTGATGTATAATAAATGATAGTGAGTCTCTGGGCTGCCCACAGGATCCTGCCTTCTATGGGACTGAGGGGATGGGGTCTTTTGTATGCTGAGACCATTGCATCTTGGAAATCCTTCTTCCCTTCCTCCTCTTTTCTCTTTACCCTCTCATTTTAGCCCATAACAGCTGAGAGGATCTGAATGTGAGGGGAGAAGGGGAAGGAACAAGGTGTCAGGAAAGTTTCTATTGGTGCAGCATTTAATGTCCATAGTTTAATTTTAGTTGTTTTTCATTCATGTCTGACTCTTCATGACCCCTTTTGGGGTTTTCTTGACAAAGATGCTGGAGTGGTTTGCCATTTCCTGGTCCAGCTCATTTTACAAATGAGGAAACTGAGACAAACAGGATTAGGTGACTTGCCCAGGGTCACACAGCTGGTAAGTGTCTGAAGGCCTGATTTGAAGAAGATAAGTCTCGGGACTCCAGGCCCAGGAGTCTATCTATTGCATGACCTAGCTGTCCCCACAGTGGTGAGCAATATAAAAACCCTCAATGTACATATTACATAGAACAAGTGAGATAACATATATAAAATGCTTTGCAAACCTTAGAGTGCCATGCAAAAGCTAGCTATAATTCTCCTCCTCCTCCATACTCTCATTACTGTTGTGATAAGCAGGATGTTGATATGCATGTGTGATTATATGAGGATGATAACAATTTGCATTTGTGATCACCCCAGATGAGAGAATGATCAGGATGCAACACCACCCCTTTTTAACTTTGTGACTTCCAGTGCTTAAAGCAGGAACCCAGCCACATCCATACACTTATCTTTCCATCCCTGTGGTGCTTTGACATCTTTTGACATATCTTTGAGGCAAAAGACCAACTTGCCATGTCTGGGCAGAAGCTCTTTTGAGGCATCAAATGGCACACTGACTATAGTCATGAGGCTCTTTCCTGAACAGCCCTAGGGAAGAGGGGGAGGAATATAGATAGACATATGAACAGATAGACAGACAGAAGGACATGCACAAAGTGTCCATGGATGGGTAGTCTCATTCGGTTTGCCTTTTTTTTTTTTTGGAGGGGCAATTGGAGTTAAGTGACTTGTCCAAGGTCACATGGCTAGTAAGTATTAAGTATCTGAGGTCAAATTTGAACCCAGGTCCTCCTGACTCCAGTACTAGTGCTCTATTCATGGCACCACCTAGCTACCCCTGTGGGTAGTCTCCTTAAACGAGAAAGAGAAATGGAATCTCTCAGAATATCACTGATTTGGAACAACTTCAGAGGAGAAAAGAAGTGGGGTAATCCATGAAGAAGGCAGTGGATTCTACTCTTGTAAATAGCAGGAGATTTTCCCACAAGATCAAGGAAGAAGACTAAAATCCCTCTTTCTCCCCAAGTAGTCACTACTGCTGAAATAGAAAACAGGCAGCGATGAGAAAAATGGGGAGAGACACAGAATTTATGTACCAGACACCCAGGCTCAGTGAATTCACTTTGGCCATGTGTATCCCATGTGCTGCCAGAAGAAACTGGGTGAGGGGGCAGAAGGAAAGAGGAGTGACTATGGAACATGACTTCATGTAGGGCTGCTTTTTGTGCTGTTCTATGAAGTTATAGCCCCTGGCAACTGAGGTTGGCTCAGTGAGAAGACGGGGCTTGGACAAGCTTGCACTGAAGGGAAATCAGTCCGACACTAAGAAAATGTTCTTGTCCTCTGTGGAGAGAGCTCCTCTGGATCTGTTCTGTAGGATGGGCTTCTGGTGAGTGCAAGGAAATGATGGAGAGGTGGAAGAAGGTGGCTGAGGATGCTTGTATTAGCTTGCTGACCCAAATCAGAAGTTAGTCAGTCAGCAAGCATTTATTAACTGTCCGTCACGGATCAGGCACTGTGCTAAATACTAGGGATACAAAGAAAGTCAAAAACAGTCCCTGCCCTCAGAGAGCTCAGATTCTAACAGACAACATACAAACAATTATGCATATATAAGATATATACAGTTCATCTGGGAAGTAATCTCAGAGCCAGGGCACTTAGATGGTGCAGTGAATAGAGCATCAGGCCTGGATTCAGAAAGACCTGAGTTCAAATCCTGCTATGTGACCTGGGCAAGTCACTTATCCCAGTTTGCCTCAGTTTCCTCATCTGTAAAAATGAACTGGAGAAGGAAATGGCAAACCACTCCAGTATCTTTGCCAAGAAAATCCAAATGGATTCAGGAAAAGCCGGACATGACTGAAATGACTGAACAACAAGTACCTTAGAGCCTTAGAGCCCACCATGGGGGGAAGAATTGAGAAAGGCCTCCTGTAGAAAGCTAGTTTTAAGCTGGATTTTGAAGGAAGGCAGAGTAGCCAGGATGGAGAGAAGAGGAGGGAGAGTATCACAGGAAAGGGGTACAATGGAAAGGCATGAGCTGGGAGATAGAATGTATCATGTGTAAGACAGAGCAAGTGGGTCAGTGAAGCTGGATCATAAAGACACAGGAAAGGGCTAAGTAATGAAAGTCTTCAAAAGCCAAACAGAGGGGAGTTTTTGGGGGGGGTGATAATAGGGAGTTACTGAGGTTTATCAAACAGGTGGTGGACATAGTCAGACCTGTGCTTTAGGAAAATCACTTTGGCAGCTATGTGGAGGGATGGATGAGAGAGGGAAGATTTGAGGCAGGGAGATCAGTTAGATTTTGTTGCTGTTCAGTTGTTTCAGCCATACCCGACTCTTCCTGATACCATTTGGGGTTTTCTTGGCAAAGATACTGGAGTAGTTTACTCCAGATCTTTTTACAGATGAGGAGACTGAGGCCAACAGGGTTGAATGATTTGCTCAAGGTCACATGGTTAGTAAGTGTCTGAGGCTGAATTTGAACTTGGATCCTCCCAGAACTGCCCCTATAGCACTATAGTCCTTGTCTATAGTAGGAACTTAAGAGACATTGAATCGACTTAATAACACATTGTATCATATTTCTAATAGTTCCTCCAACCTCCAGACCTCCACCTCAGATGTGCTGAATGACTAATGACTTTAGATTTAGATTTAGACTCCTATTCCATGAATTCTAGTTGTGACTCTCACCTTAATATGCCATATGACTTTGGGAAAATCCCTTCCCTTCTCTGGATCTGAGGTCTCTCATCTCCAAAATGAGGGGACAAGACCATGAAGTAACAAGAGCTGACATTTAGAGAGGTTTTTAATGTTTGCAAAGTACTTTAAACACACTTATTTAAGCCTTACCAGCAATCCTTTGAGGCAAGTACTAGGGGTATTATTATCCCCTTTTTACAGGTTGAGAGAGTTTCTCCATGGTCACACAGCTAGGAAATGTCAGCAGCAGGATTTGAACCCTTGTCTTCCTGGCTGAATCCAGGTTTAGGATCCTAGCAACTCTGCCACATTACCCCAGTGATTCTATGTAGAATGCTGTGGTCCTTTCCAGTGGTAAATTCCTTCTCTGCCAGTCATTGTCGCTAACTGAAAAAAGCCCCTTTGCCTGTCTCTAAGGGATATAATTGAAGATAAATGAAATTAGATGAATGCCAAATAACGATGTCCTTCATGATTGCAACAGCTAGCACTTCCAAAAATGACGTACTGCACAGCATGCTCAAACTGGCAGCAAGTCAGCCTTGGACGGATTACGTAGCCTGCATATTTCTGTCTTTATCACTGACTATTCCTTTTGACCAGTAAGCAATGTTATCTTATCACTGTGTTCTCCAAGGCTGCTTCCTGGTTGAATTGACCTTCCCCCTACACTCCCAAGTTCCTTTGAGTGCCAGGATTTTCTTTGCCACGGGGCATATAAGTTTTGTTCCATCTCAACCCCTTACAAAACTCCACCCATTGCTGAGTTTGTTGAGAAACTTAACCACAAGTTCACCTCCTGGAATTCTCTAGAAAAACACAAATTCTTGGGACTTTATAAAGAGCTTCTTGGGATTTTTGATGCCCTGAAAATGAGCTAGAATATTTACTAATGTCTAAAATAGTGATTCTTAGTTATCCTCATGAATAATGTTTGAAAGTTTCCCCCAAAAGTAACTAAAAAAGACAGTCATAGGCAGGAGTTACTGACTTAGAAGGAAAAGCTGAAAACAAGGGTCGACTGGCCAAAAGTAATAGTTAAACACCTCGCAAGTGCCCAGCACTGTGGGGGATATAAGAAGATCGGACTTCTGCTTAGGATAGCAATGTGAAAGGTTGGAGATGGGCTCAGTTCTTCCACATATACTCCATCAAATATCTAAGAAGAGCAACAGCTTGAATACTGATTTAGAAGTCTAAAACGAAACAATAGTAAACTCTTTTGTCAAACCCAGGATAACATGAAAAGATGACCAGGTATCTGGGAGAGAGATCTTGCTAGAGATGTCAATGTGAACCCATGTAATCAGGTTTCTCTGACCATAGACTTAGGACTCGGAACCAAAAGCATTTTAACTGTGATTTTCTATGTTCAGTGGAAGCCTACCATACTGTGCCTGGAGTTGCTTACAGAGGAGCCTGAAGACCACAGCCCTCCAACTGGAGACAATCTAGAGGGGCTTAAATCCTGCCAGTTCTCTGCAGGCAGACATTCCAGGGGAGGTAGAAGTCTGTAGCGGGAACATAAGAAACAGGGCCTGAACTGAAGTTGGAAGATTAGTAAATAGAAGCAATCACCAAACACTCAGAATAAATACAATGGGTCAAAAAGAAAGAAAAAGTTCCAGACCAAGGAAACACAGTCAGGATCACAGAAGACTAGGCTGTAGCTACTGTAAAGGAGAGAAAATCTTGTAACATGATGTTTCAAAATACAAAAGATAAAGTCTTGCAACTGAAAATAACCTGCCCTTACAAGACTCATTATAATTTTACAGGGGGGAAAATAAATCTTTAATGGAATAGAAGATTTTCAAGAATATTTGATGACAAGACCAGAGATTAGTAGACAATTTAAATGGAAATAAATGTATCAAGGGAAACCTAGAAAATGAAATACATTCAAACAAATCAAAGAGGCTAGATGATGCTTACATTTTAGGAGATCTAAAAGAGATAAGTGATTGAACAACAATGACCCTTTAAGACATTGGAATTCTGAAGGGATATTCATTTATCTCTTTTAGGGAGGGGAAAAGGAATATACAAAAAAAGAAATGAGGAAGAATGGAAAATAACTTAGTATTTTTCATAATTCAGTGTGTGAGAAGAAGAGTTTACAAATATGAAGGGAGAAGTGGGGGAGTGGATATCATATAAACCTTACTCTTATCTGAACTAGACAAAGGAGAATTGAGCATATACATACATTCACAGAGAGTTTTATGTACAAATAAATATACTCAACTCAACAGGAAGACACATCCAGAGATAGGGAGGACTAAAAGGAAGGATAGAATAAAAGGAAGGAAATAAGAACAAGTAAAATAACTTTCCAGCTTTGAGGGTGGATTTAAAGGGGAGATTAAAAGGAGAGAAAGAAAAATGTAAGAATCCATGATAAGGACCTGGGAAAGGGGAAGAGAGATGGGGACTGTGTGGGAATATAAAGGAATATACATATTTCTCAGCTGTTCATAGCATCTTTTTAAAAACCATGTAAAAAAAATAAAAATTAAAAAAACTGTCTATATGCTTGGCATAAAAACCTCATAGGCAAATGAAGAAAGCAGAAATATTACTAACCATAAAACAATAAAAAAGAACTCCCATAATCAATAAAGGGCATTTGAAGTAAGGATGCCAATTTCAATGGAGACTAAATGATTTAATCCTGAAGAATTGGTTTATGAAAAGAAGGGATGGTTTTGGAGAAAACTGGGCAGACTTATATGAACTGATACATAGTGAAGTAAACAGGACAGAAGAGCAATTCTGTTATTATCAATATTGTAAAGACAAACAACTCTGAAAGAAAGAACTCTGATCATTGGATCAACTATAATTCCAGAGGACCAGTGATGAAATATAATACCCATATACACGCAAACATAACATTCATACACACAGAGATATGATGGACTCAAGAGGCAAAATGAGACATACATTTTTGGTCAGTCAATACAGGAATTTGTTCTGATTACACATATCTATTGTAAGTGCTTGTTCTTTCTTTTTAAATTAAAAAAAAGTAAAATAAAATAAAAGTTTATTTTTAAATGAATGAGAATCATTGAGTAAGGGGGTTGTAGTTCCTGGGAAGAGAGGTCTATTCCACTGGCAACAGCTTTCTTCCAGGTTTTAGAAGAGCTTAACACTGGCAGACATGGTATTACTGGTATAGATTTGGGGTTAACTGGTAAAAGAAGGTGGAGTTTCACATGCAGGCCAGACTAAATGGAAATAGTTTTCTTTTCCTAAGTCTGAAGTATCAAAGCTTTTGATTTAAGCAGGAACAGGAGGGTGTATCTGTCTCTGACCTTTGGACCCACTGCTTTCCCACTCTTTCTTCCCCCTAGAAATCTAAGAGGAGGAGAGAAGAGGAAAATATAAACAATTTGAAAGTTTAGCTACTCAGAAATATCCCCTCCCTCCATCTGAATCTAAATGGAGGATTCCCCCGTAGTTATGGTCACCCCTTTCCCCAGAGTCACTGGGAAGTTCATCTGTTAGAGTGGAGATGGCAAAGCAGATGGCAAAGCATTTTCTCTAGAAAATTCCAAGACCTTTTATTTCTTTTTTCATTAATCATTTTTTTTTAACTTCCAAGACCTTTTAGAAGGAAACAATGATGAGTTTCAATTTCCCCTCTTGACCAAGCAAGAGACTTGTCATGTCAAGTCATTTCATCTTTCTGGGCTTTAATTCTTGACCTGTAAAATTAGGGAGTTGGACTAAATTATCCCTCCCAGATCGAAAATGTGATAAGGTTGTTTCTCTAGGTAACCAAGCATTCAGAACTGAGGCTTTAGGAAGATTTGATCTTGGGCAACCTCTCTCTAAATCCGGTGGTGATTTGTGTTTTGCCCTCAGCCGAGGAGTCTTTCTCCACTATCTGGGAGCACTGGATTTTAGCTTATTTCTGAGTCTCTGTTAGAGAATTTGAGTCAGCTCACCTATAAGTGGCCAAGGCTACATTGCAGGCTTCAGAACTTAGTAAGGATCTAGGTAACACAATTTTTGGCTTCCCGTAAGGTGAAGTTTGAGTGTACAGTTACTGGCCCTAGCGCCTGTCACATAGCCAAGAAGACTGCAGATTTAGAGTGACATGGCTGTACACGGCTGTAAATCTCTGGTTTACACCCCTTGCCCTTGGCACTCTTTCCTGGACCTGGTCTGAGGTCAAAGCTATTGGCTTATACCTGTTCTATGTCCATGGGGTCATGATTCTGCTCCTGGGTCAGATGGGAAATGAAGCTGCCGGCTCATCCCTGTTCCATAGTTCCTGTCCTGGTTGCCAGCTTGTGGGCTGAATTCATGCTGGAAAAATGACTTACTTTGGTTTCTCCTTGGATTTCCTGATCGCTACTTGATCTGACTCTTTTCTTAAATCTTTGTTGAAGTAATCATGGGAGAGAGCTGGCTTGTACTGCTTCTTCTTGTGCTAACATCTTTGGTGCTAACCTCTGCCTTTCTCCAACCAGCTCTAGTACTTTGGGCATAAGGCATCATGGGAAAGCAACCTACATCTTGGACTCAGAGCATTATGGAAAATGAATCTTTTCTTACTCTTCTTTATCGTACGTGTCTGCCACATGATATGAGGAGAAAAGAAAGGAAAAGAAGGGAAGGGAAGGAATAGGAAGGACAATAGGGAAAGGAAGGAAGGAAGGCAAGGGGAAGAACAGGGAAGGGCAGAAATGGAATGACACAACATGGCATTTGATGTTGGAATTGAGCTGTTCCTTTGTTGACCAGAAGGAAGCTAACATTTCTACTACTGCCTAGCTTTACTCCAGCTTGTTTTCATCCTGGGAGGACAATGACCCTGAGTTTTTACTACATACTGGGTGTTCTATTATAGTGGGAACAAGAAAGCTGGTCCTTCCCAGCTGTGTCTACTTGCAGAAGGTCAATTCTAGTTTTTCCTGGAAATGGGATTGGTTGGGGCCCAGTAAAGGCTTAGCTCATTTAGACTGGTCAGCTGTCGGGCCACCATCAGGAGGGACAAAAGGAACTCAGAGCTCATGTTTTCAGACAGGACAGGACATAGGGTAGAGGTTAAACACTGCTTTCTCCCCTGTGTGTTAGACCCAACAACCCTCCCGTTTGCACATCTGGTAAATTGGCAAACTCACATCGCTCCCATAGTACTTGTCTCGGGAGTAGCTGAAGCCACAATCTTCAGAGCTGGAGTTGACAGCCCATGGAGAGAGTGACTGCAAAGGCCTCCTCACTCCCACCTGCAGGACAGATCTCTACCTCTGTGATAGAATCAATGCAAAGAGAATGTCAAGGGATTCATTCCTACCTTACCTTTGATCTCTCTATCACCTTCAAGGTCGACCTCTTTTCATCATGGCCTTGAAGGATCTGGATCATCTCATTCTCAAATCTGCCAAGAGTTTATCATAATTAGATTCATCTTCCCAGAGGGTTCAAGTTTGTTCTAGGAGGTTCAAACTTCAGCGAAGAGATTTCTAAGGCATGGTGTTAATGTTATATTCTCTGGCGACAGTAAATTGGAAGCAAACTCAGCTGGTACAATTCAGATTATTAGTATGGTTATCATTTCACAGTTTTACCGTTGCTTACTGGTGCATACTAGAGGAATAAAACCCACAAACCTGGCTTGTCATCACTACCATGATGATAGTGGAAGGGAAGGACAGCAAACACCAACACCTCAGGTGCCTCAAATCTCCATATCTTCCAGCCTTTTGGTCTCTTCAGCAACTTTCACCCAACTTCAACCTCTGACTGAATGCTCTCTCCCTACCTTGTAACATGTTGGTTCATGTTACCCTCCAAGGAAAAGCCAATCTTTGTCTTCAACAAGCAGCATGTACACTAGGAGCTTTCCTGCTCCCTGGCATCCCTAAATATGACTATGGAAATGCTGGGACAATAAATAGCTTCCTCTTACCCTCGTCGAACAGTGGCATTTCTTCTCTCCCTCTCCTTTCTCTGAGGCTCACAAATCTGCTGAAACCCAGAGCAAATGACTACACACCTATCAAGTATATCGTTCTATACTAGATTTCTGGATCTTGCTGGCCATATGCTACAGAGAATAAAAGGCGGGATTGATTAAAAAACAACATGATAAGGCGGTAGAAAGTGACAAACTACATAGGGGCCATGACCCAAAATATTTATATGTATATATATACATATATATATATGCATACATATATAAACATGTGTGTATATAAATAAAATGCATATACACACATATACACATACATATCTACACATATATGCATGCACTATACAACACACTTATATGTATGTACATGAATGCATATATACATACATACATATATATATTTTGTTTCTTACATCAGAACAGTGTTCCATCCTTCTTCCTCCCCAAGAACTGTCCCATATGACTATTTATGGGGGGTTTTTGAGAGGAAAAAACATCTATATATATTTTTAAAGGGGAAAAAAGTTGAAAAATGGGCAATTCCAGAATAAAAACTAGAAGGAACCTTGGAGGTTATCTAGTTCAATCCTTCATTTGACAGATGGGAAGGTAGATCTAGAGGAGTAAGATTAAGGGTTAGAATAGTTGAGGGTGCATAATGAAGCAGGAGTAGAGACACAGTGCCCATTATTAGTGTGGGAGTAAAGGTTGTGGTTAAGGTATTGCTGGGGCTATAGATAGGATGAGATGAAAATTAAACTTTCTATAGAGCATTTTTCTTTACTTGTCTAATCTTTTTTTTCTTTTGAATCACATAATATCAAGAGTCAGAGGACCTGGATTCAAATCTTGCATAAGTCTGACCATGTCACCCTCTTGTCCCCCATTCTATAAACTCCAGTGGATCCCTATTGCCTCCAGGATTAAATATAATAAAATACCCTGTTTGGATTTTATATCCTTTCATAACCTGTCCCCTTCCTACCTTTCCAGTCTTTTTTTTTTTGGAGGGCAATTGGGGTTAAGTGACTTGCCCAAAGTCACACAGCTGGTAAGTGTGTCAAGCATCTGAGGCCAGGTTTGAACTCAGGTCCTCCTGACTCCAGGGCCAGTGCTCTATTCACTGCACCACATAGCCACCCCCCTTTCCAGTCTTTTTACATCTTACTCCTCTCCAAGTATTCTACCATCCAGTGACACTGGGCTCCCTACCGTTCCTCTCACGAGACATTTCACCATACATTTTCATTGACCATCACCCAGGTCTGGAATGCTTTCCTTCTTCAATTCTACCTTCTGGCTTCCTTGACTTCCTTCAAGTTTCAGCTAAAATAGCACCTAAAATACAGAAATCTTCCCAAGTCCTCTTTAATGCTTGTGTCTTCCCCCCGATATTACCTCCAACTTATCTGAAAAATACCTTGTTTGTGTGAGTTGTTTGCATGTTATCTCACACATCAAATTGTGAGCTCCTAGAGCAGTGGTCCTCAACCTTCCTAATGCTGCAACCCTTTAATACAGTTCCTCATGTTGTGGTGACCCCTAACCATAAAATTATTTTTGTTGCTACTTCATAACTGTAATTTTTCTACTGTTATGAATCGTAATGTAAGTATCTGATATGCAGGATATATTTTCATTGTTACAAATTGAACATAACCCACAGGTTGAGAACCGCTGTCCTAGAGGGTAGAGACTGACCTTTTTTTAATGTCACTTGTATAAAGTACAATGCCTGGCATACAGTAGATACTTAATAAATGCTTGTTGACTTGACCAACATTACCTTTATGGGCAAGTCACTTAATTTCCTGGGCCTCAGTTTCTTTCTTTCTTTTTGTTTTTAGGAAGGGGGAAGACAGGGCAATTGGGGTTAAGTGACTTACCCTAGGTCACATGGCTAATAAGTGTTAAGTGTCTGAGGCTGGATTTGAACTCAGGTCCTCCTGACTCCAGGGCAGGTGTTCTATTCACTGTGCCACTTATCTACCCCAAGGCCTCAGTTTCTTTACCTGTAAAATGAAGGGACTGAATTAGATGGCTTTTTAGATCCCTTCTGGCTTTAGTACTATGATCTCTAAGAAATATTTTGCATAAGATTTGTCTGGTCTGGACTAGAAGCTCTGTGAAAGACAAATAAGGTGTATGGTGTATCTCCCCTGTGTGCTCTGTACACAGCAGGTATTTAATAAATGTTTGTTGAATTGAAAAGAAAATTATTATGGCAAAGATTTTGGTTAGGATTGCTTTAAAGGTTGTAATTAAGGTTTTGGTTATGGTGAAGTTATAGCTATGGTTAGAGTAAGACTACGATTAAGGGGAAGGTTTGCAGTAGGATTAGGGTTTTGGTTATAGTTAAATTAGATTTGTGGTTAAGGTAGAATTGGAGTTAGGGTTATGATCTGATTTAAAGTTCAGTTAGGGTTGTATTAAAATTAGGGGTGTGCTTAGGAAGAATTAGGGTTTTGGTGAAGCCACAATTGTGGTTATAAAAAACTAAGTTTGGGATTGGGGGTTGTATTGAGGAATGACTAAAGGGTGTGTTTAGATCAGGGCGAGTGGTCGCTTGAGGGCCTGTGTTCTTAACATTTTTTGCCTCATGGACACTTTTTGCACTCTGGGAAAGTCTATGGACCCCTTCTCAGAATCATAGTTTTAAATATGCGAAACAAAATATGTAGGATTATAAAAGGGAAGCAATTATATTGAAATGCAGTTATCAAAACATTCTTTTTAGAGTTCTTAGGCCCCAGGTTAAGGATCCGTCTTTCAGGTGAGATTAGTGTTAGGGTATGATCAGAGGCTATGACCAGAACAGAATCCTGCCCTAGAAGGTTAAGAAAGAAATGTGGTATTGCTTTTTTTGTTTCTAAACCCTGACATTTCAGTGAGGGGCACTGAGTGGCCTTGGGGATGTCCTTAGAATCTTAATGTAGGCACATATAACAAAAGTCAAAAATGGTTCAAGTTTAAGGCTGCACTTAACTTTTTTTTTGTCTAACTTTTTATATTAAAATTTAAAAAAATTTAAAAAAAATTTTAAAAAAAGATTAAACTGCTCAGATTTTTGTGGGAAAGAAAAGAGGGGAAGGGGAATGGTAATGAAAAGCCAGCAAGATGCAAAGGAAGTTAAAGCTATTTTTCTAATGCCTCTGAGCAAGTCCTGTCCAGTTTGGGCTGAGCTCAGTGTCAGTTCTCTGAACATAGCTCTTGGGGGTGAGTTGTCTGGGAGAGGCAGAGAAAAAATGAGAGGATGTTTTTGGAAGAGCAGGTTACAAATCTGAATGGACAGTTTTCTTAGTCTGGGAACTGTTCTCTAAAGCTCAAGATTTTCAAACATTATGTCCACAGCTCAAAGAAAATTTCTGATTTATGGGACTCCTCCCCCGACCCAGTTGCCTATACCTTAAATCTAATTATCAGTTAATTAGCATTACACTATCAGTAAGGTGCTTTGGGATCCTAAGTTGAAAGACTATCCTAAAACTAAGTGGTATTGGGAAAAACCCTAATCAAGGCTAGAACAAGCATTAAAAGTGAAAAGCATTCTCCTTCCTCCTATCCCACCCCCGCC
Source organism: Pseudochirops cupreus (assembly GCA_028627135.1). Classification (NCBI taxonomy): domain Eukaryota; kingdom Metazoa; phylum Chordata; class Mammalia; order Diprotodontia; family Pseudocheiridae; genus Pseudochirops; species Pseudochirops cupreus. The sequence continues at coordinate 437,807,698 of CM053582.1, forward strand.
ACTTCCCAAACCAAGAAAACAGCTGAAATAATGTCTCAGCACTTTTCAAGAAATTATTTTTTGGATGGAAGCAAAATGAAAAAAAGGACAGTCTCATAAGACAGTTTTCTAGGGTTGAGTAGGTGGTACAGTGAATAGAGCACCGGCCCTGGAGTCAGGAGGACCTGAGTTCAAATCTGGCCTCAGACACTTAACAAAAACCAGCCATGTGACCTTGGGCAAGTCACTTAACCCCAATTGCCCTACCTCCCCCACTCCAAAAAGCAAAAAAAAAAAAAAAAAAAGAAGAAAAAAAGAAAGTTTTCTGGAAAAGCGTTGGAAAGTAAAAGTAGAGATAAAATGATGGTTACTATTATTACTAAACAATATGCTTTCCAAGTCTCAGTTTCTTTTTCTGTAAAATAAGGGAGTTGGACCAGTGAATTGTAAAGTCCTATCTAGCTCTAAGATTATTATTCTAGGATTTGCATCAGTAAGGTTGGCTTCTGGGGCCATTCAGAAGTGTGTGTGTGTGTGTGTGTGTGTGTGTGTGTGTGTGTGTGTGTGTGCGCACTCGTGCGCATCTGTCTTCAGATGACATAGTTCAAATTGCTAAATGATTTCCAATAACAAAATGTGAAAACACATAGTTCCTTTGTTAGCTGCATAGCTGTGGTTTTGTGTTAGTGATTCATTGTGGAAGTGAGTAGCTGTTACAGGCATTCTGTGGGGTTTTTTTTTCCTTAAAAAATTATTTATAAAAGGTATAAAATTCAAGGAAGTTGAATATTTTAGAAAAGAAAAAAAATGCTATTACTTGCAAAATGAAGGCTACAAATCAAAGTCTCCAGGGCTGCCCCATCTCTGGTCCCATAGGCTTGTCTGGGATGCATAACCAGTTCTCCTCTTCTGCCTCTGGATCACTTGCCTGGTCTGGCTAGAGAAATGTAGTACGCATGAGATGCGTCAGCACTCTTTGAAGTAAGTCTCGACAACCTGAACTGGCCTTCTTTTTGACAGACAGAGTATCTTGAAGGCTTAGCTTTCCTGAGGCCCTGACAAGCTGCCCAGCAGGGCCTCCTCCTTGGGAGGTAGGTAGGGAGAAGAAGCTTCCATAGCTCTTTCTGAAGTTAAAGTAGGAGGACCCAGTCAGTTTTGTCCTTGAGAAGCAATGTAGGGTGGTAGAAAGGGCACGTCACTGAGAGCCAGAGTACCTGGGCTCAAGTCCCTGGTTCGTAAATGTGCTAGCAATTTGGATTTGGACTTAACTTCTCTCTGCCTCAGGATTGCAGATTTGGAGCTGAATGGAATCTATGAAATCATTTAATCTTTTTCAAAATCAAAATTTTTATTTATAGCTTCTCTTTTTTTTTTTGGAGGGGGAAGCAAGGCAGTTGGGGTTAAGTGACTTGCTCAAGGTCACACAGCTAGTATTAAGTGTCTGAAGCCAGATTTGAACTCAGGTCCTTCTGACTACAGCACCAGGTGCTCTATTCACTGTGCCACCTAGCTGCCCTTAGCTTTTCTTTTTTCATCAATTAAATTCCACCCTGGGAAATTTCCTCCAGCTGTGTCATTCTCACTCCTGAGAGCTGATTGTTAAATTTTCAGTTGGAGCATTTAGAAACATGCAAGTGCTACAAATCAGAGCTTGATCTTTTTGATTTTCTAGACAAAGCAAGTTATTTTTTGCTTAACTATACATATTTGTTAAAAGGTTTTTTTCTTTTAAATTCAAGAGAGATGGGAAGGATAAAAAAGTGTGTTAATTTAAAAAAGAAATGAAAAAAATTTCAAAAGGAAGGAAAAGTGATTTTCTAGGAAATTTGAGAAAGCAATGGAGCATTGTGAGGTGCTTTAGTACGGTACCTGGCACATGTTAGTGATGATAACGATGATGGAGAAAATGCTAATAATTCAAATTAATCTCAAAAGTGTGTCCTGTACATAATGCCTCCCTGCCCCCAAAGCCAGTTGTTAAACATTTACCAGCACACCCCTGCCTGTGTCTGTTTTCCTCCCTCTTCCCAGAAAGTCATTCTATGTAAAAAGGAGTTTTTTTACAGATGAAGAAACTGAGGCCCAGAGAGGCTGTGACTTGCCCAAGGTCATATGGATAGTAAGTGGCAGAGCTAATATTTGAATCCCAGATCCTCTGAATCCAAGTGCATCGCGTTTTCCATAACTTTCTCACCTACCAAATGATACTTTTCAGAGTTATGAAAATCAAATATCAAGTACTTTGTAAACCTTAGAATGTTATGTAAACCTAGGCTGGAAGAATTGTTCTCCTGGACAGGGAAGGGGGGATCATTGATTAGAAACTCTACCTAGTGGCCTAGAAGTATGGGACTTTGCCTAATCTGCTCTCATTGCCATCATCTCCAGTCGTCCTGATCTATATCTGGCCTCTGGAGCCAGATGGCACCAGAGGAAAAAGTGAGGCTGGTGTCCTTGCACAGCCCTGCCTCACTTAAATCCAATTCATTTGCAAGTTATGGCATCATCTTCCTGATGTCTTGATCCTCTTTGAAAACAAAAGATAAATCATAACAACAATCTTGTTGCCAATCAATCAAATAGTCAAGAATTTATTAATCACCAACTTTATGTTCAGCTCCCGGGAATAGAAAAATAGCCCCAAGTCCCTTAACCTCAAGGAGCTTATATCATATTAGGAGAAATAACATATGTGTATAAAAGTAGAAATTCATACAAAGTAAGTACAAGTAATTTCAGAGACAAAGACATCAATAGCCAGGAGAATTGAGAAAGGCTTCATGTATGGGCAGGGACTTGTTTCTTTTTTGTCTTTCTATGCCTGGTGCCTAGTACAATATCTGGCATACAGTTGGAACTTAATCCAGTATATGCTTGATTGATGAATGTAGGTGGTAGCACTTGGGCTGAGCTTTGAAGGAAGTGAAGGATTCTGAGAGGAAGAGAGGTGAGGAAGGAGGGAATTCCAGCCAATGGTGACAGCCTCCAGAGAGGCATTCAGCCAAGGGCAAGCAGAGAGGCAGGCAAAGTCATCAGCTAAATGGGTCTAAATTCTACTTTTAGTAGACCATGGAACCTAATGTCTAGACTTCTCACTACATAATGGAGTTTGGTGGTAATGGGTGGGGGCTTTTGGTTTATAGCTTCCAGAACCTCACTATTGCTGAGAAGGCTAAGGCAGCGAGACTATTGGTCTCTGGGGCCTGTCTTGGTCAGTGACCCTCCCTGTATCCCACTCCGTAACACAGTAGAGGAAGAATCTGATGAAACTCAATAAAGCATTTATCAAGGAGCAATTCCCTCCTCAGCTCAGACTTCTGTCCCTCCCAGCCTCTTTTCCTTGACATACTTCACCAGGACTCCTGATGTTCAAAGGAATGTGTGTGTGTGTGTGTGTGTGTGTCTGTGTGTGTGTGTGTGTGTGTGTGTGTGTGTGATTTCAAGTGCCATCCCCTCTGAATTTCCTACAAAATCACTTTTCCTTTCTTTTAAATTTCTTTTTAAATTAATAAGCATTTCTTTTTCTCCCTCCTATCTCTCTTGAATTTAAGAGGGAAAAAAAAACCTTTGTAACAAATATACATAATTAGGAAAAACAAATTCTCATAGTATCTATGACCAAAAACTCATTTTCCTTTCCATCACAAAGACATTCTTTCCTTTGGCACCGGAGTTACAGCATCAAAGTCTTTTAGAGTCAGAAGAGACTTTGAGAGATCATCTGAACAACCTCATTTTACAGAGAACAGTCCATTCTTTGGCATAACTTAAGGAGGATTTCCAAGGCCCTACTCACTGGCTCCTTCCTCCTCTCCTCTCATTATCTCTCCCTACCTCCCACCCTCCCAATACCAATACACATTTTGAAAAAGACATAGTTCTGGATAATAGCCCCATGTTGAATTTCCAACCACAAAGGATTATCTTCCTGCCCTGGAGGGAGAGCATTCAGGCTGTCAAGGACCTCGCCAAGGCTTGGGTGCGTCTCTGGCTATGCTCTTTGTCCGCTTTTGTCTGTGCCAGGCTCGTCTAGGCAGGTACCAGCAGCAGGGCAAACACATCTAGGGACTGTGCTGCTGTTTTTTCTGTAGTCCTTTGTTGGGCAAAATGGGAGCAGCTCTAATAGTGGTTTTGCCATGAGCTTAAAGAATCTATCTAATGGACACTAATGGCAGCACTCTGCCCATGTCAGGGTGGATAGGAAGGGGACTGAAGAGGTACTTAAGTGATGGTAGGAGGTACAAGATGGATTTCAATGGGCCTTCATAAGATGAGGACTGTTGGAACTGGGCCCACCTTACGTTCCATCTCCTCTATGAAACCTTCCCTGAAGCCTACAATGGCCCCTCTCTTCTCTGGATCCTTGTAGCATTCATCATCGTGAATCTGACCCTTAGCAGATGTTACTTGGATTGTACATTACTTTTCTATGTAACAAAGTTGATCTGGGAACCCCTGGTTTTCTAGGCTGGGCACCCTCCATAGAACTGGACATATACCCTATCTAGGTACTAGACACCTGGGAGCCCGTAGGAACTGACTTCAGCACTCATCTATTGTTCCTCTTTTTGTGTGTAACCCACTCACCCTTCAGAGACCGGCTAAAGTCCCATCTCCTCAGTGAAGACTGCCCGTCATACTTCAGTCCACAGATTCTTTTTTTTAAATTTTGTTTATAAGTATGTACATACCCTCCCCTACCCCCCCCAGAAGGCCACAATAAAGTTTAGATATGTTTCTTGGTAGCTATAGATATATACATACACATAGATACATATATAGACATATGCTTTCCCAAACCTGTTCTACTCCTGATCTTTGTTTTTAGGTCTGTGCATATCTCTTGTTTCCTATCCCTCCTGCCTTCTCTACATTACTTCTGCCCACCACCTTGCCCTCCTACGACTTGCCTATCCCCTCCTCCAAGGATCTCCCCCCTATCCTTCCATTCCCATAAATCTAAACACCCTTCTATACTGCCATTTTACCTATTCTCTCGCCCATCTAAAGATCTCTCCCTTGTCCTCTCCCCCCTCCCTATGCCCCAGTTCACAGATTCTTTTTGTTTTGTTTTGTTTTTTGGAGGGAGGAAGGCAGGGCAATTGGGATTAAGTGACTTGCCCAAGGTCACACAGCTAGTAAGTGTGTCAAGTGTCTGGGGCTGAATTTGAACTCACATCCTACTGACTCCACGACCAATGCTCTATTCACTGCACCATCTAGCTGCCCCCAGTCCATAGATTCTTAACCTAAATCCATGAGTTTTTAAAAAAAATTTGATGATTGTTATTTCAGTATAATTGATTTTCCTTGCATTCAATGTATTTTATTTTATGTATTTAAAAACAAGATTCTGAGAATCTGAATCTGTGAACTTGGTTCTTTTAAAAAAATTTTTATAGGGGCAGCTAAGTGGTGCAGTGAATAGAGCACAGGCCCTAGAGTCAGGAGGACCTGAGTTTGAATGTGGCCTCAGACACTTAATGCTGTGTGATCTTGGGCAAGTCACTTAACCCCAATTACCTTGCCTTCCTCCCTCAAAAAATTTTTTTAAAAAGACAAAATTTTTTTTATGATAGTATTTCAGTATAATTGGTTTCCCTTGCAAATTGAGTGCCTCCAAGAGGGTAGGAAGCTTTGACAATGGATGAGTAACCCAGAAGTTAGTGAATGGGGAAAACTGTGTGTGTGTATGTGATCAAATGTGGAGGGATGGCTGTGGGAGCTGGCTGATGATGATGAAACTGGAGAAATCTCCGGAGAAGCCTCCAGCTACAGCTGGGCCACAGAGAAGTCCAGGTTGGATGCTGCTCTCAGGATTTGTCCAGGCAGCTTTGTTTCAGGGGGCTGTGCCCTGCAGTCCTTTCCTTTTAGGCTGAATGGCTCTTCCTGGGCACCCACAAGAAACTCATCTCTTCTTTTCCCCATCTACAACTTATACCTCTTCCCTGTTTATCTGCAAGGAAAGTTACAATTTATAGGGATCTTGCTTTCTCTCTAGAGTACCCCTCCCTTTCCAGATCAGGGAAAATTTGTGGCCCAGAGAGTTCCTTTACTGCATCCTTGAAGAGAGGTTCCTGGGCCAGGTTAGAGCTTAGGGCTGTCCATAGTTCTGGGGTGTGGCTGTGGAAGGAGTGACAAGCAATGGAGGAGCTGAGTTAGAGAATATGATTCATGCAGATTCCTGGTGGGGCTGGGCAGGGCAGGCTAGGTTATGATCAGGAAACAGAAGAGATTGTAGGGAGCAGCAGAAGCATAGATGCTGGGGAGGATTTGCTAAGGGTCTGGGGTGGTGTGTCACAGTGGACAGAGCACTAGATTTGGAGACCTAAGGCCTCAGTCTGAATCTTGGTTCAACTACTTGTGGGCCTTTGAGCAACTTTCTGGCCCTTAGTTTCCACATCTGTAAAATGGGTAGGATAGCATCTGCTGTGAATGCTTCAGGTTTTGTTCTGTTTTGTTTTCCACCTGACCTGGGATTTCATTCCCAATGAGGAAACTTTACCAATGTAAATCTGTAACTTAGAGCTTAGGAAACTAAGAGGTGGAAGAGCTTGCCCAGGGTCACTGGCAATCAATATGTGTGGGACAAGACTTAGAACCCAGATCTTTTTGACTCTGAGGCCATCTCTCTATCCCCTCTATCATTCAACCTCTTGTAAAGGTCACATCAAAGAATGGGGTAAGACATTACTGTTTCTCTCCTCTCTGAGTTCTGTCAGAGTCAGTCTAAGTTGGCAAGGCAGCAAATATTGACAGTTTCTGCTGGGTTCACAGGTAGTATGTACGCCAACCAGGAGATGCAGTACCCTCTTGTAGAGCTATTTTGCAGGGCTATGCTGAGCCCTCTACTGGCCCAGCCCTGGTTCTGAGATAGGGATGGGGAGGAAGCATTGGCAGCAGAGGGACCCAAGTCCTGGAGAACGAATGAGGAGAATTAAGGGCATGGTCCTGCCCCCATCTCAGGACTCTCTCAGTCGGCTGTGATATACTAATCAGATAGAGAGAGGATGGAATTCATTTTTTGATCCTGGCTGAGTTAAGAGTTAGGAATGTACCATGTGAAGAACTTCCTGGAAGGAGGGGGGGTAATGGAGAGGGGCTGAGTCTTTACTTGGCACAGAGCAACCCAGGGCATACTGTGAGGGGAGAGGACATTAGAGAATGTAGGCCTCCTTTCCTAAGCAGAAGGGACCTGGTGTGAGGATAGGCTCATATGTGGGCAGCTAGAGGGCCACCAGGCCTGGAGGCAGAAAGACCTGAGTTCAAATCTGACCTCAGACACTTAATAGCTGTGTGACCCAGGGCAAGTCACTTTACCCTGTTTGCCTCAGTTTCTTCATCTGTAAAATGAACTGGAGAAGGAAATGGAAAACTACTCCAGTATTTCTGCCAAGAAAACCCCAAATGGGGTCATGAAGAGTTGGACATGACTGAGATGACTGAACAACAACAAGAAGAATGAGGGATCCAGAAATGAGAATTGCTTTGTGGTGGAATCAAGCAAGGCTGGCTTTCATCAGAGAAGGTAGCTAAATGGTCAGTCAGTTGGTAAGCATTTATTATGTGCCAGGCACTGTGCTAAGCACTGAAGATACAAAGAAAGGCAAAAGATATTTGCTGTCCTGGGCGGCTAGGTGGCACAGTGATTAGAGCACCAGCCCTGAAGTCAGGAGGACCTGAGTTCAAATCTGATCTCACTAGCTGTGTGACCTTGGGCAAGTCATTTAACCCCAATTGCCTTGCCTCCCCCCTAAAATAAAATAAAAACTAAGCTATTAAAAGAATATATATATATATATATGTATATATATATATATATATATATATATATATATTTGCTGCCTTCAAGTAGTTCATGGTCTAATAAAGGAGACAATCTGTAAACAACCCCATACAAACAAATTATATATGAGATAAATTGGGAAGATTCCCCAACACTCAAATATCTGTCTCCACTAATGGCTAAAAGTTTATCATTAGTCAATCAATAAACATTTGTAAAGTACCTACTATGTGCCAGGTATTATGCTAAGTGCAAAACTTAATTATGCCAAATTAGCATTTCTTTTTTTTAATGTTAAGCAAGTTCTCTCTGTTTTCTATTTTTAAAGGTGAATACTTAATGCACTTTTGGTTTTTTTTGTTAATAATGTTTTATTTTTCTCAGTTATATGTAAATTAGCACATTGTTTGGAGCAGCAAATAATTGGAAACAAAATAGATGTCTGTGGATTGCAAAGTAATTAAATAAATTATGGGGCATGAATACAATAAAATATGATTGCCCCATAAGAAACAATGATGATTAAGAGTGTGAGGATTTCTTGGGGAGTGGGAAGAGGAGGGAGGTGGAGAAAACTTAAAACTCAAAAGCTTATGGAAGTGAATGTTGAAAACTAAAAATACCTAAAAATTAATTAATTAAAAAAAGAATATAAGGAAACATGTGAAGACTTATTTGAAGTGATAAAACGACATACACAATGATTTGGGCCATGTAAATGAGAACCAAAAAACATCAAAAGTGAACGTTGTATCGTTGTGATGGCCAAGCGCAGCCCCAAAGAAGAGATAGGAGAATGTATTTCCCTGCCTTCTTTGTTCAAGTGGGAGACTACATGTGTGGAATTCTGCATACACTGTGAGACTGCATTGATTTGTTGATTAGTTTTGCAGAACTGATTTTTAGCTCTTTCTTTTTTTCCCCCATTACATGGGACAGCTCTCTGGTGGGGTAGGAGGAGAGATAGATTTGGAAAAGAAGGCAACATAAAAACAAAAGATATCAATGAAAAGTATTTTAAAGGTAGATATCCAGGGCAGTGAATAACACAGTCAGTCCCTAATTACTTAACACAGGGATTGGCAGCTCGCGGCATGTACACGTCAAACCTGCTCCGTGGGATGATCCTTAGTGGCACAGCCAGGGCCAGCCTCCGTATGAAACAGGCTGAGTTTGTCTTGGAAATTCCTTTGCCTTGTCTCTCTGCTTCCCTTTTCCTCCCTCCCAGCACACTCCAAGATTTCTCTTGCTCTGTGTCCCTTGATGCCTAGAATATGTGTCATTCTTCCTCTGGTGGATCTCAAGGAACCCTAAATTAAAGTATATCAGTACATTAACTGAGAAGGAAGATGTGCCTCCTTTTCTTTTTGTGGTTGTACTGACCTTTGGTTGGGTGGATCCCTCTTTGGGAGGTTTTGAGGAGGATTCTCTCTAGGCAGAGAACTTTGGCTGGGCATTGGCTGCCACTGCAGTGGCTTCTCCTTGGGGGGAAGGGGAGAGGGCTCTCAACTCTCCTGCAAGGAGAAACCCTAGCTCTTTACCCCCACCGTAGCAGAGTGAATAAAATGCCTTGGTTTATCCCTTCTGAAAGAAGTGCTGGGGTGAACCACCTGGTCAGTAACCTGAATGAGTTTATCAGTTTTCCTTTCCTCCCCAGGAGGAGAGGCCAACACAGAACGAAGGGGTTTGGGAAAGAGAGTGGGAGACCAATGCCAAAGGAGAAGCAGAAGGTCCTGAAATGTTCCGCTGTTCAGTTTTGTCCTAGCACTAAGTGGGAAGCAATGTGGAGCAGGGAAAAGGGGGTTGAGTTTGGAGTCGGAGGACCTGAAACTGCTGTGTACTTCCTCTTGTGATTGTGGATAAGTCACTTAACCTTCCTCGGTCTCCCCAACTGTAGAATAACAAGAGGATTTGGCTAGATGATTTCTGGGGCCTCTTTTCAGCTCTGAATCTATGGTTCTGTAGCCATGGGACAGTGGAAAGATTGCTAGTATTGGAGTCAGAGGTCGTTGTCTGTTGTTCAATTGTTTCATGACTCTTCATGACCCCATTTTGGGTTTTCTGGGCAAAGATACTGAAGAGGTTTGCCATTTCCTTCTCTAACTCATTTTACAGATGAGAAAACTGAGGCAAACAGGGTTAAATGATTTGCCCATGGTTACATAGCTGCCTCTGATGCTCACCAGTTACATGACCTTGGGAAAGTCACTTCATTTCTCTAGGCCTTATTTAACTTATCTGTAAAAAGAGAGGAGTGAAATGTCTGCCTTTGAGGTCCCTGGCAGTTCTGGATCTAGGAACCTGACTCCTTGGGGCAGAGGCAACCTCCAGCTCCTCCTAAAGGCACCAGGAAGCCAAAGTCCCTGGAGTCTGTGATTCCCATGTGTAGAAAGAGAGATGCCTCAGGGATGGCCTTGGTCCCAGAGTCGCCTGAGCACTTTCCTCACCCCCCCAGAAATTAGCCCTGTTCTGTGATCCCTGGATTGTGTGCCTTTTACCTATAACTCCTTGCTGGGGTAGAGAGTCTCACCCATCAGGGGCACTGAAGATCCCTCCCTTGTTCCTCTGCCCCGGGAGGCCAGCAGTTCAGGGCTGGGGGCCAGGGCTGTCTAGACATGTGCTCAGCTTCCTACTCTCCAAGCAGGACTGTCTGAACCGCTGACAACAATATCTCAGGCTGGGGGGACTTGGCAGCCAGGGACTCCTGCAACCATTCTGACCCACACTCTGGGCCCCAGGTGTGAGAGCCCATCTGGCAAGGCAGAGACTCTGAAGTGAGAGAACCCAGGGTCTGGGAGGGCTTCCTCCCAGCACCCTGTGTCTGGCTTCAGCTCTGCCAGATGCACAGCAGTGAACTGAGTCATTTGGCAGACAAGTCTGGGGGACATAAAACCTGGAGCAGAGCTGCTGGAGAAAGAGATAAGCTCCTTGTAGCTAGGAAGGAACGGCTTCCAGCTCCTTTACCTTGAAGCTCAGGCAGTGAAGAATGGATAATGGCAGTGTGGACATCTAATTCATTAACAATGAGATCGCCTATGAGTCCATTTCTTTTCTTTTTTTTTTATTTCAGCAATTATAGATAGACAAAGCATTTATTAAGCATATAACATTTGTCTGACACTGTGCTAAGCACTAAGGATACAAAAACAGAGAAGCAAGATAGACCCTGCCCTCGAGGAGCTTACATTTCAATGAATGAAGACCTCATATAAAGGTGCGCAGGAAAGAGGGGGAGGACATGAGGAGGATATGGCAAGGAAATGGCATGGAGGTTATCTTTTCTTATTACACCAGTTTCATTTACAAATACATCCTCCCTGCTTTATCCAGAGAGAATAAAAAAGAAAGAGAAAAAAAGCAGTGGGACAAAACAAACCCGCATGTTAACCATGACTGACAGCACGTGCAATATTCCATATTCATAGTCATCCAAAGCAGGGAGATGGGGGTGTGTTATTCCATTATCTCTCCCTTAGGCCCAAGCTTGGTCATTATATAACACCGTGTTCAGTTTCAGTTTTCTCTTATTTTCATTTGTCTTGTTTGTAACTATTTTTGTATTATCTTCAGGTTTACAAGTCATTTTCATTTGGCCTTGATGCAGATATCACTCTACGAAGCTGGAAATTAATTCTTCCACAGTTGAGTTTAAAAGAGATAGACTCTTGAACTCTAATGGGACCTGGTTAGGTCACCTAGTCCTTAGGTGTCAAACTTACGACCGATGGGCCTGCAAGTTGCCTGACTTTGACATTATTGATCTAGTCCACCTTTCTATCTTTGGTAGGACTATGCACACCACCCCCCCCCAACTTTTAAAGACTTCTAGGGAAGACACTTTTGAGACCTACTTTAATTTATTGTTTCTTACTGTTTAAACTGGGCAGCTAGTTGGCAAATGGATAGAATTCTGGGCCTAGAGTCAGAAGACTCATTTGGCCTCAGACCCTGGGCAAATTTAGCCCTGTTTGCCTTGGTTTCCTCTTCTGTAAGATGAATGGGAGAAGGAAATGGCAAACCACTCCAGTATCTCTGCCAAGAAAACCTCAAATGGGGTCATGAAGAGTCAGACACAGCAGAAAACCACTATGCCACAAAAGAGTGGCTATATCTAAAATGGGTATGGTATCTCTTAAAGACTTTACTTAATTTTGTATGTGGGCATGGGGGTACCCCAAAACCCTAAATGGGGTCATGAAGAGTTGCATACCACTGAAAAACGACTGAACAAGTACATGTGTGTGTGTGTTTGTGTGTGTGTGTGCAGGATAATAGAATCACAGATCTCCAGAGGGAAGGGGTCTTAAAAAGGCCATCTAGTACCCTGCTCTGGTTTTACAAAAGAGATTAAGTGACTTGCCCAGGGTTTCACAGGTAATAAGCACCAGAGACTAGAACACAAAAAAAAATCTAAGAGTAATGATGAGGTAATTGAAGTGATGAAATCTTGTGAGAGTAATGATGCCATTAGAAATGATGAAAGAAATGGTATCAGAGAAACCTGAGGAGACTTGCCACTGATGCAGATTGAAGTAAGCAGAACCAAGAGCACAATTAATACAAAAACAACATTGTAAAGACAACTTTGAAAAACTGAAGAACTCAGATCAATGCAAAGACCAGTTATGATTCCAGAGATCTGATGATGAAGAGTGCTACCCACCTTTTGACAGAGAGGGAATGGACTCAGGATGGAGAATGAGATGAACGTTTTAGTGTGGCCAATGTGGGAATTTGTTTTACTTGCCTGTGAGTCTTTCTTACAAGGGTTTTTCTTTGTTGTTGTTTTTTAAGGAGAAAAGATTGTGGGAGGGAGAAAAGATAAATGCTTATTAATTGAAAAAAATTAAGGATCAGGGATTTGAATACAGATTCTCTGACTCCTTATGTTATACTACACTATCTCCTCAAAGAAAGTCCCTTTATTAGCATAAAGAAGGGTATCATTTTTTCCAGCAAAGGGGTACTAAATGTCAGGGTCTGTTCTTCCCCAGGATGATCCAAGCCAATTTCTCTGGACTGGGACCCAGAGTAGGTTTCAAAGGGTAAGGAATACATTACATCATGGAAATAATTTTCATGACAGAGGAAAGGAAGGAAAGAAAAGGAAAGGAAAAACCCTAGATTAGATTGTGAGTGTGTTGGAGTTTAGTACCCTTGAATTTTGAATAAAATACCAGGCTTCTTTCTGTTTTCTCTCAGGGAGCAATTGGATCCATAGAGTCATAGAGTTTTAGGACTGGAAAAGACCTTAGGGGTCATCTAGCCCTACCCCTTCATTTTGCCGGCGAGGAAAATGAGGCTCTGAAAAAGGTTAAGTGACTTCTCCAACATCACACATTAAATAATCAGCCATGGTGGGACTAGAACCCAGGGTCTCTGATTTCAAATCCATTTCGTTGCCTCCGGTTGCCTCGTGCTTCATTCTAGGGCTAGACCTAGAAAAGAAAGACATTTTAGATCTTTGTTTTACTGATGTGCCAGGGAGAGAAAATCATTTGCTTAAGGTCAGGCAAATTAATGGTCGATGGGAGACTATGTCATACTCCCTTTCACCATTGGGGGTGTGAGAAGAGGAAGAATGATAATACCATTGGACCTTATTATAGCTATTCTTTCCACATCTTGGGGTTTAGGGGGTCTGCACCTCCTGACCCCCACCAACCCCATCAGGAAAATTTGTTTAAAATTTTTTGTCCCTCCCTGATATTGTATTGAAAGATAAAATATGTTGATATTATATAAAACCATACATAAATTTTATGCATTTCTGATTTTATAAACTCATGTTATCTACAGTGTCTGCAAAACTCCCCCCAAATTTCCATTTTATTTCTTATGCCAACCCACGATATATCAAAACTGTGATGGGGAAAAATCAGGATGTAGATGGAATAACTGTATAATGCAAGTATCAAGGTACAGGACTAACACCTAAATCCTAATCCCATAGGTTTTGGTAGAGATACAAGATTATTTACTCTCTGGAAAAGAACCATGACTTGACCTGAAATATAACCAAATATATAATGTACTAAAAAAAATGTTATGTTCCCAGAGTTGTTGAAACATTTACAGAAATGATGTTTGAAAGGAAGGTGGGAGTAGCACTTGAATCCAGGCCCTTCTTTTGACTTTTCTTAATCTTTCATAATAGGAGTCCAGTGGCAGTCATGGAAACTGATCTGTGAATTAGAAAGGCCAAAACTCCACTTGCTCTCTCTTGCCTCAAGGATAAAAGATACCCTCTCATTTGCAGTGTAAAACCCTTCATAGCCTGGTTTCAATATATCCTTCCAGGTTAATTACACTTTATCCCCCTCATATACTTCATGTTCCAGCCAAATTGGTCCCTTTGCTGTTCCCATCTTACGTTGCAATGCCTTTCCTTGGTTTCTTCTGCTGCCTTCAATGTACTCTTCACCTCTTTCTCATAAAATCTCTAGCATCCTTCAAAGCTCCTTTCAAATGCCATCTCCTACAGGAAGCCTATCTGATATCTTCACTTGTTAGTGCCTTCTAGAGATAACTTTGTATATATTTTGGATGTGATTTTCCATGTGTGTATTTTTTGCCTTCCCCTAACCCCCAATAGAATGGAAGTTCCTCTAGGAAAGAGATATTTTGTTTTGGTCTTTATATTTCCAGGGCCTAGCATAGTAAATGCTTATTAATAAATAATAAACGCTTATCAAATGAATAAACAAAGCTGTTGTTACTAGCCCTAAAAGAGAACACCAGCCCCTTGAATACTCTCAGGCTGCCTGTTGGCAGCATAGGAAATTTAGGAAAGCCTGGATCTTTGGGCTTGTTGTAGACAGATCTGTTATCCTGTGACTTGTAAACTGAGTGTTTTGTAAAAAGGGAGTGCCTTGGGCTGTACTGAAAGTTGCTTGAGGGCTAAAGTCCAGAATACACCAAAGGATGGAATATGCTTGGTGATGACCCTATGTCACAAAATCAGTGACAGCTGCATTCTCAACCACACTTACTGAAACCCTTCCTATCCCCTCTGGCATTCCTGTGCCATAGCTTATAGGACCCCAATGGGTAATACCCAGCATAGAGAAGACATTCCTACCCCTAACTTCTACCTAGAGGAGATACATGGGTTAGGTAAGCAACTGCTAGAGCTGGCTTGTTCCTTGGCTTGTGGCACAACAAGAGTGCCAGGCTTGTAGGTGGCTATGGTACCATTGATTCTGGGCTACAGTGGCATTCCTATTGCTTGAGACTGCCAGTATTTCCTGACCCTTGTTCCAGGGGCAGCAGGGGCAGGCTTGGGTCTGCTATGAACTTGTCATATGATCATGGGGATCCTTAACCCTTTTTATGTCATAGACCCCTTTGGCAGTCTAATGAAGCCTATGGACCCCTTTCCAGAATAATGTTTTTAAATGAACAGGGAAATAATGAAACAAATGAACAAAGGAAACCAATTATATTGAAAATGATATCTATCTGTCTGTCTGTCTATCTATCTATCTATCTATCTATCTATCTGTCAAAAACAAAGTCATAGAGCCCTTAAGAATCTATACCTGAGCCCCTTGGGGGTTTGTAGACCCAAGATTAAGAACCCTTGAAAAGAAGAAACTTTGAGATTGTCTTTTCCAATTGCCTCATTTTCAGATGATGAAGCCAGGCTTGAGAGGTTAAAGGACTTGTCCAAGGACACATAGGAGCAGAGCTGGAACTCAAGCTATGGCTTCTGACTCCAATTCCAGGGCTCTTCCTGGGAAGCCAGGCTAACTCTATAAGATCCAGCCATATGCCCAACAAGAGCAGTCTTTTTTGTGGTGAGATGGGTAGTGGGGTGTCCTAGATTCCTCTGACGGAGGAGCAGGGGAGCCTCTGCTGGGTAACCATCATCAATTTAAGGCAGGACTTCAGGCCATTTGGGTGCATTATGCCCTTTGTCAGCTCAGCTATAGCTATGCCTAGATCCACTTACTCCCTGTGCGACCTTGGTTAAACCTCCTTTGGCCTCACTTTTCTCGCCTGGAAAAAGAGGAAGATTGCCATGGATGGCTTCTGAGGTCTCTTTCAGCTCTAACTCTATCATCCAATAATTCCAGTAGAAAGGATCTTGATAATAATAACAAATTTGTTGTTATCGTTCAGTCCTTTCAGGTGTGTCTGATTCTTCATGACCCCATTTGGGGTTTTCTTGGTAAAGATTACTGGAGTGGTTTACCATTTCCTTCTCCAACTCATTTTACAGATGAGGAAATGAAGGCAAACAGGGCGAAGTGACTTGCCCAGGGTCACACAGTTAGTACATGTATGAGGTGATATTTGAACTCAGGATAAGGAGTCTTCCTGATATCGTCATCATCATTGTCACAACAACAGCTAACATTTTTATAGTACTACTATGTGCTAGGCGTTGTGCTAAATTCTTTACAAATACCATCTCATTTGATTGTCACAACAACTTTGGGAGGTAGATGTTATTATTGCCTTCATTCTATAGTTGAGGAAATGAGGCAAACAGAGGTTACATGGTTTGCCCCATAATATAGGGCCTTTCTGTCTCCAGGCCTGGCACTCTACTCACTGGGCTCCTTAGCCTATATTAGCAAATTCTGCCAACTGAGAGCACCTGTGAGAAAAATGCTGATGGAAGTCAAGGAGCCTTGGTACGGATATGGTAGTGGGTGTTGCAGAAAGTGTGCCAGATTGGGATTTGAATCCCACCTGTGTGACTCCTAAGCAAGTCACAACATTTCTGGGCCTTCCTCCTCATCTGGAAAAAGGAAGGGGTTGGACTATATTAAGAGTTCTTAACATAGGGTCTATGAACATAAAATTTTTTTGAGAACTATATAAATAAAATAATATAATATTATAATAATATATAACATAATAATAATATTAATAATAATTAATAATATAATTTTTTGAGAACTATATAAATGCTATAAATCATATAATTGATTTCCTTTGTGATCCTATGTATTTTACAAGGTATGTGCTCTGCCCATAGAGGCCAGGTATGTTCACATGGGTTGACTAAATGAGACTGGAGAGGAATTAATAGATGTCTCTGGAATTTTAACCACCCCTCTTCTAGGGAGGGGATATCATTCTGTTTTGATTCCTGCCTGGAGGACAATAAGAGAAGGAGCCAATAGAGTGGCTACTCTGTTCTCTTCTACCAGACTAGAATTATATCTTTTTGACCTGTTAAATATTTCTTGGCACATGTTTTTTTTTTAAAGTTCAAGTCACTTTCCTGCTCATAAGGGATAGTGATCTCTTAAAGGGGAAGGGGTCACATGAAACTTACACTTGCAGGCTGGACTTCTTTCTACCAAATGCCAGTTGCATAAAAGGCCATCACAAATACTGAATAGGAAGTAAACCCATTTATCCAAGCTAATAGCAGAAGGAAATGAGGGAAGTTACATAGATTAAAATACACCAGAAAATACACAAAATAAATGAGCTCTCCCACTGGGAGTGAGATATCTCAGCTCAATGAAGAAAGAAGTCCAGATCTCAGCCAAAGAGTAAATTCCCAGAAGTCACTGAGAAGGCAAGCTGAGAGTCAGGGCTATGTTGAGATGCCAACCCCTCATGTCTGCCACTTTCAGGATTTTCTCTGTCTCCCCGGGTCCCTTCCTGAACACAGTCTGGAACAACATGTGTCTCAAAGCAGGAATGAAGGATGTCTTTCCTCTCTAAAATTCTCCTGCCAACTCTACCTGTCACAAAAGAATGCAGATCATTCCTTCTAATCACTTTCTTCCAATCTGGAATTACACCTAAGCAATACCACACAAAACACCCCATGGGAAACTTCAGTTACTTATTTGTTTTAAGTCATTATTCTGAGGAGTTCATAGGTTTCACTGGACTGACAAGTGAGTCCATGACACACAAAAAAAGTTAAGAAACCTAGACTAGATGTTCTCCAAAGTCCTGTCCAGTTTTAAATCTTGTAATCCTCTGATGACAGTTCAACTGAATAACTGCTTATAAAACAGGAAATAGGAGTGTACTTGGAACCGAAAAGACTACTAAGGTGTCAGAAGAGTACTGAGCCTATGCCGATAGGAGCCAACCAGAGACTGTAATCCTAAAAGTTACGACAGGACTAGGTGGGTGTGGTGTGGTGCCCTTAATTACCTAATCTGGAAGTTCCAAATGGCTGGCACATGGACCATAGGTCAGATCCCTTAGGAAGGCAGGAGCTCTGGGACCAGACAAGAAGCTAGTTGGAGATTTCATTTTCCCAGAATATGGTCGTACCATGTTCTACAAGGGACAATGCTTCTGCTATAGGAAACCTTGGTCAGGCTGGCTAGGTAGGGCAGGCAGCAACCAAGAGAAGTGAGAAAGGGGTGAGAAAGAAGTGAAGGGGGAAAGGGTAAGAGGGTGGATGATAGACTACACTTGAGAAAATCTTTATCTGGGTCCAGTAACAAGAACAGATCTGATGATTTCTAGACGTTTCTGATTTAGGATTCTCTGGAAATTATATTACCTGCAATTTAGCTGTGAGGGAGGGCCTGCCGCACTTGAAGAAGACATTTCCAAGTCTAGTTATCACACCTAAAGGGAGACTCCTAGAAAAATGGCGGGTATGGCAGTAAATTATTTCACTGACCTTGCAGGACCCCACCTTGCAGGCCAGAAGTCATTCAGATAGGGGAGATTCATAGGATGGTAGATTTTGCCCTGGAAGGGAAGGCCATTCAGGTCACACTTACTTTATAGATGAGGAAAGTGAGACCCAGAGATGTTAAGTGACTTGTCCAAGGTGACACAGGCAGTAAGTGGCAGAGCTGTGATTCAGATAGTGGTGTGGCAGGTGGGGTCATCAACCTGGCCTTGACAGGTGATATTGCTTCATGTCACCCCCACCAAGCCAAGAAGCATTTATTAAACACCTCCTGTGTTCCAGAGCACTGTGCTGAGGGATACGAGGAAAGGTAAGAACAGTCCCTGCCCTCAAAGAGCCCACAGTCTATTGGCGGAAACAACTATAAATGAATAAATGTATATACAGAACAAATTGGAGATAATCACTCCAATCGGAGAATGGCTATATGCATGTTGATTTAAGGCAGAAAGGCCTCTAGGCCTCTCTCTCAGAAGGTCTATGAGCCAGCCCTGATGCAATATCATCATCAGTTACTCAATAAGCATTTATTAAGGCACATAATTATGTGATAAGCACTATGCTAAGTTTTGAAGATGCAAAAAAACCAAAAACGAAACAGTCCTTGAGAAGCTGACAGTCTGTATGAGTAGGATCTCATTTGATTCTCACAACAACCCTGGGAGGTAGGTGATATTATTATCCCCATTTTACAAATGGGGAAACAGGTTTAGTGCCTTGCTCAATCATGCAGGTAGGAAGTGACTGAGGTCAAATTTGAACTCAGGTCTTCCTGACTACAGGCCTGGTGCTCTATCCAGCCTTGCTCATTGACTTGGCATAGCAATAGATCAGAACAATTTGTTCCAATGGCCAAGAAGGTGGCCCTAGCAGGTGATGTGGAGCACTTAGAGTTTGGTTGGACAATCAAAGATGCCAAGGTCAACCACTACATCCCAGGCCATCACCAGTCATCCTGACTTTTGTCTTGCCAATGGACTTTGATGACTTTGGAAGAGAGAGTGAGGCTGATGACTATGTGCAACTCTGCCTCGATTAAATCCAATTCATGCACAAGTCAAGATGTTACCCATGATGTCATCGGTCCTTTTCTAGAACTAAAGACCAACAACAACAAACGAAACAAGATCAATAAGTACTTATTAAGGGCTTACTAAGTGCCAGACACTGTGTTAAGAGTTGAGGACCCAAAGGAAGAGGAGAGAAGAGGAAGGGAAGGGAGGGGAGGGGAGGGAAAAGGAGGGGAAGGAAGGGAAGGAAAGAGGAGAGAAGGGGAGAGGAGCTTTAAAAAACCTCAGTCTCTTGCCTCATGGAGATTATATTCTGCTTAGGAACTGTCTCTTAGTAATGTCACTTTGCACCTGAATATTTTGGAAGAAGGGAGTGCATTAGACTATGTTGTAAACTGCCTGAAGTATTAGTCAGAGAGTAGACCAAGGGCTGAACAGTGAAGATGCTGTGTCATAGGGTCAGCATCAGCTGTGTCCTTGACAATACTTTCTGAGCCCTATACCTTTGGGTGTGCCCATTCTTTTGGGTGTACTGATTTGAAAGGTCCCAAGATGCTGACATCAGCTACCATTCCTAGACTTGGACCCCGGGCTACTCTAGCTGCCTCGAATAACCTGGTTTAGGGATAGACAGAAATCTTTCTCCTAGTCCACCCAATGCAGTTTTTTTTCCAAAAAGATTGCTTATAAAGAACATGCAGAACACAGAACTAATGAGTTCATAGAACTCAGAAATCCTATCTTAAGTATCTATAATTTGTCCACAGATGAAGAGTATATAGTTCTTGACGGGGGCAACAAGCCCTTTTTGCCAAACTCAGTCAACTGTTCTCACTAGTCTTTTACTCAGCCTGGTGTCTTCTAATGTCATCTAATGTTCCTTCATTGACCTTTGCTCTAAGTAGAACCATAGAATTAGAATCGGAAGGGAATGTACAGATGAAGAAACTGAGGCCCAAAGAGGAGCTTGCCCAGGGTCACAAAGTGACAGTGCCAGGATTTCTATCCAAGTTCTTTTCCCACCTCACCCCCACAAGGGTTTAAGCCACATGGCTCCATGCCAAACTTCCTAGAGATGGCATCTGACTCTACCGGGTCCTAACGCTGACTCCTTTTGTTTTACTTTCTTCCAAAGTTGGCCATTATCCCCAGTTGCGCAACCTGGAGTAGGAGAGCCTAATATTTGGTGAGCCCATCGATGGCTCCTCCCACTTCCTTGTGTTTTTCAAGATGCTGGTCACTACACACTAAGGGAAGTGCCCATCCCAACCCAGATCCTAGCATACAGTTTTACAATAGTCACAAATAACTTTTAAAGTGCTGCAATGAGAAACACACACACACAGACAACAAACACACACACCACACACACACAACCTTAGCAATAAGGGAACTATTCTTTCTCCTCTCCTTCCTTCCAAAACTATTTATTGAGGACCCACTATGAGTTGCTCCTCTCAACGGCACTATTGTGTGTCCTCCCACCCTGCCGTTTGGGGGTTGGCCCTATGATTTCATTGGTGTGGGGAACTTCTGGTTTGGAAACTCGTCCTCCAATGGATTGGCAAGTGTCTGCAACTTACAGTCTTAGGCACTACAGGTTAAATGATTTACTTGTCCATGGTTATGATGCTGTGTCAGAGCAGAACTTGAACCCAGATCTTCCTGACTTAGTCACTAAGGCTGGCTCTCTCTCCTTTATACAAAGCCTATGATTATATGTGAAAGGAGAATCAATTGCTTGTCCTTTGAATACAGGGATGATGATGATGCTAATTCGGTATTGGGACTTGTTGGCAGGCCCCTCCCCTCCCCTCCCCTCCCCTTCCCTCTCCTTCCCTCCTCTCTTTTCTTCCCCTCCCTTCTCCTCCTCTCCTCCCCTGCCTTGGACTCTGGGGTACTCTAGTTGCCTCAAATAACCTGGTTTAGGAATAGACAGAAATCTTTCTCCTAGTCCACCCAATGCTTTTTTTTTCCAAAAAGATTGCTTATAAAGAACATGCAGAACATAGAACTAATGAGTTCATAGAACTCCGAAATCTTATCTTAAGTGTCTATAATTTGTCCACAGATGAAGAGTATATAGCTCTTGACGGGGGCAACAAGCCCTTTTTTTCCAAACTCAGTCAACTGTTCTCACTAGTCTTTTACTCACCCTGGTGTCATCTAATGTCATCTAATGTTCCTTCATTGACCTTTGCTCTAAGTACAACCATAGAATCAATTGCTTGTCCTTTGAATACGGGGATGATGAAGATGCTAATTCGATTTTGGGAGTTGTTGGCAGGCCCCTCCCCTCCCCTCCCCTCTCCTCTCCTCCTCCCAATTCAGTATTGGAAAGTTGTCTTTTTTCAGTAATGGGGAAGAATTCTCACACAATCATCCATACGCTCCTGGTTCCCCTTCTGATCAATAATAAGTATTTATAAGATCACAGGATCCAATATAAAATGGGGATAATAGGTTTGGAAATGGAAGTGATCTTGAAGGTTGTCTATAATAACTTGCAATTATATGGTACTTTGAGGGATTTATGTATGGAATAATCTATGACTTTGATAGGGATTTTTTTTCCTCAGTGCAAAATTAACTCACCTTTAAGGCAGGGGTTCTTAATCTTCTTAAGGCATCTGTGGACTCCTTTGTCAGTCTGGAGAAGCCTATGGACCCTTCTCAGAATCATATTGTTGGCCTTTTTTTTTTTCTCCTACGAGAATCAGATTAGAAGCAGCCAGTGGCACAGTACATGGGTCTGAAGTCAGGAAGGTCTGAGTTGAAATCTGACCTCAGATATGTACTATCTGTGTGACACAGGGCAAGTCACTTAACCCTGCTTGCCTCAGTTTCCTCATCTTTAAAATGTGCTGGAGAAGGAAATAGCAAACCACTTCAGAATCTTTGCCAAGAAAACCCCCAAATGGAATCATGAAGAATTGACACAACAGAAATGACTCAACAGCAACAATAAAACCTTCCTGTTCAGAAATCTCAGAGAGATCCATGTCACCCAGCCCAGGTTCCCAGAGGAAGATGGGGCTAGGAAGACACACAGAAGTGCCCCGCTGCCTCATCTTCTTCCTCTGTAAATTAGAGATAGTAACAGCAACCACCTACCAGAGTCAAAATGAGGTAGTGTTCAGGATAAGATGAGATGACACTCACAAAGCACTTTACAAACCCTGAAGCGCTATGTAAATGCTAAGCTGTTTTAAAATTCATAATGGAAGGGAGAAATTGAATTTAGAGGTTAGCGCAAATAAAGATGTAATTTTCCCCCATTTGAGTTAATGGATCCCTTGAAATCTAACCATAGGCTCCTTCCATGGATCCCCAGGAAGGTATTAAAACCCTTTCCTTTTGACCTCAACTGCCTTAAAAACCTCTTTAAGGAGACTGAGCCTAGAAATCCTGGTGCCCTTATCTCTGATAGTTGATCTCTAATCAACTAAATTTGATCTGAATCAGAAAGAAAGATTTTCTTCGATACTTTAAAAGAATAGCAATTTCACCAACATGGGGGGGTTCCCAGTGATGGAGCTCACAACCTGTTTCTCTGTAGCTGAGTGTGCAGTCTTCATGAGTTTCTGCTGCCAGCCCAACTTCATTACTTGCTATCTATCCCTCTAATGAGGAGCCTCCCAGAACGTAGCAAGGCTGTTTTCAGACACATAGTTCATTGTAGGGTCTGTCTCTGAGGCTTTTCCACTTTACTAGGGCCTGCCTTTTCTTCGACTCTACTGCCGTTGCCTTTTAATGGTGATGATGATAGCTACATTAAGGTTTACTAAATACTTTCTACACTATCTCATCTGATTCTCACGAGCAATTCTGGGAGATAGGTTCTATTATTATCCCATTTTGTAGATGAAGAAACCGAGGTTGAGAAGCCAAGTGATTTGCTAACTAGTGTCTGAGGCAGAATTAGAACTCAGGTCCCCCTGACTCCAGATCCGCCCTTCTGTCCACAACATTACCTATGAGCTGCCAGTGAGAGCCCAGGGACCCCTTCATACCATAGTGCAAAGTGAAGTAGGATTTCGGTGGTGAATTAAATAGACAATGAATTTCAAAACCTCTTTCACTTTTAGCTTGACTAAATCCAAGAACTGAATCTAAAGGTCAGGTTCAAAGGTGCCAAATGGGGTATATATTGAATACGCCACCCAGTCCTCCCCCCATTCACCCTCCAGGCACTTGTTGAGTCTATTTATCAGCCTGTGGCCTAGACCACTGAGAGGTCTGTGCTTGCTTCTCCTCCCCCTGACGGACGCCCTCTTGAGAACAATGAGAAAGGTTCATATTCCTGCTGCAGCTGGCTTTGCTGGCCCTGTCCCCAGTAATGGAGAACAGCTGTCGGAGATTTGGGCTCTCAGCTGCGCTCCCATCTCTGGCCAATTGTCTGTCAAGCTCTCCCTTCGTGCTGGATCTCCTGTAGCCCCTGAAGCTGTGGGCTGCTTTCCTAGAACCCATCCCAGAGACAGAATGGATAGAGTGCTGAACTCCAAGTCAGAAACAAGCAGAGTTCAAATCCCTACCGACATTTGCTAGTTGTGTGGGTATGGACCAGAATGCTGACCTCCCTAATTTTCAGTTTCTTTATCAGTGAAATTGGATTAATACCCATATTATAATAATATATATTTATTTAATATGTAAACATATATTTATGACATAAATATATGAATATATATTTAAAAATATATAAATAAATGTAATAATAATACCTGTATTGCCTACCCCATAAGGTTGGGGTGGGTTCTTTTAAAAAAATTAAACCAGATGTGATTTTATGAGGAAACTCCCTCTATTCATGAAAATAAGCACTTTTTCTGCATCTTATACTACTCCCTGGGGCACTGAGAGGTTACGTTACTTGCCTAGGTCAGAGGGAGCATTTGAATCCAGCTCTTTTTAAATTTAAGGTTGGTTCTCCATTTCCTAGGCCAGTCTGCCAACAATGCTTATGGGGAAGTAAAAGGTATGTGTAAGGTACCTTGTAAACAGCAAACCAGCCACATAAATGTTCTCAATCCCCAGAGCAAAAAACAACAATGACCAAAAAAACCCCCAAACAGCTGGACTGGAAGGCATGATTAGGATTTTAATAAGGTAACACTTGCTAACTAACTAGTTTTCAGGGACCAGTGGAACTGGAGCCCCCAAGGATTCACTGAAGTGGGGAGTGGGAGAGGCTGGTAGGCCTTGATGCGTTTTGGAACCTGGAGTTTAGGGGGAGTGGTGGATGAGAATGGATGTATGTCGTAGAAGTCATTGGTTTGGAAGGGAGTGAGGGACAGATATGCAGGGCCAGGGGCTCCTTCTGCTGGTCCTGGGTCCTACGTTTTGTCCTTTACCAAGAGCAAAAAGGTATCTGTTATTGGCTGGTTTTGTTCCCCCACCTCTCCTCGGCCTCTCCCCCCCCAACTTAATTTGTGATGTCATTGGTAGAGGAAACTAACTTTCAAGAAGGAAACCCTCTCCCTCTGCACCTGCAATGCAATTTATAACCTTTGGAGGGTGACCTGTTCATACTGAGAAGGTAAATGATTCAGGTAGGCTACAGAAGAAACCAGTATGTTGCCAGCAGGGATGAGTTTCTGCCATCACACAAAATTCATTACTTGCTGTCTGATAAAGAACCTCCTAGAACTTAACTTAGCAAGTTTTCAGACACCAGGTTTTCCTGACTCCAAAATTCACTTTGCAATGCTTCTATTGACTGGGGATTCTGCAAAGAAAGAAATGCCTGGGGGAAGTGGGGGTAGAGAGGAAATAATACCCAATGGAGAGTTGGCATCAACTTTTCACCAGTGAATTCCCAAACTGGACCCAGAAGGTTTCTGCCTTTATTTTCTCTATTACCAGTCTAGACCTAGACCCTAAGAAAACCCAACCATTTTTTCTAACTCTCTGGATAGGCAGTGAGTCCTAGAGAGACAAGGTTGGGATGTACAGAAAGGGGGGAAACTAGTTACTGAAAGGATTAAGGGAAGAGTAAACTGAAGTAAAGCCAGGCACAAAACCCTAAAGTGGTCAAGTTTATATAGGTTAGCTAGAACCGTTTTTCTACTTACCCTGCTCAATAGCTGAAGGCTCTTCTCTTTAACCTTGGCCTAGGCCTCCCCTGCCAACGCCTCATTGTTAAGAAACTACACTTCCTGTAGTTTCTCATTGGACTTCTTGATCTTTATTTGGTTTGGTACAAACGTCAAGGTTTTGCTGGAGAGGGGAGTGGGGGGGCCTCGGGGGCCTGCCTTCATAGAGGTGGCCATCTCACTGGAAATCTCGCCATTTTCCTCTCCTCACCAGGTAGAGAGGGAATGATGGGGCATCATCCAAGCCCTTCCACGAAAGAGAAGAGAACAAAGGATGATTGCTCTTCTCCCCCCATGTGGAGTTGTATGTCTGTCTGCTGGCTCCCCTTTGGGGCAGAGTGTGGTTCGAAGGAGAACACGATTAAAAAGACAAACACTAGAGAGCTGCCATTTTCTCGTATGTAAAATATCCTGAGCTGCTCATCTGGGCCTCCAGAATTGGTGATGGGGTAGAGGCTGGTCCCTTTTGAAATGGAACCCTAACGAGGGTGATCCAGGTGGGCGGATCATGCCAGAGCTGTAGCTAGCTCAGGACACGTGGAAATCTGCCCCTAGACACCTATGTGGAATCTGGGGGGAGGGGGATCCTTTTCTTTGCGGTGCTTGTAGTCCTTGTGCCTTGTCTCATTGTTATGCAGTACCCCTACCTCCAAGATCCTTTTGCCACAACACCCCTTTCCCAAGGCCTGACTTCGCTCCAATCCAGCCCCTGTGGGGGCAAACGTTGGACTCAATTGGAGCATAGACCGTCCTTTCTCCTGGTACTATGGCACCTGTGTAGATTGTCCTCTGCCTTGCAACTTCAATTGTCATAGGCTCCCTCGACTAAAACTGTCCCAGGTAAAATGATGATGATGGCTAACATTTATATAGCGCTTACTATGTGCTAAGCACATCACAAATATTATCTCATTTGATCTTCACAACAATCCTGGGAGGGAGGTGGTATTGTCACCCCCATTTTACAGATGGGGAAACTGAGGTTAAGTGATTTGTCCAGGGTCTGAAGTGTCTGAAGCTGTATTTGAATTTAGGTCTTCCTGACTCCCAGCCCAGCACTCTATGTACTGATCCACTTAGCTGCTCCTAAGAATTCCTATTATGCCTTGGGCATAAAGGGCTGGTTTTGTTCCCCCACTTCTCCAAGGCCTCCCCCAGACAACCTAACTTGTGATGTCATTGATAAAGGGAACCAACTTTCAATAAGGAAACTCCCTTTCCCTCTGCACCTGCAAAGCAATTTATAACCTTTGGAGAGTTACCTGTTCATACGGAGAAGGTAAATGATTCAGGTAGGCTACAGAAGAAACCAGTATGTGCCAGTAGGGGTGGCTTTTGGCCAAGGCTTTGGGGGTGGGGATGTCACTGTCATTGAGTGAGTCTGAAGATCTAAAGGTCACTTTGTGTCTGGGTCTCACTTTTACCAGCTCTGCGCCTTTAAAATGCAGAAATGGCAGGCCAGAATAGACCCCTTGTATAGACACCCCCCCACACACATAATAGCTATATGTTGAATGGAGCAGTTGATTGAATCTATAACTCTGCTCCTGACTAGATTTGGTTTGCCTGACCTTTAGGCCAATCTCGATCATTGTATTCTCAGCATTGTTTCTGTTCCTATCTGTCTACTCCTGAGTATTTAATCCAGCCTACCGTCCCTAACTCCCATTTTTGCTACCCCTTCCAGCTTTCTTGTCAACTGACCATTGCTTTGCTCTCTCAGATCCTGGTCTCCGATGCTGAGCTTCTTCCCCTGGGCAATAGGCAAAGGTCTCTTCTTGGCAGCCTCTGGCTATTAATTCTAGACTGGTTGAAACCAGCTGTTTAGATATAGCCTTCCATGTACAGACTTGGAGACCTAGGACCAGAAGATCTGGAGCTGAAAGGGAGCCTAGGTATCCTAGTATAATTCCCTTGTTGTATAGATGAAGAAAACCAGGGTCAGAGAAATGAAGTAAAGTGTCCAAGATCTCAGCTGTAAAGACAGAGATTATTGGATGATTAATGTGTTTCTTTGATTGGAGAGGTAACTGCCTAGTGTGTAAGCAGCTGTTCTTGGAGTCAGGGAGAATTGAATTCAAGCCCTCCTCTGACATGTAATGGCTGTGTGACCAAGCAAGAAAGGAAACAGATATTTATTAAATGCCACCCTATGTGCCAGGTACTGTGCTAAGCACTCTACAACTATTATTTTATTTGATCCTCGCAACAACCCTGAGAGGTAGATGCTAGTATTATCCCCATTTTACAGATGAGGAAACTGAGGCACATAGAGTTGAAGTGACTTGCCCAAGGTCACATAGTTAGGAAGTATCTGAGATCAGATTTGAATTCAGGTATTCCTGATTCCAGATCTGAAGCTAGATCTCCTGTACCACCCAGTTTTAGATAGAGATGAAGTGACTTGCCCAGGGTCACATAGCTAGGAAGTGTCTGAGGCAGGATTTGAACTTTGGTCTTCTCAGTACTCTACTGTGCTATCTAGGTTCCTCTTAGCAAATCATTTAATCTCTTAGTGCCCCAGTTTTCCTTCTAAGACTTGTAGAACAGGGGCCTTGGGCACTGATAGAGTTCCTTATACCAGTCAATCTCAGGTCCAGACCAAAATAACAATAACAGTTACAATAATCATTGTGATAATTCAGTTGTTCCTTGAATGGCCCTTCAGTTACCTTTGTGGACCCTTTGTACCATCAGTTACCTTCACCATCCCCATCACCATCAGGAAGCTTCCAAAAGGCAAGGACCTCAGTGGTTTGGCTTGATCTCTTCATGGTCAGACATAGCACCATACCTCATCCTGTGATGATGACAGTGCTGGGGGTAGGGTGGCAAGAATGCTGGTTTTTCTCACCATGTTATGCTAGAGAAGTATATACATACATACATATATATATATATATGGAAGCAGTCTGATATGTAAACATCTATGCTGTCTGTCTCTGCAGGAATGCAAACCAGATCAGCCATCCCATCACTCCCCAGCAGCAGTTGAGGTCATCACCGACCATCCGGCGGTACCCAGCAGTGGTCACTGGCCAGCTGACCTCCAATGCTCTACCTGGAGGAAATGGTCATGACCAGAGTGACTCGGCACTCCAAGCAACCCATGTGGGGCATGGCTCACCCCTCTGGGGTAAGAAATCCCCGCCTTTGTCCTCTCCAGGATAACCCAAGCTATGTAAAGATTATGGTCACCTCCTCTATCTCCCCTATCACTCCTATATATACATAGATGCCACTGTGGACAGGCAGCAACTGTGTCTTTGATCCATAGTGTCCGAGGCTTTCGGTACCAAAGAGAGAACAAGTCCCAGAAATAATTCCTTCTTCTTACCCTTCCCTTGACTCATTTGCTGTCTCAGTCATCCCATCTCATTAGATACCATAGTCAGTGGTTGGGAGCTGAGGCTGATTTCTGGTGCAGGTAAATGGAGGAGAAAATGGGAGAGGATCAGCCAGGAGGCAGGTCAAGAAAGGGGAGATGTATGACTCATTCTGGAAAGAGGTGCCTTGTATGGAGGTCCTCATAGCCCTTAATGTCTGACCTTGGTGCATGTGCAGCTATAGTTTGTCAGCTCTCCAGCTGGCAATTAGTTAGTTCATTCAGTACATGAAAGGGCCAGATCAGCAAGGGAAAAATGGAGAGACATGATTTTGAATGAAACTTCTCATCTGCCTGACATTATCCTCTTCTGGGGCTCCCTGAAGATTTAACTATCTAGGACATCTATTCCCTGGGGAACCCATGGAAGGAACCTGACAGGGTATGACACTGACTGGCCCCTGTGAAGAAGGGCACGGAAGGTACTGTCAGTGACACAGCTCTCGCTGCCCTTGCGGCACAAACCCCTCAAAACTAAATTTTGGGGGTACTGTCTGTACCTCAGAACTTGGCCAGCTCAGCATAGGTGTGACCTGGCGTTTATAACACTTGTGGAGAGCTATCACAGCAGCAGCATTGCCATCATCATCCTCATCCTCACCATTGCAGCTAGCATTCACATAGCATTTTAAGGTTTAAAGACACTTTACAAATATGATCTCATTTCATGCTCATGATAGCCTTGAGAGGTAGGTGCTATTATTCTCCCCATTTCACAGGTGAGGAAACTGAGGTGGTTATTGCTGTTATTGTTGGGTTTTTTTCAGTTGAGTCCAAGTCTTTGTGACCCCATTTGGGGTTTTCTTGACAAAGATACTGGAGTGGTTTGCCATTTCCTTCTCCAGCTCATTTTATGGATGAGGAACTGAGGTAAACAGGGTTAAGTGACTTGCCCAGAGTCACACAGCTACTAAGTATCTGAGGCCAGATTTGAACTCATGAGGATGAATCTTCCTGATTCCAAGCCCAGTGCTCTATCCACTGCACCACTTGAGGTTAAATGACTGATTGAAAGTTAAATGACTCATCCAGGATTTATACAGCTAGTAAGTGTCTGAGGCAGAATTTGAACTTGTGTTCCTAATTTCAAGTCCAACACTCTATACACTGTGCCAAAACATATGGGGTAGGATACCCATGGACATGGAAATCTTCAGTTTTGCTGACATACCACATTGAGATCCTACCTATCTTTTGCCCCCCTCCTCCAACATTTTAGAGTTTTGCTTCGATTATATCATATACATGATAGCAAAGGAAATATTGAAAGCCTCATCTAGGGGGCTGATGTCTCGCTAGTGAAAATTGTTTTCTCTGTGCTTTTTGGGTTTAGCCATAGGCAGCCCCATTGTGGGAGGCCATTGCGCTCCTCAGGACTAGTGACTATAAAAATCCCCTTGACATCCGCAAAGCCCATCTACCCTGTTTTCCTTACTGCTCTAACGGCATCTATGCCAAGGGCAGCAGGAACGATTAATTCTCAGTGGAAAGTTATGGTAGTTGCCAAAACCCAGGCTTTCATCAAAATGCCAAGTCAGCAGAGTTTGTGATTGCTGGCCACTGTGTTAAGAGGAAGACAGATTTTCAAGGACAGTGATTGTTTAAATGGAGGGGAAGAGTATAGTGGGAATGCTATTGATTTAGATTCTTGCGGGGAGCTGCTGCAGGATAGGTGGGACACACTGTACGGACCTCATGGAAAGGAAAAGAGATGCCAAGCTATACTCACACCCAGACAGGAGTCATCCATCCGTATGACCTCCAAGAGGAATTTAGTGGTGGACCCTGATGGAACCCTAAAGAAGGATGGAGTTTTGAAGTTGAACCTTATGATCCAAAGCAAGAGAGTTGGAGCTTTGAAGTAGAGCCATGTGGTCTGAGGCAAGAGACTCAGAACCTTGAAACATTCAATCAGTCAACAAGTATTTATTAAACAACTGTTAGGTTGCTGAGCCCTGTGGTTTGAGGCGTGAGAGTCAGCACCTCGATAATAGCAGAAGACAAGGGACTGACTGCCTCAGTGAGAGAAAAAGGAGAGTGATGGTGATTTAGGGTCTTGACAAGAGAGAGAAAATAAGTATTTGGAGCCTGTGGAGAGAGAGGGAAAGATAGATTGTGAGTGAGAAAGGATAGGTATTCAAAGCCTCAATGAGAGATGGTTGGGCATAGTTAGAGATACCCAAACTCAGTGGGACCAAGAAAGAAGTCCACAGGCTCCATCATCTTGACAGGGATTGTCAATTGGACCAAACTGGCTTATAACCTGTGGATGGCCGGAGCCAAACGGAGGAGGCTAGAGACAGGAGAGTCAGGAATCAAACAGAAGTTTAATTTCAATGGGAAGGAAACAGGTTGGAAGCAAGGAAGGAATCTAGACACATGTGCCAGGGTCCTGCCCCTAGTAAGGGGAGAGCTCAATACATGTACCAATGTCTATGCAGTGAGCTATATCCCTGACGATGAGGGGTAACAGCAACAAGGAGACAAGTTTGATTCAGAGCAGGGCTTCGAGACTTTTCTGCAAGTTGAAGGCTTGTGTGTGAGTTCGTTCTGCATGTTTAGTTCCATGAGATTAGTGATTCTCAAACTTTGGGGTTTCAGGTCTCCTGTACATCTTGAAAATTGAAAACTTCCCACAAAGAGCTTTGGTTAATGTGGGTTGTATCTATCAATATTGATTGTGTTCAAAATTAGAACCCCTTAGTGTTATTCTAAAAACAGTGTTGGCCTTATGGAGTCCCTGAAAGGATCTCAGACCACACTTTGAGAACTTCTGGGTAAGATAAAGCTTGCACTTGTGACGGTGTGAGTAGTTGGTTGACATAAAGTAAAGACGTGGGTCATAGGAACTAGAAAAATTGTACCTGGGAAACAAATGAAATCGAGTAAGGCCCAAGGACAGCGGCAGGAAAAGCGAGAAGCCGGCAGTCTCCTTCGACTCCAGGCGAGAGCTTTGTACAGGGCTGTTTTTGTTGTCATTTCAGCCACGCCTGACTCTTTGTGACCCATTTGGTGTTTTCTTGGCAAAGATGCTAGAATAGTTTGTCACTTTCTTCTCCAGCTCATTTTATAGATGAGGAACTGGAACAAACATCAAGCGGCTCGTCCAGGGTCACACAGCTAGTAACTGTAGGAGACTGGATTTGAACTCTTAAAGATGTCTTCCTGATTCCAAGGCCAGTGCGCCACCTAGCTGCCCTTTTGTGTAGGGGCAAGAATGTAAATGGGCGGGTAGGTGGTACAGTGGATAGAGTGCCATACTTGAGTTCAAATCCACCCTCAGTTATTTACTAACCGTGTGACCCTGGGCAAGTCACTTAGTCCTGTTTGCCTCCGTTTTCTCACCTGTAAAATGAGCTGGAGAAGGAAATGGCAAACCACTCTAGGATCTTTGCCAAGAAAACCCCAAATGGGGCCACAAAGAATTGGGCATGACTGAACAATAAGAACATAAAAGGAATTTGGGCCCGAATTTTGGAGGGTCCTTAACACAGAGCTGGGCAGTTTGTGTTTTTTTAAGTTTTCACTGTTGTTTTCTGTTTCTTACATGGACATAGTTATCCTAAGCATCCCTCACCCTTTCCCTCCCAGAGAACCACACCATACAACAAACAGAAATTCAGAGAGGAAAAAAAACAGTCAGCACCACCAACATTGAACATTGACGTCCCCATGACACGGAACGATTTAGAAAACATGTCATTCTATGATACTTGTGGCTCCCCCACCTCCACCAAGGGACTGTCCTTACCTCCCACAAAATGGGGGTGTCTTCTCATCTCTATTGCTTTGAGATCTGATTAATCGTTATTTTTTTGTTACGCTTGCTTTTAATTTCTTGGTGTGTGGTTCTTTCTGGGGCAATCTGTATGTCATTTGGTCACTGAAGGTGTTTAGTCCAAGGGTAATATGATCAAAGAGGTGATGTAGGCAGAGCAATCTGGCTGGAGAATGGGCAGCACTGGAGGGGGAGGAGATGGGTGTCAAAGAGACCAGTTAGCAAACTATTGCAACAGTTGAGGTATGAGGTAATGAGGGCCTAGACTAGGGTGATGGCAGCAGGAATGGAGAAGAAAGACTCCATCAAGACTTCCATTCACACAGGATGGTTGATCTCATCCAGGAGGAAAGCAATTTTATTTGATTAAAATCATTCATACTAAGGTGTGAAGGACTGGTAGACTAAGGTTGCATGTCTTTTGAAAAGGGAAGTTTTTTCTCTGAACCAGAAGAACAAAGGTCAGCAATTTGGCACCCTGTTCGGAAGAGGTGGCCAATTCCTGACCTGGACCGTTAGCTTCTCAAGGTCAGGGAGACTGGGCTTTTGTTTCTCTTGGATTCTCTCATAGTTCTTACATATATATTAGGTGTTTAATAAATGCTTGTT
Organism: Pseudochirops cupreus; assembly: GCA_028627135.1. Classification (NCBI taxonomy): domain Eukaryota; kingdom Metazoa; phylum Chordata; class Mammalia; order Diprotodontia; family Pseudocheiridae; genus Pseudochirops; species Pseudochirops cupreus. Next base: position 437,840,970 of record CM053582.1, read on the forward strand.
GGTACTTTGGTTTACCTACTGGCCCTATGACATCTCTGACTGCTTCTGCACTTCTTGAAAGTCTTCACATAGTAGTATTGGGGGTGCTCTTTCAGATGTGGTGTCTTGGGTTTGAACCCTGGCTCTGAAACTCTTACCACCTATAGGACCTTGGCAAGTCAATTCATTTCTCATCTATAAAATAAAGGTGTTAGATTGATGATCTTGCATCTTCTTTCCTCCTTTCGCCCACCCCCCCTTCTACTCTTCTAATTTCCCAGGCTTGTAGTCCTTGACTTTGCCCTTTTTCCTCTCTCCACATATCTAGTCATTTGGCAAATCTTGCTGGTTTAGCTATATCTGTGACATCTCTTGCACCTGACCTCTTTTTGTTCACACAGCTACTACCTTGGTTCAAGCCCTGATCATCTATCACCTAGATTATTTATTTTATTTTATTTTAAATTTATGGAATAAAGCAAACATTTCCATAGCATGATAAAAAGATGATTGCACATGAAACTACAAATCTATTATGTACAACTTGCTATTCCTTTTAAATATATAATAAAGTTATCGTGTAAATTTCTTTTTTTTTCTTCCCTCCCTTCTCTCTCTCTACCCTAGAGATGGCCACCAAGACATACACATATGTGTATATATACACATATGTGTATATATACACATACATATATGTATATATGAACATATGTAAAATTATTATATGGATACTTCTATTTATTAGTGCTTTCTCTGGATGCAGATAGTGTCTTTCTTCATATGTCTTTTATAATTAATTTGGATATTTGTAATAGTCAAAATTACTTGCTCAAAGTCGTTCTTAAAACATTATTGCTGTTACTGTAAAAATGTTCTTGATTCTGTTCATTTCACTCTTCATTATTTCATGCAAGTCTTTCTATGTTTTTCTAAGATCACTGAACTCGTCATTTCTTATAGCACAGTAGTATTCCATCACAATCACATATCACAACTTATTCGGCCATTACCCAATTTATGAGCATCCCTGCAGTTTTCAGTTCTTTGCCACCACAAAGAGAGCTGCTATAAATGTTTTGGAACATATAGGTTCTTTTCCTTTTTCCCTAATCATCTCTGGAAATAGACCAAGTAGTGCTATTGCTGGGCCAAAGGCAGTTTAATAACTCTTTGGGCTCTTACCCAGACTATTGCAAAGGTCATGTAATGGGTTTCCCTGCTGCAAATCTCTTCCTACTTCAGTTCATCCTACATATTGCTGTCCAAGTGATATTGTTTAAGCATAGATCTGACCATATAACTCCCCTATTCAATCAAATCCAGGGGCTCTCTATTGCTTCTTGAAGCAAATACGTGCAGTTTCAAGATACTAGGGCTTACTTAAAATGGCACTAAGACTTTTGGAACAACCTATATAAACTCCTCTGTTTGGCTTTTAAAGTCCTTCATACCTGCACCCTATCATTCCAGCCTCATTGGCTCCCAAACTCTGCAATATAGTCAGACTGAGGATCCTTATGTTCCTCACACACAGCAAATACCCCATGCCTTTGTACTGGCTCCCCCACATGCCTGGAATGAACTCCTTCCTTACTTCTATCTCATAGACTCTCATCCTTCAAGATGCAGTTGGAGCATTGTTGTCATTCAGTCCTTTTTAGTCTTGTCCAAATCTTCATGACCCCATTTGGGGTTTTCTTAACAAAAATACTGGAATGGGGGGGGCGGAGCCAAGATGGTGCTGTAGGAGCAGCAAGGTACCACAGCTCCCACATAGCCACCTCAAATACCCATAAAATATGACTCTAAACAAATTTTAGGGCTCTAAAACTCACACAAATACACCTCAGCAGGAAGGAATCATCTCAGTGCTGGGACCCAAAACCAGCCCAGCCTGAAACCCTGACTTGGCCCCAAGGTGGGGGGGGGAATGAGGGGGGGCACTGAGCAGCCAGGATGAGCTGCAGCTGGAGCTTCAGGAGAGTGGATCAGTGGCAGCTGTGGCAATTTACAGAATTATCAAGCCATAAGAAACAAGGATTAAGTGAAAGGTCAGTGGAACTCAGCTAAACTTGGGGGAGAAAAGCAGTCCGGCCAAACTGCCTCCAGGACAAGGAAGCAGTACAGCCCTACAGCCCCATGGCTGCTTCAGAGCTCCCAGCCTGCAGACTACAGGGGGGCCAAGCAATTGTTCAAAGGCCAAGTGCTCTTACGTTAAGCAACCTGGATCCAGATCGTGGTCTTGGGTGGTGGTCCTGGAGTGCATTTTCAGTGAGCCAAAGCTGGTGGGGGCTGCAAAAAAATGACAGCCCCCTAATAGCTCCAGCAGCTGGGAAAACCCCAGCAATTTGGGACAGAGCTTTCCCCTCTCAAAGCAGAGTTC
>CM053582.1:437843831-437892518 GCA_028627135.1 Pseudochirops cupreus
GCGCAGGATAGGAAGGAGGGACATATAATCAGTCTCTCACAATATGCCCACTGTGGAGATGTTCTGTGTAATTACACATGTACAGCCTGTATTTTATTGCTTGTCCTTCCAGTGGGGGTGGGTGAGGAGGGAGGAAGGGAAAGAATCTAGAATTTAAAGTTCTATAATCTAATGTTTAAAATATATATATACAATTATTGTTATTATTATTAACTAACAGTGGGATGGCTGTTTTGAGGTGCTGGGTAGGGGAAAGATGGGGAGAAATTTTGTAAGTCAAAATCTTGTGGAAATGAATGATGTAAACAAGAAAATAAATAAATTAATTTAATTTAAAAATACTGGAATGGTTTATCTTTTCCTCCTCCAGCTCATTTTACAGATGAAAAAACTGAGGGAAACAGGATGAAATGACTTGCCCAGGGTCACACAGTTAGTAAATGTCTGAGGCTGGATTTTAACTCAGTCTTGACCCCAGGCCTGGCACTCTATCCACTGTACCACCTAGTTGCCCTAGCTGGAGCATTATCTTCTCCAACAGTACTTTCCTTATCTTCTCAACTTCTAATATCCTCTCTCCCAAATAATCTTGTCTTTAACTACCTTGTGTTTATTGATTTTTATTCTGTTTGTAATTCTTCCGTATATGCTTGTGTATGTCATTATTATCTCCCTGTTAGAATGTGAGGTCCTTGGCAGTAGAGATTGCTTCATTTGTGTGGTTAATATTTGTAGCACCTAGGATAGTTCCCAGCTTCATAAATACTCACTAGACAGAGCCAGGAAGCCCTTGTTTCAAATAGAGTATGTGATGTTTAGGTGACCCTGGGAAGTCACTTATGCTCCCCAAACCTCAGTTTCCCCATATGTAAAATACGGATATGATGCTTATAGAACCAATGTCACTGCATTGATGAAATCATGTATTATTGGATGGACCAGTGATTTCTTTTGGAAAAGGGAACTCCCCACTACCAATGCAGGTCAACTGATTCACAACTTATATTCTTAGAACCACTCCAGTATCTTTGCCAACAAAACCCCAAATGGGGTCACAAAGAGTTGGACGTGACTGAAAAGATCTAACAACAAAATCCTTTAAAAGTCACCTGGAAGGCACCAGCCTTGGAATCAGGAGGACCTGAGTTCAAATCTGAAATCAGACACTAGTTGTGTGACCCTGGGCAAGTCACTTACCCCTGATTGCCTTCAATAAAAGGAAGGAAGGAAGGAAGGAAAGAAGGAAGAAAAGAAGGAGAGAAGGAAGGAGAAAAAGAAGGAAGGAAGGAAGGAAGGAAGGAAGGAAGGAAGGAAGGAATTCATTTGGAAGTACTGAGAGGTTGTGACCATCAGTCACTTTGTGTCACAGGCAAGAGTGGAACCCAGGTTATCTTGGTTTGACTTAGGTCAACTCTCTACCCACTGGACCAAGTTGGCTCTTGAATTAATGTTTGTTCACAGGTGCTAACTAACTGTGAGTTACTATAATGAGGATTTTCTAATCTTTTTATTTTGTGATATCTCAATACAGGGCTCAACCTGACTGAGAAAATCAGGAAGATCAAGATTGTCTTCACCCCAACCATCTGCAAACAGACCTGTGCCAATGGACGATGTACCAATGCCTGCTCCAAAGGGGACACCACCACCCTGTACAGTCAGGGAGGCCACGGACATGACCCCAAATCTGGCTTCCGCATCTGTGAGTCACACCAACTCCTGTCTCCTCTGTACCCACTGTTGGAAAGATCTCCTTGGGGTTACACTAGAGTTAGGGAGAAGAAAATGGAGAGAGCAAGGGAGAAGGAAGAGTTGTCCCTTTCAATTTAATCCAACTAACTCATATTAAGGACAAACTTTGTACAGAACTAAGCACTTGAGGGGGGAATACAAAGTTTAAACAAGGTGCTGTCTTTTCCTCTTGTGAAATTTTTATAATTTATATAATTACAATGAACTGGAGAAGGATGGCAAAGCACTCCAGTATCTTTGCCAAGAAAACCCCAAACAGAGTCATGAAGAGTCAGACACGACTGAAATGACTGAACAACTAAAAAAAAATCACTATTATAATATATAATTATATTAATATTGCATATAATGTTAATATTATAATTTATATCATCATATGTTTAGATAATAATGCTTCCTTTATTAGACAGAGAGGGAAACAGATCGCACGTACAGATAGTTGTCATACAAAATAACAATTAGGGTCTAGAGAGGCCTGAACAAAGTGCTTTGTGAGGTTCACACGGTAAGGCTCAGGGGAGCAAAGTCTACTGACTTGCGGAGTCAGGGAAGGCTTTATGGAAGTCCTCATATTTGCTTTGGGCTTTAATGGGTGGGTGGAATTTCAGGCAGGCAGCTAGGTGGTGCAGTGGATAGAGTGCCAGGCCGGGAGTCAGGAAGACTCATCTCCCTGAGTTCAAATCTGCCCTCAGACAATTAATAGCCGTGTGATCTTGGGCAAGTCATTTAACCCCTGTTTGCCTCAGTTTCTTCACTGTAAAATGGGGATAATAGTAGCCTCTGCCTTCCAGGGTTGTTGTGAGGATCAGATGAGCTAATAATTGTAAAATTCTGAGCGTGGTGCCTGGCGTATAGTAAGTTTATATAAATGTTAGTTATGATTTTGTTACTATTATTGATGATGATTATTAAAGGCTACACGAGGGGCTCCAAGGCCATTGAGTCCTTTGGCCACCCCCCTCCCCAAATGTTTTACTTGCAGAGCACTTGCCCAAGCGCTGACTTGGCCTCAGTCCGTGGGGGGAGGGGCTGAGGTGGGAGCGGACAGTGTACGATGCTGCTATTCCCATGGACGTTCCTCCAGTAGTCACCTTGAACGTTGATGCTGCAGATTTTTGCCAGATCCCTTGCCTGAATGGAGGCCGCTGCATTGGGAGGGATGAATGCTGGTGCCCTGCCAACTCCACAGGGAAGTTCTGCCATTTGCCGGCTCCTCAGGTGGACAGAAGGTTGCCAGAGAGGTCTCATCACTCGGCCCCTGCTGAAGGCTCTTTGAAACAGTCTGTCTACATGTTGCCCCTCTCCAACCAACTGGGTGAGCTCTGAGGATGGCTGATAAGGAGGGTGGGGCCTTGAGGCTTGGGCCCATTTCCTTCTTCCCAAGGCAATCAGAGGGAGCATCAGCCCAAGACCAGGGGCACCTGCCCTCAACAGGATGGGAAGGGACACTTAAGCAATGGGCCCTTCCTGTTTCAGTAGCTGCCTTGCCTTCACTACTGTGAACAATGCAGAGCTATTGAAGATTTTTTAATGGATGTAACATGATAAGATCAGCATTTTGGTAAAAGATCCAATGTCCCATTGTCGCTTTTTATGTCCCTAGCACTTAGCATAGTTCCTGGTACAAGTAAACAGTGAATGTTTGCTGACTGACTGATGGATACCTAGATTCCTGCTGGGGAGAGATGAGGGTGAGGGAAGCCTTATTCACCTGTTACTGATCCTAACCCTCTTCCCCAGCCTCTGTGAACCCCTCCCTGGTGAAGGTGCACATAAACCACCCTCCAGAGGCCACGGTTCAGATCCACCAAGTGGCAAGAGTTCGGGGGGAGACTGAGCCCCCTGAGGAGAACAGCGTGGAGACCAGACCTGCCCCTCGGCTCCCCGCCGGACCTGGCCCTGAGCAGTGGGACAGCAACACCATCACCTCACAGACCAGGGAACCTCCTCAGTCGCTACTACCATCCTTCCCCAAGCTCGAGGGGCTCCTTGGCTGGTGCTACCAGAACTCAGTGAACGACCAGGTGAGACCCCAGCCTCTGTCAGATGCTGGCCCATGGCTGCTTTGGTGTCTGTTAAGTCTGGACGTTGGATTAATTGTCTTACCTTTTCTGTCCTTCCTTCCTCTTCCTATGCTATCTTTTAGAATCCTAGACTCAAAGATGGGAGTAATCTTAGAAGTCACTTAATCCACCCCCTCCCTTTATAGTTGAAGAAACAGGTAATAAGTGGCAGAGAGAGTATTTGAACCTAGGGCCTTATGATTTTAAATCTATCACTCTTTCCATGGCAGCAGGAGCTTGAGTGAGGTCATTTATTCCAATGCAGATTGCCAACTGTGGTGCAAGTCATAGACTTGGAGAAATACCTGAGGCAATGAGAGGTTTTAGTGACTTGTCCCAGGTCACCCAACCAGTATGTGTCAAAGGTGGGACTTGAACCCAGGCCTTCCTTCTCTGAGACTGGAATCTCCTTTCTTCTCCAAGTTGCCTCTGGCCTGGAACACTGAAGACTTAATAAATAAATGCTTGTTGAGAGGCAGCTAGGTCACTCAGTGGATAGAGCATTAGCCCTGGAGTTAGAAGGACCTGAGTTCAAATTTAGCCTCAGATACTTACTAGTTGTGTGACTCTGGGCAAGTCACTTAATCCTGGTTGCCTCCAAAAAAGAAAAAAAAGAAATGCTTGTTGATTGAATGAATGAATGGGTTAAATGAGAATAGCCTGGAGCTTGGCTGGGTGGTGAAATCTCTCAGGTCATTACTGCTCATTATCTCATGTGTCCTACTCCCTTCTTTGGAGGAGGGCACTTGGAGGTTGGTGTCGGGAAGCAGAGTCATCAACAGTCATGTTTTTCTGTCTGGGAAATTGTTTGCTTTCTTAAGCCTCTGTCTTTCATACCTGTCTCCCCCATCCAGCTTTTCCTTCTAGACTTTAGCCTGAGGGAAAACAGCATGGTCTAATAGAAAGAATATGAGCCTTGGAATCAGAGGACAAGGTTCAAATCCCTCCTCTGATGAATCTTTTATGATGTTGGACCAATCATTTAGTCTCCCTACACCTTCCTAGGTTTCCTCATTTGTGATACAAGGGGCTTGGACGAGATGGCCTCTACCCTTCCAGCTGTAGATCTAGTCAGACAATATACATTTATTAAGTGCCTACTAGGTACCAAGTGCTCTGCTAAACCCCAAGGAGACAAAAAAAGGGGGCAAAAGAGAGTCCCCACAATCTAACGGGGGAGACAGTGTACAAACAACTAAGTATAAACAAGATAGGCACAGGATAAATTCGAGATAACCCAGGGAAGGCACTAGAATTAAAGGGATGAAGGAAAGCTTCCTGTCAATGCTGGGATTTTATCTGACACTCTGCCAGGAGGCAGAGACAAGTAGAGAACATTCCGGTGTCTGATGCAGGATAGCCACTGGGTTTCTTTTTCTTCTCATCCCTGTTCTCTTCTCCCTTCCTTCTGCATAGCCCCTGCCAGTTAGGGAATTACCTTGTATGTCCAGGCTTCCCCTACAAACCGAGCCCTACCATGTGGATGATATGAAAGCTAGAAGGAGGTGGTTGATTAACCTTTATTACCTTCCTGTTCCAGTGTGCCAACCCCTTGCGGGAGCTGACCAGGCAAGAAGATTGCTGTGGGAGCATCGGGGCCTTCTGGGGGGTGAATACGTGTGTTCCCTGCCCTCCCAGACCAGGTAAGAGTCAGGGGATGAAGAAGAGGAGCTGGTTACTCTTTGGTTTGTGGGTCTTAGAAATGAGCCCATCTCTTTATTTCCTGTCCACTTGCCTCTAGGCAGAACATCTGAAAGCCTAGAAATAGAAATCAACTTTTTTTTTTTAAAGTGATGATGGCTGATGGTTGGAGGCCTGGTTCACCTTCATAAGGGCTGATAAATTAGACCAGGGAATGTCTGGTACTCAGTCAACTCTGACCTGGTTCTCAACGTTGTTTGTTGATTGAATGTTTGTGTGAGTAGGTCTTGCTACTCGTGCTTCCTAAGGACATTCCCTTCTGAGGATTATGATCTTTTAGCCTGAGTTCCTTAGCCTGGACTGATACCGCCCTTTCCATCTTCCCCTTGACACTTATCTTAATCTTCTCCATTCTTTTTTTTTTTGAGGGGGGAAGGCAGAGCATTTGGGGTTAAGTGACTTGCCCAGGGTCACACAGCTAGTTAAATGTTATGTGTCTGAGGTCAAATTTGAACTCAGGTCCTCCTGACTCCAGGGCCAGTGCTTTATTCACTGCACCACCTAGCTGTTCCTAATCTTCTCCATTCTTGACCCAGAGAAGGAGCTGCCTGTTTCTGGGCAGCTAGGTGGCTCTCTAATGTCTCCCGTTTCCTTCCTCCTCCTCCTCCTCTGCCCCCACCTCAATCCTCCTCTATGACAAAGAAGCACAATTCACCAATGTGAAGTGGTGCGTCGTGGTCTGGCAATGTATGCCCCATTCTGCACCTGTAAGCTACCGCTTCATTTCTCTGGTTTCATGAATCCATGCAGTTGGTCATCGCATTGATGGGAGCTCTGAAATCTTTCATTGTTGTTTTCTTTGCGTTATGGAGGTCATCGTGTAAGTAAATTGCTTTGGTTTTGCTTAAGTCCCTGCATCAATTCCTGTTACCCAGGCAACAAGTTGGCAAAACGCTCCCGTACTTCCCTTAAAAAAAAGTTTTACAGTTCCTTTAGTTTTTACATCACGGCCATTTATTGACAGTTTTCTCACTCAACACAAACCCTGTGAGCCTTCTCGAGTTCAGAAGAGCCGAGTTCAAATCTTGGCTCAGACATGCGCTGTGTGATCTTGGACAAGTCACTTAACCTCTGCTTGTCTCAATCTCCACAGCTGCAAAACGGAAATACTAAAAGCACCTGCTTCACAATATTGTTGTGAGTGTGAGATGATGTAATATTTTCAAAGCACTTAGCATGGTGCTGGGCACATCTGTTGTTGTTCAGTCACATCTGGCTCTTCATGACCCCGTGGACCATAGCATGCCAGTGCTGCCCAGGGGTTTTCTTGGCAAAGACATGGGAGTGGTTTACAATTTTCTTCATCAGTGGATTAAGGCAAACAGAAGTTAAATGACTTGCCCAGGGTCACACAACTAGTAAGTGTCTGAGGCTGGATTTAAACTCAGGTCTTCCTGACTCCAGGCTCAGCACTCTATCCCCTGAGCCACCTAGCTGCCTCCTGACTCATGGAAAGGGCTTAATAAATGCTTGTTTCAGGGCAGCTAGGTAGCTCAGTGAATAGAGCACCGGCCCTGGAGTCAGGAGGACATGAATTCAAATCCAGTCTTAGACATGTGACACACTAGCTGTGTGACCTTGGGCAAGTCACTTAACCCCAATTGCCTTGCCTTCCTCAAAAAACAAAAACAAAAAAATATGAATGCTTGTTTCTTTCAACTTCCTTCCCTCCCCGACCCCACCTTTCTCTTATAATGGAAAAATGCCTAAGCAAAACCAAAGACCCTGAGATGGCCTCTGTGAAGTACATGGGACAGGATATGAACTTGGGTCTTCCTGACTTAGAGTCAGAAAACCTTGGTTCAAATCCCACATTAGACACTCATTGTGTGTGTGATTCCGGGCAAACTGCTTAACATCTCTGTGCCTCAGTCTTCTCATCTGTAAGACGGCAGGGGCTGACTCAGCGGCCTTCCTATTCCAAATCGAGGACCCTCTGATGTGCGCTTCCTGCTCTTCTTCCCTCCTCAGTGAGTCAGAGAGCTTCCTCATGGTCAAGTTCATGGGGGCCCTAAGTCAGGATCCAGTGTAGGGAGAGCAGCTATGCTTTCTGGATCAAGGACTGCTGAGGGTTAGGCTCTGCTAGGCACATCAGCAGAAGAAGGAAGGAAAGGAAGAAATAAGCCTTTGTATAGCTGCAGCTTGGTGCCAGGCATGGTGCCTATGAGGATGCCGAGAGCCCAGTGAGCTCTGTCTTTTTCCCTCACATCCATCCATCCAGTGGGCTATGGCACCCCTGGCCATATATGGAGTCTGTTGCACCTTCCAGAAGGCTTTGTTCCTACGGCCAGGTAGGGCCTCTCTGGGGCCAGGGGTCTGACTGAAAGCAAAATGGGACTGTCCTGCTTTGCATCTGAAACCTGTCTTTTCTCCAAGTATTTTATACCCACAGTATCTTATCCAAGACTCGTATTTCCCTCTGAGTTGGTGCATAGGAGTGGGAGGGGCAAGGCCAGGAGCAGCAGAGGCACAGAAAGGGGTTGCCTTTGGTCTGAGAACGTATGAGAGGCATATATATTTCTTTCTCCTCTAATTCCATGGTTGCACGCCTAATTTTTTGAATTTTAACTTTTAAATTTTTTTAAATTTAGATTTAATTTTTAAATATTTTTGTTAATTTTTAAAAAATTTTATGCTCTTTTTTGACACTCTTTGTCTCCTACTTCCTTCCTCCTCCTCCTCCGCCCCCATCTCAATCCTATTCTATGACAAAGAAGCACAATTCACCAACATGAAGTAATGCATTATGGTCTGGCAATGTATGCCCCATTCTGCACCTGTAAGCTACCACTTCATTTCTCTGGATTCATGAATCCATGCAGTTGGTCATCACATTGATGGGAGCTCTGAAATCTTTCATTGTTGTTTTTCTTTACATTAGAGAGATCATTGTGTAAATAAATTGCTCTGGTTTTGCTTAAGTCACTGCATCAATTCATGTCATTCTTCCCCAGTATCTTTGAATTGAGCAGGTACTGATTTGGGAGTCAGAGACTTAGGTTCAAATCCTGCTTCTTTCACTTACTGCCTGCATGCTCTTGGGTAAATCACTTAACCCACCTAGACCTGTTTCCTTTTCTATAAAAGGACTAGATGGCCCTTCGAGGGTCTTTCCCAGCTATGACCTTCATGTTCATTGCATCTTGGGGGATAACGGTAATCCATTAAATTTAGGCACGGTTTGTTCACTCATTCTCCCAATCTGTGGGTGTCAACTTTCTTTTCCGTAGAATTGACATTCAGGTCTTCCTGATTACCCACCCTGTAGGTACTCAGCTCCTCTGTCTAGTCTGACAACTCCGGAAGGGAACAGGAGAAATGAATGTTCTTTGTGGTACAGTACGAAGAAAACTAGAGCTGGCATCAGAGGGACCGGGTTCAAATCCTACCTCCTTATATTCCCTAGATATGTGACCTTGGAAAATTCACCTCTCTGAGCTTCAGATCTTTTAAGATCCCTTCGAGGTCTAACTAAACGCATGATCACATGATTCTCTTCTCCCATCCCCCAGTGGTGTGGCCTGAGAGAAAGTTAACTCCTGCCTGTGCAGAGAACTTCCCCTGGATCCTGAGGGAACCTAACAGAGGCATTCTTGCAAATGCTTAATAACTGGCTTTCTAGGGGGGACACGTATCTTGTAAAAAGTAAAACACACTTTTAAGTTTACTTTGAATTTCCAACATTTTCTCCATCACTTTCTTAAGTCTAGATAATCAACAAAACAGTAAATTAAGCCCTGCTTTGTAGCATTTGCCGATTTCCAAGGTGTAAATGCTCACTCTGAAAATTTAACACTCGATTCTTCAAGTCTGTCGGAGCTGGGTCCAGCACCCCAACGGTGCCTAGCCATGGTCACTTGCTCCCCTAAGATAAGGAGTACCTGTCCCTTGGGCTTTGCTTACCAGCTCACTTCCTCCCTCCCTCCCTCCCTTCCTTCCTCCCCTCCCTCCCTCCCTTTCCTACATTCCTTCCCTTCCTCCTTCTTTCCTTTTACTTTCTCTCTTTGTCCTTCTCAGTCTCTCTCTTTTTCTCTCTATCTATCTGTTCTTCTCTCTTTTCTTATGCAGAGACATTCTAGGATACATTTTCCCCCAAGTCTTCCAATTTGTTTCAAAGGCCATTTATTTAACACCGTGCTTGACATTGGGGATACAAAAATAAAAGAGTCCCTTGCCTTCAAGGAGATTACATTCTTCTGGAGGAGGGGGATAATACACAATTAATATGGAGAGAGACCTTCCTAGCAGCTGGAGCAATCAGAAGGTGCTTGGTGGAGTAGATGGCTCTTCAACTGAGCCTTTCATTCTAGACCTGCAGGCAAACTACTGAAGTCTGATTTTGGAGACAAGTACTTCCCACCATCCTCTGACACTGAGTCATTCTTTTTGGAGGGGAGAGGGCAGGTCAGTTGGGGTGAGGTGACTTGCCCAAGATCACACAATTAGCAAGTGTTAAGTGTCTGAGGCTGGATTTGAACTCAGGTCCTCCTGACTCCAGGGCCAGTGTTCTATTCACTGCACCACCTAGCTGCCCCATTCTTGATGTCATTCTTGATGCCAGATCTGTTGATATGTCCTGTCCTTAATGGTGAGGGAGATGCATGAAGATAGGCAATGCCCTCTCCAGGAAACCAGTCAATTCTGGATGAATGGGCCTGAATTGTTAATAATAATGATGGCATTTATATAGGTGTGGTTTGTGTTATATATTATATGCTGTCTCACTTGATCCTTTTAACAACCAGAAGAGGTAGATATTCTTTTTATTCTCTTTTGCAGCTGAGGAAACTGAGACTCTGAGAGGTTGGAACTTGCCCAAGGTCACACAACTGATAAGTCAGTTTTTCCTGACTCCAACTCTCAATGCTCTTACTGCTACTATCAGCCTCCCAGAAACCCATTTTACAGGGGGCACCTGGCAATAAGCATAGTGAATTGCATAAGGGGTGGATTTGGGGGTTGGACACAATATGGGAGTGGGAGGAATAGAGAAGTCTGTAGCTTAGTCAATGTGGGAGAGGAGCCCTGACCAGGCCTGGGTTGGGTTTGAAGGAGTTCAGCCCAGGGATGGGAGTATTAGTTTCATCCAAATGGAAATTCAGGAGCCATTGGCTGATAGTCATCGTTGAAGTGTGTCCTTCTTGTCTGAGTTCCCAGAAGCTGTCATGGTGGGTGGACCTTGAGAACTGAAAAACAATGAAAGGGAGAAGACATGAGACTCTTCTGCAAATAGACTATGCTGACTGACCTGGTAGAGGCACCGGGGCTCAGGAAAAAGAGAGAAGCCAGTGCCTTCTTGCTCACAGAGAACCATTAACACTATACTTGGCTATGTTTCTGGCCATTGCCATGGATAACCAGGTCGGCGTTGCCCAAATTTATACCTCTGCCTTAGACATCATGGGGGTAGCCTTCCTTTTCAATGTTACCTTCCACTAAATCTGATCTCGTTCATACTTACTTACACAGATGTCATCTCCTCCATTAGAACGTAGGCTCCTTAAGCACAGGGACTGTTTTTGCCTTTTCTTTTTGTATCCCCAGGCTTAGCATTGTGCCTGAGCTAGTAAGCACTTAAGAAATGCATGTTGATTGACGGATCCACTCACAGAGGTTTTCCAAGTTTGCCCCTCTTGAGCATAAATGGCCTGACATCTGGTTCGATTATGTCCTCAGCATGAACATCTTATAGCCCCCTGACCAACCCTGACTCCACTTGACTACTTCAGAAAGTTCTCCAATTAACAGAAGATCTGAAACTCATAAATTAACCAGGATGTCGCTTTTAATTCTTAGTTTAAATGTAACTAGAGGGTCTCATTACACCCAACTGCACGGCCTGGGTCCTATTTATAAGGGAAGAAACAGACATGGGAAGCATGCAAAGGCTGAGCCAGTGCCCATTTTTTGCCCGGAGCAAAGGCAGCAAGTAATAGAACACACAGTGTTCTGCAGGATGGTTTCTTATGAGAAACTACACATAGGTCACTGCTCAGCCTGTACCCAAAAGCCTGGGACAGGGACTGGAACAGCATCTACAAATCCACCGCCTCCTCCGTAGTAGAACCAGACATTGCATTGTTGATTTAGCTCTTGGGTGTGGGTATATACACAGCCCCCAGACTTGGGTGGGTGCATAGTAACATCCTATAAGCCAATACATTTCTGGGAACTGTCCCACCCATCCCACTTCCCCCGTCTCAGTAGTGTGCCAGCCGAGTAACACCATCCGAGGGACTGAGCAGTCCAACAGGGTCCCTCAATTAAATCATTTCCAGTTTTAGTCTTGGCCACATCTCACCTGATGCCCACAGACCTTTGCTTTCTTGCCTCCCCTCCCCCCACCTCCATTGGAGCTGGCAAGCTCTGTACTGGGTCTGGAATGCACATGTGTGCCGGGTGTGAGAGCGTAACTCCGTGACTCTGGTCAACCGCACCCACAGCCACACATTGCACCCCCTTCCCTACTTCCCCCGCCTCAGCTGTGAATAGCATAGACTTCGATGGCTCATGTTTCCCCTCCTGGTTAGGGGGTCTCCTACAGTATTTGGTTCATCTCAGGAAGCTGGGCACCAGCATCCAGACCCCTGGAATGTCAAGCATTCCATCGCTCCCAGCAAGAAATAACAAAGACCAGGGCAATGTAAACATTTGCAAATGCATTAAAGTGCAGCTGGGCATTGTATAGAGAAGGAGCAAGATGGATAGAGAGCTTGTTTGGGTTGACAGGGTGCCAGGGACCCAACTCCATAGCAAAGCCCAAAGCTAGGGGATGTTTTTTTCAAATCCCATAGGACATCGAGTAAGTGCTACTGTGTGAAAAGCAGATTTGGGAAAAAATGAGGACAGGCCTTATAGGGGGATCCAATACTAAGTAGGTTAAGGGGAATAAGCTCTAGACAAGGCTTTGGGTTGTACAAAATCCTCTTTGGCCAGAGATAATGTTTATCATCCCTCTGAGACACCATCTTTCTACCTGTCAAATGGAGCTTCTGCCTATTGGTAAAGTACTTTGAGATCTTAGGAGTAGAGAAGAATCAGAACATGACCATAATCAGCTGCCACCAGACTTCTTCTGGATTTCATGGCTTCTAATTAATCACCTTTTGGTGCCTATAACTTTTTGCTGGACTGCTGAAGAAGGTTCTCCGAGAACATTGCTGTCTTCTAATGTGCCAAACATTTGCCATCATGATGATGGTTTTAAAATCTCAGTTACAGTGCCCAGACATATCTGCCTTTTTAGAAAAGTTCCATTTCCTTCCCGCACAGTAATTCCTACTCCTCTCTCCACCCTCTTGTTTTTAAACTGATACCCCGGGTTGAGGGCTGAGTGACACATACAGAACGTGCCCCTCAAAACTTTCAGGATTTATTGCTATCTTCTAGCTCAGAGACTCACCCCCTCTCTGGCTACTAATCCTTGCCAGCACATAGGTCTCAGAACACACTTTTATATACTTATATTGGTGCCACATTTTTTAGTTTTTGTCCCAGAGAAAGAGGCAGACATCTGGATTGACTGGAAAGTTGGCTTGGTATTGACTGTGTCAACCCCAAAGGCCCCTTTTGCTAGGACATTTAAGGTTGGCACATAGTATACAGCTCACCCTGGTGGGTGGCAGCTTTTTTGCCATGAGATGTCCTGATAATAGGTAATTTCTCCTAAAAATCTAGATTCCCTCTTGGCCTTTCTTGGAGTTACCAAGTCTCCATCTCTGTTCTCTATAAAGAACCCTTCTGCATCTCTCCCATATGACTGTTTCAGGTCTGCTTGCTGGTGATGCATGGACCAGGCAAAAGAAAATCATCAAGAACTTGAGATATGAGAGTTCGTTTTTTTAAAAAAATAGTATTTTGTTTTACCCGAAGTTATATATAAAGACAATTTTAAACATTCATTTAAAAATTTTGTTTTGAGTTCCAAGTTTTCTCTTTCTCTCTCTCTCTCACTTCCCTCCTCCCTGAGACAGTAAGCAATTTGATATGTTATACACACTCAAATCTTGCAAAACATATTACCATATTAGTTATGTTGTGAAAGAAGACACAGATTCAAAGGGAAAAAAAACACAAAAAATACAAAAAGTGAAAAATAGTATGCCTTGATCTGCACTCAGTCTTCATCAGTTCTTTCTCTGGGAATGGATAGCATTTTTCATCATAAGTTCTTCAGCATCGTCTTGGATCATTGTATTGCTGAGAATAGCTAAGTCATTCACAGTTGATCCTCATACAGTATAGCTGTTACTGTGTGCAATGTTCTCTTGGTTTTGGTCACTTCACTTTACATCAGTTCATGTAAGTCTTTCCAGGTTTCTCTGAAATCTGCCTGCTCATCATTTCTTATCGCACAACAATATTCCATTACAATCATATACCACAACTTGTTCAGTTATTCCTCAATTGTCAGTTATTCCTCAATTGATGGACATACCCATAATTTCCAGTTTTTTGCCTTTACAAAAGAAGCTGCTATCGATATTTTTTGTACAAATAGGTCCTTTTTCCCTTCTTTTTTTATTCTTTTGGATATAGACCTAGTAGTGGTATTACTGGATGCAAAGGGTATGCAGTTTTATAACCCTTTCAGCATAGTTCCAAGTTGCTCTCCAGAATGTTTGGATCAGTTCACAACTCCATCAACAATGCACTAGTGTCCCAATTTTCCCACATCCCCTTCAACATTGATTATTTTTCTTTTCTGTCATATTAGTCAATCTGATAGATGTGGAGTGGTACCTCAGAGTTGTTTTAATTTGCATTTCTATAATCAATAGTGATTTGGAACATTTTTTATATGACTAGATAGCTTTGATTTCTTCATTTGAAAACTGCCTCTTCAGGGTATGAGATTTCTTAACCAATGAATACATACCCTTATGGTACAGGACAATACACTTCATGAAGAGGATATGTATTAAAACATGCCCATGATTCCATGTCCTTGCCTTCACGGGGGTTATAACGGAATAGTGTCAATGAAGGGCTGAGGACTAGATTACAGCCAACTAGTTGATCTGCTGAAGTGGCCATCTATTTTTAGACTTGATGTTCACCTTTTCTAGAGATCAGTTAGTCTACCTTTTTGAGAAGGGAGGGAAGGACAGGTAGAGGGTCCCAAAACCTAGGCCCTGTTTGCCAAGGGTAAGCAATAATTGGCTATATGAAGAAAGAGGTCAGATTAGATGGCCTCTCCTGTCTCTTTCAGCTCTAATATTCTATAATTCAGTAAAATTGCGCAGATGCTCTTGGAGCACAATGGGGTCCTTTTTATTCTAAGATGTCCCATAGGTGAGAGGCTTTGTGTTAGAGCACAAAGTGTCCTGGACTTGGAGGACTCAATCGATCAACCAACATTTCTTCAGGGCCTACTTTAGGCCAAGCATTGTGCTGAGTGTTAGGGAAACAATGACAAAAACCAAGTCCCTACTCTCTCTCGAAGAACTTACATTCTATTGAGGATAGGGAGTGATAGCATGTACGTATAGAATTATATATAAAATAAATTTTTTTACTCCGCCATCTTGGTTCTGCCCCTCAAAAATAAATTTTTTAAGTGACTGGTGATTTCATTGTCATAGGGAACTCCCAGTAAAGGAACTCCCTCTATCAGTGAAGATCAGCACCTGCTTTGCAACTTAATTGTCCAGGGCACTGAGCAATTCAGTGATTTGACTGCAGTCAGATAGTCAGCATGAGTCAAAGGTCTGACTTGAACACAAGTCTTCCTAATCCTAAGCCTGGCTCTCTCTTCACTATCCCATGCTGCCTTTGTACTGCTGTAAGTAGTAGGCTAGGTAGTTCAGTGGATAGAGTACTAGATCTGAATTCAAATCCAGTCTCAGACACTCACTAGTTGTATGACCTTGGCAAGTCACTTACCCTCTGTTTGCTTTAATCTACCGGAAAAGGAAATGGCAAACTACTCAATTATCTTTGCCAAGAAAACCCCATATGGGGTCATGAAGAGTCAGACATGACTGAACGACAACAAAAGTATTTCAGGGTATATTAGTCTTTATTTCTATTTTTTATAACATGTACACACATATTTATGTGTGCATATGAATATTTTATATATATAAGTATGTGTAATGTTGTGTGAATTTATGTGTGTGTGTGATATGTGTGTATCTATATATGGGAATCAGCATTTTAGTAATTTTCTTAGCATAATTTCGAATTCTTTTCCAGCATGTTGGACCAATTCATACCTCCAACAATAGTGCATGACTATGCCTTTCTACAACCTCTCTCACAATTACTATTCCATTTTTTAGTCTTCTTTGCCAATTTGCTGGGCATAAGAAGGTACCTTAAAACCTTCAAGTGCTATATAAATGCTAGTTTTTATATGTATCCAGGCTTGCCTCTGTCTTAGATGCAGGGAAGCCTGTTCCAAGCAATAGTTGTGTTCACTGATTCAAGATTTGGCCTGTGCCTCTTACTGATTCTGTCTTTGACTGTTATTTGGGTAGTACTCCGTAGGAACTAGTCCTGGGGAAAACCATAAGAAAAGTGAAGCTTGTCTTTGGCACACTTCCCATTCCTCTTTTCAGTGTCGCTTCTTTCATCTCTGCTCCTTGCCTCAGCCTACACTCAGGTACCCATACTGGTTCTTATATTCATATATTTGCATAATAATAATAACTAATATATGAGAATAAGAACCATTCCTCAATAGATAAATGATCAAAGGACATGAATAGTCAGTTCTTAAGTGAAGCATCAAATACATGAAAAAATGCTCCAAGTTACTACTAACAAGAAAAATGCAGAAAAAAACAACTCTAAGATTATACTTCACAAGCATAGATTGGTAAAGATAATGAAAGAGGAAAATAACTAATTGTTGGAGAGACGGGTTAGTGGGCAGTGACAGATATGAAAAAAGTATCAATAAAACATTTAAAATTTTTGAAAAACACAATGTTAGCCTAGAACTTTTGAAACTTTTGTTTCGCCAAAATGCTATTCTATTTTAAAGGCTCAATTAATAATAAGATTTTAGAAAACCTCATTTACTATGTAAATGGGATTATTTTATTTGACTATAATCCCAAAGCACACTGTAAATAATCACAAAGCTGGAATGACATATAAAACACATGTTTATACATGTACGTGTATCATATATATATTTGTGTATTGTATTGTGGGCATGCAATACACTATATGTTTATGTATAGATCGGGCTCTATATCTACATCCATCATCTATCTCTCTGTCATCCATCATCCATCATCCATCCATCCATCTATCCATCTATCTCTACAACTATCTTTCTATCCATCTATCTACATATACAGCTCACATGCACTAGAAAAAAAACAAACCCAAACACTTGAACTACCAAACAGGATTGTGAGATTACATATGTAAGAGATTACAAATTTGATTGCATATCCAATCTTCCTGATGTATATCATGCCACTGGACCCAGATGGGCTCTGGAGAAGAAAGTGAGGCTGGTGACTCTGTACAGCCCTCCCTCACTTAAATCCAATTCACTTACATGTCATGGCATCACCTTCCTGATGTCATGGTCCTCTTTGAGATGATGAACAAACAACAACAACATATCGTAACCTAATGTGTCATATCAATATAAACTATTAGTTTTAATGTTTATTGAATGAAAAGAAATAGGACATTCTAGAAGTCTGATCTAGAGGAATTGGGATCTAGAGGAATGAATCTCCAATGATGGAATGGCCATCAATTGGGAAAAGTTGTGTCTTCGAGATTTGTTCAAATCACATCAAATAAGCAGCTACCCCTATTGCTAACTCATAGGTGAATGACAAAATTGTTCTCCCCTCTATCCTTGGCAGCTATTGAACCATTTTTGTTTCTCCTGGAACTCAGGGGATACTGAAGCTAAAGTTATGGGCCATCCCTTCCCTGGCCAGTCCTCTCCCCAAGCCCTCATCTCAGACATGTATGGAGGCTCATGGGCTCGTTGATTCAGTCAGCTTTAGAACATCTTTAGAACATCTTAGAGCATCTTTAGCCAGGTGTGACTGAAGATGGATGAGCTGGAGCTGGTTAGGGATGGTGAACCCCTGCACCAACTCTTCTCCCCGTTAGGCTTCTCTAAACCCTTCCCTTGGGTTATGGCAGATGCTATACTCTTAATCTCCCTTCTTTCTCTTGGCCTTATGGATGACTCTGACCCTGTGACAACAGCCAACAGGGACAATAGAGATTCTGGAAAGTAGCACATAGACAGTCTGCTCTGCTGGGCAGTGGGACGTTTATTAATCCCCGATGGAGAGAATTTAAGTGACTTCCCCAAGGATGTCCAACTAGTGATTTTTGGAGTCATGATTTGGACCTAGGTCTTTTGGGTCTAAGTCCAATGCTTTATATCATATCATGTCTGAATGAATTAAGTCCTTCTGTAGAAGCAGAGTGAAAGGAGTAGGAAGGGATTCAACTTAATAAGTATTAAGCACCTACTATGTGGTAGGTGTTATTGAGATCTCTTGCATAAGGGGAGGGGGGAGCACATCCTAGGTCCTATCTTGATGTGCTAATTCTTTAGCTCTTTGTGACATTGAGGGAGGGCAGCATAGTATGGCGAAGAGGGGATTCACTTGAAATCATAGTATCTGGTTTCAAATCCCACCTCATGACCTTGGGTATGTCATTTAAGCTGGGCCTCAGTTTCCACATCTGTAAAATAAGAGGGGTTGACTAGATGGCTTTTCAGGGTCCTTCCAGCTCTAAATCTATGTTCAATGAGAATTTAGAGATCATCTAGCCCAATGCTTCTTAAACTATGGGTTGCAATCCTATATTCATATAGGGCTGTGAAAAAATTGGCAACAGTAAAAGGTTTCTGAATGTACAACAACCAACAATGAATTAAAAATCAAATACATAATGAATCTGAGGTGTCTCTGGCAGCGCTTGCCTGTGTTGTGTCCTGAAACTTCACAGAAACCTTGGTTCTGAGCACAAAGCATGTGCACTTTACATTGTACATGTTGTCCATGCCACACAATGCCAAGGAATGCTGCTGAAATGCAAAAAGGGGTCACAAGTGGAAAAAGTTTAAAAAGCCCTGCTGTAGTCCAATCTTCTCATTTTATTGTCAAGGAAACTGGTATTGTGTCCATGTGTGTTTTCTGGGGAAGTTTCAAGAGATGGGCCACTGGTTTTGTCCATCAGACTGTGCCTAGAGGCAAGCAAGGTTGGTGATTGGGGTGAGCAAACACAAGGGGACTTGGCCAATGACGTGAGCCCCTTAACCTCTATGGCAGGCCATGTTTCTCCCCTCCCAACAGCAGACTTCTTCCCTTCTAGGACTGTTCTCTCTAGAGAGATTAACCTCTCATCCTCTTTCCTCATTGCTATCACAAAGCAATAACCTATAAAATTCAGTGCTTTACACTTACTAACTCTTTATCTCACTTGAGCCTTATCAAAAAATTATATTTTTAGGTTTCCTTGTTCATTTTTATTGATATTTTCTATTTCCATGTCACTGTCAATTCTGAACACATCCCTTCCTACCCCAGTTAATCATTTCTTCTAACAACAAAAAAATGCAGCAAAATTAGTTAATTCATCAACTGAGACCACAGATACGATGTTCCAAATGTACTTTTTAACTCATATGCAGCCCTGCAGGCATCCGTATTATGGCTTAGTGTCCAACACTTAGCCTTGTACCTGGCACATTTTGTTTTTCAGTTGTTAAGTTGACTGTCCAAATCTTCATGACCCCATGAGCCCCATGTTCACTACACAGAGCTGCCTAAGGATCAGGATCAAAGAAGGGGAAAATATCAGGAATGAGAGATTTAATGAGTAATATAATCATATTCCTGGCTGTGATGTCTATAAAGATCATTGTTGGATGAGAAGATGGCAGAAGAAAGTGACCAGGACAGGCATGGCAAAGGGATTCTAGCCAATAAATCCCATTGGACTTAGAACCAAAAGACCTAGGTCCAAACCATGACTCCAAAAATCACTAGTTGGACATCCTTGGGGAAGTAGCTTAAATTCTCTCCATCAGGGATTAATAAATGTCCCACTGCCCAGCAGAGCAGACTGTCTATCATCCGCTATCATCTTAGCCCTTCTATCATCCGCTATCTCCCAACATCTGTCCAAACTCATGTTTGTTGCTTCCATGACAGTATTTGTTCATCGCATCCTCTGCCCTCCCCTTCTCCTTTTGCCTTTAATCTTTCCCAACATCAGGGCCTTTTCCAATGAATCCTGTCTTCTCATTATGTGGCCAAAGTACTTCAGCTTCAGCTTCAGTTTTCGTCCTTCCAATGAATAGTCTGAATTAATTTCTTTAAGTATTGACTGATTTGATCTCCTTGTTATCCAAGGGACTCTCAAAAGTCTTCTTTAGGAGCATTGCAATTTATAAGTGTCAATTCTGTGGCGCTCAGCTTTCCTCATTGTCCAACTCTCGCAGCCATATATTGCTACTGGAAAAACCATAGCTTTGATTATATAAACCTTTGTTGTCAAAGGTGATACCTCTGTTTTTTAGTATGCTGTCCAGGTTTTCCATAGCTTTCCTTCCAAGGACCATCTTTTCATTTAATGTCTGCATTTGTTGTCTGCAGAGATCTTTGAATCCAAGAGTGTAAAATCTGATACTGCTTCCCTTTCTTCTCCCTCTATTTGCCAGGAAGTGATAGGACCAGTTGCCAGGATCTTAGTTTTTTTTAATGTTAAGCTTCAAGTCCACTTTGACACTCTCCTCTTTCACCCTCATTATGAGGTTTCTTAATTCTTCTTCACTTTCTGCCATCAGAGTAGTATCACCCACATGTCTGAGATTGTTGATATTCTCCCAGCAACCTTAATTCTGGCTTTTGATTCATTTCACAGAACGTATTTTGCATGTTAGTTAAATAAATAATGGAAGTACTTAAGAAATGTCAATTGATTGGTTCCCATTTCTACTTGGGTTTAATGCCACTGGTTCATAGCACCAACACATTAAACGACTCACCCAGGGTTACATAATTAGTACATGTTAAGGATAGATTCAGGGCTTCCTAGCCCAAAGGCCAGCTCACTGGTCACTACACAGAGCTGCCTAAGGATTAGGATCAAAGAAAGGGAAAATATCAGGAATGAGAGATTTAATGCCTAATATAATCCTATTCCTGGTCATGATGTCTATAAAGATCATTGTTGGCTGAACCCAGGCCCACTGAGAAGATGGCAGAAGAAAGTGACCAGGACAGGCGTGGCAAAGGGATTCTAGCCAATAAATGCAGACCCCTGGAGTTAAATGCATTCTCGGCTCAGCTATTTCCCAGACTTGAGTACCCTACTTTGGGAAACAGCTGTATTGGGGCGGTGTTCATGTTCTTTGGGTGAGATTCCCAGTCCCCTGGAGAAATGAGATTTTTTCAGAATTCCATTTGTTCTAAAAATGCAAAGCTGTTCTGTCACAGTGTTATTCTAAGTAGTTCTTTCCAGGATACTTGGAGCCCTCTGAGGACAATACCCTGTTGGCACAATCCTGGTAAAGATAGTATTAGTTGATGTGTGATGAACAGATTCTCCATTCCTAGACATCTCTCAGAATTGAATCAGCATCCACATGTCTAGTGGATGCTGGAGAGTGGAGGTTTTAGTTTTACGTGGAGGCAGGGAGGATGACAGAAAGAAGGACACCTAGTGAAGTCCCTTTATACTCCAGGTTCCTTCCTTTGGGAAACATCAGGATCCAATATTAGGTGGAATTTCCCAAGGGATAGAGAGGTTTCATGGGAATTTCATGCAAATATATGTCTGGATTGGTACACAGACCATAGGGAGCCTCTATTTTCATGGACATAAAGGGCTCGTGGGGGAGAGAAGAAAGGGAGATTTGAGTTCATCTGCAACCCTGTAGGAAGTCAGACTTCTAGTCTTGGTTTATAATTGGATTCTGGTCTATCTGCTTACATCCCTGAGTGGCTTGAGCTCAGCCTATAGAATGCATGTATATCTGCTCTCCAGGCAAAGGGTGGGTGGAATTGAAGGCCTCCACACCCTTTAAATCCCCTTGCTATATAGACACCTTTCATCAAAGGGAGATCAGAGGCTTTTGTAAACAGACATGTCTTTTGCCAGAACATATGTCTTTACCATCTCCTTCCTCCCCCCTCTACTGAGTGCTTGAGCCAGAACCCTCTGAAGCAATTACTTGGCTCCTGATAAAGTGCTGAGAATTACCAACAGCTTAGGGAGAGAATTCACAGCATAGGAGCATATTCAAGCAATTGAGAAGCCTTGAGGGTTCTTAACCTGAGGTCCTTGGACATGTTTGAAAAAATATGTTAATAACTATATTTCTGTATAATTGACTTCCTTTGTGATCCCGTGTATTTTATATCATGCACTTAAAAATGTTGTTTTTAAAGGAGCCCATAGGCTTCACCAGGCTGCCAAAGGGGTCTGTTGCAAAAAAAAAAAAAAGGCTAAAAACTCTTATGTTTCCTTCCTTGGTAAATGATTAGTACCAGAGACAGTGCGGAATAGTAAAGAGATTAACTTCTAGGGAACAGAAGATCTAGGTTTTGTTATCAGCTAAGCCTGCCTATGATGTGATGATCATGTGAGATCACGGTGTAAAAGCTCTTTGAAAAATTAGAATGTGGTGAGTGCACAGTGTGGTAACAGTCTCCTGCAATGCCTGCTCCTTAAGGCTGGGGGATCACATGAGGTTGGGAATTCCGAATTGCTATAGGCTGAGCCAACATTAAGTCTGAAATCAATATGTAAAGCCCCTAGGAGCAAAGAGGGACCAATTTACCTGAGGAGGTGGGACAAACTGGGCCAGGTCAGAATGGAAGTAGTTCAAAATTCCCATGCACATCAGTGGTGGCATCAACCTTTGAGTAGTGATTGCACTTCCAGCCTGGATGGGATAGGAAGACACGGTATGAGGAAAAAAAAAAAGTAAATTGTATGGTCTCTGAAAAGAGTCTTATGATTATAAGTATCATGTTTAGGTCATAACTGCTTTTAGGAGATATTTCAGCACTGAAACAGAACTTGGGGCTGTTGCATTGAAGGCAGCATTGTTGGACATTCCTATTAGGCAACTCGTCATTGTTGTCTGTCCTTTGTTCTAGAAGAGGACCATGACATCAGGGAGATGATGCCATGACATGCAAATGAACTGGGATTTAAGTGGGGGAGGACTGTGCAAAGTCACCAGCCTCACTTTCTTCTCTGGAGCCATCTGGGTCCAGTGGCAAAATATAGATCAGGATGGCTAAAGATGGTGGCCCTGGATGCAGTGGGAGACCTTGGCCTTTTTAAGCTCAGGTCTTCAACAGGTCTCAGTTTAACTGAAGCAACACCCAATCTGTGAGTAAGGATAGGTAAAAAATGACGCAGAGAATGGCCTCGTTTACCTAGTCAAAAAAGAAAATCATTATGAGAGGGGAAGACTCTTAGGGTTTCTGGCCAAAACAGAAACAATTACTATTTCCACTCATTCTGTGGTACAGAGGACAGCTGGAATCAGGAAGACTTGAATTCAAATCCTGCCTCTGACAAGTGTCTGGCTAGCTGTGTCACTTAACCTTTGTTCTCCTCCATTTTCTGAACTTTTAAATGTGAATAATAATGGTACCTTCCTCTCAGGGTAGTTAGAAAGATCATATGAGATAATATTTGTAAAGTGCTTGGCACAGTGCCTGGCACATAGTAGATGGTATATAAATGCTAGGTATTCTTCTTCCTGAAATGGTTGTCTTTTCTTCCTTTGTCCTTCAGGATTTTTACTTAGAAACCAGAATAAAAGAAGTGAAATACACACCTGTGCCCACTCATATTAGATAGAGCCACATGGTTGAACACTGGGTATAAACACCCATCTCCATCACTTTTTGCTTCTTTACTTCTTTGCCCTTTAAATATTGATTCAGTGATTTATCCAGAAGGGGCAAGGTTGTGGAGTGACTGTTAGTGATCTTTGAAAGACTGAGGGGCAGCTAGGTGGCACAGTGAATAGAGCACTGGCCCTGGAGTCAGGAGGACCTGAGTTCAAATCCAGCCTCAGACACTTAACACAGTTAAGCCGTATGACCTTGGACAAGCCACTTAACCCCAACTGCCCTACTTTCCCCCCTCCAAAAAGCAAACAAAACAAAACAAAATTCTCTGGGGTAGGGAGATCCATCTTGCCCTACTGGAAAGTCAGAAGGGTGATGGGGACGGACATAGGAAAGAGCAGAATGAGAGACGGGATATACAGTGGGATTGCTATTTTGGGATGGTGAGTAGGGGAAAGACGGGGAGAAAATATGTAACTCAAAATCTTGTGGAAATGAATGATGTAAACTAAAAATAAACAAAAGTTAATTAAAAGAAAGACTGAGCATTTTGAAAACTCCTGGCTGATGAGAGAGATGCCACAGGTTTAGGGGAGGGCAAATGTCCCGCTTTGCAAAAAGAGGAAGACAATGAAGTCTGCAAATGATAGGTCAGTGAGCTTAACTTTAATTCTGGCAAAATTTTAGAATGTGTTGTTAAAGGGATGGTTACCAAGTACCCAGAAAAATAAATGTCGATCACAAGGAGCCAGCATGACTTCACCAAGAATAGGTCATGTCAGTCTAACCACATTTTATTGTTGTTCAGTCATTTCAGTCTTGTCTGACTCTTTGTGACCCCATTTGGGATTTTCTTCTCCAGTTAATTTTACAGATGAGGAAACTGAGGCAAACAAGGTGAAGTGACTTGCCCAGGGTCACACAGCTAATAACTGTTTGAGACCAGATTTGAAGTTGTTCTAAGCCTAGCCCTCTATCCACTGTGCCACCTGGTTGCCCTTAATTAAGGAACTACCATAATGACAGATCTGAGAAATGCTACAGAAAGAACATAGAGAGATTCAAGCCTGACAAAAAATTCTTACACTATTTTTGTGGAAGAAATGGAAAAATGTGGGTTAATGATAATACATTTTGATGGATTCAAAACTGAAACTGATTGACCGTCTGGTCCTATAGAGCAGTCGTTAATGATTCAATGTCAGCATGGAAGTAGATCTCCAGTGGAGAGCTCTAGAGATTTATACTTGGCCCTATACTCTGATATTTTTGTCAATGACTTGGATAAAGGCATAGTTGGCATGTTTATCAGATTTTCAGATGATTAAAAAATTGGGAAGAATCATTTACGTGTTGGATGACAGTATTAAAAAATGTCTTGACAAACTAGAACATTGAGTCAAATATTTGAAGATGAAATTTAATAAAGAAAAATGTAAAAATCTTACACATAAATTCCAAAAAATAAATTCCACAAGTACAAAATGGGGGAGGCACAACTAGATAATGTTGTCATTGTTCAGTTGTTTTTCAGCCATGTCCCTATCTGGGGTTTTCTTGGCAAAGATACCAGAGTGGTTTGCCATTTCCTTCTCTAGCTCATTTTACAGATGAGGAAACTGAGGCAAACAGAATTAAGTGATTTACCCAGGGTCACACAGCTAGTAAGTGTCTGAGGCTGGATTTGAACTCAGAAAGTTAAGTCTTTCTGACTTTTGACCTGGCCCTCTATCCACTGTGCCATTTAGTTGTTTTGACTAGATAATAGTTAATCTGAAAAAAGATCTAAGAGTCTTGGTGGATCACAATTTCAATATGGATCAACAGGATCCGTATGACAGCCAAAAAAGGCAACACGATCTTAGATTGTATTAAGAAAAGCATAGTGTCTAGGACAGGGAAGTGAGAGTCCACATGTACTCTGCCCTTGGTCGGATCATATCTATGGTGTTTTTTTAAATTTCTAGACGCCATCTTTTAGGAAGGAGAATTATAAGCTGTAGAACACCCAGAGGAGGGTAGTCAGTACCTAGGAGCAAGCACAAATCTCTAGGGCTCTCCACTAGAGCTCTCTTTGCGTGGAGACATTGAATCATTAATGACTAATCTTTAGGCCTTAGCCATTTAATCAGTTTTGAACCCGTTTAAGTATATTATGAAGGCAATTAAATGGCTCAGTGTATGGAGTGGTAGGCCTGGAGTCAGGAAGACTCCTCTTCCTGAGTTCAAATCTGGCCTCAGACCCTTACTATCTTTGTGACTCAGGGAAAATCACTTTGCTGGGCCTGGAGTTAGTAACAGCTGAGTTCAGATCTAGCAGTGGAACCCTGAGCAAGTCACTTAACCCTGTTAGCCTCAGTTTCCTCATCAGTAAATGAGTGGGATAAGAAAATGGCAAACCACTCCAGTATCTTTGCCAAGAAAACCCCAAATGGGGTCATGAAGAATGGAACATGACTAAAAGAATGACTGAACAATGAGTATATTATTGTATATTAATGTATATTATAACAATGAGACATATCCTGTCATGTGAGGATCTGTTAAAGGAACTGATGACATTTAACCTGGAAAACTGAAGACTTAGGATATACATAAACACTGTAATGTATAAGAAAGAGCAACAGCATGCTTGGTTTTTAAGAGGAGAACTAGGAATAATGGGTGGAAGCTTCCGAGAGGCAAGTTTAGGATTAATATAAAGAAAATTAGTATTAATGAAAATTATTTAGTTAATTGACATTAATATAAAGACAATTCCTAACAATTAGAACTATCCAAAAGTGGAATAGGCTGTCTTGGATGTGGAGGTTTTCTCTTCACTGGAAGAGCAACAAAAGCCATTTGACCTATTGCTGGAAGACTTGTATAAGGAATTCTTGTTCATCTACAGGCTGGATTCAATGGCCTCTGAGGTCCCTTCCAACTCTGAGATTCTGTGAACCTTTGATCCATTCATCACAACTGAGATGGGTCATGGGAAGATATAAACACTAATGCACTGTTAGCGGAGCTGTGAATTGGTCCAACCATTCTAGAAAACAATTTGAAATGATACTAAAAATATCCATGAAATTTTACATACCCTTTGACTCAGTGAAACCATGACTAGATGTATCCCAAGGAGATCAAAAGCAGAGGGAAAGATAGAGGGGAAAGGTCCTAGACACATATGTGACTTATTGAGTAGTAAAAGAGAACTAGAATGAAAGTGGATGTCCATTGATTGGGAAGTGACTGAACAAGTCGTGGTGTAGGAGTGTAATGGAATATTATTGCTCCATAACAAGTGATGGAGAGTCAGTGAGGCAAAGTGGGTAGAGAGCTGGCTTTGGGGTCTAGAAGACCTGGGTTTAAAATCCTGTCTCTGCCATTACAGGTTATGTGAGCTTAGGCTAGTCGCTTAACCACTCAGTGCCCCAGGCAACTCTCTAAAGCTACAAGTGCAAAGGAGGTAACTATCTGTACAGGCATAGAGAATGTCTTCATGCAGCATTCCCTATATCAATAAAATTACAGATGAGAGAAGGGTGGGGGAAAGAAAGGGGGGAGAGGAAAAGACAGAGGGATAGAGAGAGGGAAAGAGAGAAGGAGAAGGAGAGACAATAGGAGATGGGGAGGGAGAGAAGAGAGAAGAGGAGAGGAGAGAAGAGGAAAGGAGAGGAGAGGAGAAGAAGAGGAGATGAATGGAAGGAGAAATTTAGAAAGGGGGGGAGAGGGAGAGGAGAAGAGACTCAGAAAAATTCAGAAAGGAGAGTCAGAGAGAGAGAAAGGAAGGAAGGAAAGATGGAAGGAAAGAAAGAAGGAAGGAGGGAGGGAGGGAAGGAAGGAAGGAAGGAAGAAAGGAAGGAAGGAAGGAAGGAAGGAAGGATGAACTTGAAGAATTCAGAGAAACTTGAGAAGGCTTGTATGAATGTATACAGAGTGAAGTAAAAGGAGGGCAGATAGGAAGTGCAGTGGATACAGTGCCAGGCCTTGAGTCAGAAAGACTCTTCTTTCTGAGTTCAAATACATTCTCAGATATTTACTAGGTGTGTGACCCTGGGCAAGTCTCTTAACCCTGTTTGCCTCAGTTTTCTCATCTGTAAACTGAGCTGAAGAAGGAAATAGCAATCCACTCCATTACTTTTCCCAAGAAAACCCCAAATGGGGACACAACTGAAACGACTGAGCAACAATAACAAAAACAAAGTAAAAGGAACCAAGAAAACGTGCCGTACCATGAGCATAATAATGTAAAAGAAAGTATCAGTGAAAAGTTTCACAACTCCAATCAATGCCATGGCCAATTATGAATTCAGGAGACTGATGGTGAGACATGTTACCCATTTCTTGGCAGAGAGGTGGTGGACAATAGGTAAAGAATGAGGTATACATTCCCAGACATGGTCAATACGTTGATTTTTGCGCTTGACTATACTTACCTATTACAAAGGAAAAATGCTTTGGGGGTGGGGATCATTGAGAAATGAGAGCGATCTTTTAAAAAGAGCATCAGTAAACCATTCAAAAATAAAATGAAAGTCGGTGCAGAAACATTGTGCCTATTACATAACGCAGACATAGCAGACAACTTGTTCTGTCAAAACAAACCAAGAACAGTACTTGGAGCTGATCTGGCACGCGGCACGAAACCATGCTGATGTCTAATGACCACCGACTTCCTTTTCAAATGTTTACGCACGACTGTTTTAGTGATTTGTTCTAGGATTTTGCTTGGGATTACTGTCAAGCTCTCAACATATTTTTTAATTTTGTTAAATATTTCTCAATTGTACGTTAAAAAATACTTTTAACATCCATTTTTTAAAAATTTGAGTTCCAAATTCTCTCCCTCTCTGCCACCACTTCCCTCTAGAAGGCAAGCAATATGCTATCGATTATACATGTGAAGTCATGCAAAACCTATTTCCACATTAGTCGTGTTGCAAAAGAAAACACATACACAGAAAGCAAGAAAAATAAAGTTTAAAAAAAGGTATGCTTCAGTCTACAAACAAGATAAACACTGAATAATCAGAGATAATCTCAGAAGGAAGGAATTAGCATTGAAGGAGACCACAAAAGGTTTAATGCAGGAGGTAGGATTTTTAAATGAGACTTGACGGAAGCCAGGAGAGCCATGAGGAAGAGATGAGAAGATAGAGAATTCCAGACGTGGAGTCTGGAGATAGAAGCTAAGCAGAGGCCAACGATTTTCCTTAAAGAAAATGGAAATAAAATTAGCATGGGTAACTAGGTGGCCCAATGGATAGAGCACTGACTCTGGAATCAGGAGGACCTGAATTCAAATCAGGTTTCGGATACTTAGTAGCTGTGTGACCCTGGGCAAGTCACTTAACCCCAATTGCCTCAAAAAAATTTTTTAATTACATCATTTGCCCCAAGTAGTGGACCTGGTATTGTTGTTGTTGTTGTTTTAACCTAAACATAACTTTCAAACCTTTTTGTATGTGTGCATGCTTATTTTTCACAAGAGAGGATCCATTTGGGCTTTAGTCTTCCCGACACCATTGTTATAGGTCCATATTATTCTCTTATATCTTACTTTAACATGTGTTCTTGCTTCCATATTTTGTACATTTCCTTTCCAAATGTGAGTTCCTTAGAGACTGTGAAGCCACATCATTCCCATTAAATGTGTCTCCCTTTTCCAGCTGTTCAGAAGCATTCACAACCATGCGGTTGGGATTTAATTTCAAGTAGCCACCTATACCTCTTGAATCACTTCATGCTCTATTTTTAAACAGAATGAGATTTATGTTATGTGTCTGGCAAATTGAAGTCCTCCAACTATTTTGTGCCTCTGCTAGTTTTCTTTTCTTTCTTTCTTCTTTTCTTTTTTTAAAATCAATTGGGGCTAAGTGACTTGCCCAGTGTCACACAGCTAGTAAGTACCTGAGGCCAGATTTGAACTCAGGAAGATGAGTCTTCCTGAGTGCAGACCTGGCACTCAACCAACTGTGCCACCTAGCTGCCCCAACCTACAATTAGGAAGGGGAATAGCCATTTTTGTTCTATAGTTGTTGTATCACCATTGATTGATCGTATCCCTTCTTTGCACAGATAAGTAAAGGGAGACAAAGTGATTTACCCAAGATGACATTTCTAGGTAACAGATCTGGGCCAGAACTGAGTTCTCCTGGTCCCTAGGCCAGTGCTATTTCCATATGCTGCAGAAGAACCCAAACAATTGGAGAAGATCCTTATAGGGCCACGTGACAAATATTTGACCCATCCATCAAGTGTTTCCTAGGATATAGCATTTATTTCCTTCTGTTAAAATCTCCAGGTCAGTCACTTTCTTATGCATGTTAGTGTATGGTCACATACATATTAATAATACATGTTAATATATTATTGTGTACATGTCAATATAGTAGTGTACACATGTTAGTGTGCTGATGTGTGTGTTAATATAGTCTCATTAATATATAGACATCTGAGACCATTAGTCTTGTTCCGAACCCTGTTCCCTTATTTTCTCTGAACTACTGGGCATCTCCTCTACTGTTGTTGGGAGGGAGCACAGCGTGTTGGAAATAGGCCTGCACTTGGACGCAAAGAGACCTGGCTTTGCCTCCTGGCTCTGGAACTTTGCTAGTTTGGTGATCGTAGACAAGTTCCTTAACCTCTCTTGGCCTTCATTTCCTCACTTGTAACGGGGGGAGGATAACATATGCTCAGTCTCACAGGGTTATTATTAGGCAAGCACTTTGTAAATTACAAAGTACTCACATAACCATGAGTTATTGCTGTTCTTTTTCCATTGCGATATCTGGATTTATTGCATCCCTCCCTCCCACCTCTCTTTTTAGCCCTCTTGATCAGGTTTGCATGTTTCTGGCCAAATGTATTCTTCCAAGTCCTCAGGAGAGTCATTCAATCCTTAGCTAAAAGCCTGTCATTCTGATACCTTACGCTATGGTTCAGAGAAATAAATTCTGCTTTCTGATAACAGCTCCTAAAAAAAAGTTTTTGTTACTGTATAATAGTTATCCGCAGTATCCCTCTCCCTATACTATAAAAATAGTATTTTGAGACAAAAAAATGAAAAAATCAGCATAACTGATGAAGTCTGAAAATACACGCAACATTTGTGGACCTTCTACTTCTAAAAAGGGATGAGGTGAGAGAGTCTTCTAATGTCTTTTTATTTTAGTCATTCTTGTTCTTTGTAATTTCACAACATTCATTTTTGATTGTCTGTATGTGGTTGTTCTTTCCATGCTGTTGTATTCAATGTACCTACTGTCTTCTTGGTTCTGTTTACCTCATTCCACATCAGTTGGTGTAGATCTTTTCATACTTCTCTGTATTCATCACATTTATCATTTCTTGTTACTCAAGGGGACAGGGAGAAGGGCACAAGCATTTATTAAGTACCTATTATATATCAGGCACTATGCTAAACACTTTACAAATATTAACTCATTTGATCTTCACAACAAGCCTAGGAGGTAAGTGCTATTATTATCTCCACTTTACAGTTGAGGAAAGTGAGCCTGAGAGCAGTAAGGTGACTTGCTTAGGATTACATGGTTATGAAGTGTTTGAGGCTGAATTTGAATTCAGTTTTTCTTGACTTAGACCCAGCACTCTGTCCACTGCATCACCTAGCTACCTCTGTAAGCTAGCACAATAATATTCAGTTACATGTATGTATCAGAATTTGTTTAGCCATTCCTCAATTGATGGGCATTTACTTTGTTTCCAATTTTTGTTATCACAAAAAAAGTGCTGCTATAAATATTATTTTGTATATGAGAACTTTCTTCTAGTCAATGGCAATCAATAATGGAATCTCTGGATTCTTTTGGTATGAACATTTTAGTCACCTTATCTGCATAATTCCAAATTGCTTCTCAAAATAGTTATGCTGATTCACAGCTCCACCAACAATGCACTTAGGTTCCTATCACCCTACAACCCCTCCAACATTAAATAGTTTTTTGGTAGTTTGGTTGATATGGCACTGAATAAACAAATTTATTTAAGTAGAATTGTCATTTTTATTATATTGGCTCTGCCTACCCATGAGCAATTAGTGTTTTTCCAATTATTTCGATCTGACTTTATTTGTATGAAAAATGTTTTGTAATTTTGTTCATATTGTTCTGGATTTGTCTTAACAGGTAGACTCTCAAGTATTTTATATTGTCTATAGTTATTTTAAATGGAATTTCTCTTTCTATCTCTTCTTACTGTGTTCTGTTGATAGCATGTAGAAACACTGATGATTTATGTGGGTTTATTTTATATCATGTAACTTTGCTAAAGTTGCTAATTGTTTCTAGCTTTTTAGTTGATTCTCTAGATTCTCTAAGTATACCATCATATAATCTACAAAAACTGATAGTTTTGTTTCCTCATTGCTTATTCTAACTCATTCCATTTCTTTTTCTTCTCTAATTGCTATAGCTAGCATGTCTAGAACAATATTGAATAATGGACATTCCTTGCTTCGTCCTTGATCTTACTGGGAAGACTTCTAGTTCATCCTAATTATAGATAATACTTGCTGGTAGTTTTAGATAGATATTACTTGTCATTTTAAGGAAAGCTCCATTTATTCCTATGCTTTCCAGTGTTTTTAATAGGAATAAATGTATTTTGTCAAAAGATTTTTCTGCATCTATTGAGATAATGATAAGATTTTTTGTTATTGATATGGTCAATTATACTAAGTTTTCCTAATATTGAACCAACCTTGCACTCCTGATTTAAATCCCATCTGGTCATAGTGTATGATCTTTGTGATGTATTGTTGTAATGACCTTGCTAGTTTTTTATTTTAAAATTTTGTATTGATATTCATTAGGGGAATTGGTCTATGGTTTTCTTTCTCTGTTTTTGCTCTTTCTGATTAGGTATTAGCACCATATTTAGTAGGACCTCTTCTTTGCCTATTTTCCCAGTTTATATAGCTTTGGAATTAATTGTTCTTCAGATGTTTGGTAAAATTTATTATGAATCCATCTGGTCCTGGGGATTTTTTCTGAGGGAGCTCATTTGTGGTTTGTTTAATTTCTTTTTTCTAAGACAGAGTTATTCAAGTATTCTATTTCCTCATCTGTTAGTCTAGCAATTTATATTTTTGTAACCATTCATCTACTTCACTTAGATTGTCAGATTTATTGGCATATAATTGGGCAAAATAGTTCCTAATACTTGCTTTAATTTCATCTTCATTGGTGATGAATTCACCTTTTTCTTTTTCTTTTCACTGATAATTTGGTTTTCCTCTTTCTTTTTTTTCAAATTAAGCAATGGTTTATCTATTTTATTGTTTCTTTCATAAAACCAATTCCTAGTTTTATTGATTAGTTCAATGGTTTACTTTCTTTAAATTTGATTGATCACTGCTTTGATTTTCTTTAGGATTTCTAATTTGGTTTTTAATTGGATATTTTAAATTTCTTCTAGGTTTCTTTTTTTAGTTGCATGCCCAATTCATTGATCCGCTCTTTCTCTGTTTTATTGATATACTTACATCAATAAATTCAGAGATATAATAAATCAATAAATTCAGAGATATAAATTCTCCCCTGAGTACTGCTTTGGCTGCATCCCATGAATCTTGGTAGGTTTTCTCATTGTTGGCATTCTCTTTAATGAAATTATTGTTTCTATGATTTGTTCTTTGACCCACCCATTCTTTAAAATTAGATTATTTAGTTTCCAATTAATTTTTAATCTATGTTTCAATGACCTTTTTTAAAAAATGTAATTTTTATTGTATTATACTCTGAAAAGAATCCATTTGCTATCTATCTTTTTGCATCTGGTTGTAAGGTTTTCATATGCCCTAATACATGGTCAATTTTTGTGTGAATGCCATGTACCAGTGAGAAAAAAGTTATATTCCTTTCTATTCCCATTCAGTTTTCTCAGAGGTCTATGATAGCTAACATTTCTAAAATTCTATTCACCCTCTTAAATTCTTTCTTGATTATTTTTGGGTTTGATTTATCTAGTTCTAAAAGGGGAAAGTTGAGGTCCCCTAGTAGTATAGTTCTGCTGTCTATTTCTTCCTATAATTCATTTAATTTTTCTTTTTAGAATGTGGATGCTATGCCATTTGGTGCATTATATGTTTCATATTGATATTACTTCATTGTCTATGGTACCTTTTAGCAAAATATAGTTTCCCTGCTATCTCTTTTAATTAAATCTATTTTTGCTTTGTATGGGATCATGATTGCTATCCCTCTTTTTTTTTTTTAATATATCAGCTAAAGCATAATAGGGTCTTCTACAATCCTTTATTTTACTCTGTGTGTCACTTTGTTTCAAGTGTGTTTATTGTAAACAATATATTGTCAGATTCTGTTTTTTAATCCACCCTGCTATCCACTTCCATTTTATGGGTAAGTTCATCCCAGTCACTTCACAGTTATGATTACTAATTATGCATTACTCTCCATCTTATTATTCCCCCTGTTTGTCCTTTCTCTCTTTCTCCTTTTACCCTGTACCTCCTCATAAGTCTGTTTTGTTTCTGATCACCACCTCCCACCATCTGCTGTCTCTTCTATCACTCCATCTTCTCTTATCCCCCTCCCCTCTTACTTTCCTGTAGGGCAAGATAGATTTCTGTACCCAACTGAGTGTGTATGTTATTGCCTCTTTGAGCCAATTCCAATGAGAGTAAGGTTCAAGCATTGCCTGCTACCCACTCATTTTTCCCTCCACTGTAAAAGTTCTTCTTTTCACATTTCTTTCATATGAGATCATTTACTCCATTCTACTTTTCTCTCTCCCATATTTCGGTGCATCCTTCCTTCTCAATCCTTAATTTTATTTTATTTGAAATCATTCTGTCATAGTCAACTCACACCCATGTCTTCTGTCTATGTATACTCTAACTGTCCTAATAATGAAAAAGTTCTTAGAAGTTACAAGTATCATCTTGACATGTAGGAATGTAAACAGTTTAACCTTATTGAATCTCTTATGATTTCTCTTTTATGTTTGCCTTTTTATGCTTCTCTTGAGTTTTGTATTTGAAAGTCAAATTTTCTATTCAGTTCTGTTCTTTTCATCAGGAATGCTTAAGAGTCCTCTATTTCATTGAACATCTGTACTTCCACCCTCTCCCCACAAGGATTATATTCAGTTTTTCTGGGTAAGTTATTCTTGGTTGGAATCCTAGCTCTTTTGCTTTCTGGAATATCACATTCCAAGTCCTCCAGGCCTTTAACGTAGAAGCTGCTAAATCTTGACAGTGGCTCTACAGCATTTGAAGCGATTTTTTTTTCTTTTCATGGCAGCTTACAATATTTTCCCTTGACCTGGGAGCTCTGGAATTTGGCTATAGTATTCCTGAGAGTTTTCATTTTGGGATCTCTTTCAGGAGATGATGAGTGGATTGTTTCAATTTTTATTTTACCCTCTGATTCTAGGATGTCTGGGCAGTTTTCCTTGGTAATTTCTTGAAAGATGCCATCTAAGTTCTTTTTTTGATTATGGCTTTCAGGTAATTCAATATTTCTTAAATTATCCCTCCTTGATCTATTTTTCAGATCAGTTGTTTTTCAGATGATATATTTCACATTTTCTTCTATTTTTTGTTCTTTTGACTTTGTTTTATTGTTTCTTGATGTCTCATGGAGTCATTAGCTTCCACTTTCTGAATTCGAATTTTTAAGGAATTATTTTCTTCAGTGGATTTTTGCGCCTCTTTCACTATTTGGACAATTCTATTTTTTTAAGGTGTTACTTTTTTTTTTTTAGTATTGTTTGTGCCTTCTTTATCAAGCTGTTTACCCTCTTTTCTTAATTTTCTTGCATCATTCTTATTCCCCCACTCCCAATTTTTCCTCTATATCTCTCATTTTATATTTAAAATCTTTTTTTTTTTTTTTAGCTCTTCTAGGAATAATTTTTGGGCCTGTGACCAATTCACTTTTTTTTTTTTTTGGTGAGGCAATTAGGGTTAAATGACTTGGCCAGGGTCACACAGCTAGTTAAGTGTCAGGTATCTGAGGATGGATATGAACTCACATCCTCCTGACTCCAGAGCTGGTGCTCTATCCATTGCTCCA
Source organism: Pseudochirops cupreus (assembly GCA_028627135.1). NCBI lineage: Eukaryota > Metazoa > Chordata > Mammalia > Diprotodontia > Pseudocheiridae > Pseudochirops > Pseudochirops cupreus. Next base: position 437,879,214 of record CM053582.1, read on the forward strand.
CCTAGCTGCCCCCAATTCACATTTTTCTTTGAAGCTTTTCATATGGCTATTTTGACTTCGTTGTCTTCTTCTGAGTTTGTGTCTTGATCTTCCCTGTCACCATAGCGACATTCTATGGTCAGGATCTTATTTTGTTTGTTTGCTAATTTTCCAGTCTATTTCTTGACTTTTAACTTTATATTAAAGTTGAGCTCTGCTCCCAGGATGGAGGGGGCACTATTCCTAGGTTCAGGTTTTTTGTTCTAATGTTTTCAGAGCTTGTTCTGGGGATATGTAAGTTTTCAAGGTGGTATGATCTAAGGAGAGATATGGCCACTGCTCTCCTAGACTGTGCTCTGGAATGAGTGACCATAAGTACTCTTTTCCTCCTTGGAACTATAATCAGGACCCCTGCATCCCTGTGGTCTCAAGCTCTAGTGAGCTAGTGCTCCTCTTAGCTCTGAGACTGTGACCTGGAACTTCAAATGCTTAACACAACAGAGTCCTGAACCCAATGTGAGCAAAGAGTCCCCTGTAGTCTCCTTCTGACCAATTGTATGGCTCCCTTACTATTTGTGTTTTGAGAGCTCCCGAAGTTGTTGCTGTAGCTGATGAATTGCTTCCAAGGCTTGCTACTGGTACTGTGATGCAGCCTGAGCTGTGGGGTTGCACTGGGCTCTGGGTCTGGTCACCACCCTTCTGAGACAGACCTTTCCTGCCAACCTCTGAAGTTGTCTTGTGCTGGAAAATTGTTTTACCCTGAGCTTTAGTTGGTTCTGCCACTCCAGAAATCAATCTGGAGCATTATTTTAGTTGTTTGGAGGGGAATTTGGGAGCGCTCAGGTAAGTCCCTGCTTGTTCTCTGCCATCCCTCTCTTTTTCTTCAAGACCTGTTCACCCTATCTCACCCAAGCTGGAAGAACTAGGGCTACTCATGATCTGATCCCACTATTGATTTGCTTTTTTTTTTTCTTTTTGGAGGGGGGAAGGCAGGGCAATTGGGATTAAATGAGTTGCCCAAGGTCATATGGCTAGTAAGTGTTAAGTGTCTAAGTCTGGATTTGAACTCAAGTCCTCCTGACTCCATGGCCAGTCCTCTATTCACTGCGACACCCGGCTGTCCCATGGCTATTGATTTTCCTGGGAAGTTTGATTTGCTCTATTTCTAATCTGGGTCAGTTTGGCTCTCCCTAGGCAACCTGACACCTCCTTCCTAGGATCTCACTATATTGATGTCTCACTCACTAACTGGCCTTTCCCAGTGCAGCTCAGAATTCCCAAGCTCCAGAGGCCTCCCCCTCCCCCCACCCCATCACACTCCCTGGGGGCTAGGATTGCAGTCCTACACCACTGTGCCTGGCTGTGTTACATGTTTACACTCGCCAGTCTCCTGACTCTGGTCCCAATTCTCTCCACCTCCTTAGGATCTCTTCCTCACCAGTATCCCTGAATTATTTCCTCCACACCATTGAGGAACATTTTGTCCTGTCTATGAAGCCGGGTCAAAAGGAGCTATTCCTCAAGCCCTTCTACTTTGTGTATGGCTTTGACATTAAAGAGAAGGCATTAAACTTTGCTTTGCCACTGCATCCTAGGGGTCAGGGGACTTCATCTGACTTGCAGCCGAACTCTTCCATATTTGTTGATTCCTTCATCAAAATGGGAAATGCTTGAGACCAGGTATTGTCTCACTTTTCTATTTATATTCCCAGCATTTAGCACAGTGCTTTGCATGTAGTAAGTACATATTAAGTGCTTTATTAATAAGAACTTGTGTTTGCCTCTTATTAAAATCTCAAATTCACTTTTAATATTATTCATATTTTACTTATTGATATGTGTATGTAATACACAAAAATGTATGTATGTGTATGTATAAAAATGATATATAATTTTATATAATAACATATAATATAGTGTTATATGGTATAATATATTTTATATAATATGTTATATGTTAATAATATATATATATATGTATGTATATACTGCCTTGAAAAGATTCTGTCAGTAATAACACTGAAAGACATCATGGTGTAGTAGAGAGATCACTGGATGGAATTCTAGGTCCCTGCCACTAATTAGCCATGAGACTTTGAGCAAATTACTTCATCTTTCTGGGGCTCCGTCTCCTCAGCTGTAAGCCAGAGGCATTTTTTTAGATGATCTTCTAACTTTAAAACTCTGTTAGTCTATTAATCTGTGTTCTCTAAGCAACATTTGGTCATTCTTGTCTATCTTCTCCTAAGGCAGAGCTGGATGATTGTTCTATGTTCCTTCTCTCTCTGTCTCTGTCTGTCTCTCTGTCTGTCTCTGTCGCTCTCTCTCTCTCCCTCTCTCTTCTCTCTCTCTCTCCTTCCTTCCTTCCAGTCCCTCCTTAAGAGCCTATTTTGCTTCTAACCATTGCCTTCCTTAATCTGTCTTCCCTTTTATCATCCCCTTCTTTGCTTTCTCTCCTATTTTCCTATTGGGCAAGTTACATTTCTATACACAATTGAGTGTGTTGTGTGTATATATGCTTCCTTCTTTGAACTGCTTCCAATGAGAATGGGGTGCAAGCATTGACTGCCATCTAATCCATTATAAAAGCTCTTCTTTTATGTGAGAAAATTTTCTCCATTCTTCCTCTCCCTTCCCCTTTCTCCCAGTGCATCCCTTTTTTTAGAGACCATTCCTACGTAACTGACTCACAACCATGACCTCTGTCTCTGTAAACTTTTAACTGCCCTAATAATTAAAAAGTTGTTATGTTTTATATGTATCATCTTCCCATGTAGGAATGTAAAAAGTTTAAACTTATTGAGTCCCTTATAATTACTCTTTCATGCTTACCTTTTTATACTTTTCTTGAATCTTCTGTTTAAATGTTAGATTTTCTATTCAACTCTTGTCTTTTCATCAGGAATGCTTGAAAATCCTCTATTTTACTTACTATTCATTTTTCACCTGAAGGATTATACTCAGTTTTGCTGGGTAGGTTATTCTTGGTTGTAATTCTAGCTTTTTTGCCTTCCAGAATATCATTTTCCAAGCCCTCTGATGCTTTAGAGTGGAAGCCACTAAATTTTGTGTATTCCTGACTGTGGCTTCCCAATATTTGAATTACTTCTTTCTGGTTGCTGGAAGTATTTTCTTTTTGACTTGGGAGGTCTGGAATTTGGCTATAACTCCTGGGAGTTTTCATTTTGAGATCTCTTTCAGGAGATGATCAGTGTGTTCTTTCAAGTTCTGTTTTATCCTCTGGATCTAGGATTTTGGGGCTGTTTTCCTTGATAATTTTTTGAAATACGATGTCTAGATTCTTTCTTTGATCATGGCTTTCAAGTCGTCCAATAATTTTTAAATTCTCTCTCCTCAATGTCTTTTCCAGGTTAGTTGTTTTTCCAATGAGATATTTTGCATTTTCTATTTTTTTCATTTTTTGGTTTTGTTTAATTGTTTCTTGATGTCTCATGAAATCATTAGCTTCTATTTGCTCAACTCTAATTTTTAAGGAATTACTTTTCTCAGTGAATTTTTGTACCTCTTTTGTACCTCTTTTTCCACTTAGCCAATTCTGCTTTTGAAGGTGTCATTTTCTTCAGCATTTTTTGTGCCTCTTTTGCCAAACTGTTAATTCTCTTTTCACAATTTTCTTGCATCGCTCTCATTTCTTTTCCTTTACTAGTCTTATCTCTGTCTTTAACTCTTCCAGGGGCCAATTAAAATTTTTCTTTGAGACTTTTTTTTTGGTAGCTGTTTTTATATTGTTGTCTTCTTCCGAGTTTATATCTTGGTCTTCCCTGCCATCACAGTAGATTTTTATAGTAACTTATCTCTTTCTTTAACTCTTCTAGGGGCCAATTAAAATTTTTCTTTGAGACTTTTTTTTGGTAGCTGTTTTTATATTGTTGTCTTCTTCTGAGTTTATGTCTTGGTCTTCCCTGCCATCACAGCAGATTTTTATAGTCAATCTCTTTTGTTATTTGCTCATTTTAAAGGCTTTTTCTTGACTTTGAATTTTATATTAAAGTTAAATTCTGCTCACAGAGGAGTGGGAAGGTAGTGTCTCAAGCTCCAGACTTTTTTGTGCTACTATTTTCAGAGCTAGTTCTGGGGATCTGCTTCCAAGGTGGTATGATCCTGGAAGAGGTATGGTCACTGCTCTCCTGGTCCTCACTCTGGTCTTTACCAAGAAAGGGCCCTTGGTTTCTGCAGCTGCAAGTACTAGCACTCTTCTCTGCTTTGACACTGTAATTGGGGCCCTTGCTCCCCTGTGACCAACCACTAGAGTTCCTCTCTGCCCTGGAACTGCAACTCAGAACTGAGTACGGTCAATAGCGTTGCCAATCAGTACCAGCTATATCCAGTGCCAGCAGAAGATCCTTTCTAATCTCTTTCTGAGCAGTTTTCTGGCCCCCTTCCCATCTCTGGGCTGAGAGGTCCTGAAACTGCTGCAGCCTCTGTTGCTGCTGTCATGTATGTGTGCTCCAAACAGACCTCTTCCTTTCCTCTACCCTGGTGTTGTAGACTTCCCCTGTCTACCTCTTAAGCTTTCTTAGGCCAGAAAAAAATATCTCATCCCAATTTTTTCTTGAGTCTGACACTCCAAAATTCTATTTGAGGCATTGTTTTAAAGTTGTTTGGAGAAGAATGTTAGGAGAGTTCAGCTGAGTGCTGCGCCTAATCCACCATCTTGACTCTGCCTCCATAATGGACTCTTAATAAATGTTCATTGAATAAACAAATTGATTGATTGAATTAAATATACCAACAATAATCACATATGGTTTCCACCAGCTTCCTAAGATAACATACTATTTCTGTGCACTTCAATTAGGGGAAGGACAATTTCATCTCAGATCCTTCTTCCTAAATGTAGTGTACTGTTCCCTCTATCTTCACACTGTAGATGAGGCTAAAGCTTATGGCTCAGATGATATGATAGTGGGGGGCTATGATGCTGTCAGGGCATCTTGGTTTAAGCAAAACTGTCTTTAGCACACATTCTTTTGTAGTCAGAGGGGTCAGAAGCAAGGGGGAAGGTTATATGAGGCAAAGGAGTCCATCATCATGCAATTACAGACAGGCAAGAGCCAGAGGCAGGAGCACTGTTCAAAATCTAGAAACTATGAATCAGCACCATGAGACTGTCACTGTCCAAAGGACAAAACAGGAACTGGTGATCTTAAGTTAGGAATGAGTACAAGGAGTTCATAAAAGGGTTGTTTATCCCAATCTGATTCACTCAGTACAGTGATAGCCTTTGACCCATAGCATTTCTGTCTAACTTTGCCACCTCTTTCTCTCCTATATGAGTTCCAACTGTAGACAGCTCCTGGCCACTGCTGAAATTTCCTATATGAATCAAAAAACAACAATTTAATCAAAGAACAATTAAGTATATATTCTGTACCACATACTACATGCTAATCCCTTGGGATTAAAATACAAAAAAGAAACAATCCCTGCTCTTAAGAGGCTTACATTCTACTGGGAGTGGGGGAGGGCAATGTAGCTACAACATGTTCACAGATAAGTATGTATACTCACACAGTATATATAGAAAATGAATACAAAGTGAATGGAGGCGGAGTGAAACTGACATTTAGGAGAATTAGGAAAGCCTTCTTGAAAAAGGTAGTATTTGAGTTGAACCTTGAAAGGAGGTTGGGGTTCCAAGGAGGTTGGGGTTCCAAGAGGTAGAGGTGAAGTGGGGATCATTTGAGGCATGGAGGACAGCCTTTGCAAAGGCACAGAACTACAACCTAGAGATCATGCAAGGGAGTAATGTATAGACAGCCTAGGAAGATCAGCTGAAGAAGCCAGATTGGAAAAGACTTAAAAAACCAAACAAAGGAGTTTAATAAAGTTTATACTGGAGGCAATGGGGGTAATTAAAGTTCTTTGAGCAAGGATGACATGGTCAGATCTGTGATTTAGGAACATCAATGTGGCAGATATATGGAGGATGTTGGAGCACTGAGAAACTGGATGCAGGGAGACCAATTAGGGTCTATTGAAAGAGTCATAGGGTCTTAATTTCAGAATGGTCCTCAAAGGCATCTAATCCAAGCTCCCCATTTTACAGTAGAGGAAATGGAGGCCCAAGGAAACTAAATGACTCTCCCAGGTAATAAATATCAGAACTATGGATTAGACCTAAGTCCTCTGATCCTGAGACAATATTCTTTCCACGGTTCCATGCAGATGAGACAGTGATGAGGACCTGAATTAAGGTAGTTGCAATGTGCAGAAAGAGAAGGAAATAGGTGCAAGAGATATTGAGGGAGAATTGACAAGACTTGGCAGTTGACTGGATATGAGGTAGGGGGAGATGGAGGGTGAGTGAGGAGTTGAAGATGAATCTGAGGTCACAAAACTGGGTGACTGGAAGGATACTGACACTTTCAACCCAACTAGAGAAATAAGGAGAAGAAGTAAGTTTGAGGCAGGTATTCTTAACTTTTTATGGACCTTTTTGACAGTCTATGGATCCCTTCTTAGGGATTCATGCTTTTAAATGCATAAAATAAAATATATGGAATTACAAAGGAAATAAATTATATTGAAATATAGTTACCAAAATATTTTAAAATGCATGACATTCAGACCCCAGGTTAAGAACTTGCACTGTAGAGAGACACACAATGAATTCAGTTTTTAACATGTTGAGTTGGAGATATCTAGCAGGTGGAGATGTCCAGCAGGCTATTAGACATGTAGGACTAAAGCTCAGGAGAGAAATAGTGTCTTAGAAACAACTGAGTTTGTATTGCAATAGATTGTAACATGAATTCAATGTTGAATATTCTTGATTAAAACTATTTTCTTGCTCCCCAGCTTTCCCAGTGATTGAAAATGGTCAAGTGGAATGTCCCCAAGGGTACAAGAGACTGAATCATACTCACTGTCAAGGTAAGAATGAACTGGAATTCCAGGCTATAAGAAGAAGGGGTAGAAAAAGAGGAAGACTATTGAGAGACAATGGTGTAGATATATTGACCTCATCTCCACATTGATATATCATGATGCACTCCCTAGTGACTGTAAGACTTCAGATGTTGTTCCCCAAACCACAACTGCTTGGGGGCAGTGTGGTATAATGACGGAACCCTGGTCATGTATTAGGGGAAAGCATCCAGAGGAAAACAGGGGATACCACTCAGGAACAGAAGAATGAATCTGCCTGAGGCTGAAGTTGGAATATTCAGGGAAAAAGACAGGGTTTGGAAGCACCAGTCATACAGGGTGTCTGCTGAATGACTTTTCCTAAGAATCCAAGTACAACCTTAGTCAACCAAATTAAGTCATTATCTATCTGTTCACGGACTGGGCTTTCTGAATGTAGATTTTTCTGTTCCCCAATGAAGATAAACAAATAAGTAAGAAGCTTTGCCAAGGAATCAAACATGATTGCTTAGGTCATTCTTTCCATCATCCCCTGGTCTATGGGACAAATATTGGGACCTTCCCCTATACTTTTGGATGGGTTCAGTCCTCTTATTAAAAGCCAGTTCTTGCCTTCTGTTACTCCCTACCCTGTTAGAGACTGCAAGTGAGCCTAGTCCAAGAAAAATTAGAGTTAGACATCTGGATTGGATGAGGGCTGAAGCAGGAACAAAATAAAGAGACTTGATCAGATCTAGAAAAGAATGTCATTCCAAGAGACCAAAGCAAGAACTTGAGAGATTGGGTGGGCTGGTGGGAGGTTTCCTGATGGTTCATGTTTAAATGGCTACATGTAAAGAATATGTAGTAGGATGTACATGTAGGAGGAAGGGATACAGGGAATTCTATTAGCTGCTTTCCTATAGAAAAGTAATTAGCTATGTTTTTCATGATTTCACATGTAAAATTAATATCATATTGTCTGCCTTCTCAATGGGTGGGGGAGGAAGGGATAGAATTTGGAACTCAAAATTTTTAAAAATTGTTAAAAATTTTTAACTGTAATTGGGAAATATTTAATGAATTGTTTAAAAATATAGATAATCAGGGGAAAAGAAAGGGAAAAAAAGTAATTAGCAAGAAGGATTTGTAACCTGGGTAGGATTATCATCCCAAAGAAGCTGTAGATGGAAGACATGATTGCCAAGGATCAAAATCACAGAACCTCAGTTTTGAAGAGGACCTCAGAGGCGCCAAGCATAATCTATACATATTCATTGCAACATTTTCAGTCAGTAGTCATCAACTTAATATGCTCAATGTCCTCCAATGGTGGTGGACAGCCTAAATTGTTAGGCGTTTTCCCTGCCAAGCTTGAATTTGCCTTTTTGTAACTTCTACTTGTTACTTCTAGTTTATCCCTCTTGTGCCAAACAGAGCAAATCATCCACATGACAGTATATTTGGAAGTAGCCATCATGTACCCTCTGAGTCTTCTCTTTCCTAGTAGTTTCAGCTTATTCTCATATGACATGATATCAAGGACTTCTAACATTCAGGAGGCCCTCCTCTGGACACTCTTCAGCCTTTCAACATCCTTCCTCAAATGTGGTATCCAGAAGTAAATTATTCTAGATATGATCTGACCAGGGCAGCAGAGTGTAGTTGTTCAGTCATTTTTCAGTTGTGTCTGACTCTCCATGACACTATTTGGGGTTTTCTTGGCAGAGCTCCTGGAGTGGTTTGCCATTTCCTTCTCCAGCTCATTTTACAGATGAGGAAACTGAGACAAACAGAGTTATGTGACTTGCCCAGGGTCACACAGTCAGTAAGTACCTGAGGTTGGATTTGAATGCAGGTCTTTCTGACTCTAGACCTGATACTCTTTTTGCTGCATTACCTAACTGCCCTACACAACATTCTAAATGTAATTTGACCAGGGCAGCAGAGTACAGTTGAACCACCATGCTCCTGGTCTTAGTATAACCTGAGAAGGTATTATGAATGTGCATGTGTATATCTATCTATTTATCTATCTATCTATCTATCTATCTATCTATAGATATAGATATATGCATAGATATATACACATATATATATGTATGTACAAATGGATATATATATATATATATATATATATATATATATATATATATATGGATATACATACACACATATGCACCCATATAGCTATTCATGGATAAGAACTTTGTAAAACTTAAGAGGGTATATACATGTCAGCTATCATACATTTCTATAAAAATTCTATCACTGACATGCTGACTGAGATGTTAAAGGAATGAAACCAAGAAATGAAGAAAAGGTAGCAAAACAGAGACCTCATTATGAGTGTGCCTAGCTCTGTTGCAGACTGCTAAGACTGAAGATTTGACTTGGTTTTCCCAGGCAAGGCAAAGCTAACTCTGGCAGGGAGCACTATCCAGGGTCCTGTCTCTTCTTGATGGCTAAGAAAGGCCAGTGTAGGGGGAACCAAGGAGGTAGCTGAATGGCCAGTTGCAGTACAGGCAGAGCAGATGCTCCTCAAGAAAGGGATGGCTAGCCTGTTGAACCACTGAGCATGCAATGCTTTCATAGTTATTAAGCTCCAAGGCAGGCTGGAGACTTTGGCGCTGTGGGTTCTGTCTTTGGCTCTGTCTCTGCCTCCCCACAGGGTTGGCACTCTTACCTTAGCCTTGGTGCCCAGGAGAGAGATTTCTTGGGCACATGTAGGATCTGGATCACTAACTCCCGGGGCTTTGTCTGAGACCCCAGATCTGCTGCTGTGCAGGAAAGTAAACAGTCCTCACTTGGTAGTGCCTGGCAAAGGTACCAGGACTGATGGAAACCAGGTCCCTATTCAGCATGAAGCATTTGAGACCCCCTCTGCTGGCTGTGGAGCTGGGAAATAGAGTCTGAGAGAGAAAAAGAGATGCCAAGAGGCTGCTTTACATTAGAGGCTGGCTTGAGTTCTTTTCCAGAGCCAAGGCAGCAATACCAAGTGTTGACTGGTCCTGACCTCATGGATGTACCCTGAAGTATAGGGTGGATATTTCTGGCTCTTCTCCCAGAGAGATCATTGCCTTGCTGTCTGTGGGGCGGCAGGAAGGGGTACATGCATGACGTTAGCCGTGGACTCCCATGCAATTTTGAGTCCTGTATATTGGCATCACAGTCCTGATTAAAGTCCTGATTTGAGTGGCTGTGGGTGGGGGTTAGTATAGTTCAAAAGAGGTAGACCATCCTTATTTTTAAAAAAATTTGTGATGAACCAAAGAGCCATCAACAATAAAGACAACCAAATAGAACACAAAGTACGCAACAAATATTACATAGAACCTTTAGCGTTCAGCCAAGTAGAACCAAGAAAATGAACAGAAAAGAAAAGAAGAAATGACTTTTCTCTGTCTCTTTTCATTTCCATACAAGGTTCGCTAACTCTGATTTGGTGTTGTTTTTTTAATGTATAGTTGTAGCTAACGTGTGCGGATATGAATCTAGCTCTGTTCATCTCAATTTGCATCTTTAATAGAGTTATAGATTTAGAGCTGGGAGCAATCTCAGGGACCATCTAGTCCAATGCCATCATTTTTATAGATGAAGAAACTGAAGCCCAAGAAGTCGAGTGACTTCCCAAGGTCACATAGGAAGAGCCAAAGTATCCGGTGTTCTTTCTACTATACCATACTATCTCTACCAAAAAAAGCGATCAGACTAAAATTAGTCCTTCGTGCTTCCATTCTCTGTTAGTAACTAGATAGATATCTTCATCTGGAACCTCCCGTTTATCAAACATAATAGCTCTGTTCTAGGATCGCTTCGCTCCCTCTATTCTCTCTTCTCATTACCTTCCCCCTTTCCTTCTCTTTTTCTCTCATATTGTCAGTGTAGTGATTAAAGGAAATGGTTTCTCTTTGAAATGAGAGGAGATGGTGGCGGAAAAACTTCTTGCAAGGACAGGATTCATGTCACACAAATCCAGGTGGTACTGTAGGAGTCCAAATATGTGTTTCAGCAGTCAGTCAACAAGCATTTATTAAACACCTCTGGTGTGCCAGGTGCAGCTAGGAGGCGCCATAGTGCACAGAGTGCTGGCCTGGAGTCAGAAAACTCATCTTCCTGAGTTCAAATCTGAACTCAGACACTTACAAGCTGTGTGACCCTGGGCAAGTCATTTAACACTGTTTGCCTCAATTTCCTCATCTGTAAAATGAGCCAGAGAAGGAAATGGCAAACCACTCCAGTATCTTTGCTAAGAAAACCCCAAATGGGGTCATGAAGAGCTGAATACAACTGAAAAACTGAACAGCAACATGTGCCAGACACTATGCTAAGCGCTAGGGATACAAAAAAAAGGAGGCAAAGGTCAGTTCCTGCTCTCAAGGAGCTCACAGTCCAAGAAGTGGGGGAGGAGATGACATACAAACGACTCTGTATAAACAAGATGCGTATAGGACCAACTGGGAGTAGTCTCAGAGGGAAGACATGAAGAGTAAGAAGCATTGGGAAAGGCTTTTATGGAAGATGGGAATTTAGTTGAGACTTGCAGGAAGTTTGGAAGGAAGTGAAGATGAGGAGGGAGAGAGAGTTCCAGTCATGGGAGACAGTGAAAATGATTGGAGTTGGGAGATGGATGAGGAACAGTGAGGAAGCCAGTGTCACTGGATCATAGACTATGTGGAGAGGACTAAGACGTAAGGAGCCTGCAAAGGTAGGAAGAAGCCAGAGTATGTAGGATGATAATAGAAAAAAAAAAGCTCCTGGGGTAACTAGGTGGATAGCACCAGCCCTGACGTCAGGAGGACCTGAGTTCAAATCCAGCCTCAGACACTTACTAGCTGTGTGGGACAAGTCACTTAACTTTGATTGCCTCCGAAACAAGGAAAGAAAAAATATAGAGTTGGAAGGACCCTCAGTGGCCATCTAGTTCAACCTACTCATTTGACAGAGATTATTTCCCAGAATGTTATAGGCTAAAGATTAATGGAAGAAAGGCGATAGAGAGAGAGGGAAAGAGAGAGAGAGAGAGAGAGAGAGAGAGAGAGAGAGAGAGAGAGAGAGAGAGAGAGAAATTGGAAGAAGGCACACCATAGGCCAGTCACTTAGGAAATTTGTCTGGACAGGCAGTATAGATGAGCAGGAGCAATGGATACAGAAGGGGTCTTGCTCCTACAGGAAGCAAGAAGCAAGGAGGCCCAAGACTGAAAAGTGATACCAATTCAGTCTTTCCCAAAGAAATTAAATTCCCAAAATAATTAATTTAATTAAATAATTAAATTTGATTTGTCCCCAAATTCTCCACCTCTACCCACTTTGCAGAGATTGTTCTTATGGCTATTGGCAATTTGTTCCTCACTACTGGACTTCGGTCTGATTCCATTTATATTCTTATCTGTTTGTAATAAATATGTTTCTGCTTTCATTGGTTGCCTTGGCTGCTAACTGATGAACTAACTAGAGTAACCCAGAAACAAGCAGAATTCAGATGTTTCTAGAGAGTAGATTCCTGGGTGGGGGCTCAAGCCATGATGCTATTTTCAGTTAAGTCTCCAGGACTGAACCTAGTTTGTCTTTAGTTGACACATGGGTTACATTAACAAATGATTTATCTTGATCTAAGAAGTGTGAATTGTTTTAAGTACTTTTGAAGAGGCCCAAAGACTTAGCTTTTTTTGGAAGAGTTCCTTGAAGTAGATATTTCTTTCTGCAAATCTTTTAAACTGGTAGACTTTCAAATGTTTGTTGCTTGCTTCAAAACAAATATTGAGCTTTATTGGGTAGATAATGAAGAAATTCATGCTTTTAAATTTTGTTTATGCTAAATTCCAGGTTTTTAATTGCCCTTTGTCCTTATTGAGAAGTTCAATATGATGAATATTCTTTGGTAGGCAATTTCTGTATTTCTCCTTACAGCTCAATATTTTTCCTTAACCTTACAGTCTTGGAGTTCAACTGTAAAGTGTCCAATAGAACTGAATCTAGGATCTGTCTTTGCCAGAGTCCTCTGTACTTTTTCCCTTTGCATATCACAGCTTGTTCTGGCTAATTCTAGAAAGTTTTAGTGGACATCCTAGAATTTAGCAGTTAAGAGTTTTTATTTTCTCTCCTGTAAGGAAAATTCCATTGCATCTACCCAGTCACAAGTCTGGGGGTGCTAACGTGGCAGCCTGGGGTCTGGGTAGAGGCCCTCGAATGTCTTGAAACCACTGCTGTGGCAAGTTTCCAGCCGAAGGGTTGGGCTTGGCACACAAGGTAGTGGGTGTGATAGGCATGATGACGAGAGATGCCTCCCTAGCTTCGGGGCTGTACATGATAGGTTCACTGGACGGTGACCCCCCAAAAAGGGGATGGAGTATGGAAGGGAGATATCAGGAGTGAGGCTAGGGGAGGAAGAAGCTGCGGAGGATTCGGAGGAGGTTCGGTCAGGAATTCTGCCCGGGAGAGGATCCAGGGGAAGGC
>CM053582.1:437893018-437957314 GCA_028627135.1 Pseudochirops cupreus
TGTTATCACCTGTAATAAAAGTCTATGAGCCGCCTTGCCCAAGCTGTGGTCGTTCTGTGGGGGACAGTTCTCTAGCCCAAGGGAGAAGGGGGGCTAGAGCCAGCGGCCGCTGAAGACCGAGGAGAGCTCGGTGAGAGGAAGCCAGAGGGGTAAGTATCCTGGTTGTCTTAGGGCCCTCAGAGTAATAAGGATAAAAACCCTAAGACTCTCCATTTTCTGGGATGTCAGCATTTCTAAACTTGTTGCACTGTGATCTATGTTTGAGGTCTACAAGGGTGTTCCTAAAGTCTGGACACACAGGAAATCTCATTAACTATGCATATTTTCAAGAAATGAAATAAATGAGATTTTCAACATTTTATTCAATTAGCATAAATGAGATTTCATAGGAAGACATAGGAGACACACAGGAAACCTCATTAATTAATTAAATTAATCTCATTAATATGGAAAATAGTTCCCAATAGCTAATGAAAGTTTTTATTCCATATGAAATTGTCTTGGCTAAAATTGGTGCCAATTAAATAAAATGTTGTTGAAAATTTCATTCATTTCATTTCATAGTTAATGAGATTTCCTATGTGTCCAGACTTTAGGAACACCCTGTACAACTTGACCCTGTAATCTTCCCAATTTGGATAATTCAATTATTTTCTACACTGATTTTTGTCCTAGTTGATCTGTGTTGACCCTTGTAATCAGTATTATCTTTTCCACATTGTCTATTTTCTTTCTGTATTATTTCCTCCCCATATTATTGCTGTTGTTGTTTCAGTCATATCCAACTCTTCACGAATCCATTTGGGGTTTTCTTGGCAAAGATAATGGAGCAGTTTGCCATTTCCATCTCCACCTCATTTTTACAGATGAGGAAACTAAGGAAACAGGGTTAAATGACTTGTCCAGGGTCACACAACTAGTCTATGTCAGAGACCATATTTTTTTAGCATCTTTTAATTATAACCTCAGTTCCTCTCATAGTTTTTTTTTTGACTTCAACTACTCAACAAATAGTAATTTTGGAGAAAAGACAAGTTGAGTTTTTAGTGTTTTACGTTCACTGTGCCATTGGGCTCTTCAATTGTTTGTGATACGGAATTCCAGAGATAGACATGGCTTGAATAAATGAGTAGATTTGTGCATCACTTGCATAGAGATGATAAGATGGAGCTGGGAGAGTGAGGAGTCTTACAACTATGCCACACGAGGAACAGTGCAAGGGACTGGTCATGACTGTTTTCTTTTCTCCCTAAGTATTCCAGACTTCACAATTACTAACAGAAACGAACAGGAATAAAAGATGAACCACAGACACCTCTATTTATCATTTATTTTTAAGTGTGTTTATCAGTGTCAGTACGACGTTGACAAAAATGAACTGTTTGCTTGTGTCCCCTTCTGAACTCATTCTCTTCTACGTATTTTTCCAGATTTTGTTGCTTTTTTCACAGCTGTGGGCAGTATGTATATTGTTGTTTTAATTCTGCTTTCTTCACTCTGTATCACTTCATTCATATCAGCCTTCAGAGCTAGGAATGTTTAGTCTAGAGAAGAAAAGACTAAGGGCAGATATGATAGGTGCTTTCAAATATTTGAAGGTCCATCGTGGAAGGAAAGGGAGTGGACTTGTTGCATATTGCCCCCAAGGACAGAACTAGAACCAGTAGGTAGAAATTATAGAGAGTCGGATTTGGCTTTAAGAACAATCTAACGATTAGAACTGACAATGGAAAGCTACTGAATGAAGTAGTGAGTTCCCTGTTACTAGAGATAATCAAAAAGAGGCTAAATGACAGAGAATAGAGTGCTAGACCTGGACTCAAGGAAGACCTAAATTCGAATCCTGCCTTAGTCTCTTACTAGCTAGGTGACCCTGGACAAGTGAATGAATTTCTCTGTTTCCTCATCTGTAAAATGGGGATAATACTAGCACCTCAGAGGGTGTAAAAAACATTTTGCAAATCTTCAAGCACTATATAAGTGCCAGCCATTAGTGTTGTTATAATGCCCCTGTCAGCATCAGTCAGGCAGGAAACATTTCTTAAGCTCCTACCCTGTACCAGGCAGTGTGCTGAAGATGTGGACAGGGGATTATTGTATGGGGGAGGGGGGGTTGACTTGTAAAGTGCCCTCTATTTCTGTAGTCCTAAAACAAACAGGGGAACTGGAAAAACTCTTTGAGCAACAGTAAATATTGGAACAATTGTATAGTTTCCCAAGATAAATATATTAAAGTAAAAAACTCAACTGAATGTGTAAGTTCTCACAAATTTATAGAGTAAGAAGGTGAAACATGCAGGGTCAGTTGGAAGGAGCTGGTCAAGCTCCAAACATCTTACCCTGTTATTTTCCAGAGCAGTTACTTACACTTAGTGCCTGTATAACTTTGGCTAAGTCACTTCGTATCCCTGAAGGAAGGAAGGAAGTAGATAAAGATTATGGCAGAAAGAATAGGAGTCAGGAAGACTCATCTTCCTGAGTTCAAATCTGACTTCAGATACTTTCCAGCTGTGGGACCCTGGGCAAGTCATTGAACCCTCTTTGCCTCAGTGTCCTCATCTGTAAAATGAGCTGGAGAAGGAAATAGCAAATCACTCCAGTGCCTCTGCAAAGAAAACCTCAAATGGGGTGACAAGGAGTCAGTCACGACTGAAATGACTGAACAACAACAGCAAAACAACAACATGGCAGAAAGAATTTGGGTAAGCGACAAGCAAGGATTTCCCAAAAGGGAAGATTAGGCAATTATTAAAGTGGGTTTGGTGCAGGAAGATGGAGAATACTCTTTAGAAAGTTTCAAGTATGGGATGTACTTATCTTGTATACAGTAGGTGCCAAATGGAGCCATAACTAAGAAAGAAAAAAAGGAAATAAGCAAGGTTAAGTGCTTCCTGTATGCCAGGCACTGTGACAAGTGCTTTACAAGGATTAGTTCATTTGGTCCTCACAATTCTGCAAGACAAACGCTATTAGTATTCCATTTTACAGGATTAGAATTATATTTTATAGAAGGAAACTGAGGCAAAGGTTAAGTGATGTTCCCGGGGTGGCATAGCTAGTGTCTCAGGACAGATGAGAACTCAGGTCAACCCGACTAGGTAAATGGCGCAATAGATGTTGGCAGGGAGAGGGCAGAAAAAGAGGTTTTGGAACGTTTTGAAGTTGCCATGGTGGGAAGAAGTGGGAGGGTCAAACCCTCAAATGTTGCCAGGGTGTGTGTGTGTGTGTGTGTGTGTGTGTGTGTGTGTGTAAACTATCTGTTGTTCAACCTGTCCAATTCTTTCTGACCGTGAACGGTTTTCTTGGCAAAGACGCTGCAGTGGTTTGCCATTTTCTTCTCCAACTCATTCTACAGATGAGGAAACTGAGGCAAACAGGGTTAAATGACTTTTGCCAGGGTCCCACAGCTAGGAAGTGTCTGAGACCAAATTTGAACTCAGGAAGATGAGTCTTCCTGACTCCAGGCCCAACACTCTCTCCACTATGCCATCTAGCCGCCCATACCTGTTAGCTTCCTATTTTGACGCGTCATCCTTGCTAAGCTCAGTTGTTTCTAGGCTGCTGAAGTACTTATAAATCACAAATTTTGGTAAACCTGGCATAAAGCTCCATCTTGCCCCCTACCCCTAGTAGTTATTGCTTCAGTGCTTAATAAATATTTGTTGAATGAAAGTGAATGTTGTGGGTGATATGTGCCTGGATTTAGCGGTATTGATTAATTCCATGGCATTTAGAGGGGACCACGAATCAAGGCTGCAACCACTGATATAGACAATATTTCTAGTAATCGGCACATACTGCTTACACCATTCATTTCCATTCAATAAGTATTTATTAAACACCAAAGCCATAACTAGTGAAGGGCAGGGGAAAGTGGAGCTTTGTGCCAGGGTGTCAAAATTCAGAGGACACTGTTAGTCCTTCAAAACCCTAGAAACAACCAGGCATATCATGTGGCAAGGACACCCCGACTTCTGCTGAAGAGCTTTCCCAGCTTCTCCCCATTGCTAATGCCTTCCTTCTGAGAATGTCTCCCATTCACCTCGTATATATTTTATGTACATACTTGTTTGCATACTGTCTCCTTTATTATAGCATGTGATCTTCTTGAGCCCAAGGCCTGGCTTTTGTTTTTTGTTTTTGGTCTTTTGGGAGGGGGGAAGGCAGGGCAATTGGGATTAAGTGACTTGCTCAAGGTCACATAGCTAGTGAGTGTGATCAAGTGTCTGAGGCTGCATTTGAACTCAGGTCCTCCTGACTCCAGGGCCAGTGTCCTACTCACTGTGCCACCTACATGCCCTGACAAGGCCAGTTTTTATATTTGTATACTCAAGGCTAAACCCAGTGCCTAGCACACAGTAGGCACTTAATAAATGCTTATTGACTGACTACTGACTGGGTTGTATCATTAATAGCTGTGGATGTTCCAAGAGGACTAGCACCTCTGGTGTGAGGGCTTGCCCAGCCCTTTTCAGAGCTGCTCATCCACCTGTGGTGTCCACCTGGCGCTCAGCTCTTACCCGTGGCTCCAAGAAGTTGTAGCATGCCTAGCAAACCATCTGGCTTAAACCGGGTGATGGGCCTCAAACCCATTGGTGAGTTAGGGGGATGTCTTCCCCCAAGACAGAATGGGAAGATGAGAACAATGTCCCAATGGCCATAAAGGCAAATAAAACATGTGCTGTGGAGAGCTAAGAGCTTGGCCATACCTTTAAGATGCCACGGTCATCCTCTGCATCTGGGGTTATCTTGTCTTTTATCCTGCCACTGGACTTCAATGACTCCAGAAGAGAGAGTGAGGCAGACAGCTTTGGGCAGCTCTGCCTCACTTAAATCCAATTCACATATGAGTCAAGACCTTATTCCATGATGTCTTTGATCTTCTGTGAAAATAAGGACAAACAACAACAGTGATCTATCCATTAGGCCACTATCTAAACTCTTTGATTACCTCTAGTAACAGAGAATTCACTACTTCATTCAGTAGCTTCCCATTGTCAGACAGCTCTAATTACTAGAATATTCTTTATATGAAACCAAAATTTGACTCCTTATCATTTCTTTCCGCTGGTCCTACTTCTGCCCTCGTTCACCTGTTTATTTTGCCAAGTCATTAAGTAAGGCAGACCTGTTATAATAACTTTGTCAGACCAGTCCTTAGGTTTGGAAGTTCTCATCTAGAAGACCTCAGGAATATCCTTCTGGGCTTAGGATTTTTCATTTCTATGGATCTCAATAACAGGTTGGAGGTCTGGCAGAGGCCTCATGGTAACTAACCTATTCTGTCTTTGGGATCACCAAGCCACAGAGAGGTTTTAGACTGTAGGTGGGCAGTGGGAGGAAAGTAAAGGATACAGAATACAGTAGAAGATCCAGAGGGAACCTCAGAAAGGAGGAATCACTTACTAAACATTCATTAAGTATCTACTATATGCCAGGAACTATGCTAAACACTGGAAAATTTGGAAATCAAGGAGAAGAGCAAGTTTAATGGATATAACTGGTGGAGGGAGTTCTCTCTGATACAAGAGAAGGATGGAACTGGCCATCATAGAGAGAGAGGAAAATGAGAGCTAATTAGTATGAATTCTGAGCCTTGGCAGGAATGTGATGATCCAAGAGGCCTGCAACTCCCTGTAGATGTCAATTGAGACTGGCTATCAGACACAAAAGGCTATATCCACAAAAAGATACTGTTTGGGGGCTTTGCTCTTGAAAGAAATGAAATACTGGGTGGCTAGGTGGCACAGTGAATAGAAGCACCGGGCCTAGAGTCAGGGGGACCTGAGTTCAAATCCAGCCTCAGACACTTAACACTTACTAGCCGTGTGACCTGGGCAAATCACTTAATCCCAATTGCCCAGCCTTCCCCCCTCCAAAAAAAGCAAAAAAAAAAAATTAAATACTGAAGAACCTCTTCCTCCTTCCCTATCCCAAAGTCAGGGCAACTAGGTGTCAGAGTAGATAGAGTACAGGGCCTGGAGTCAGGAAGACTCCTCTTAATGAGTTCAAATCTGGCCTCAAATATTTACTAGCTGTGTGACTCTGAACGAGTCACTTTACCCTGTTTGCCTTGGTATCCTCATCTGTAAAATGACCTGGAGAAGGAAATGGCCAACCACTCCAAAAATCTTTGCCAAGAAGACCCTAAAAGGGGTCACAAAGAGTTTGAAAGGACTGAGCAACCAAAACAAATCCCAATTCAGAGTTACCTGGGAAGCAAACAGGCATTTGTATAGTGACCAACATTTTTATATTTGGGGAAGAAAGAACAGGGTCCTCAGTGGCCTGGCCTCCTGGAAACCTGTCTAGCTTGATGAATAATAGTCCTTCCAAAGACACCATGATTGCTGAACCTGGGCTTCCATATGCCTCTTCTTCCCTCTCTTTTTCTTTTCCCTTCCTTCCTTCCTCTTTTTTTCTAAAGAGATGTTAATTGAGAAACAAATAATGAAACATGGTGCCTGCTCTCATGGAGTTTATAATCTAGTAGAAGAAACAGAGCACAATACATGCAAAGAGATGAATTACTATACAATAGATATGCAATAACTCTAAAGTAAGTAAAATGAAAAAATAGAATATGAGAACGTAAGACATCTACAAAGTGTCGTGTGAGGTTGAAGGAAGGATAGCTCATTTTCAGACACAGGGAATTGGAGGAACCTTCTGTAGGAGGTGGCAGGTGCTCTGGGTACTGAAGGATGGAGAGGATTTCAAAAAGAAAAGAATGGATTTGAAGAGGAAGGCAAAGGTTCAGAGATGTCTTTGTCTTTTCTCAACTTCCCCAGATAATCCAGGCTACTGGGTAACTCTCCCTTGAAGGTAATCACCCTTCCCACATAGGCTAGACCCTAAGGGACAGCTGTCAATCTGGGCAGGAGGAAGGAAGCTGCACCCCCGGGGACCAGCTACAATCTCATCAGGACTTGTCCCTGACAAGTACTGTGTCTGTGGCACCTCCCGAGGGCCCCCACCTCCTTTCAGTGGATTCAGCCAAGCAGCTGGTTTTCCTTAGTGCCCTAGCCAGGTCATCTTTCAGCCCTTGTCCTTGTGGTTGATGCCAAATGCTCTAAAGCACATATTTGGCAAGGAGTCTGTGGGCAGAGCCTGAGCAGGTGGCTCTGATTAAGTCTGGCTGGCTCCTATTAACAGCTTATCTGCTTAAAGCATTAGTAAAGTCTCTCTGGGACCATAGAGGATAGCTCCGTCCTCTTTACATTTCCCTCTACTCCCAGCTCTCTACAGCAAGCACCTCTTGAAAAACCTTTGTCAACATAATCACCATCAACCAGAAGCATTTGTTAGGCCCCCTCTTTGTAGGAGATGGGCTAGCTGCTTACCAGGAGGTCTCCCTGTCCTCCTGGAGTTTACAGTACAATACCCTGCTACAGAAAAACCTGTAAAAGGTTATGAGAGACTTTATAGCGAGGCACATGCCACCTGTGAGCTCCACTCCCCATAAGCCATGGAGTGTTTGTAGGGGAGGGTGCATGGGAACACGGGAGCAGTAGAGATTCCATATAAAGTTTGGTGGCCAGCTAATTACCTTTTTCATAGATGAGTATGCAAAAAGGAATAGTGTCCCATTGCAACAGGAAAGATTTTGGATAGAAGAAGCGACCAGAGAGATGCTTGTTAAAGGGAACTGTACTTAGCTTCAGATTTTGCTATGTGACCCTGGGTTATTCCATATCTCTGCAACTCAGTGTCCTTATCTTAAAATGGAGAAACCAGTACCTACTTCCTAAGACTGTTGTGAGACTTGAATGCCATAGGCTAAGCATTTCACAAGCTTTTTATAACATTACATAAATGTTAGTTATTAATGTTAGCTAATAATTATGTAATTATTCATTACAGTTAATTATTGTCATAAGAACTTTCCAAGCATACAAGCTGTATATGTCGATACGTATGTAAGAACTCAATTTCTTTACATGAAGTTGGGGTTGCCCCTCACCTTCTGATGTGGCTTGCTCTGCTGCGCCACCCTCCCTTTCTCGAAGCACTTTGTAGAATCAGCCAGAGGTAATTTGCATAACTCAGCCCATCTGCCCCAGAGGAAGATAGGAGAGAGAAAGAAAAATTGTGAGAGAGTGGGAGAGTCCAGTTAGGAGGTCTAGGCTGTGTGGGACATGCTAATATGAGTGGAAGGCATGCTACCATGATTCTGGGAGAGGGAGGAGGCAAATGGGACTGACTCAGCATAAGGTGACCTAGAGTGGAAAACAGGAAGGAGGCATGCCCATAGACTGTTGCAGAGACTTTGATTGGAGGGTAGATTTGTGAATTCAAATGGAAAAACACACACACACACACACACACACACACACACACACACACACTTTCAAAAAGTTGGAGGTACTCTGTCCTGAAAGCATAAAAAAGCTGTAGGAACTGTCTGCAAATCTCCTGATCAAGGCTTGAGTCAGTCCCGAGGAGAAAAGATAATGAGCACCATCTATTGGAAGAGAGATGAACTTCATGGAGCAAGGAAGAAGGAATAAGTCATGGCATCTTGTGAGAGTGCCAAGGTCACTGTGGAAGGGCTCTGGATGGCAATGACAATGGAAAGGGCATGATGCCTGAAAACAGCAGAGAAAAACTTCAGTGGAGAGGGGGAAGAGCAGCATTAAGAAGCAGTGGCCAGAGAGATATCCATTCAAGATAGCATGGTACACACAAAAAGGTTTCAGGGGCCTCAAAGAGCAATACCAGATAAAGAGGAGCAAATTCTGGCCTTCTCCCCTTGCTGGAGTAGCACCAGTACCATAAGTTACAAATGGTTCTTCATTAACTGAGATACAAGTTTTTTAATGCTGAAATAAGATTGTTCTATGTTTTGAACCAGGGCAGCTAGGTGGTCCAATGGATAGACTTCTGGGCCTTGAGTCAGGAAGACTCATCTTCCTGAGTTCAAATCTGACCTCAGATATATCCCAACTGTGAGAACCTGGGAAAGTCACTTAACCCTGTTAAGCCTCAGTAACTCATCTGTAAAATGAGCCAGAGGAAGAAATAAATGACAAACCAACCAGTATGTTTGCCAGAAAAAAAAAAACCCTCCCCAAAAGGAGTCATGAAGAGTTGGACATGACTGAAAACAATTAAACAACAACAGTTTTGAGCCATGTGAATCTGAGTACTTGTAAGAGGATCCAGTGACCACCCTTGGGGGAACTGAAAGACACTGAAGTTCTCAGCTTCTCTCTGGACAGAAATAATAGGCCATCACTTAAGTGTACCTAGGCTCTGTGTCAAGAGAGAACCTCTGATACAAGGTCACGGTAGTAAGACACTGAAAGGGGTTACTCAGAAATATTAAAGGAAGTTGATTCTCTAGAGATATTTTAACAATAGGGAACAATAGGCAACTCCAATTGATTGACTGAAAATTACTAAATTAGAAACCAGGGCTTGATTCATTGTTTTATTGATTGCCTAGAGCTAAGAAAACAATTAACAATGTAGATTAAAGTTAAAAGTGTGTCCAGGGTATTCCCCTCCCCCCCCCAGCTGGTTGTTAAATATTTTATCAGCACACCACTGGAGCATACCCATTGTTCATGAATATTTTAGGTATATCCTGCCTGAAAACAAGAGGGAGAAACTAAAAGACCTTCTGGCTTAGTTTCCTATTCCCAACTCCTTGGTCTCCTTACTGTCAAGAGGAAGGAGGAAAAACAGAAAGGGGGGAGGCTCTTGCTGCTATAGGAGTGTCTGTGAAGAGCAGCAATTGACTATGTGAGAGATAGCAAAGGGTTAAGTTTTCACAGGCCCTGGAACAAGGTAAGGAAACTTAAAAGAAACAACACTAGCCTTCTTCTCATTGGTTACCCCTCCAAAAAATTTGGCATGTAGATATGCATAAGTAAGGGATTGAAGGATGTTTCCTTCTGGTCGGGTAGAAGGGTTAAATGAATAATTATGATAATAAAAGATTGTCAACTGTAACTCTCATTGTCTCATTTGGAGACAACATTGGCTGTCTCCAAATTTGGTGTATAATGAGGGATTGGAAAACACCATCCTCTGATAGGATTCAGGAATAATTATGGTAATGAAGGATTGAGATTGCTTTGTGCAGATTAGCTAAAGATTGTGAGCCCACCTCATCCACCAATGGTGAGACCCGACAGGGGAGTAGGCTGGGTTAGGATTAGGATAACAAAAACCTTCTTTGGAAATTTCACTCCCTGGCTGATACCCCTTGAGCACCGAGGACTGGGCCCTTTCTCATGAGAAAGAATAAAGGACTGTTTCTGCTTTCCGACTCAGACTGGGATTTTAAAGATCTGGTAGTGGTCTCTATCCTACACAACTGCAATCCCTGGGGAGTATTTAGAGGTTCAGGAAACTGGCATATTTATTGCTGGTTTTTTACCAAAAAGTGGTGGATGTGAGGCCAAAATGGGCAGAAGAGTACCAGAGCTAGCACTTGGTAGAAGAGTTCAAGACTGAACTTAATTTTGACTGTCAGTGTGAAGAAATAGGAAAAGGTTGGAAGGTACAGAGAGAAAGCTAGGTGGTACAGTGGTTATAGCACTAGACCTCAGGAAGACCTGAGTTCAAAGCCAGCCTTAGATACTCGCTAGTTGGTTGGACAAGTCACTTGGCCTCTGCCTCAGTTTCCCCATCTATAAAATAGGGATAATAATAGCAACTACCTTCTGGGGTTGTTGTGAGATCAAATAATGAGACTAATTGTAAAGTGCTTAGCACACTGCCTATCACATTGTAAGCTGTTGGCTGTTAATGTGGATACAAAGGGTTAATATTAAGGGCTGCTTTTTCAGCACCTTGTGAGGCCCCTCCTGAGTCTGAGGGCATCCTAAAGTCTCTTCTCCTTATCTTGGAATACCATGAAACTTCCCCCTTATCCTGGGCCACAAAATTCCATGTCTCCCTCATCCTGAGTCATAAAATTTCCCCTGTCTTCCTTATCCTGTCCTTATAAAAACAAGCCCCTGTTCCTCCATAAATTGCTAGTCCTTCTTCCAGGGCTAGCCCACTGCTTTTGTGTCAATAAAGCTCACCTTGGTTAGGGGAAGATTGTCTAAGTTTTCACCTCTGAAACAGCTCTCCCAACTGGCACCTCTAATTTTGCCCAGCCTTGCATCACCTTTCCCTGAATGATGATCAAAGTGTGTTTGCACATGTATATGAGTGTGTATGTGTGCACTCTTGTATGCATGTTTCATTGTGGAGAATTGGCATTTGTAGGTGTTTGTAGGAGTCAAAGGTTGTGATGTGGTTGCTAGCACTTTTCTTTCTAATATAATACAGCATAGTGTAGGCAATGAAAAGAGATGTAAAATCATGCTCTGTCTAGTTGGGCTTACCTGAAATAGAGGCCCAACTGAGACTGGCTTTTTCTTCATCTTCCTGGAGAGTGCCGGGGGCAGGCTAAGGGAAGGGCGTTGGGCCACCTAGTGCCTAGCTCTTCCCTTGTCCCCTCCTCTGGTGCTTAGCTCTGACATCTTGCTTGTGACCCTCCAGTAGTCTTTCCTATCAGTCAACTGAGGTCCATGGGTGTCTTGTTACCATTTTTTCTCTTTTGATTTTGCAGATATCAATGAATGCCTTCTGCTGGGATTGTGCAAAGATGCTGAGTGTGTGAACACCCGAGGTAGCTACCTCTGCACCTGCAAGCCGGGCAACATGTTGGACCCATCTCGAAGCCACTGTGTGTGTAAGTGCCCTCAGCTGGTGGAGATGAGGGCTGTGCTCTCAGAGAACCCAGGAACTGGCAGTATCCCCTGCCTGAATGCTGTGATTTCCCACACATTTAACTTTATCATTTCCACCAGTGCATAGGAACTTGTGGTTTTGTGTCTCTCTGTAACTGCATTCTCCTGTCTACTTGTGTTTCAGTGTGTATTCACTGTATGTGCACATTGGTCTTCCTGTGTCTCATACGTGTGGGTGTGCACATACATACATTCACATCTACTCTTGGAGTTGTTTACAGTGACTTGGGGTGGGATGGAATTGCCAGCTGGGATCATGTTATGTTCAAGGTATCAACCAGACAAAAGAGCAGTGTCAACTGGCCCAAATGTGACTTCTTTCTCATAAGCAGAGAGGAGCCAAATAAAACAGGATAATGTTGCCCTCTCTTGCTGTTGTCAGAGACAGTTGACAGTTACATAAGCCTGGCCTGGGTTTTTCCCGTGAAAACCAGCCAAGCTCTGACTAAGTGCAAAATTACCCAAAAGCTCTCTTCCTTCTGGTCTCTACAAATTAATTAATTGATTGATTGATTAATTAGTTCAGCCTGCGGTTTGCCAAGTACAGTGCTGGAGATAGAGAGAGGAATATCATCTGGTGGAGCGATGGGAGTAGGGGGAAGATTAGGCACAGCACAACCACAGTAAGAGAATACAGACTGTGGCATATTGCAAATGCATGAAATAAAGAGTTAGGAGTGATCCCTTCCAGCTGGGCAATGGGGGCATTGAAGAAGTGGCATTTGAATTGAACAGTAGAAGTTAAGAGGCAGCTAGGTGTCAAAGTGGATAGAGTGCTGGGCCTAGAGTCAGGAAGACTACTCTTCCTGAGTTCAAATTACGCCTCAGACACTTCCTAGCTGTGTGACCCTGGGCAAGTCACTTACCCCTGTTTGCCTCAGTTTCTTTATCTGTAAAATGAGCTGGGGAAGGAAATGATGGCAAACCATTCCAGTACCTCTGCCAAGAAAACTCCATATGGTGTCATGGAGAGTCATATACAACTGAACAGTAACACTCACCATTTATTCACCAATTCCTAGGCACAGCCTTCTTAAGTTGTTTCATGCAGCCATTATCAATCCCAGTCAAATTAAATGTAAGATTTTTGAGGGCAGGGAGTGAATATTTCACTTCTGTCTTGTTCACCTACTTTGTGCAGCACTGGGAGCAGAGCAGGCACTTAGAAAATTCTTCTCGAAACTTGCTACCTTACAAGTAGAGGAAGGGAGAGCACTGTCTTCCTTTCCCCATTATGGCAATTTGAGACAAATTAATGCCTCTCTGTTCCAGCTGATAAGGCCGTGTCCATGGAGCAGGGACTGTGCTTCCGATCAGCAGGGGCTGGCACGTGTACACTGCCCTTGGCCCAGCGGATCACCAAGCAGATTTGCTGCTGCAGTCGAGTTGGCAAAGGATGGGGGAAGAAATGTGAGAAGTGTCCCCTGCCTGGCTCAGGTAACCATCTCCCTGTGCCTTCTCTGTACTCCCTGAAGCTTTACCCTCAATCGAAGGAGGAGACCACTTCATGAAAAGGTGACAGGCTGCTCGGGAAGAGATGCATGGTGTTTCTCTCCTGCATGGTCTGCTAGAGGCTACCAGCTCCTTCCTTAAAACCATGAGATCAAAGATCTAGAGCTGGAAGGGGCCTTGAAGCTCATCTAGTCTAACCCTCTCATTTTACAGAAGAGGAGGAAGGAAAGGAGGGAGGGAAGGGAGGAAAGAAGGAAGGAAAGATGGAAGGAAGGAAAAGGAGAGGGAGAGTGGGTGGAAGGAAGGAAGGAGAGAGGAAAGGAGAGGAGAGGAGGGAGGGAAGGAAAAAAGGAGAGGGAGGGAGAAAAGGAAAGAGAGAGAAGGAGAGAAAAGGAGGAAAGGAAAGAGGGAAAGAGGAAAAGGGAAGGAAAGAAGGAAGGAAGGAAGGAAGGAAGGAAGGAAGGAAAAAAGAAAGGAAGAGAGGAAGAGGAAAAAGAAGATGAAGGGGGGGAAGGAAGGGTGGGAGAGAGGAAGGAAGGAAGGAAGGAATGAAGGAAGGATAGACTTATATGGTATCTACAATGTACCAGACACCATGCTAATCACCTTATAAATATTATCTCCTTTGATTCTCCCAACAGCCCTGAGAGATAAGGTGCTATTATTAGCAGTTGAGGAAACTAAGGCAGACAGAATTTAAGTGACTTGCTCAGGATCACCACACATCTGGTGTCTGGTGCTGGCCTTGAGCAGAAATGTTTCAGACTGGACCTAGGCCCAGTGCTGTATCCCCTGAACCACCTAGTCCAGGGGTGGGGAACCTTTGGTGTTGAGGCCACACGTGGCCTTCTAGATCCTTAAGTGTGGCCTGGTTGAATCCTCAAAAGGCCGCACTTAAGGATCTAGAAGGCAGGTTCCCCACCCCTGAGACTAGCTGAAACACAAGGGTAGTAACTGTCAGAGCTGAGATTCCAACAAAGGCCCCATGACTCTCGTCTCAATGGCAGAGTTCGTAGTCATTCCACAGAACCATGCTTTCTCCTTAGCCTCAGGTCTTCTCCTTGGGTGGGAGGGAGGAGATGAAAAGAACGAGGGATCCTCAAGTGATGGGTTGGCAGATGTGGGGGTAGTCTGCAATAGCTTTGATTAGTCTACTAGAATTTGAGTTCTTTGGGTAGGGGGTGAGATTTCAAAGGTAGACCATACCAGGGTGGAGATTCAATTCTTGTTAGAACTGAGTCCCGAGTGGACAAAAGATTGGCCTTTAGGCAACTTTCTCCAGAGTGCAGGTGAAGGGTGGAATTACAAAGATAAGGAGTTTGGACTTGCCAACTTAAATCTTAAAAACAGAATTAAAATAGATTTTCAGTTTTACAGTGTACAATCTGTATGTTATTTTGATCTCTGTATCTACAATTCTGGCAGTGCAGTGGATAGAGTGCTAGGCTTGAAGTCAAGAAGATTTGAGTTCAAATCCAGTCTCAGGCACTTAGTAGCTGTGTGACCTGGGGCAAGTTACTTAACCTCTCAGTTTCCTAGCCTGTAAAGTGGACATAATTACTACATGTATCTAGTAGTGTGGTTGTGAGTATCAAATGAGATAATAATTATGAAGTGTTTAGCACAGTGCCTGACATAAGTCATATATAAATGTTAGCTGTTATTATCATTATCAATGTTGAGGTCAGGGAACCATAAAATGTTGAGCCAGGTCCTGCTGAATGAATTTGACTCAAGTCTTCTCTCAGCCAAAGAAAAGCAAAGTTTATCAAAGGTTCACCATAATGGGTAGACTCTTAAGGAGCCTAGGTATCTGTGCCACAAGCTGGCCAGAATAATCTGACACACAGTGAGTCTGCACTAGATTTCTTGGCTACCTTATGGAAGCAAGATGGAGCTTATATACAGAAAGATTGTGGGAGGGTTTTGGGAGTGATCTAGAGGAGGGGTTTGGGGAGGGTCTTCAGGAGGAGTCAAAATGAGGTCTGACTCCAGTAAGGAGATTAAGGGTGGGAAATAGCTGGAGGCTACCAGAAGATGACAGACAATGAAGGGCTAGGCTAGTTTAAGGGTAACAGATTTGGGCATAGATATTTTGGGAGGATCAAGGGTGGGGGATAGCTGGACACTGGAGGGCTAGGCTAGGTTAAGAGTAACAGAGATTTGGGCCTAGCTATAAGGAAAGGCTTATGGCCTCAGGCAAATGTCTCATGTGGGAAGATCCAAGGAGAGCTCAAGGGGGTTCCCAGAGCCAGTACCACATCAATTAATATTTTTATTATGAAGATCAAATAAGATAACTTTTGTGATTAGTACAGAGCCTTTCCTTCCCCTTCTTCCCTCTCTCCCTTTTGTCCCTTTCTCCCTCCCTCTCTCCCTTCCTTCCTTCCTTCTGATGCAGGATAGGTTTTGGGGGGATTTCTAACGAGAAATCCTTTCTAGGTTCGCGTCTGAAAAGAATTACAGGCTCAGCTGTCTTTTGGCAGATTTACAAAAGTTTATTGATTCACAGGACAAAAGGGGTAGGGTGAGGAAACCTGGCTAGGAAAAGCTCACAAGGGGCAAGGGGGGAGTCAGAGAAAGTCTGGAAGTGTGATGCTCTGCAGCGGGCAGATGGCCTACCAGAATGCCTACCTGACCTGCTAGAAAAGACTAGAGAAAGCTGCCTGCTACAAAGGGCCATCTGCAGAGTTCTAAGGGCCAGAGAGGCATATTTAAAGATACAAAGCTGCCAATCATAAGTTCATTAGGCTAATGAAGTGCACAAAGGTGGAGTTGGGGAGGGACCAGGGAGTGGTTAATACTTAAAGGGACATGCACCCTTGACATCAGCTGTGCATGTATTTTACCCATAATACACTGGGACAAACAGCAGGAGGGAAGGGGCATGGGGTGTGGTTTGAGCCCTGAAACGTCATATGGTCGACCAGTGGTCACAGATTTGAGGTCAGGTCAGTGAGATGTTCCCATCTTATTTGCAAGTGGATGGGTTTGGTTTGCTAGGACAAAAGGAGGTAGTACCTTGAATGAAGAGTTGATGGTTTGAGAGGAAATACTTCTAGGCTGGGGCAGGGAAAGACACAGTACAACTGGGGAAAGGGGAGAAACAGTTAAGAAATGTGACTTTTACAACTTAACACAAAACTGAATGAATAAAATCATAAAGTTACCCCATAATATATTACATACGTCATTTAGCACCTCTTCACTTCCTTTCTCTCTCACTTTCTTTCTTTCCTTCCTTCCTCTCCATCCCTTCTTTTCCTTCTTTTCCCCTTACCTCTTTCTTTTCTTTCCCCTTCCCTTTGTAAAAGCCAGCTTACAACCTATTTTAAAATTTCCTTTTCCTATAGTTTGAAGCAAGTACCTCTCTCTGGACCCTTGCTTTCTCCCCCTCTTCCCACAAATCATGCATACTTCTATGCCCAAGAAGATGTCCAGCTGTTAAGAACAGTCCGATCTAAATGACCCTTAAGCAAGCTGTCAGTTCTTGCCCTCTTTTCAGTAACCACTAGTGTTTTAAAACTAACCGGACCTTGTAGATATCCTAAGCTTTCTTACAAACAATCTTTTATTTTCCTGTTCACAGATGTAAATAAGATGCTTTGTTTCTTTGCGCAGATAGAAACCATTTTAGGAAGTGGTTTCCCTCTCTAATCAACTGTTTAATAAAAATGTGGGCCAGTCTTACCTGCTGAAGTCAATAAAGTGGTTTCTTTGGCCAACTGCTTAATGAAAATGTGGGCAAGTCTTACTTGCTGAAGTGAACGGTGGGCTTTTGTTCCACAAATACTTTACATATAGTAGGTACTCCAAGAATGTAGATGGGATGGAAATTGAGGGTGTGGCCCTTCTCAAATCTGTCACAGACCTCTTATCTTACAGAAAGTTTCCGGGAGATCTGTCCTGCTGGCCACGGATACACTTATTCCAGCTCAGATATCCGCCTGTCCATGAGGAAGGCAGAGGAGGAAGAGCTGGCCAGAAGCTTGGAAAAGCATGGGGAGAGAAACAAGACTCTAGCCTGGCCAGCCGGGAGGCAACCCCTTAGAGAAGTGACAGCCAGTGAGTCAGAAGCTGTGCCTACGTCTGCCAAAGGTATGGTGGGGCCAGATGCCAAAGGGGTCTGGAGACAGGGTCCCCTGGATCACTTAGTCCTCACAGGCATCAGGGCTTGTCCTCAGGTCCAAATTCTAACTCTGTAGAATAAGATGGGAAGATCAGTGTCCCCTCTCTAGGAAATCTTCCTAGTTAGTCTTTGTGGGAATTCACCCAGCCTCCTTGAAGAGGTTGGTCAGCTTCCTTCTTTCCCACTTTAAGCCTGGATCTGGGAAAGCTCTGCAGCAGCCCCTCACTGTCTTCTTTCTAGTTCCAGCCCCACCAAGGAGAGTACTTGCTCTGTTGCCATGCCTCCAAATCTTGCCAGTCCTGAAAAGATGCCAGGTAGTGAATCTCCCAAAGCTGGCTGCTTGCTACATTTGCTGAACAGCTGGGTCAGGTCTCTAGCCCTTGGTAGTCTAAATGATGCTTCTGTTCTTTTTCTTGAACATGGAGCCAGAGCATAGTATCAATTGCCCTAAAAACAAAATCTGAGGGGCAGCTAGGTGGCGCAGAGAACAGAGCACCCGCCCTGGAGCCAGGTCCTGAGTTCAAATTTGACCTCAGACACTTGACAGGATTACTAGCTGTGTGACCTCGGGCAATCCACTTAACTCCAATTGCATTGCTTTTCCCCTTCCAAAAAAAAAAGTCTGAGCTCTAGGACTCTGCAGATAGGGTCCTAGAGTTTCTGATGGAAGGTTACTTCTGACACCAGGGAATTTTGGTCTGGTGGGTCTTGGAGAAAGCTGGGCATGTTGTTCCTGAAACCTGTGCCACTGGGAGAGGTCTAGTCGTGCCAGATATGCAGGCAAGCAGCTGATCTGGAATGACCAAATAGGTGTCTTTGAAGAGGTTAGAGTTGCTCTGGAGACCCCAATATACCAATACGCCAGGTCCTGCCAAAAGAATTCAACTCAAGTCTTCTCAGCCAAAGAAAAGTAAAGTTTATTGAAAGTTCGCCATATGGGGTAGACTCTTAAGGAGCCAGTCTATGCTAGGTCATTCTGTGGCATTCTCATACCACATGGAGCGAAGATGGGGTTTTATATACAGAAGAATCTAGGGGTGGTCTAGAGGAAGAGTTTGGGGAGGGTCTTCAGGAGGAGTTAATGAGGTCAATGCTAGGGTGGATTGATATTTTGATAGGCTCAAGGGTGGGAAGTAGATGAACAGTGGAGGGCTAGGCTAGTAACAGAGGTTTGGTCGAAACCACAATGAAAAACTTATGGCCTCTGGAAATGCCTCATCAAGTGGGAAGATTTAATCAGATTTCAAGGGGTTTCCCAGAGCCTGTACCTCAAAGATTCAAGGGGGCTCCCAGAGCCTGCACCTCATCATCTGGACTAGGGAGAAGGCAATTCTTTAAAGTCCAGTTAGACGAACTTAATTAAGAACTTCCTGAAGTTAAGAGAAACCAGGGTGAGCAGGTTAGGCATCTAGGAGAGGTAGATAGGAGAATCGATGTATCTTTGTTAAAAGAAAAATTCACTGTTTGGGCTTTCTACTGATTAATGAGGCAAAACTCAGGAAAAGAGAATTAAAAGAGTTCAAAGTAGTGACGAGTTGAAGGGTTGATCCCTGGAAATCAGCAAGGGATTCAAGATAGAGCCAAATTTTATCGAAATAAGGTAAAGACAATTTGAATAGGTCCTTGTCAGCAGACGGTGATGGGCCGTTGTGGCTCAGCTCCTCCCTACAGTAGCAGGTGATGTCTAGCAAGTAAAGGTAAGAACTTCACAGGTAGGGGCACATGTGGAATTGCAGGCAATATCAAAGCTGCAGCCTGGACTCTCACTTTTCCCCAACCCTGACTGACAAGCAGGGCTGAGAACAATGGGTCACTGAGTTAACATAGCCTTCAATATCTTCTTCCCTTTTGGAGGTTGGGGAAAGGCTGAGGAGCCAGAGAAGGAGACCAAAGAAAAGGATAAAGGCAGCTTTGAAGCCAAGGGAAGAGAGAACATCTAAGAGTAAGGAGTGGTCAACAGGGTCAAAAGCTGCAGAATTTCCCTCAAAGTCAAGGACAAAACACAACAAAAAGATCATTTACTTTAGAAAGTAGGTCATTGCTGAAGTTCAGTTGCAAAAGGTTGAGGAGAGAAAATGGAAGCATTGGAAATAGACATCTTTTAAATTAAATAAATAAATAAGCAAATAATTAGACACTTTTTTTGAGGGGGGAAGGCAAGGTAATTGGGGTTAAGTGACTTGCCCAAGGTCACACAGCTAGTTTAATGTCTAGTATCAGAGGTGAGATTTGAACTCAGGCCCTCCTGACTACAGGGGGGTGCTCTATTCACTGCACCACCTAGCTGCCCCTAGAATTTCTTTAAAATAACTTAAATAAAATTAAATTAAAAAATTAAAAAACAAATGCCAAATAAAACGAACCATAGACTTTCTGTAGAAGAGGAAGCCGAGCGGGGAGGGATTGCACATAAAACTCTGGATCTCTATTATGCAGAATCTGCTTTTCTTTTTAAAGCACGTAATAAATTCTTCATGTAACTTTCCAAGCTGATCTGCTTGTCTGTGATTTCTTCCGGTCTGTTGTCTTCTCATTTTGGAGATGGAGGTGGGAAGCCTCTTCCTAACTCCTCTCTCTCCCACTTCTCAACTGAAGAGAAAAGAAAAGAAAAATATGCGTAGTCAAGCAAAACAGGTTCTTGAATTGGCCACGTCCCGAAACGCCGTCTGGTTCTGCGTGGTTTTATCACGTCTCTGTCAGGAGGCAGGTGACATGCTTTCTCCTCGCTCTCCCAAAGTCATGGATGGTCATCACACCCAGCAGAGTTAACAGAGAGTTTTAAAAGAAGTTCAGCAGCAAAGGGGAGTAGTGAGATGGAATAGAAGATGGATGGGGTAGAAGGGCACTCAAGGCTGTCATTAGATCCTTAGCAACCCAGGAGGAAAGGGTTGTGAGAGCAGGTGAGGAAGGGAGGCAGGAGCCCAGATCCCTTCTCCCTGCACTGACTCTCCCTTTCTCTTTACAGGTGACTCAGAGGGTGGCCAGGTAAGTAATTCTCCCAGCTGGGAAGTTTGGGTCATTTGGAGTTGGGGAGCAGGAAGGGAGGTGAGGGACATGCAGTGAGTTTTAGGACTATGTAGCTCCAGAGCAGCTAGAATAGTCAGTCAGTAAACATGTTATTAAGTGCCCACAGTCAGGCACTGTGCTAAACTCTGGAGATGCAAAAAGAAGCAAAAGACGGTCCCTGCCCTAGGAACGCACCGTCTGATGGGGGGAGACAACATGCCAAAAAACACATATGTGGTAAATGGGAAATAATTACGAGAGAGAGGGCACTAGAATAAGACGAGCTGGGAAGGTCTCCTGTAGGAGACCGGACTTTAGGAGGGACTTAAATGAAAGATAGACAAGAGAAGCCAGCAGGCAGAGATGAGGAGGCAGAGCATTCTAGGTGTAGGGGAGAGCCAGAGAAAAGCTCGGAGTTGAGACATGGGATGTCTGGTTCATGAAATAGCCAGGAGGCCAGTGTCACTGGATCAAAGAATTCATGGTGTGAGGAGTAAGGTATAAGAAGACTGGAAAGGTAGGAGGCGGCTAGGTTCTGAAGGACATTGAACGCCAAACAGGATTTTGTATTTGATCCTGGAGGTGATAGGAAGCCCCTGGAGTTTATTAAAGATGCCATGGTTGGGTCTGTGCTTGCTAGGTGTTTCTACGTGTTTCTAGGTAGCATTTGCACGTCATCATAGTGGTGTAATTGGTGGAGAACTAACCTTGAAGTTAGGGAGACCTGGGTTTAAGTCCTGTCTCTTTAATTCCTACTGGCTGTATGACCCAGGACAAGTCACTTAATCTCTAGGCAACTCTAAGACTATAAATTGCAGAGAAAGTGCCGACCTTCATCAGTAAAGGGATTTTCTTCATCTGGGCATTCCTTATGTCAATGAAATCACGGCTTTAGTCCCTATCCTTATTTGGAGAAATTAAGAAATAGGATGGAGTTCTTGAGGACAGGCTTAGCCCTAAAAGGAAGGGGGAGGGGCAGGGTTGCTGTCCTAAAAAGAACTAGCCTCCCATCCATTTATGCTCCCACCCCAGATGTCAAGCATTGAACTAAAGGTCTAGAAGAGCCTTCTTTGATATCTTGGCATGGGTAGAACATGCCTAGGGAACCCATTCCTTTTTTTTTTTTGAGAGGCAATTGGGATTAAGTGACTTGTCCAGGGTCACACAACTGGTACGTATCTGAGGCCAGTTTTGAACTCAGATCCCCCAAACTCCAGGGCTGGTGTTCTGCTGAGCTACCTAACTGCACCTTAGGGAATCCATTCTTGATTCATTCGGTAGACATCCTTTCTACATCTCTCTCATCCTCACTGCTGACTTAGTATTCCTGTCCCTGTTTGTTACTGAAAGCAGAAATGTGAAGTAGGGACACCTCAGTCCTGCCTCTAACTTGTTTAAGAACTTTAGCTTCCAGAGGCAGCTAGGCAGTGCAGTGGATAGAGCACAGACCCTGGAGTCAGGAGGACCCTGAGTTCAAATCCAGCCTCAGACTAGGTGTGTGACCCTAGGCAAGTCACTTAACCCTGATTGCCTTTAAAAAAAAAAAAAAGAACTTCAGATTCACCTCACTGTGGAGGGAGACTCCTCCCATCAGGAATTTACTTGAAGAGCTCAGTACATCTTCCAAAGATGTCATCCCTGAAACATGAAGCTGTACTATTTATGTCTGAAACTCCTTTTTTGCTTCTTCCTGCCCCCCAGTCTGGCTAAAGTACTGTTCCTTTAGTGGTCTCATGGCCTCTCCTTAGTGACCTCCAAATACTTTCTTCTGAATCCACACCCTTACCCTGGCACCCTTGCCCTCTCTCCCCCATATTTCTACTTCCAGGTTCTCTCAGAAAAAGGACTCTACAATCTCACCCCTGCTATGCCTAAATCTTCCTTTCATCCTCTGCCCACTCCCACTCTGACATTTCCTCTCTTTGCTGTGGTTGCGGTTTCTCTGACTCCCACCTTGCTTTCCTTCACCATCTGATGGTGACTCCTTGTGTCTGGAGCTGTTGCCTTTGCCCTGGGGACCAGCACTGTCTCCTCCCATTTTTCCCAATTTCCCTGGACCCCACCATTGACCCTGTTTTTCCCACATTGCTCCTTTTATTGCAGGTACCCTTCATTGTCTTCTCTCTCCGTATAGTGGGTCTAGCTTCAAATTCAGTGTTCCTTGCTGGGACTCTCTTCTTTTTCCCTAGGTAGTGCATGTTGGTATAATGGAAAGAGTATTGGATTTGTACCCAGAGGTTTGAATCCTACCTCTTTCCACTTAATATCTGTGACCTTGAGTAGGTCACTTAACCTCTGGGCCCATAAAATTAGAGAATTAGATTAGATAACTTCCAAGGTCCCCCTTAGTTATAAATTTATGATTTTATGATTTTTACAGAGAATGCCAGGTAACCTGGACCTATATCTCTTTTCTCCAGAGTTTTCTTGGGCTAGGTAGTTGGTTAAGAAGTGAGAACTGCATTTTCTTCATTAGAAAAGATTACTCACATTATTGCTGGGCTAATGAGGTTCTCATTCACTAAGGGATGTGTGGTACAGAAAGAAAGGTGAGGTTGACCTGTGCTCCTGTTTGCCCCACTGACTTTCTCTGGCACTTAGAAAAAGTGAATTTGCTTGCCTGTATCTCCAGTTCCTTCTCTGCACACTGGATACAGTGGTATCCAAGGAGAGCAGAAGGGAAGAGTTGAAGGAACAAGTAAGGTTGTGCCTGGGCTGTTTTGAAGAGGAGCCTCAGTGAGAATTGTCCAAGTGTATTTTCTTTTGAGTTAACCAGGGAGGAATTGGGAAGGATGGAGGTGAGAGGGACACTAGAAGGAAGAAAGTTTCTTGATGGTGACAGAAAAGTCCTTCTGCTCCCCCTGTGCCCAACCCCCATGATAGAAATGCCAGGATTGATCCCTACTTATCTTTAAACTTGAACCCCACAGATCACTGCAACTGCTGACTCTGTGCCAGCCTGGAGCCCAGGTAAGTGCGTGCCTCCAAGTGAAACAGAGGGAAGAAATGAAACCAAATTAGCCTGAAACAAGAACCCTTTAGGGAAGTTTTGGGGGTCTCAAGAACAGTAGACAGAGGGATGGGGAAGAAGATGATTGTCAACTCTGTGGTGAGCATCTGAACCCCTCAGGAACCTGAGAGAGCCAGAGACCTAGCCTCTTCCCAAGGTCCCCTCTTTCCTCCACAGCACCCTCCATAGCAACGCCATCTCCACCACTTCTTGGGCAGGTGACCCCAGAGCCTCAGGAAGAGGAGGAAGACACATCCATCTTCAATGTGGCCTCAACACCAAGCAAAGGTACATGTCTGAGCCTTCTGTGAAAACAGTAACTTGGGACTGTTTGACTCAGAGGTCAAAACCCAGGAGCAAAAGCACCTGCGTCCTGAAACCTGGTGGAAGAATCTGACAGTCTTCACTGACCTCTCTGAGGGTTTGGAAGAGTCTTTTCCTTTCCTCTCTCCAGTTCTTCAGGATTCCTGGCTCAATAATGAAAAAAACATGGGATCTCCCTTAGGGATGTAGCATCCACATCTGGTGTCTTTAGTCAGCTCCAGGGTGTTGAGTGAGGGATGGGGGGAAGGTGGACAGAGAGGGGAAAACAGAAATCTTTTTGGTGGAGGAGGGGGCAGGGGATTACAGCTTCCCTTAGGTGCCTGTGGAGAAGGGGCATCATAGGATTTCCCCAGGGATATTAGGAGGAACTCCCAGAGAAGGGGGATAAGTAAGTCCCCTTGGGAAACCTGGCTAGATTCCTGCTGCAGTGAACATTGAGTCATCTGGCCTTACTGGCAGCCGCTCCAGCTTTGTGGCCCTGAAGAGAGCTTGTTTACTGGGGAGAATAGCGACTCTGTTGTTTCAAGGTTGCTTAACTGTCTGAGAGTCTGTACTTTTCTCTCCCTCTGGGCTTCTAAGGTCTGGTCTGTAATGACCCGAGGAAGGTTTGGGGAGGGGAAGGGGGGAAACCTTGGCAATCTACCTGTCTCTGGAATGTGCTTTTCTCAATAGCTTTTTGTTTGGAGCTTGGTTCAAACAGAGATGTCTAATGTTGTCATGGTGCTCTTATAACATGCGTGTGTGTGTGTGTGTGTGTGTGTGTGTGTGTGTGTGTGTGTCTCACTCTTGCCATGCCCAGGTTCCCCTTTCATCCTCTGCCCACTCCCTATTTCCTCTCCTTTCTATGGGCCTGGCCTTCTCTGATCCCTCCCTTAGGTTTCCTTCACATTTGCTTTTCCTTTAGCCTTCTCTTAGAATTAATCCTCTCCCCCTAGAAGCTGGTCCTTTCTCCTCCTCCTCATGAATCCTCACCTGTGATCAGACCCTGACACTCCCAACATCTTCTCTTCCCATCTTCCCTACCTTCTCTCTCTCTACTTGGGGGCTGATGTTCTGATTCTGTGTTCCTTGCTGAGAATTGCTTCCCTTCTCGTCTCTTAGGGAAATAGCATGGTATATTGAAAAGAGGGTTAGGTGGACTCTGACTGCATTATAGATTTAGAGCTGGAATGGACAAACCCCTCATTTTACAGATGGGGAAACTGAGGCACAGAGAAATTAAGTGATTTGTCCAGAGTTACCCAGCTAGCAAACATCTAAGGTGGGATGTGTGACTGTCTTCCTAATTCCAAGTCCAGTGATCAACTATAACATGCTGCCAGGGTTATGATTATGACCATGTGTAGATATAACGTGCTTATACATGTTGAGATTGGTAGTCCCACATCAACCTGCCTGCCCTTTGAAGCATCTCACCAGGGTGGGAGGGAGGAGAAGCTGCTTCCTCATGCACAGGGGAGACAGTCTCATTACTGGTTCATTCTGTCAATCCAAAGAACCGTCCGAGTGCATGGAATGTCTGCCCTCTCTCACTTGGGCCCTGAAGAGCCCATGCTTTAAGTCTCTAGCTAGGGCCTCCTCCCCTTGATAATGCTTTGGGGTCTGCTCCCCACAAAGCTCCAACTCTTCACACTGTTCCTGGTGATGATTCCTTCACGAGAGTGCCAGAGATAGTGCCCTCTTTCCTGCTCCTCAATCTGACTGGTTTTGTTAGCGTGGAGGGTAGGAAGCCGAGCAACATATAGAAGGATTATTGTATCTGGTCCTTGGGACACTTGCAGGGATGCGACTTAGATCCAGACCACATTTATCAGCCAACCTGCCCCTCCCAGCCAACTTTACCATGTGAGACAAAGCTTGTGGTAACTTCCTTTGAGTCAGAATATCCTGCCTAATCTCCCCACCCCTGACTCTATCCCAAGCATCTCTGAGTGTTAGGATTTTGCTGGGGAACCCTAGTAAACTTCTATGCTGCTGCTACAGCTCGGATGTTATTGAACAAACTGACTTGACCTCTGGAGGCCAGCTTAGGAGATAGGGTCACCATGCAAAATAGCCTGTGATCACATTGTCTATAAACTAGTTTCTATTCCGCTGACTTAAAATTTTTTTTTCAACTTAGCAAACACCAAATAAGATGGGCATTTCCAGAAATCAAAATAGAACTAGAAAGAGGATTGGACATAAAACTTCAGTATTCTGCTATTTCAGGCCTATAAAGGGAGTTTATGTCAGGTTGGGGATTCGGGAAAGGGTTGGGGAAAACCATGACTGTATTTGCTATAAGACAGGCCCTGCAGGTAGCAGATCATAGTAAAATGAACTCCACACTGTTTGTCAGGAGATCTAGGCTATTGTCCTAGCCTTTTTTAGGGCAGCTAGATGTCGCAGTGAGTATAAGGCCAGTCCTGGAGTCAGGAAGAGGAGTCTTCATGAGTTCAAATCCAGCCTCGAGCACTTCCTAGGTGTGTGACCCTGGGCAGATCACTCAACCCTGTTTGCCTCAGTTTCCTCATCTGTGAAATGAGCTAGAGAAGGAAATGCCAAACCATTCCAGTGTGTTTGCCAAGAAAGCCTCAAAAGGGGTCCCGAAAAGTCAGATATGGTTAGAAACGACTCCCAAAGAAACACTTCTTTCACTGTCTATGTGACTGGACTTCGGTCCTCTCTGTTAAAATGGAAATAATAATGCCTTGTTTACCAGTTGCGTTGGATTTTGTGAGAATCTCACAAGAAAGTACTATGAGAAACAAAAAGACATATGCAAATAAATATAAATTATTATGTTCAGGAGTGGGGAGATTTGGACCTTGAGGAGTGACTGCATTGAGAATTATGGAAGAGGTCAGCACTGTGTTTGGGGGTTAAGGAATGTAATAACGAGGACAAAGGTTACCCAAAGGTGCTACAAAGGAGTTTCTCCAGATAGAAGAAGCTTTTCTAGGGAGGTCAACATTAGGAAAGATGTTTGGGGGCCCTGGGTCAAAGGGAATTTACATGGTAGAGCCGGCCCTAGTGGTGGAAGTCTGGAGCTTAGAAGAGAGGGTCAGGGCATCGTAGATTTATAACTGGAAGAGATATTAGAAGCGTCAAGTCCAACTGTCTCATTTTACAGATGAGAAAAACAGGTGGAAAGAGGTTAAATAAGCCACCCCGGGTCAAGTGTCTGAGGCAGGGTTTGGACAGTGGTCCTGGGAGGAGAGTGGTTTGTCATGACCATAAAGGCCATGGAATGGGGAGGGGATAGTGATGAGGAATTTCATAGTTTCACCTTCCAGGGTCACCAGGATATGGAATTCTATTGGAGGCGTCATAGCCGGGGGTAGATACAGGTCTGACTCTGCTTCTCTCAGCTCCTTTCCTAAGCCCTGTGTAAACTCTGCTTTGGTTTTATACAGAAAGTGACAGATGTGCTGCCCTGGCTGATGACATTTGTGGCCCAGGAACTTGTGTGAACCTTCCCAGGAGATACAGTTGTGTCTGCAACCCTGGTTACCAGCTGCACCCTAGTCAGACCTACTGTATAGGTATTCCAGTAGTCCCCAAGAAACGGAGGATGAGTCTGGGGAAGGAGAGGGAATGTGAAGGGAGGGGATGGTATCAAACTCCCCAGGATCCCAGAGGCAGTGTTGCAGGCACGGGATGTTTGGGGGGCAGGAGGAAATAGCCCTGTGGTAAGTGATGGGACATTTTCTAGCCAGAAAAACTAGTCTCTGACTAGTGACTAAGTATAGTGTTAAGGTGATAAGAGGGCTCTAAAGCCAACCCATGGTGCTCGTGTCAATAATAGGGAAATTAGGAAGAAGAGAGGGTTTGGGGGGAAAGATAACAAATTTGGTTACAGACATAGTGAGTTTGAGATGTCTATGGTACATGCGGTTCAAGCTATTCAATAGGTATCTGAAAGCCATCAGTCCATAAAGATTATTACAGGCTTCCCAATCTGCCAGGCACAAAACCAGGTGAAGCACTGGGGGCACAAAGAAGGCAGAGAACAGTCCCTGCTCTCTAGGCGCTGACATTCAAATAGGGGAGACAACATGCAAACAAAAGAGAGATCAAGAGGGACTGAGAAAGGCTTCCTGTAATAGGTGGGATTTTAGCTGGAACTTGAAGGAAGCCAAGCTGTAGAGATGAGGAGGGGGAAAATTCTAAGGATGGGGAGCAGCCAGTGAAAATGCCTGGAGCCAGGAATGGGCAACGGGAAATGGGAGGTCAGAATAAAGTTAGGAGTAGATAACATATGTGTCTGTCTTTCCTTCCTGTCTGCTCAGATGAGAATGAATGTCTCAGTGACCCCTGCAAAGGAAAAGGACGATGCATCAACAGGGTGGGCTCTTACTCCTGCTTTTGTTATCCTGGCTATGTGCTTGTCACTTCTGGGGCCACTCAGGAGTGCCAAGGTAAGGGAAGGTCATCTACTCCTCCTGGGTCCCAGCTTTGCCTGGTTCCTCCCAGGTCAGAGCCCTCGATTTGTGTGGGGGTAAAGAAGAATAAGTCCATTGTTGGGATCTGAAGTTGTTCTTGTTCATCATTTCAGTGGTGTCCAACTCTTCATAACCCCATTTGGGGTTTCTTGGCAAAGATACTGGAGTGGTTTGCCTTTTCCTTCTCCAGCTCATTTTACAGATGAGGAAACCAGGGCAAACAAGGTTAAGTGACTTGCCCAGGGTCACACAGCTGATCCTGGGTTCAAATCCCATCTGGGCTACTTATTCCAGGTGTGACCTTGGGCAAATCACTTGGCTTCAGTTTCCTCATCTCTAATCAGTGTATTACTGAATGAGGGAATTAATGAATGAACAAATGAATGATAGTCCTGTAACCAATAACAACAGTTTGAAGTGCTCAATGAAGTATTTAAAACTCCCTTGCCAAAGCATACCACCAATTTTCTTTGGGATATCTCTAGTAACTCAGAAGAAACTCAAGGCACCAATAGGTCAGAGGTCCAAGATTAAAACAAAAACAAACAATTCCAGTTGCCAAGGTTTCCCCCGGCTTTAATTTTGGGCTACAAGAACCTGATCTATTTTTTCCATGACAAGAACAAGCTAGGATCCTCTTACTTGGTTATTGGTTATGTGGATGAGGAGGTAGGGTAGGTTAGAGGTGGAAGAGGGAGAATAACAACATTGCCATGGCACGCTCAGGGACAAACTGACCAAAATAAGGTGACAAAGAAGGGGTGTCATGCTGACTTTTTGCCCAGTTGTTACCGTGACCATATTTTCCAAATCACGCACTTGATGACAAAGGGTATCCCTTTTTGCAAAGCCTCATTACAAGTATATTTTCTAAATGAGATAATGTCTGCAGAGCACTTTGTAAAACCTAAAATGCTATATAAACGTCAGTTGTTGTTATTATTCCTGAAATTGGTAATTGTGCTGTATAAATAGTCCTAGCTGTGGGCCTGAACGCTCTGTAGGTTGAGGTGGGGGCCGTTGAGGGTGGCTGTTGTGGCTCTGATTGGCCTTCCCAGGGCTGGCAAGGAAAACTGATTCCACTGCCCAGTTAATCCTAGAGTGTGTGACTTTGGCTGCCAATCGCGATGGCCCCAGGGCAGGAGTTCACAGTCATTGCTTTTCCCGGTGGGGGCTTGGCTCCTTCCCAGAGATGGAGAGCCTTCTCCAGCAATCACAGAGCGAGTGTCCAGGGAAACATGAGTGCCCTCAGGGACAAACGGTGAAATTCCCATTAATCTCTCCCTGCTCCAATGACCTCAGTATTCAATCCCCATACATAGCAATGACACCCTCCCCATAACTTTTCTGCTCTGGCTGGCTGTTTCTTGACTCATTAGTAAGACTGGTGGGCATGAAGGCACCAGCCTGAGACAGGATAGGGCTAGATTGACTAGGTCCAGTTCTGGCCAATCCTCCCCGAGGCTCCTGGCTTCTGCCCAGCTATGATGTGAGGCAGTGGTTGGAAAGGCTTTAATAGTAAGTGGAATAGGAGGAGGCCACCTAGATGGTGTCGTTTGTTGGATGGGGGAGGCTCTGAAGACTTTTCTGCCTCGAAGAATACCCTTTCGAAACATGGCTACCTCTTGTAAGGGTACCAAACCATAACACTATCAACAAAAAGCTTGATGGCTGCCAATGTTCTAGTTCACTTTCCAGCTGTGATCATTGAGAACTAAGCTATGTGGTGCAGTGGAAGGAGGACTGATTCTGAAGACAGAGGGACTGAGTCCAAATTCCATCTCTGATGGTTTTTTCTGCCTTTGTGCAAGTCACTTAACTTTCTCTGGGTTCAGATTCCTCATCCTTCAAATGAAGAGATTGGACTAGGTGGCTCCCGAGGTCAGTCAATGAAGGTTTAAGTGCGTTCTATCTGCCAGTCATTATGCTAAGTGTTGGGGATACAAAAACGGGCAAAAGTCCAGTCCTTAGGAAAACCAGGTGGCAAAGTAGACAGAGCACGATCCTGAAGGTAGGAGGACCTGAGTTCAAATCCAGCCTCAGATACTTACTAGCTGTGTGACCCTGGGCAAGTCACTTAACCCTGATTGCCCTTCCCTCCCCCTCCCCCCCCACCAAAAAAAAAGAACATAAAACAAAGCCCAGTGCAGTTTTTGCCTTCAAGGAACTCACATGTTACTGGGTGTACCAGCCTACAAACAACTGTGCGCACGTAGCACATAAACAGTGTAAATGGGGGTTAAGAAAGTAGGAGTGGGAGGAGGCCTATAGAAGATGAGGTATATAACCTGAGTCTTGCATCAGGAAGCCAGGAGTTGAAGGGGAGAAGGGAGAGCATTCTAGGCACTGGGGGAACAGTCTGTGAAAATGCCTAGCTTAGGGGGCATCTAGGTGACTCAGTGAGTAGAGCAATGGCCTTGAGTCAGGAGGATCTGAGTTCAAATGCAGCCTCAGATACTTAACACTTACTAGCTGTGTGACCTTGGTCATGTCACTTAATCC
Organism: Pseudochirops cupreus; assembly: GCA_028627135.1. Classification (NCBI taxonomy): domain Eukaryota; kingdom Metazoa; phylum Chordata; class Mammalia; order Diprotodontia; family Pseudocheiridae; genus Pseudochirops; species Pseudochirops cupreus. Next base: position 437,923,622 of record CM053582.1, read on the forward strand.
CCATTGCCCTGCCTTCTCCCCTCCAAAAAAATAAAAAAGCAAAAAGAAAGAAAGAAAGAAAATGCCTAGCTTATAGAGTATGTGGAAAAATTGTAGAAAAAGGGAAGATGCAAAAAAACTAATAGAAAAGAGCCTAATGGTGAATGATTTAAAAAGTCAAACAGAAAGTTTTGTGCTTGATGCTGGAGGTAATAGGGAATATCTGGATAAGAGATTCTTAACTTTTTTGTGTGTGGTGGACCCTCTTGGGGAAGGGCAGGCAATAAACATTTGTTTTGTTTTGTTTTTTAAGGGGGGAAGGCAAGGGAATGGGGGTTAAGTGACTTGCCCAAGGTCACACAGGTAGTAAATGTCAAGTGTCTGAGGTGAGATTTGAACTCAGGTCCTCTAGACTGCAAGGCCAGTACTCTAAATAAACATTTCTAAAGTGCCTACTATGTGCCAAGCACTGTGCTGAGTGCTGTTGTTGTTTTGCAAATATTATCTCATCTGATCCTTCCAATAACCCTGTGAGGGAGGTGCTACTGTTACTTCTATGTTACGGTTGGAGAAACAGAGGCAAAGAGAGATTTCCCACCTAGGAAGCTTGAGACCATCTTTGGCAGTCTGGTAAAGCCTACAAATCTCAGAATAATGTTTTAAAATGCATAAAATAAAATATATAGGATTGCACAGTAAACTAATAAAACTGTTATAAAAATGTATTTTTAATGTACATATTCATGAACCCTAGGCTAAGAATTCCTGCCCTAGATGTATGATCCTGATTCCCCATGGGAGAAGGGTGATAGAGGCTCTGGTTTTCCCCAGGGCTCACTCTTTGGATTAGATTCTTTCTCCTACCACACTCCACTTACCCCATAACAAACTTGAGACAGATAATTATGCATGCCCTTACCCTTTGCTGCCAACAGGCCATACAAGCCAGACCCTTCTCAGTCTCAAGGCCCAATGTCATTGGAATCTCTCATGTATCTTCTGTCCACCAGAAGAAGTTTGGGGAGTCCCCAGTGGCCTGTGCCCTAGGCCTGTTTACCTCCATCAGTTCCATGCTTTTGAGCTCCCTGCCCCCAAATGGTAAACTGCTATCCCACAGCCTCCTAATCGTCTCCAGATTCCAGCAATGTAGGGAGAGTGTCCCAGGCCTGTGTGGGGTGAGGGAGAGTCACGAATTACTGATGATGGGGGAGCTGGGAATGAATCTGTTCTGACCTGATGGGATGTAATAGTTGGGCCTTATTTCAGTTACATCCAGACTCGGCCTCATCGACTATAGCCAGCTTGACTTATGCCTGCCTCTCACAGGCACACATTCTCCTGTAGGGACTTCTCCCCCTGCCAGGAGAGGGCTGGGGCTGAAGAGGGGGATCCAGATGGGGATACATTAATCAGAGGAATACAGACAGCAATAGACCTGGCCAGGCTGAGGAGTGATTCTCCTGGGCTCTGTGCTGATGAGGGATGGCCCTGACCGTATGCACACGCGGCGCGTGTGTGTGTGTGTGTGTGTGTGTGTGTGTGTGTGTGTGTGTGTGTGTATGAAGGTCGAAGACATCACCTGAGACTTGAGTGCTGACAGATCTCCCCAAACACACGGGATTGAGCCTGTTCAGTGTCTTGGCATCTAGTTAAATCAACAAGCATTCATTAAATGCGTACAATGTGCCAGTCCCCCGTGCTCAGATGCAGGCTAGTGCCTCACACCCAGGGGGGTGCTGAAGCCAATTCTACTTTTTTGTTAAATTTTCAACACGAGCATTTTCACCTCAGAAACTGGCAAAAGCTACAAATCGGGGCTTGATTTATTGTTTTGATGATTGCCTAGACATAGGAAAGCAACGGAGAAAATGGTAATGATGCTGATTGAACTTAGAAGTGGGCCATGGGGAAATATGTATTAAAAATACACTTTAGAATTAAATAAATATATGCATTTTTTCCCCCCTAGAGAGCTTGGTTGTTAAACATTTACCAACATGCCATTGAGAATCACACCTCAGTGTGTGTAAAAGCCCTGTGTAAATTGAATAGAGTCATATATTAACTAGAGCAGATGGATATTTGGGTTTTTGGGGGGTTTGGGGTTTATTTTTTTGCTTTTTGGTAGGGGGAGGGCAGGGCGATTGGGATTAAGTGACTTGCCCAAGGTCACACGGCTAGTAAGTGTTAAGTGTCTGAGGTTGGATTTGAACTCAGGAACTCCTGACTCCAGGGCCGGTGCTCTATTCACTGAGCCACCTAGCTGCCCCCAAGATGGATATTTGAAGAAAACTTTTTTTTTTGAGGGGGGAAGGCAATGCAGTTGGGGTTAAGTGACTTGACCAAGGTCACACAACTAGTACGTGTCCAAGGTCGGATTTGAACTCAGGTCCTCCTGACTCCAGGGCCAGTGTACTATTGAACAAATCTTAAGGTGAAACCTTCTTTTGTATTATAAATGAGCAGTCACTCCTTAAGCAGTCTGATAGCTAGAGTGCTGGACTTGAACAAAGGAAGAACTGAGTTTGAATCCTGTCACACATCTACTGGTATAGTCCTATGCTAGTTATAGTTATGTTTTTAAAAAATCTTTTCTTAGAAAAGGGGCCTTGTTTTATGTTTGTCTGTTTATCCGTCAGCATTTAGCACAGTACCTTGCATAACAGGTATACCATCAACATTTGGTCACTGATCCCTTGATGAATAACGTTGCCATCTAGATTCAAATGTCAAATCCAACAACGTCACATAACTGACTCAACCTCTCCCAGCTTAAGTTTCCTTATCTATAAAATGGGAATAATAGCAGCTACTTCACAGGCTTGTTGTGAGGATCAAATTGACTAACAGAGGGTGTCCCTTGGTGTCATTCTAAACAAGACTTTTCAGGTTACTCAGAATGGCCCTAAGACTTTTGGGACATCTTAATAGCTTAAGATGGCACTAGGATTTTTGTGATACCCTATATCTGTAAAGTACTTTGCAAACCCTAAATGCACTTATATATAAATGCTAGCTATTGCTACTATTATTTATCTAAAAAAGCCAGATTTATACCAACTTACTTTGTTTAAAGTAAGGTATACCCATATAAAGCACCTCATTAGTCCCAGAAATTCAGCATAAGTCAAAACAGGGGGGTCCCCTGCTTCACAAAAGGCAAGTGATCCTCCAGCTCCAGCATTACAATGGATGTTTCTCATTCCCACATGGGAACCTGCACTTGGCTACACCATCTCTACATGCATAACTGGGTATTTTCAGTCCCCAGTTAACTATGTTGAAGATATCTGCACTGGTGAGTAGGCATTCATATCCTATGACACTCAGTGCTATGATGGGTTGTATCCCTGACCCAGTAGGAGAGGATGACGGTTCTGTGGAGAGAACCTCCAGGATGATAGATAGAAAACCAGAAGGGACCTTTGAGCATGGTGTGGTGGACAAGAATATTTAAAGGAATCTTAAGTCATACTTACTAACTGTGTGACCCTGGGCAAGTCACTACACCCTGTTTGCCTCAGTTTCCTCATCTGTAAAATGAGCAGGAGGAAAAAATGACAAAACACTCCAGTATCCTTGTTTGCCAAAAGCCCAAAAGGGCCCAGGAAGGGCCCAGGAAAAACTGAAACAACTACCAGGTGAAATCTTTTGTGTGTAAATCAGTAATGAGGCAGGGAGACAGGATTAACTCCCTGACTTTGTCACTTATCACCTAGGTAGGTTCTTGGTTTTGGATAAATCACTTAGCCTCTCTAGGCTTCAGTTTCCTCATCTAGAAAATGCTTACTTAGATCCGATCAAAAATACCCAGCATTCCTGTATCATTTTAAGTTTTGTAACAAGCTTTACCTATATTAATCTCATCTGAACCTCACACCATCTCTGTAAAGTTGGTATTATTATTTTCTCCATTTCATAGATGAGGAGACTGAAGCTGAGGTTGTAGGACTTGCCCAGTGCTCACCATTTAGATCTTCCTTGCTCTTAAATTCAGCACTCTATACACTATACTACTCAGCTCCAATCCTCAATTAACAGTATAATTTGCTATTAAAAAAAAAACCTATATATACATATGTATGTATATGTATATATTACATTTATTTTTTTCTTTTTTTTTGGAGGGGGGAAGGTAGGGCAACTGGGGTTAAGTGACTTGGCCAAGGTCACATTGCTCATGAATGTTAAGCATCTGAGGCTGGATTTTAACTCAGGTCCTCTTGACTCCAGGGCTGGTGCTGTATTCACTGCACCACCTCGCCACCCCCGGGATACATTAATCAGAGGAATACAGACAGCAATAGATCTGCCCAGACTGAGGAGTGATTCTCCTGGCTCTATTCTGATGAAGGATGGCTCTGACCGTGTGTGTGTGTGTGTGTGTGTGTGTGTGTGTGTGTGTGTGTGTTTCAAACTTAAAGATATCACTTGAGACTTGAGTGCTGACAGATCTCTCCAGTCTACCAAGCTTCATGTTCTATCTCCTACTTCCATGGTTTTAAAACCATAGGTTGTACCCCATACCTGGAATACATTCCCCTATCACTTCTGCCTCCTAGACTTTCTAGGCTCAGCTCAGGAGCTACCACCTACTTCGAGGTGTTCTCCCATCCACCCAGTTTTTTACTGCTCCTCAAATTTCCTTGTATTTACTTCTCTGTATACATTTTGTATCTCCTTTCCCAGTAAAACTTATGCTCCTTGAGGGCAGGGATTCTTTAATTTTTGTTTTTGTTTCTTTGGCCACTAGTATAGTGCCTTACTAATGTTGTTCAGTCATTTTTCAGTCATGTCCAATTTTTCCTGAACCTATTTGGGGTTTTCTGGGCAAAGATACTAGAGTGATTTGCCATTTCCTTTTCCAGCTCATTTTACACATGAGAAAATGGAGGCAAACAAGGTTAAGGGACTTGTTTAGGGTCATAGCTAGTAAGTGTCTGAGGCCAGATTTGAACTCAGGTCTTCCTGACATCAGTCCATTGACTTCAAAATCTACTGCTTTTCCCACTGTGGTCTAAACTACCAACCTTTTGCCCCCATTAAAACCAAGCACCCTGTATCCCATTCCCTGGGGAATGAGTCTTTCCAGTTAATAACTGGGGTTAATGTGTTCGTTGGCTGATGTATTAAACCTCTCAAGTCACATGGTAGTGATTTACTTTCTTATTAGTCTCTGGACTTTTCAAAACCTCTCTTTTCATTATTTCATTTGATCTTCATGACAACTCTTTGTACAAGATAGGGTAGAGATTGGATTATTGCCCTTTTTCAAATGAGAAGATTGCGTCTCAAAGGGTACAAATGACTCATTTAAGCTCCTATCGCTGATGAGTGGCAGAGCCAGCCAGGCCTGTCCACTTTCTTTCCATGTACAGCACTGACAGGAAAGACAGGAAAGGTGGTCTCCTAGGTAGTCTCTATGGGAAGTTATTTTTTGGGTGGAAGGACTTGCACAGTATTTTCTCCTAAAACCAGTCCTGAAATGAAATAAAAAAAATTTAGAGCTGGAAAGATCTTAAGCATTATCTAGTCCCATCCTGGTATTTGATAGATGAAGAAACTTGAGGCCCCAATGGGGAAATGATTTGCCCAAGGTCACATGGCTTATAAGTTAAACCTGGGATTAGAACTCAGGTCTTTCCACCATATCTAACTGCCTCTCCTTATGGATGAAGGAGAGCTGGAGGATGCCAGATGGTATCCCAAGAAGGCAAAAGGAGGGAGACCTTTGTTTTCCAGACAGTTGGGTAAAGATATTTATCAGGTTGACCAGAGTCAATCTTTTCAAACTCACACTGTTCCCAAAATCCCTACCCCATTTCTTCCACCAACCAAGAATTGCTGGTATGTTCACAGATGTAGATGAGTGTGAGCGACCTGGGGTGTGCATCGGGGGACAGTGCACTAACACCGATGGCTCTTACCACTGTGAGTGTGGCCAGGGATACATCATGGTCCGGAAGGGACGCTGTGAAGGTAAGAGAACCATGTCCTGGCCTGCTCCCCACCCATACCTACAACTCCAGCGTTGCCCTGGCTCCCTCTGATCTTGAGCTGGAAGTCTCTATCTAGAGACACTGTTTTCTGCAGTTGTTCCACTATTGTCAGTTTATTCTGAGAAAATCTGGTGCCCTCAGATGAGGAAACCAAGGCTAGTAATTTGCCCCAGGTCAAGAAGGCAGGAACCATCAGAAGGGGGATTTGGAACCAGACGCTCTGACTTCACTGCTCTTTCCACCTTGGCTCCCTAAGCCTTAGCAGAACTGAATAGCTCCCACGCTGTCATCTTCACATTTTGCTCATGCCCTAGGTTCAGAGAGCATCTTTGGTGTTTTATTTACTTTAGAGAAAGCATTCTTCACGCTTTTGGTGTCACAAAAACGAAAATTCCTCATTGGCAGTCTAGTGATACCTGTGGACCCCTTCTCAAAATCATGTATCTAAGTGCGTAAAGTAAAGTACCGTTGGATTACCGAGAAACAAATTATACTAAAATACAATTATCAAAATAGATTAAAAAAAACTTCCCAGATGCTGGGTTAAGAATCCCTATTTTAAAGCCTCCACGTAAGTCCCCAGATAATCCAAAGCCCTCAGTTTCCATCCCAGCCTCCTTCTTTCCTCCTTTAAAAAACCTTAACTTCTGGTCCTACGGCCACATCAGTCACACTGCATGCCCCGCTCCAGCTCCGACTTTGCACGCGCATTCTGTTACCCTTCCTCGCAAGTGCTTCTCTGACACGATGAGGCAGTTCGCCCCCTTCTGACAGAGAAGCACTGGGCACAAGGCGCAGAAAGACCTAGCCCTCATGGGTTTGTTTTGTTTGACTGATTTTGTCATCATTCTTTTTCCCCTTCCTTTTTTTGTTCTTAATGAGGGAGTGGGGAAAAACAGAAGGTTGTCAGCAATAGTGATGGGAGAAAAAAAGAGGGTCATTGAAAAATATTTTTAAAAATAGACAGAACAGAAGAATGTTCAGAAGGGAACACAGAAAAGCAGGATAGATTTGAAAGTAATGTGTTAAATTTTATGTAGTTATTTTTAAAAGGTAAATGGTATGGCATAGAAATTAATGTTTTCATATTATCTTATGCTTAAAAATAATTATAAAGCACCCTTTTAAAATCAATTACAGTTTTAAAAATACCTTTGTATTAGAAAACTGTCCATAATCTTTCCTCAAATGTTATTTCAGACTGTGTGTTTGCCCAAGGCATATAGCATTCCTTCTTATAGGCAGTGTAGCACAGTCACTTTACATGTGTAAAGATAGCCCTGGAATTGATCTCTAAGGGATTGGTCAATAAAAGTTGCACAGATGTGCTTAAAATGTACTTACTCCTCTATCACAGCAGTGGAGAATGTGACTATCTAGGTGTCCCTGGGACCTCTGACTTCACTCTTTGGTGTAGATTAGAGCCTTCTTTAGGCTATCTATTTTGGCCTAACTGGATTCACAGTGACTGCTACTGTTCAAACAGCCAAACTTCCAACAGATTGAAGCAAACCTGCCATACCAAGGCAGATATTCTTTAACCTCCATCTTGCCAGCCTTCTAGGAGGGGTTGAATGTTGCCCTTGTCAGATTTCCTGACTAACTTGAAGGAGCTCCGTCTTAAAACTGGGACCTAAGACAGACCTGTGTGGCAGGGGGTGACGGGCCTAGATGAAACCAGGCATTCCTGGATGAATGTCTTGGATGTACATCCTGGGCTTGAGGTGAGACCCAAATTACTCAGCCACCAAACATTTATCAAGTACTTAATATATGTCAAGTATTGTGCTAAGTCTTTGGCATACCAAGAAGGCAACAACTTTGTCCCTGCCCTCAAGAAGCTTACCTTCTAATAGGGAAAACAACATGTAAATTGCTCAGTGTAAGTAGTCGGAAGGCTATCTCGTAAACTCATGCTAGCTTCCAGTGGCTCTTCCTGGCTAGACTCTCATCCTAGGCAAAGGCTGTGGGTGTATCAGGTGGGCAGTCAGTGTTTAAGGCTATAGATCCAGCAGATCACTGAGGGAGGGGGTGGGTGCCATTGTCATTTTGCAGATATTGACGAATGCCGCCATCCCAGCACCTGTCCTGAAGGCAGCTGTGTCAACTCTCCTGGCTCCTACACATGTCTGGCCTGTGCCGAAGGCTATAGAAGCCAGAGTGGACGATGTGTTGGTAAGGAACCTCTAGCTGGCCTCTGGGGACCTCTAGGTTAGCCAGCTGAGTGAAAGGTAAAGAGAAAGACATGGGTGGGAGGGAGGGGGCTGCAGATATGGCTTTAAATACATGAATGAGGGTCCAGAGAGGGGCAAATGTTTCTCCAACCTCCATCCCTACCAGTCACTTGAGAAAATGCCTCAAGGGATTGCCTCACCACACAATGCTTTGCTCTTCCATCTTCTGAAGCTGTTTAACCTTGTGGGAGACATGGGTCCTAAATCTAGGTTCAGACAAGGAACAGGAAATCAATGTGGCTCAGACCCACAGAAGAGTTTGGCTAAGGATCCGATCTGGCGTTGTGTTCCACTTGGTTCCCTCATCCCTCATCTCAGCACCACAGATAGGACAACTCTAGCTCATCTCCTTCCTTTTTTCCCCCACCCCCCAAGACCTGGAGGACTTGGTCCCATTCATTCATTCACTGGGAGTGCTACATATTACCAGGTGGGACTGAAGGGAAGGGTCGGTTGCTTTCCCCCAGTAGAGGGGTAGGGCAGGTAAAGGTATAAGGCAAATCAACTTTTCAGAGGAACCTAGTTCCTCTGGAAATTAGGACTTGGACCTTCCAGTTGAAGCATGAAAAATTTTCTGATTCCTCAGTGACCTTGTATTTAACTACTCAGGATATGTATGTATAAACTTCATATTTATGCTCTATATTTTTTATATATACTTTTTGGCTTCTCCATTATAAGGTAAGCCTCTTATGAGTAAAGATTGTTCTATCTAGTGCAATGCCTGGTATGTAGTAGGTGATTAATAAATACTTGTTGATTGCTTGAGAAACCCTAGTTTGACCAGCTGGTGCTACATGGAGTGAAGGAGATCCATATTCACTAAATTCTGACTCCTTTTCCCCAGATGAGGATGAGTGCCTGGCCCAAGGGATCTGTTTGCATGGAAGGTGCATCAATATGGAAGGCTCTTTCAAATGTTCCTGTGAACTGGGCTTCCAAGCCACAGAGGATGGGAAAGGTTGTAATGGTATGGACCTACTAACTATTCTACTTCTTCCTTCCCATGAGCAAGAACCAGAGTAGGGGAAGAAAATGTAGTCTAGGACTTCTTCTTTAGAGAGAGAAGAATTCTGAGCACCTTCTTCTGGGAATAGAGTCTCCACTCCATCCTTAATCCTATGAGCAGGCCTTAATCCAAAACCTTCACCTTCATGTACCCCTCACATATTTCCCTTACTAAATCTCCAGGTAAGGCCTAGTGACAGAAATTTGTCCTAATTGCATATCCCCAACAACCTGTCTCTTTCTCTGTCTGTTTGCCCTGAGAAGAGATCCTCTGACCTATTTTTGACCTGGGTGAATGTGTCACCTAGGACTTGTGCCCCACTGGTCTCTGCCTCAATACTGAGGGCTCATTTTCTTGCTAATCCTGTGTTAGTGGGTACCAAGTATGTAAGGATGGCATAGTATGTGAAGGTATTTCCTGTGGGAGGTGGAGAAATATCAGGACATACTGGAACTGGAAGGCTTTCTGGAAGCCAGGTCATTCATCTTCCTGTCTATAGTCAAGACTATATCATAGAATTAGAAGGTCTCTTTTGAAAGTCTTGCAGAAAGGTTGGAGGCAAGTAATACCAAAAGTGCCTGTGAATGGCCCTCCCTAGAAAAATGTGGGTTATTCAATCAGAGGCAATGGGACGGAAAGTGCAGAAGGCATCTGAGAGCCATCTGAATCCCCAGGTCTTTGAGACAGAAATAGAGAGATGTCCTTGAGAGGAAGATGCTGAGGCCAGCAGGGGAGGGAGGAACCTTAGAAGATCCAAGAAAAGATGGAGGGAGGGAGGGAGGGATGGAGGGATGGAGGATGAAAGGAAAGGGAAAGGAGGAAAAGGGGAGGCACAAGTTCTCCCTTGCTAGGGAAATTAGTCTTGGATTTGGTTGTATAAAATTGCCCAGATTCAGATTTTTCTGAAGGACCTGCAGTGAGTCCTCTACTGTTCATTCATCTGACTGAATGGGACCCTCTGACTTGTGTACCTGTCTGTCTGTCACAGATATAGATGAATGTGCTTCTCCTGGTGTCTGCCTCTCTGGAATTTGCTCCAACACCATTGGTTCCTACTCTTGTAATGCCTGTGACAGAGGATACCAACCAGATGCCCTTGGTCATACATGTGAAGGTGAAAGCTGACTATTTACCTCTGAAATCCTTCATCCCCTCAAGGATTGGGCTGAGTTATACCAGCCAAAACAGCTATGCCAGTTCCAGAGGGCCTGTAGGTTGACAGGGAAAGGCCAGGCTTAGTGTTACTCATCAATGAAGGCTGTAGAGAAAGGGCCATCGGCCCATCCCTCCTAGAGTACCCCACCACCCCCAATCTCATTCAACACACCCCTTCAAAAGTCTCCCCTGTCCCTTCCCCCCGCCCAATCCACACACTCCTCTAAAAGTCACTCTCTCACCATGTCCCTCAATTTTCCCACCTATCTACATATTCAGAAGACTTCTATACCCTTCCAGATGTACATGTTGTTTCTTCAACCCAGATGAGAGTAATGTTCCAACATTACCAGCCTGCTTCCCCTATATTAGTTCTTCTTTTCACTCCCCATTTTTATAATATAATTGCTCCCTTTTACCTTTTCCTATCCAATTTGGTTTTTTAGAATGACCCCATCATACACAACTCAGCCCCAACTCATCTCTAGAGTTGGAGAAAAAAAATAAATTTACCTGATAACTTTGTTGTATATTTGGAGGGAATAGCAAGTTGTACATGGTAGATTTGCAGCTTCGTGTGCATTTTTTTTTATTGTGCTTTATTATGGAAAAGTTTGTTTTGTTCCCTGAATTGAAAATAAATTTTAAAAAAACAAGAGAGGGCAGTTGAGGATACCCCACCCATCTGGACCATATTGATGGTATATTAGCTCAAAACAATCTTTCCTTGTGCCCCTTGCAGATGTGAATGAATGTGAAGACCATGAGACTAACTGTGTAGGAGGAGAATGTAGGAATACCCTGGGCTCCTACCAGTGCCATTGTCCAGTGGGTTTCCAACTCATCAATGGCACCATGTGTGATGGTAAGCCCCAGCTGTCTCACCTTCTGTGATTTTGGTTCTACTACCTCTGTCTCCCAACCCGGTACTAACTTTCCTGCTTGAAGGGGAAGAATTTATGTTTGGATTGCTTCAATACCATCCTCAATACTTTCTCTCTCCTAGATTTACAACAGGGTCATTTAATGAAGGAATAGATAGGTTGTTTACCAAAATTGTGGATGATACCAGGCTGGGAATGGTAGCTAACTTATTGGAATAGAAAGTCTGGATCCAAAAACACCTTGACAGGCTAGAACAAGAAGTAGAAACTAATTAAATGAAACTTAATAAGGATAAATATCACATCCTATATTTGAATTCATAAAATCACTTGCACACATACATGATGGATGGGAAAGCATGGCAAGATAGCAATTTTCATGAAAAATACTTTTGGGGGGTTTGGTGGACTAAATATGAAGATGAATCAGTATAAAGTGGCAACTCCACCGCACTTCTCCCCCTAAGCCGTATTATAGAAATGTAATATCTAGGACTAGAGAGCTTGCTATATTCTACCCTACATGTCAGACCACATCTAAAGTCTTATGTTCAATGATGCCTTTTAGGGAGAATGTTGATAAATTGGAGTATGTTCACAGAAGGATGGGCAGGATGATGAGGGAGTTGGAGACCAGGACATAGGAGGATCCATGAAGGCAATGAAGATGCTCAGCCTTGAGAAGAGAAAGCTTAAGACTCACATGCTAATACCTTTGAAGAGGCCATCTGGGTAGCACAGTGGATAGAGAGTTGGACCTGGAGGCAGGAATACCTGACTTCAAATCTGGCCTCAGAAACTTCCTAGCTGTGTGACCCTGGGCAAGTCACTTAATCCTGATTGCCTCGGTTTCCTCATCTATAAAATGAGCAGTAACTTTGCCAAGAAAACCCAAAATGGGGTCACAAAGAGTTGGACACAACTGAAAAACAGTGTGGGAGAGAGTGAATAGTGCCCCTTTCACATTCAATTAGGTCCAATTCAACGAAACAGTTTTTGCCCTCAAGGAGGTTCCATTTCCCTGGCTATGATTATAGAGGCAGCCAGGTGGCACAGTAGAGAGTATTGCATTTGGAGTCAAAAAGACAAAAGTGTGAATCCTACCTCAGACACTTATTTATTAGCTGTATAACTCTGGGCATATCCCTTAATGTCTCTGTGACTGTTTCCTACCTCATAGAGTTGTTGTGCAGATCAAATGAGCTTCCAAATGTGAAATATTCTGCAAATCTTTCTTTGGGGGGGTGGAGGGGAGAGGCAATTGGGGCTAAGTGACTTACCCAAGGTCACACAGCTAGTAAGTTACTGAGGCCAGTTTTGAACTCATATCCTATAAGTGCTAGTGAGTATTAGCCAGTTATTCACATGGCAGGGGAGTAGGGGTGGGATTGAGGAGGAATACCACATGTATGTAAACAGAGAAGTAAATGCAAGATCTGTATACAAAGTAATATCCACTGGAGGGATCTGGAAAGACTTATTACAGAAGGTGGCACCGGAGCTGTGACAAGGCAGAAGCTGGGAGTCAGAGAGGAGAAGGGAGCGTGTTCCGGACGTAGGGGGACACTTGGCCATTTATAGAAAAGCTCAGAACTAGGAGATGGACCGTTCCGCATGGGGAACAGTCAGCAGGTCAGTTTGACTGGAACATCCATCAAGGCAGCTAAGAGACAAATATGCCATCATACAAGGCTGGTGGCAACTTGTTTAAAACAGCCCTAAAAGACAGTTAGTTGGTGAAAAGCACTAAGCACCTACTATGTTCCAGGCACTGGGCTAAGGATGTAAAGAAAGGCAAAAAAGATTGTCCCTGCCAGTTGAAGGAGTAATTCCTCCTGATGAAAAACCAAATGAATGAAATTTGGATATGAAACTCTTCATATAGTTCCCCTAAATATAGGGGGGGAAAGGCATAAAGGACCCCGTAAAAGATGAGGTAATTGGGGCAGCTAGGTGGCACAGTGAATAGAGCACTGGTCCTGGAGTCAGGAGGACCTGAGTTCAAATCCAGCCTCAGACACTTAACACTTACTAGTCATGTGACCTTGGGAAAGTCACTTAACCCCAATTGCCTTGCCTTCTCCCTCCAAAAAAAAAAATAAGGTAATTGATTTCTCCAGTGGCCAAAAAATCTGAATTGATTTTCTGTCAATGAAATAACAAAATTTTGGAGGCACCTTTAGAGAAGCAGACCCCATTCTTTGTGAACATGTTCACACATCTTTAATTCCCTTTATTACAATTTATCTGTCCATCAGGATTCTCAATCTTGCCCTCAATTAAATCTGAAGCAAAAAATAGATTAATATCTCTTTCAAAATTAAGAATGAGAATAAAATTTGATTGACAAGAAATAGAATAAAGGATCTCACTAAATTGACTGCATTCTGAGTTAATGACCTTATTATCCTAAAAATTTCATGTGTCTAATAAAGTTTTCTTCATTTAAAAAAAAAGACAGTCCCTGCCTTCAAGGACCTCATAGTCTAACAGGAGAGACAACATGAAACAACTTTATACAAATAAGAGGGATAAATTGATTAAAAAGGAGGTAACCGATAGAGGGATGGGACTTGAAATTAAGGGGAATCCAGAGAAGTTTTCTACAGATGAGACATTAACTAAGACTTGAAGGGTGGAAAGTGAGGAAAACATTCCAGACATGGGGGAATAGCATGAATTTAGGGTCAACATTTAGTTATCAACTGGGAACAATAGCTGGAAATGATAGAAAGGGTGATTTTATCTTAACGTACTGAAGAATTTCCTGACCAATTAGGGCTTGTTCATGTATGGATTGGACTGGATGACCTCTGAAGCTTCTCCCAACTTTGAGATTTTGTGATTCTATAATTGGCTCCCTTGGGAGGTAATGAGTTCTCTGTAACTGGAGGTCCTCAGGTGAAGTGAAAAGGGAAGGAATGGGCATTTATATGGCTATGTGCCAGGCATTATGCCAAGAACTTTTTATAAATATTTTCTTTTTTGATCCTCACAACAACCCTGGAAGAAAGTCCTGTCATGATCCCCATTGACAGTTGAGGAAACTGCAGCAAACAAGGGTTAAGTGACTCACCCAGGGTCTCATAGCTAATAAGTGTCTGAGGCCAGATTTGAACTCAGTTCTTCCTGATTCCAGATGAAGCTCTCTATCCACTTCACCACCAGCTACCTCAAGGCTGGGCAAGATGCTGAAGCCGAGTTCTAGATGACCCTTTGCTGGTGATATTGTGACACTTGCTCAGCTGGAGCTGGAGTAGATGACTCCTGGGGTCCTGTCTGACTTCGTTATTGTTGTTCATCCTTTGTTCTCGAAGACCAATGACGTCACAAGTGTGATGTCTTGACTTGTGAATGGATTGGATCCAAGTGAGGCAGAGTTGCACAAAGTTGTGCAACTCATTCATTCCTCCAGAGTTATTGAAATCCAGGGTCAAGACAAAGGTCAAGATGACTGGTGATGGCCCAGCATACAGTGGGTGACCTTGGCCTTTCTAAATTCAGGTCTTTCCCAGGCAGGTCTCAGTTTGTCTGATTTTACCATTGAGTGACTGATTCTACCTCCATCCTCCACCCTAGGGCCAAGCTCAACTCCTTGGGTATTTTTATTTGTGTATCCCCAGCACCTAACACAATACTGTGTGCCATGCACTTAATAAATATTTGTCAAGTGGGAAAGGATGTGGAAACATTATGGGGAATAAACTTTGGTGACTAAGATCCCCCCAGAGGCTGCAAAGGAGATTTGTTGGTGCCTACCCTATGTCTGTGCAAGGCTCAGGGGACCTACTCATTCCCTATCTTCCCCTACAGATCTAGATGAATGTGCTGGAGAGGAAGAATGTGCACCCCATGGAGAGTGTCTCAACACCCATGGGTCCTTCTTTTGCCTCTGTGCCCCTGGCTTCTCTAGTGAGCCTGGGGGCACCAACTGCCTGGGTAAGTGACTGTGAGAACAGATGATCAGTCTTTCAACTCAGACTGTGGCCCTGTTGAGGGCGCAACCAGTTCTAGATGCCAGCTGTGTAACTCTGGGCACATCCCTAGATGCCAGGCATTGGGCACTAAGAGCCATGCCAGGTGCTTTTGGCATATATCATTACCATGGACAGATTGCTAGGACCAAAATGGAGGCCAGGTACAAAGAGGCTCAGAAGTCCTTTCTTAGGCCTCAGTTGAAATGGGTTCTTTTGCCTTCCTTGCTTTTATCCTGTCACGTTGTACTGGCCACCGTTCTCTCCTTCCATTCCTTTTTTTATTTTTAAATTTAATTTTAAAAATTTAATTGTTTTAAAATTTAATTTATTAATCTATTTACTTTCAGTTTACAACATTCAGCCCTATAAGCTTTTGAGTTCCAAATTTTCTCCTCTCCCCTCTCCTTCCTCCTCCCCCTCCATGGTGGCATGCAATCCAATATAGGTTCTACAAATAACTTCGCATTAAACATTAGTCAAGTTATAAAGAAGGATTATAACCAGTAGAATAAACAATGAGAAAGAAGGAACAAAACAAAAAAGAGGGAGAGCAAGTAGTTTGCTTCAATCTGCATTCAGATTCCGTAAATCTTTCTCTGGATATGGATAGCCCTTTCCATCATGAGTCTTTTGGAGTTGTCTTACATCTTTGTATTGCTGAGAGAAGCCCAGTCTATCAAAGTTCTCCTTCTCCTTCTGCTACTGGTTTGTCCAGGCCTCCCCTGTTTGGAGAATTCCAGCTCTGGGCTTTCCCATCCTCTCCCCTGGCCTCTCCATGTCTACCATAACTGTCCCTAGTCCACTGCATCGGGAAGGAACCTCTCATTGGCCTTCTCTTTTAGATGTGGATGAGTGTGCAGACATAGCCAGGTGCCTGGGAGGGAAATGTCTCAACACAGAGGGTTCCTTTGTCTGCGTGTGTGAGAGTGGATTCCAGCCTTCTCCAGAAAATGGGGAATGTGTGGGTAAGTACTGAGGGCCTGGGCCACCATAGACTTGTGCTTCTGTTCAGAACAGAGAATATTTGAAAGACAGTATGATATAATGAAGAGTCCTGGACTTGGCCTCAAGATACCTGAATTTAAATCCCAGCTATGGTATTTGTTATCTGTGTCACCATAACTTTACAGAGTCTCAGTTTCTTCTTCTATAAAATGGGAATAATAATTGTACCTCTTAACTCATTGGCTTCTCATAGGGAAAGTACTGTCTAAATGTGAATTGTTATTCCAGCAGCTCCTTCCTGATTCTGACACATAACATAAACTCAGGGACTACAGATTTCTAGCATTGGGTGGTCTCTAAGTTCCCATGAGCATTAGAAATAATTCCAATCAAGCAGAAAGGATTTATTGAGTATCTACTCTGTACACAGAACTGAACTAGAGATTAAGGGAGAATCTAAGACGAGTAAAAGTTTCCTCTCCTCATTGAGCTTATAGTCTAGATATAATTTTCTTTTAACAATTTATAAGTCTTTTCACACATCTATCTTTCTGAGAGCTTGTGGGAGCCTGAGGACTGAGGAAGTTGTTCCGCAATAGGTAGGAGAGGTGGATGAAGTGACCATACTTACACAGAACAGACTAAGGTCCTTCTAGAAGTGATCTTGGGATTTTGGGGCCAAATCAGTAAGCTGGGACTGACTTGTATTTCCTTTCCTCCTCCCTTGGCTCCTGCGTGTTTGTGCTGATAACAGATGTAGACGAATGTAAGGAGTATGGGGACACGGTGTGTGGAACCTGGAGGTGTGAGAACAGCCCTGGATCATACCGCTGCATCCTGGGCTGTCAGCCTGGCTTCCACATGACCCCAACAGGAGACTGCATTGGTAAGGAAGGGCAAAAAGAGCTAAGGGAAAGCTCAGAGGACTGTTATGAGGTTTAAGACTCCAGGCATAGGGATGAAGGAGGAAGAAAATGGAGGAGGAAAAGGATCTATCTGTCTCCTTCTCTTCCATCTCTCAGACATAGATGAGTGTGCCAACGAGACTTTGTGTGGGAATCATGGCTTCTGTGATAATACCGATGGCTCCTTCCGCTGCCTGTGTGACCGTGGCTACGAGGTTTCAGCCTCCGGCTGGGACTGTGTTGGTGAGAATCCCACTGGCCAGCCCTGGAGGAGTTATCTGTCCTTCCCTCCCTTTCCAGAGGTCTTGAGAATTCTGCCATGGAAGCTCCTGTGGCCTTCTAAACTCCTCAGATGATGAATAAGTACCAAGGAGGAAAAAGTACTGAGTACTGACCTACTCTGTGCTCAGTACAGAGACACAGAAGGCTTGGTCTCTTGCCCTCTACAGATGATTGTGTGATTGGTGACAGAAACCAGCAACAAACAAAAAAGGAAAAACCTCAGCATGTAAGAGAGGCAATGTGGTGTAAGGGAAAGGACTCACTAACTATAGGAATTTGGGCAAATCACTGGACACTGTTGGTCTCTGGTTTTCTTCCATCACTGACAATCTGTGATCATACATAATAAATTGTGTGGGAACTGGAAAAGTTAATCAGTACAGGGTGGCTAGGTGGTACAATGAATAGAGCACTGGCCCTGGAGTCAGGAGGACCTGAGTTCAAATCCGGCCTCAGACTTTAACATTTACTAGCCGTGTGACCTTGGGCAAGTCACTTAACCCCAATTGCCCTGCCTTCTCCCCTTGAAAACGCAAAAAAAAAAGTTAATCAGTAGGGCCTAATGGTGTTTCAGAAGCCTTCATGGAGGAAGATGAGGTTTCAGCCAGGTCTCTAACCTGGCTCTCTTCTATTGCCCAAGGGTTTCAAAGAAGTAAGGGCAGGCAGTATCTGCCATCTTAGGGCAATTTGCTTAAAACTAACACCCAGAGCCCCCTAGGAAAGAGAGCAGACCTTATCTCTTTCCTCTCCCTTCTCCTGATTGTCTCCCTTTCTGTCCACAATCCTGAACACATCTGTCCATCTCCCTCCGTTACTGCCCCCCTCCGCACACACATATCTACATACATTCCTCTATCACTTCTCCCAAGACCATCCTGCTTGTTTGCTTGTTTGTCTTTGGAGAAGATGAGCTAATGGGGGTGCCAGATTGGCTGGAGGCAGAAGTCAGGACCAAGGGATCAGACCACCGTCCCCTCCAAAAGCTGCCTTTGTTCTTCTATTGGTCACTAACTGTCCTTGACCTGTACAGATGTAAATGAGTGTGAGCTGATGGTGGCAGTGTGTGGGGCTGCACTTTGTGAGAACGTGGAAGGCTCCTTCTTGTGTCTCTGTGCCAACGACCATGAGGAATATGATGCACAGGATGGCCGTTGCCGCCAGCGGATGGTTGGAGGTGAGAGGTCTGCTGTGTGTTGACTCTGGGGCACAACGGTAGTAGATGGGTACAGGGCAAGCCAGGGGGCAGGGAGTGGGGTGAGGCAGAACATGGAAAGAGAATGGTAATTAATGGCAAGAAGAGGGGAAGAAAGGAGTTTTTCCATCATCTCTGGAGATCAGGCAGACACTCACCTGGCTCAAAGGTCTGCTCCAGTCCAGGGATTGTCTGGAAGACAGATAATTTTTGAACCATAGTTTACTTTGGGGCAAACTTATAGGAGGCTGGAAAATACCAAATAAAATTAGACCCCGTAGGCCTGCCCTAGGTACAGTGTGATCTCTCTGGTTGAATCTGGGTCATGAAGGAACACAATCAGAATGATTTCCATTAAATACAGGTCAAGAAAGCATCGAGGGGCCAACTGGGGAACACTTTGCTGCACCAGAGCGCAAACTCTGCTACTCAGGAGCAAGCAACCCATCAACCTGCACCAGGATCCTGGGCCGGAACACTACCCGAGAGGAGTGTTGCTGCACCCAGGGAGCCAACTGGGGAGATAGCTGTGATCCCTGCCCTTTCCCTGGCACAGGTAGGGGGCCCCAGGAGCCAGCATGAGAGCATGGGGCTCGGGAAAGCTTGTGAATTTGCTGGGGGATGAAACAACATGAGCAGGAAGGAAGAAAGGTGAGGTGGGGGGAAAGGCTTTCACTTCATCTGAGCTCTTGCTTCTCACTTTACCACATCTCCCCAGTGGAATTCAGCGAGATCTGCCCCAGTGGGAAGGGATATATCCCTGTGGAAGGCACCTGGATGTTTGGACAAACCACATATACTGGTAAGGTCCTTCCCCAGAACTTTCCTCCTCTACTTTGTCCCTGCCCATTTCTACCTCCTGAGCAGATGGGAAGATCCTCATAGGATGTTTTCACCTGAGATGCCAACCAGAGTTATGACTAGTCAATAAACATTTATTAAGGACCTACTATGCGCCCAGCACTATACAAATAAAAGATGGTCCCTGTCTTCAAGGAACTTACAATCTAAGGAAGGAAATGCGCAGAAGGAAAGTGGGAAGTAGGATGGGGGAGAACGTATCCCTCAACATTTTTCTCCCTCCCTGAGTACTTTAGCTAAAGGCATTTTCAGTTGAGTAGCCCCAAGGAAGTCTAGAGTCCCCAACCCAACTACAGGTTTCTTCTGTTTCCCCCACAAACCACCAGTTTCCTTCTTCCCTGTATTTGTTCCCTACATAAGAAACAAGTCTAGGGCTGACATCTTGGAAGCCATTGCTCTCCCTCCCACTCATAGCCACATATGAACACAGGGGAAGAGGAAGAAAGAAGAGACAGCTGAGAATAACACATTGTTCTACCTGCTTCAACCCCCCACTCCCAATGAACCTACAGATTGTAGGAAGTAGAATCCCAGCATTCTGGGAGTTCAGGTAGGAGGGACCCCTGTCCCTAATGGCAACTTTGTCCCCATTCAGATGCGGATGAGTGTACGATGTTTGGCTCACAGCTTTGTCACAATGGCCAGTGCATCAACACAGTCCCTGGATATGTCTGCCTTTGCAACCCTGGCTATCGCTATGACGCCTCCCTCATGGTGTGTGAAGGTAAGATCCATCCTCTTCCCCAAGCTGCCCATACCCTCTAGGACCCAAAGCTAACAGCTCACCATGTCTCTTACTCTGAATTATCAGAAAAATCTGTCCTCCCCCTATGGACAGTGATAGCTTCTCAAGGAAAGGAGCTTCCTTACCTGGGGGACACCTGGCTGGGTTAGTGGCTAGTATCTCTAAGGTGAGGGGGGTTCATAGAGCTATCAGGGTTCCATCATCATGCCTCAGGAGTAACACAGCCCCTGAGGTCCTATTTTACAAAGACAAATGACAGGCTTAGCCATGTACAGTAATCCCCTTAGGAGGGATCCCAACTGGAGTAGTCTCTAAGGTACCTAGATGGAACAGTGGATAGAGTAAAAGACCTGAATTCAAATACTGTCTTATATAAGCACTAGCTATGTGACCCTTGGCAAGTCCCTTAACGTTGGCCAACCTCAGTTTCTTCATCTATAAATGGGGATAATAGTGCCTATGTCCCAGAGTTGTTCTGAATATGAGAGGAGATAACACCTCATTTGCTTTGCAAACCTTAAAGTTCTAAATAAATACTGTCATCACCATCATCATCACCATCATGGAAAGAGCCATGGTGCCATAGCTTTCAGCTAGGATGTGAAGGATGGGGAAACCAGAACATCTTTGTTATTTATTTACATTAACTCCCCTATTCTAGGCCAAAGTCAGTTGGCCTTGCTGGTCTCCTCCTCTGCTCCTGCCACCCCGGCTCTTCCCTGTCTTTCCCACAGATCATAATGAATGCCAGGACACAGCCTGTGAGAATGGAGAGTGTGTGAACACAGATGGCTCTTTCCACTGCTTCTGCAGTCCCCCTCTGGTCCTGGACCACAGCCAGAGGCACTGTGTGAACAGCACAAGCAGCATGGGTAAGATCAGGGCAGCACACACACCATGGGAGCGCCAGGGCAGGGAGCTGGGACTGCAGAGCTCATTTGATGTCTTTTTGTCCTTTGGCAGACCTCCCAGACCATGACATCCACACGGACATCTGCTGGAAGAAAGTCACTAATTATGTCTGCAGCCAGCCCTTTCGAGGTCGCCGTACTACCTACACTGAGTGCTGCTGCCAGGACGGCGAGGCCTGGAGTCAGCAGTGTGCCCTGTGCCCCCCCAGGAATTCTGGTGAGAGGGAAGGCCGACTGGGCTGGCTTGGGCATCCATAGACCTGGGCCAGACGCAATATCCTAAGGATTCCCATTAGCTGGAGAAATGGTAGAACCAAATGAAAATCTGTGAAGAGGGATAGTAAGGGTTGGCGTGCCATCACTCTCTGCTAATCCATGCTCTTTAATGAAAAGGGTCCCTGTAGCAGTCCTCTGGAGAGTACCCCGCAAGGAGTTTAAGTCACATTAATATGCCCTCTGTGCTCTGGGGGAATAGAGACCAGGCTGAGGGTTGAGAAGACACTAGCTGCTCTAAATTTGTGCTCAAAGCTTTTCTCTCCTCTCTGACAGAGGTCTTTGCTCAGTTGTGCAATGTGGCCAGGATAGAAGCTGAGCGGGAAGCCGGTCTTCACCCCCGGCCAGGCTATGAGTACGGCCCAGGACCCGATGATCTGCACTATGGCCTCTATGGCCCTGAGGGGGCCCCCTTTTATAACTACCTGACTCCTGAGGAGGGTGCTTCTGAGCCCCCATTCCTGAATCCTGCCAGCCGCCCGGTGCCCAATCTTCCTGCCCCTGAGCCACCACTGGAGCCTTCGGAAGTCCAACCGCATTTTGTGGGCAATCAGCCAGGTTTGTGTGCCTTGTCCATGACAGCGGTGGGGAGGAGGTGGAATCAAGTACCTTTTTGCATTTTTCTCTTCAAATCCAACTTGGTAATTCCTCATACCTGATGTTAGAAAAAGAAAATCTCGCCTCACCAGTGAAAGTCATAGTATCAAAGGATAGACAGTTGGAAAGGACCTATGGCCACTTAACCTCTCTAAGCCTCAGTTTTCCCATCAGTAAAATGAGAGAATAAAGGAATAGAACACAGGTCTTGCCCAGAGTGACACAGCTAGGAAGTGTTTGAGGCTGGATTTGAACTCTGGTCTTCCTGATTCCAGGCCTGGTACCATGAGTTGTCTGTTAAAGCTAGAGATAGAGATGTGAGATAAGACTTAAAAGTAGAGGAGGTACCTAGTGGTAAAAAGCCTTGAATCCTCTAAATCTGAACACTCATGTCTCCAATCTTCTGGCTACCTTGGGTCTGGATCTCAAGATCTGCTTAAAATTTCCACAAAGGATATGTATGTGTATATATACTTTATAAATTTATTTTACATGTGTGTTTACATTTATCTGTGTGTGTGTGTGTGTGTGTGTGTGTGTACACATGTGTTTTATTTGTTTTTTGGTCTTTTTGGAGGAGAGAAGGCAGGGCAACTGGGGTTAAGTGACTTGCCCAAAGTCACAGGGCTGGTAAATGTTAAGTGTCTGAGGCCAAATTTGAACTCAGGTCCTGACTCCAGGGCCAGTGCTCTATTCCCTGTGCCATCTAGCTGCCCCTACACATGTATTTTAAACAAAATCAAAATATATCTTCACTTGGCATTTTTGGGAAAATTTCATGATACCCCTGAAGATCACTGTTAATAAATGTTCTGAAACACTGTAAAAACAGACAAGAAAGCATTGGAAGAATAGAGTTGGGTTATGTGTTTCTTCCTTCTCTCCCTCTATCCTCTGACTCCCCAGGGAACTATGACAGTTTTGAAGGTCTCCAAGCAGAGGAGTGTGGCATCCTCAATGGCTGTGAGAATGGCCGCTGTGTCCGAGTAGATGAGGGCTATACCTGTGATTGCTTTGAAGGCTTCCAGCTGAACACAGCCCAGATGGCCTGTGTGGGTAAGTTTAGAATGGAATACACGGTTAGGGAGTGACATTCCCAGGGAGAGGGGTACTGTGACCATATCATGTGGTATTGACAAGAAAGACCAAGGACCTAAGTAGCTGGTTAGGGTCTCCTTGAAGTTATTCAAGACAATCTCGAACTTCACTGTGTTCCTTGGTGAGTCCACTTGGAATCAGTCAACTCCAAGTGCCAAAGGAGGTGTGGAGATTCTTGGGACAGGACTGAAAAAGGGACAAGATTTCTATAGCTGCTACCCGGGGGTTCTTATAGGACTGCCGCCTTGTACTCTTGAGGGGAAAGTATTATTTTCTTATATTTAAAGGAGAAAGATTTACAAAGGCCAGTGAATCAGGCTTTGACTGCTTCTGGCTCACTGCCTCATCTACTCTCTTATAGATGTAAATGAATGTGAGGACGTGCATGGATCCACAGCTCTCTGTGCACATGGTCACTGTGAGAACACTGAGGGTTCCTACTACTGCCAATGCTCTCTGGGTTATGTGGCCATGGCGGGTCCTCCCCGCTGTATCCCCAAGGAGTAGTGAAGAACGGCACTGGCAGCCACTTGGAAATAGCCCACAGCCACCCACAAGGGCCCTGAGGAGTCTGTCCCAACAAGGCAGATGCCATGATGGCAGCAGTAAGGGGGCTGGAGGCTCTGCCCCCAACAAGCCTATTCATCTCCTAACATCTCTCATTGCTGAGGTCCCGAGAGCACCTGCTTCATCCATGAGTATTCCAGCTTGGCTCAAACACCACCAACTGCTTCGATGCTTCATGGGGCCCGTTTCATTACCTTTTCCTGACTTTGCCCTGTGATACTTGCTGAGGGAAGAGCCTGTTCTCTTCTCTCCAAACTGTGCATATGCACAGGGTCCTTTTAGCCTCACACTCTAGGCATCACATTCCAGCTATGACTCTACATGCCAATGAACCCACAGCTGCAAAACAGGCAAATAAAATAGCTGCCTCACCCTTCAGTTGGTCCTTCAGAGCCCATTGTGCTTGATGGGGATTCAAGTTTTGTTGATAACTCCAAAGCCCCTCTTCAGAGGACTTCTGTCTCTACTAGGCTGGGCTGGGCCCTTCTTTTGATGTATCTCCATTCTATAGTCATTTCTGTAACCCCAGGTGGGCAGCAGAGACCCTCACCACAGAGAAGCAAGACTGGTGCTGGCCTTCTTGGGCACAGGAGATGTGAGAGAAGGGAAGCAAAGACAGATCCAGAGGAAATGAGATAAAAGGGGATAAGGGTAGGGGAGAAGAGAAGGAGAATGGAGAAGCAAAGGAGAAAGAAAGAGCCAGAATTTTATACAACTCTAAAGGAAACATTTCAGTGGCTTCAGCTTGGTAAACTTGCATCTCCCAGCAGGTCATAGCCCTGTGTGCACCAGTAGCAGGGCTGTTGCAAGATGCCCCCATCTCCAACAGACATTTGTAAAATACACGTAGCTTTTTATAGAAATCAAATCTTTCTTGTGCTCTCCTTTTTTGAAAACCAATTTGATGTGTTATAAATAAAAAGGTCTATTTTCTGGCCCATGGATTATGAGGTGTGTGTTGTGTATTTTTAACCTCTGCTTAACAATTCAGTTTCAATTGAATTCAAAGAGGTGGTGGATAGCCTATCTGTTTGACAAACGCTGTTTGAAGCTGAGAAAGATCCAAAACTAACTGAGCAGAGTGGAACAGTGTTGATGAAAGCCAGAATTAATGAAAGCACATGACACATTTGGAAAATCTCATATCATCAAGCTTTTCTAGAATGCAGTGTACAGAAAGGGAAGTAGTAGTATGACCTCAGATATAATCAGTTTCTGCTCTGAAACCCTGGTCCCCATAGAAAAACGCAGTTTTTGGACCCTGATAGCTATTTTTTGTTTTGTTTTGTTTTGACATCTAAATAAAGGACCTGCTTTAATTTAATCCAGCAATAATTAGAGAAGAATATGTCACATTCAGACTGACAGAAACATAAAGAAATCTTTGTAAAGATTTCCTACACTTAAAATCTTGCTCCGGTGTATGCCTATAGAGATGTCCTATGACCACTGCAGTGCCAGTGAGGGAAGGAAACAGAAAAGGGCAAATCTTTGGGAAATGGGTTGTCAGAGAGTCAGGTCCCCAACATGTCCTGTATCTTGCCACCTACTTCAATAGCAATCAATCTCCACTTCTGTAATTGGCTTTCTGCTTCCATATTGGATTTGTGGATTCTGAAGAAATCTTAACACCAAGCCAACACCATCTTTGGACTTACTTGGACTGTCTTCCCCACGAGGGAATTGCATCTCCTACATCCCCTTTCTTACCTCAATCCCCAAAATAAGTATACTTCTGCTACTCTTTCTTCACCCCAGAGGATCCATCATAGGCCATGTTTGATTGGGTTCTTATTAACTTGAGAGACTTGATTTCCAGGCCCAGCCTTGTTACTTAACACTTATGTGACCTTAGGTATAACTTTCCTCCTGAACCTCAATTCCCTAATCCTATGATCACTGAGGCCCTTTGTAGCTCTAAATTCCACTAGTGTAGGTGAATGTTGTTATTGTGGGCATAGAGAATTTGTAATGTTTTTAAAAAAAATTTTAGGTGGACTTTGGATAGCTGATTTCCTAAATGGCAAAATCCAACTGATTGTGACTATTACCTTGAGAACTGAGAAGTGGGTAGAGCTCACAGATGGGGTAGAATAAATGTGAAATGGTAAATAGACTCTTCTAATAGACCCAGAGGTAAAACCTATGGCTGGAATCCTTGACCAGAAGGGAACTTTGAAATAGCCCTAAAACAGGGCAACTTGGTGGGAGGTAGAAGGACAGAGGAGGAAGGAACAGAAGAAAATAAACATGTAGTAAGCACTGTGTATTTTACAAATACCCCCTTTGATCCTCACAATAACCCTGGGAGGTAGGTGCTGCTATTGTCAGCTTTTGACAGTTGAGGAAACTGAGGCAGACAGGTGAAGTGATTTGCCCAGGGTTACCCAGGCTGGATCAGGTCTGTCCACTGTACCATCTAGCTGCTTTTGAGGAGAGCAAAGAAGCTTTAAAGTTGGAAAAGAAAAGGAGTCGAGGCGGGGGGGGGGGGGGGGGGGAAGGCTGTGATAATCAAGATCATGGCAGATGGTTAAGGCAAAGTATGACCTATATGGTAGTTAGATGGCACAGATCAGTGCCAGGCCTAGAATCATGGAGACCTGAGTTTAAATATGGCCTTACACACTTTCCAGCTGTGTGACCCTGGGCACATCACCTAACCTCTGTTTGCCTCAATTTCCTCATCTATAAAACGGGAATAATAAGAGAATCTTCCAGAATTGCTGTGAGAATCAAATGAGATAATATTTGCAAAGCACTTAGTACAATGCCTAGTATATAATGAGAGCTATATTTAGCTATTATTAGCCATTATTATTATATGCTAGTTAGTAGAGAGTCTGATAAAGTAGCATTTTTCCTAAGTGCAATACTAGCTTAATAATAAACTACTGAACTTTTTGTGGGAGCAAAAAATTAGAAGCAAAGTCAGCAAAGCCCATCAAATGTGTGGTAGATGAACAAATTATGGTGCATGAATGTAATGAGATTACTCTATTGGAAGAAATTATGGTTATGGAGACATCAGAGAAGTATGAGAAGACTTCTAAACTGATGCAGAGTGAAGTTAGAACCAGGAAAACAATGTGTACAGTGATTAAAACAATTTAAATGGAGGAAATGACAAAGCAAAGACTTTACGCTACAATTATAACGACCAAACTACAACAGAGAGAAGCGATAAGAAAATGTATCTGCCTCTTCTTTGCAGAGGTGGGGACCCAGTGTGTAGAACATCACATAACTTATCAGTTCCAGTCCCAGGTTACTTTTGTTGCTTTTTTTTCCTTTTCTTTTTCATTCTTTATTACAAGGGATGGCTTTCTGAGTAGGAGAAGGGAGAGGGAAGGAAAATGAAAACCAAAATATAAAATTTTATATAGATATATAACTTTTTTAAAAAAATTAAAAGGCTAGTGAAAGTGTTCAAGACAATTTTGAGAATTGGGTTAGATACAGGGAGGTGCTAGAAGCTATATCAGACACTTATCCATAGAGAGAATATGGAGATTGCATGATATTTTCATGTTCCATAAATGTGTTAATCTTGCACTCTGCAAGTTTTTTTAAAAAATTTTTTGCTCTATTCATCTTTTATTATTTACAAAGTGCTTTTTTTTGGGATATTCTAAACTTTGTCTTAGGTAAATGAAGGAGGAAAAGAACTTCTACCTAAGAGATCTTAGAAAATCTGAGAGAATCTAGATACTTATTAGTATCACGGAATCTGAGAATTGGAAAGGACCTCAGCAACCATCTAGTCCAGGGCTTCTTAAACTTTTTCCACTCGAGACCCCTTGTGAGTTTGTTAGCATTGCATGCCATGGCCTGATGGCATGCACAGTGCAAAGTGTTCATAACCAAGACTGCAGTGAAGCTGTACTCCTCAGGGTAGTGCTGCCAGAAACACCTTGGATTCAATGCGCATTGGATTTTAATTAACTTTTGGTCACTGAGAATTCAGAAACCTTTTATTATCGCCAAATTTTTTGTTTAAGAAGTGCTAATTAAAGTCCAAGTCATACAGTCCAAGTTATACATAAAAGGAATCCCTCTTATAACATAACCCAGTTATAATATATTGATCAAAAACCCCTTCTAAGTGTCTCAGTGACTGGAGTGCCTGGCCTGGAGTTCAGGAAGGCTTGAGTTGAAATATGGTCTCAGACACTAACAGTTACAGCTACGTGACCCTGGGCACATCATTTAACCCCATTTGCTCCAATTTCCTCATTTGTAAAATGAGCTGAAGAAGGAAATGGCAAACCACTCCAGTACTTCTGCCAAGAAAACCCCAAATGGGGTCATGAAGAGTCAGACACCACGGAAAAATGACTGAACAACAACAAACAAAACCCCTGTGGATGGAAACTGGCCACTTCCTGAAGCAGCCCGTCCTGCTTTGGTTATTCTCATTTTTAAGGAATTTTTCTTTTGTTCTCCCTTCTTGAATTTAACAGAAGTCAAATCCTTCTTCCTTATAACAGTCCTTCAAAAAACATATATGATAACTATAATGTCATCCATTTTGCTCCCCGACCACACACCCCAAATCTTCTCTAGGCTAAACATTCCTTGCTCCTTCAGCTAATCCTCCTATGACATAGACAGAAGGTCCTTGACTGTCCTGGTTACCCTCCGCTGGACACTTTCCAGTTTATTCATGCCCTTCTTAAACTACTTTTCCCAGAACTGCACCCAGTACTACTACATAAGATCTGAGAAGGGTTGAACACAGTGGGACATTGTAAACATTCTAGTAGCTTCCCCACCTGCCCCATTAAACAAAGAAGCCTTAGAGAAATTTTTAAAAAACCCAACAACCTGACATCCTGTAGAGTAAGACGTGCAGTAATAGCCAAAGTCTCCCACTGCTGAGGGGCAGGAATGTGAATATTAATTGTCAACTTCCCCAGTTCCCCCTAACATGCCAGTACTCAATCCTGCCCTACACCCCAAGGCTCCCCACTCCCTGCTCCCAATGTCTGACCCAGACAAGATCCCTATAATAACATACTGTGCAGATAACTCCACTGAGGACCCCAGCATAGTGCCCTGTGTGCACCTTCACTGACCAATCTTCCACTGTAGGAGAATCTTCCCTCAATAAAACTGATTGGCTTTATTCTCTTATGAGCACCAAGTTTCTTTATATTGGACCTTGGTTGGTATTCTAAACCTTGCCAATTCTGTGTTGACAGACTAATCACCTCCCTGTTCCTGGAAGCCATGCCTCTTTTAATGCAGCCTGTGATGGCATTAACTTTTTCTTTTTTTGGCAGCTATATCATATTGCTGGGCCAATTATGATGAACTTGCAGAATACTAAAACCTACAAATCTTTTTCGCAATAACCGCTATCTAATAATGCCTATCTTATGTTATTGTGTGAGATGAAAGAGTTCCGAGTCTGAATCTAAGGTCAGAAAAGATCTTTATTCTTTCTCATGAGAAAGGATTCCGCCCCTGCCACCCAACATGGCATCTGCAGAGAGACAGCGACAGGCAGAAGGCTACCCATGGTTATATAATCTTCTAATGCAGAAACCCAACTCCCCCAACTGGCTTTCACTCTTATTGGTAAGGGGGCTGTCCCACAACCTAAGCAAGGGAATCTCTCTCTGAGACAAAGGACCCAGAAACATGTGGGTGTCCAATGAAAGCAGTCTTAACCTTATTTGGCATATCTTCTGCTGAGTTGGCTCTGGGGGAGTATATCAGCAATGCAGTATTCACAATGCCTACAGTAACTATAAATATGCTGATATGGTTATTAATCATAAAATGTAACAGGCTCTCTACATAAGAAATATAGCTAGAGCACTCATTTAAATACCAGAAAACGGAGTCCCAAAACCAGAAAGTCAAAGCCAACACAGTAGTTATGAAGTTGGCACATGTAGTTAAAGTAGTAAACACCCACATTCTCAAGCCACCACTTTCAGTCAGCACCACACGGAGACTAGCTTGGTTCTGGCATTCTCTTGCTCCACCCCTTCCTGATACGTCAGCAAGTTCAAGGGGTGTGGAAGATCTTCAAATCCCAGTATTGTTACAGGGAGGGTCTCCGTTGCTCTAAGCCCCAGACTGCTTGAAGGTCAGGTGACCTAACCCTAGGCCTAGCGAATACTGAAGCCATTCTAGATTTGATTTTTCAGAAAGGGAAAACTTCACTATAAATTATCCCTCACAAATCCCCACTTTTTTTTTATACCTTTTAAAGTTTCCCCAATTTTCTTAATTCTAATTACCCTTGCAGCCCTCATTGCAATGACAATATACAAGGGGGCAGTCCCCTTTATGAGTACAGCTACAGAGATTCAAAAGAAAACAATAACAATTGTCTTTTTAAAGTCCAAAAGTCTCTTTTCACACTGCTGCCTGGATGTGAGGAAGTCCTCTGGTCACGTAAGGTCATCCTTCTTCAGCCCTGCATCCCAGCTTCTCTTCCTTCTGCCTTCTTTCATTCATTTACCTACAAAAGGAACCTTGGAATCCATGTAAATGACAACTCCAGAACCCTTATCATTCTTACAAGATTAAAATTGGAGTCTTAGTCAATTGTCATGATCACATATTAGAACTAGTTTCTTATATTTTGCATTAATCCATTATCAAGTCCTCCACCAGGAGGATGGGATTTCACTAAGGGATTTACATTAAGCTCACAATTAAAACAATTAAAAATGTTTCCGAGTAGTCCAAAAATTATCCTCTTTTTAACATTGACTAATTGTAACAAAGTTGAGACAAATGTGATACTAACTGAAGAACGGAATAATATTCCCACAAACCTTGACCTACTTGTCATATTATTACAAAGAACTAAAGGACCCTGACTCATACAGGAATACCTATACTAAACCCTAAGCCTAGCAGCTTTATCTTATAGTAACTTAAGATGTTCCAGAATCAAGTAGATTTGTTGTTGTCTTATTTCAAAACTTTTGATTACTGAAACTTGCCACCAAGAATAGGGACAAAATTATAATGAGGGAACCATATTTCCTAAACTTCAGAATACCAATTCCAGGCACAATGTAGCCAAGCTGCAATCTCCATTGAGCTAAGCTTAAAGTCTGCCAGGTGCTTCTTCCCAGTCAGAAGAATCCTACCTCAGCTCATGCTGAACAGTCGCTCCTCCGACCTTCACACCTGTATCTTACAGGATCTGGCACCATCGGTTGGTGGCTTGGG
Organism: Pseudochirops cupreus; assembly: GCA_028627135.1. Classification (NCBI taxonomy): domain Eukaryota; kingdom Metazoa; phylum Chordata; class Mammalia; order Diprotodontia; family Pseudocheiridae; genus Pseudochirops; species Pseudochirops cupreus. Next base: position 437,954,432 of record CM053582.1, read on the forward strand.
TAGCTTGGGCAGCCTCTCTTAACACTCCTATCTGGAGGTGAACTCAAAGAAACAGTCAGTTAACAGTCCCATCAAGCCTTAAATAACAAGCACCAACAATTATCTTAAGACGTGACTATAATCTCACATTGGTTAAGGAACATCTTTGAAGTGAGCCTCAACCTACATTCATTCCTGTATTTATTCTTGTTCATAAAGAAAATCAAGTCTCCCATTGGGATTATAAATTATTGCTCTAATAGATGTGCACCTAATTCACAGAGCATATACTGCATCTACTTCCAAACTTCTCTACCTTCTTATAATTATGCTTAATCTGAACTCACACTAAAATTTCTCTTCTCTCAACTAAAAATGTCTCTGGTTTAATCTCAACAACTAATTGTATTAATACCCAATTGCCCTTTCATCACTTTGAAATACACTGGGACCTCATTTCACTCATATACACAGATACACCTTCTCTACAGCAACTTTATAATCCCAACTTCAGTCCAGGAGACAATGATTCAAAGTTGCATTTGTATCCTTATTTCCTCTCCTTCTCTAATTCGATTGCTCTATTAATTACAAAATCAAGTTACAAATCTTTCTGTCTTCCTAGACACTTTCTCAAGCTCTTTCTCAACTTAAAACCCTTTAAAACCAGTACCACCATCCGGAGACAGTAGGGCTTGGATAAAACCACATTTGTCCCCAAACCTTATCTGCCTTCCATATTCCCAATCAAACCTTTATTTATCTCTCCAACCCATCATTCAGATTATTCAGCACTCCTTTACATTTTTAACCATAAAACAAGATAGCTCATAATTTATTATCCTTTTACTAACATAACTGTTTTGCTTAGACAAAGCAAAGAGGTTAATGGCTAAACCTCACAAACTGATAGATCTGACATACAGAATTATCTGATCTTGTTATTTCCTCAGAAGTTTTCACTCTGAGTCTAGTTCTTTAGGAGGATCAGATGCTATGGAGGATCCAACTCTGTACATGTAAATATAAGTAACACCACTTTGCAGATAGAAGCTTTCTATCCTTTAGTTCAATAGTTATACCAATGAATTTACTTATAGGAGAGACTGACTTCTGCTCCAGTTATCATAAAAGACTTGGGAGGATCCATAAGTAATTAATCCCAAAACAGTGCATATCAATAAGCTGCTTATAATAAAACATGTTTGTACCACAGAACAGACAGTATAAACAGGTATTATTTCCACAATAGTAACAAACTTTGAATGAAGTTGACTTTTCCATTAATATAAAAGTATTCTATAATTTACCTCCCTCTAAGAAATTTGCACTGAAACTCTTTTCCTCACATAGAAAACATTTCTGATCTAGTTTCAGTAATTAATAGAATAACAGCTAGGTCTCTCAATCATTTGTGCCAATATTCAATTATTCTAACATGATTTTGAAACATTTAAGGACCCTATTCCATACAGACAAATACCTAGTGACAGGCAGATGACTAGGCCAAATACGCATTTACCAAGTTCTTTAATATATAACAAGGAATATGATCTGAGGCTGAATAGCCCAGATCCTAAACACACACTTTATTATAGTAGCTCAGATGTATCCCAGCCTTAGTTTATGGGATAATGAGTCAACACTGTGTTTGCACCTTTGCTCCACAAACTTGGTCTAATTACTCCCATATTATTCAGAAAAGAATGTTCTCCCAAGTTTGTTTATTCTTACTTCAGGAATCTAAACCCTTTACTTATACATTCAATTATAAATGTTAACTTTTGCTTATACCATGCAATAACTACAAATTCAGATTAAAACAGCAAGGTATCTTCTGCAAAACATCCTTTCTAAAAGTATTTCCTGGTATCACTGAACCTTTATGAAAGCAACATACAGTATACCACAAAGGTTTACCAGGACTCATACACATAATTAATTCCTGTTCTATATTCCAAATATATTCTAAATTATTACCAAAAACCAATTAGGAAATCAATTATACCAACTTTAAAGGGCCAGTTTCAAAACTGACTCATCAGTGGGGCTTCTTCAGAGTCTGAAGAAGTAACCGCTGCCCCTCGCCCGCTCCTTCCTGGTGGGGAGTAGAGAAATTCCCTCACTTAACCTGATAAGGATTCAGGCAGTCCACCTGAAACGAAAATTCACAGTAAGTTTGAATGTTACAAAATCTATGCACAATTAATAAAATGACTAGAAATCTTACAAAGTCTTTGTATAATTACTAATTTTCCCTTAACAAATTTTAAATTTCTTATTGCCCCTTTCCTGGTATTGATAAGGTTTCTAGGGGCCACCTAATCCCTCCATCCTCCCATACACATTAACAGCCAACAATCTTAGTCTTTAAAAGTACTAAAGGGCAGGTTTCCCTACCTGAGCTTTCTTATCTTGTGTCCCTCATCTTATAACAAAAGATCTTGTAAAACCTTTCTTAGTAAGAATATTTCCCTTTTTTGAAAACAATTTATCCTAATATTATTAACTAATACACAATTTCTAAATTCTCTGATCATAAAAATCTTTCCCACATAATTGACAAAACTTAGGAGGTTTCACTGGTCTTTTCTTCACATAATTACCAATAACTTCTTGCAAATATATTTCATAAATGAAACTTTCTTTTAAATAAAGAAAAAACTTGAAAGTTTATGATTTCTTAAGTTACAGTACTTCAAAATATCATAACACAACTGTTTACCAGTAACACAATTATTATGTTATTACATTTAAACTTTTAAATTCAAAACCCATTAATTACTAATCCATTGACCTTAATTCACCTGGATGTATTTTTCAATTTGAGCCACATTCCTCCCTCTCTCTCTCTCTCTCTCTCTCTCTCTCTCTCTCTCTCTCTCTCTCTCTCTCTCTCTCTCT
>CM053582.1:437957814-438001296 GCA_028627135.1 Pseudochirops cupreus
AGACTCCTGGGCGCCCCCCCCCCCATTCTTATCTCTTATCATAGACAAAGGGTTTCCAACCCAGTAAACTGGGTGTGGTTTTAACTTCTCTCTCAAGCAGGGACCTTAGGAATTTAATGATTATCTGAACTTTTTAGAACTAGATTCCAATAGAGCCTGAAAGGCAGATAGACATTATCCCTTCTGACTTCCCAAAACTTGGTTTTGAAGTCAGGCTAAAAATTCACTAGCACTATCTTCCAACCTTCTAAAGTGGGGGCTCCCCCACCCTAACTAACACAATCAAGCCTTTTGCTTCTCTTTCCACCTCTGCCTTAGGCATTTTAGACAAACAGGAAAAAAAAGTTTCACTTACCTATTATCTGCTAAAGATCTGAACTTCTCTCTCTCTCCATTCTAAGTTTAGTTAGGCAGAGAAGGAAGATTTCTAAACTTCCCAAGGCTTTTTAATCTGGTAAAACATTTTCCCTCGTTCACAAATAAACAAATTTCACACAAACAAACAAACAAACAAACAAATACAGAACAAACACAGTCTCAACCAGCTTTGCCAAATTTATCTCCCAAGGGATTATCAGGGGGTTTGAAGGAAACCTTTCTTCCCAACTGACTAGCAGCTTGTGGGTAAAAGCTGAAAAATTTCCCTTTACCAGAAGCAGGAAACATGACCCATCAGCCAGTGCCCCACCCTTCCAGATCCAAGGTCAACCTCTTGGTCCAGAAATTGGGGTACTGAGGCACAAATTCTGAGGGGCCCTCATCAAGGACCACTCGTCAACATCCCCCCCAAAAGCTGTCTCCTGGCTACCTCAACTCCTGGCCAGACTCAGTGACCCCACCCACCATCAAATCACCCAGGCCTCTCCTTACCTGGGTCTATGCACAGACTTACATGATTTTCAGTAATCTTTGTTCCCCCCTTTTGGCGTTCTCTGATCTCTATCTCAGACCCCCTCGGGCCACATTCTCCATAGAGGGGAGTCACTCCCCCACCTTACCAAGAGGTCACTGGGAAAGAGCCAGTGGAACGTCCTTTACCTGTTGGTCAAGGCTGGGGAGCCCTCCCCCTCTCCAGAAAAGAGTCCAAAAAATCTCGGTGGGACCTCCAAACTGTGTGAGATGAAAGAGTTCAGAGTCTGAATCTAAGGTCAGATAAGATCTTTATTCTTTCTCATGAGAAAGGACTCTGCCCCTGCCACCCAACATGGCATCTGCAGGGAGATAGTGACAGGTAGAAGGCAGCCCATGATCATATAATCTTCTAATGCAGAAACCCAACCTCCCCAACTGGCCTTCACTCTTATTGGTAGGGGGGCTGTCCCACAACCTAAGTGAGGGAATCTCTCTGAGACAAAGGACCCAGAAACATGTGGGTGTCCAATGAAAGCAGTCTTAACCTTATTTGGCATATCTTCTGCTGAGTTGGCTCTGGGGGAGGGTCTCCATTGCTCTAAGCCCCAGATTGCTTGAAGGTCAGGTGACCTAACCCTAGGCCTAGCGAATATTGAAGCCATTCTAGATTTGATTTTTCAGAATGGGGAAACTTCAATATAAATTATCCCTCCCATTATGAAGTTACTTTTTTGTACCCAAGTATAAGACTATAGTTATCCTTACATCCTCACTTACAATCATCCTTATCCTGTTAGATTCAGCCTAGTAAGATGACTTTATCCAAGTTATTGATGACAATGTTAAATATCACAGGGCAAGGTACAGATAGATCGACAGGGTTACTCCACTGGAGGGCTCCCATCATATTTACATTTAACCATTAACAGTTGTTCTTTGAGTCCAGTCATTTAATCATTCCTGAATCCATATAATTGTACTATGTCCAAACAAAGCCCTACCATCTTCTCCACAAAAATAGTACGAGATATTTTGTCAGAGCCTTGGCAAAAACCTACATCTACAGCCTCACCTAATGTGTTTGTAAAGTGCTGATTGGTTGCTGTCCTTCATTCTCAAAGAGAACGAAAATGGCACTACTATGTTGAGGTTAAGGTACAGTGGGTCTGACTGAGACTGATCAGATCAACAGGGGCTCCGAAGGCTCTACCACAGGCTGGGCACAAATCGTCCATATAAATAAAGGAGTGAGGTCTGTGTCCTCAGACTTTTTGATATCTGGACTCCTTTACACTTTTAAAAATTATTGAAGATCCCAAAGAGCTTTTGTTTATTTGGGTTACAGCAATCAATATTTACTTTATTTAGAATGTAAAACTCATAAAATTTAAAAATTTATTTTATTTATTTAAAAAATTTTTTTAAATTTCTTTCCATTGTAAATGGAAGGGTGTAAGACATAATTAGGCAGCTAGATGGTGCAGTGGATAGTTTCTTTATTTTAAAATAACAATAAGCCACATTAATAATGTATTAACATAAGGAACAAATGTTGATGAAAAATAACTGTTTTCCAAAATAAAAAAAACATTCTGTAAGAAAAGTGACATTGCTTTACATATTTTTGCAAAATTCTTTAATAACTGGCTTAAGAAGAGACAGCTAGATTCTCATATCTGCTTCTGTAAACAGTATGTTGTGATATGTTGTTTTGGTTGAAGTATTTAAAGAAATCTGGCTTCACACAAATATGTAGCTGAAAAAGGGGAAAGTATTTTAATAGGCAAGTAACATTTTAATATTATGAAAATAGTTTTTGCTTTATCCCTACAGAGGTCTCAGGTGCTCCCAGAAGAACACAAACATGCCCAAAGGCACAGCCTCCCTGGCCACCTTTTCCAATCCTGTCTACACTATTCCTCTTGGCTCACTGGCCAAAGTGGGGGAATTAGATTGCTCAAAGTTCTTCCCCATACCTCCATCACTTAGTAAATTCTCCTCCTTTGTGGTCCATGCTGTTCACCTCTACCACCCAATCAAATCCTGGTAGCTATCATCTACAGATCTCCAGGTCACTCCCCTTCTTTCCTCAGAGTTCATTAACATGGCTCACATTTTTTCTCTCCTCCCCAACTCCTACTCTCATACTTAGGAACTTCAACAAATATATTATCTCTCCCTCAAACATCCTAACCTCTCAGTTCCTCAACCTACTTATTTTCCATGACCTATTCCTCCGGCCCACCTTAGCCACACACAAAGATGTGTTATCCTCGATCTTGCTGTCACTCACAAACTCACCAACTCCCTGTTCAAAAATTCTGAAATCCCCTTTCCTGACCAAAATCTATTGGCTTTCTACTTCTCCCTCTGCCCTCCCTCACCACACCCTGCTCTTATTCCACACCATGATCTCCAACTCCTCAAATCCTCAAACATTCCATTCTCCCCTATGCCATCTCTTCTGTACTTGCCAGTCTCTCCTCTTTTACCCATCTTGACCCCCTGGTGAACCAGTTCAACCCTACATTGTCCTGTTCTCTTAAGTCCCTAACCCCCTGATCATATACCACCAAAGTCCTTCATAGTCTACACCCCAGTCTTCTTATACCTCATACCCCTCCATATATGCTTCAATCCAATACCATTCTCCTAGCTGTTCCTGCAACAAGAAAAGATTTTAGCTGGAGATTAGTGTTACTGGATCATAGTATAAGATATAATCAGGATGGTGCAGTGACGAGAGCACTGGTCCTGGATTTGGGAAGACCATAGTTCAAATCTGGCCTCAGATATTTACTAGTTGTGTGACCCCAGGCAAGTCACTTTACCTTGTTTGCCTCATTTTCCTCATCTGTAAAATGAATCAGAGAAGGAAACAGCAAACCACTTCAGTATCTTTGTCAAGAAAACCCCAGATGGGATCATGAAGAGTCAGACATGACTGTAATGACTCAACAACAGCAGTAAGGTATAAGAAGTGTAGAAAGGTAGGAGGGGCCCATGTTATGAACAGGATTTTATATTTGATCTTGGAAATGATAAGGAACCATTGCAGTTTACTGAATGGGGGGGGGCCTTTGGGGTAACTTAGTAAGACCTGTACCTTAGGAAAGTCACTTTGACAGCCGAGTTGAGGATGGGTTGTGGTAAGGAGAGACTTGCGGCAGGCAGACCAGCCAGTAGACTATTGTAATAATCTAGGTGTGAAGTGAAGCAGGCCACAATCCGAGGAGAGAAAGGGGAAGCACTTGAGGCATGTTACAAGGGAAACAACAGGACTTGGAAACAAATTGGATGTAGGGTGGGTGAGATAGAGAAAGAGTGAAGAGTATGCCTGAGTGACTGGGAGGATGGTGGTAACCTGGATAGCAATGAGAGCCTTTGGAAGACACATAATTTTTTGTTTTTGGTGAGGGAGGGAGGAGATAATGAGTTCTGTTTTGGACATACTGAGTTTAAGATGTTTATAAGACATCAGTTCAAAATGTCTAACTGGCAGCTGGAGATGAGAGGTCAGCAGAGGGGTTAGGACTGGATTGAGTAGATTTAAGAATCATCAGCATAGAGATAATAAGTAAGCCATGGGGGCTGATGAGATCACTCAGAGAGACAGATAGTATGGAAGGAGAAGATAAGAGGGTCTAGGACAGAGTCCTGTGGAACACCCACATTCTAGAATTTTCCCACAAATTGCAGGCCAGCTCAGTGGCCTATAGTTTTTAAGACTCTACTCTCTTCCCTTTTTTGAGAATCTGGGCATAAGCCTTTCTCTAGTCCTGTGGTACATCTCCCATTTTCCATGATCTTTCACATATTAATGGCCATGCTCAGCAGTCCTTTTTGCCACTTCTCTAAGTACCTGGGGACTTAGTTCACTGGTGCCAACTGATCTGAATTCAATCAATGGTAATTAGGTACTTTCTTGCTATCTATTTATCTCAGGTACCAACTTCCCCTAAGTCATTTTTGTCCTTATCTCTCTGGTGCAAAGGTCCCTCTCCTCAGCAGAGAAAACAAGCAAAATGAGTGTTGGCTAGTTTTGCCTTCTGTGTCAGTCATCTCTCTGTCCATGATATATCCTCATCCTGTCCTCCTCAAACAAAGGTCCTACCCTTTCTGTGAAACATGGCTAAAATAGTTAGGACTGACATCGTACTCTAATATTTGCAGAACGATTTACACATATTATTCCATTTCATCCTCACCACAACCCCTGGAAGCAGATCCTATTACTATTTCCACTTTATAGATGAGGAAAATGAGATGAGAGAAGTTAAGAAATTTGCCTAGGGTAGGCATAGCTAGGAAGTGATTGAGGCAGGATTTGATGTGTGTCTTCTTGACTCCAAGCCCTCAATCAATGTCATGTAGCTGCTTTTGGAGTGTGGGACTGTTAGAGAATTAGGAAAATCTCAAGGATAGTGCTTTGGGGCTCATCTTCAAAGTACTATTTCCCACCTTCCTGCTTAGGTTATTATGTTTTTAATAGGGACTCTAACTCTCTCCCATACTAGGCTTCAATAAACATCAGAACTTAACTTTGGAAGTCCTTGGGATTAAGGATAGTTTGAGGTCAGTAAACTCATTGGGGGAAACCTAAAACCACAGACAGCCCCAGGCAAACAATGTGAAAGAATTCAAGTGACTTGACTGGCCTTTGAGCTCAAAGTGCCTCTCCCCCCATCTATAATTCAGTCACTCACAACCTTAAAATCACTACTCACAGAACCCTTTGTTTTGTGATTATGATTCTGTGATTAGCAAAAGAGGGAGTAGTACCTTCTGTTCTGGCAATGGGAAGGTTAAAAAAATCTGGTCACAGCCAATAAGAGAATAAACTATAAAGTTTAAAAGGAGAAAATCAACAAGATAAGGAAGAATGTAACTTCTAGCTTACAAAAATTAAGCATTACAGAATTCATAGATTAAGGGGGCCACCTAGCAGTATTTGAGAGGTACAGCTCCCATCACAGATTACTAAAATGCCCCTCCTCTTGTAGTATTAAATTATCAGACTGTATTTTACAGTCAAAGAACCAGGTGAAAATTCTTTTAAACGGACCAAATGCAAATTCCCCCTTAACATAATTTATTAATGGTTTGTCGTATTTTTCCCCCCAGAAAATGTAGGCAAGCAGGGATTGTAAGAGAGTAATCAAATATGGAATATTGATAAAAGCCTGGAAAAGTGAATAGGTCCCCAATCTCCAGGCCATTTGTATATAGACATGTAATATCATGATTACAGTGTGGTAAGGGAAATCAGCTAAAACACTGGGAAGATGGGGTGGGGGTGAGGGTGGAGAGCAAGAGAGGGAAAACGCCTGTTCAGCCTCAGCTTTGTGTCAGAGTGCAGCCTAGGGCCATGTTCTTTGGATATACCACCCACCAGCAGGACAGCCTACTTCACTCTTCCTGCTGGATGTTTCTATCAGATTCTCTTTACCTTTCCTCTCTATATTTCTCAATAACCAAAGGTCTAGAGCAGTTATCCTAGCAACAAATGAGGCTCTGAAAATCTCTATTTACAAAGCAACGAGTAAACAAAAGGAACTAGTCCCAGTGAAAGTCAATGAAGGGACCATTTTCCTGGCATATTAACTGAGTAGTACTACCTAAGCGTTTCACTAGTGGTCTGCCTTTCCACATAAGGAAGCCAAGAGGGACTGGGTCAGAAATCAGTTTATGCTTTATTGGAAACCATTATCACATATGAGAAGTGTCTCCAAAATTAGTTCAAGACCTTAACTAAAATACCACTCAACTGCAGCAGATCCATAAGACTAGGCCATGTTTTTTTCTCCATTGTTGTTTTTTCTTCCTTGGAAGAAAATCAGATCAGACAGCCCCAGACACTCACTTTTATGCAGCCAAGCCAACAATCAACAAAGCCTTGAGTATTGTTACTTACAGTACAGCCAAAGAGATTCCTGATACCACCAAAGTCTGGTAAATGCTACTGAAGTGTGTTTCCATACTGGAAAACGAAATGCCAGGGCTTCTCTCTGGCTCTCTGGCCTGCCAGGATGAGGCGTCTAGACATAAAAGGCTTGCCAAAGAAGGACCTAAGTCTGCGCTAGGTGTTCCCCAACCCATTGCTTTTCTGAAGCTAATCGGCTCAATGGCCGTTTTGTCTGATTGTCCCGCTTCCTACCATTCTAAATGCATCGTATACTTGGAGCATCCGTCCTCCTTTCCCACCAAGCCCACGGAGGTTGCTTTTTCGTCATTTTGGCAGTCCCTCAAGTTCTAAGTCTTTCTTGAAGCTTTCCCAAATTGATGAAATAAGACAATGAATTTAAAAACTACTCTCTCTAAACATAAAACTCTTTGAATAACCTATTATGTTAACTACAAACCTTTGACTTCTATACCATAACAAATATTTTTGACTAGGATGAGTCAACTTAATGGTTTGTTTACGGAACCAAAACATGAAGCTTCATTGGTCTGCATTTATCTGTTAGCTCACCAAAAGGGCAAACCCGTACAATCTGGAACAAAAGAAAATAAAGGCAAGTCCAATTTATTGCCCTTTAATCTACTTCCTACAGAGGGTTCATTTTACTGTGTGCAATAACCCCTCATGAGAATTATAGAGTGCCAGTAACTAAACATCTTTAATTCTTCAACTTCCAGTGGAATTGTATACCAGACATAGAATCATTAGAGCAAAATCCTCAAGATTAAAATATAGATCATAACCCAGTAAAGTAGAAATTTTAGTAATTACATAGACTTTTTATACTTGGAGCAGGCACTTCAGACCCTATGGCCCTAAGCTAAGTTGCAGGCTTATGTGGTACTTCTGGTCCTAGGGTAGTTCTGCCTGCCAGCTCTAGTGATTCTGCCCAAGCACCCCTACTTCCTCTAAAAGGAGGAATAGCCACTGACTGCCTAGCAGAGAACGGGAGGATAAACAACTATGCTGGACCTGAGGGAAAGGCAACTGAAAAGTGAACCAGGACCAGTCCAGCACAGGGAGGCTATTCAGAATAGGGACTGTCGTTCCCCGCTCCCCTGCCCCCATCTAGCTGTGACTACTCAAATACCCCACAAAAAGAAACTGAGCTGACTCTGCTGACTCAGGAAGAAAAATAAAAGTAGTGGGGAAATGACTGCTAGAACTTGCCTACTCCAGCAAAACCCACACCAGACTGAATCATGATCAAGAAACCCAATGAGAAACTGGAACATTTTATTTCTTCCTCCTCTAAACTACACAAGAGGTCAGGCAGCATCCTAACGGCAATAAGAAAGGGGAACAGTAGAAAAGTCACAGCCAGCCAAGGTAACCCCCCAAGATGAGTAGAGATGGCCAGGTTCACATGGGCCCACAAGGCTTAGTGTCCAGAAGCAGTAAGAGCAGGGGCTCCCTTGAGAAAGCTCCTGGGTGGTCAGAAAGTCCTGCATGTTCTGGAGTGTTTAAATCAGGACCACCCAGGCCCAAGGACTCTGAGGTCCCTAACACTTTCTACTAGATGCCTCCTAGAGAAATCCTTGAAGATACAATGCTCTGAACCTCAAAGATCCAGGGGGCCTAACCAAAAGAGTACTGGAGTCAGCTCCCCTAGGCTAAAGAGAGTTGATAACTACATTTTAAGTGTGAGCATTTACACCTCAGAGATCAGCAAACACTACAAATAAGGGCTTGATTTAGTGCTTTCTTGATTGTCTAGAATTAAAAAGCTGATGGAGAAAATTTTAATAATGGAGATTAAACTTAAAAGGATGTCGAGCATTTTCAGATATTTGGTTGTTAAACATTTCCCAGCACAAACCTGGGCCTAGCCCTGGGAGGTGGAGGGTAATGTAAGAACAGGGTGAGACCAAACAGCCTACCTACCACACCCACCCAAAAATGCAGCAGGCTCTAGTATAAAGCCCCAGCTCAGAAAATTAAGTTGGAAAGATGAATAAATTTTTAAAATGCTCACCAGCATAAAAACTATTGCAATTATAGAAATCTCCCCTGAAATGAGTAACTCAGTAACAAATCTCAAGCTGTTTTCTTTTTTTAAGAAAAAAAAAAAACATGGATTTTCCACAGAGACTCTATGAATACCTAAAAGAAATAAAGCAAAAGATTAAAAATGAAATAAAAGTTCTGGAGGAAAGAACTGGAAGAAAAATATGCAGATTAAAACAAAAAGTGGAAAACTCTACTTAAGAAATAGACTACTTAAAAAACTAGAATAGACCAAAGACGAGTCTGTAGTTTTATGAGATGGCAAGAAATATTAGAACAAAACCACGAAAAAGAAGAAGAAAATGTGTCTTATAATGGCACAGTTGATAAAGCACCATGCCTGGAGTCAGGAAGACCTGAGTTCAGTGGTCTCAGACAATTATTAGTTATGTGATGCTGGCAAATCACTTAACCTCTGTTTGCCTCAGTTTCCTCATATGTAAAATGAGTGATGAGGTAATAATTATAAAGTGCCTAGCACATAGTAAGCAATACAAAAATGTTAGCTATCATTAGCTATCATTGACCTGGGAAACAGGTCAAGGAAAGATAATTACAAATCATTGGGCTCCCTGAAAATCATGATTAGGAAAAAATAAAGACTGGACACTATATTGCAAGAAATAATAAATGACCTATTAGAATCAGAGGGAAAAGTAAAGATAAAAAGAATCCACTGATCACCTCCTGAAAGGAATCCCCCAAAGAAAACCCCAGGAATGTCACAGCCAAAATTCAAAGCTATAACATCAAAGAAAAAATCCTACAAACATGCAGAAACAGGCAGTTGAAGGTAGTGTCACTCCCACAAGACCTGGTGGTTTCTACCAAAAAAAAGTGAGATCTTGGAACACAATATTCCAAAAGGCAAAAGGCTCACAACCAACAGTAAGCGTACAAAGCTAAAAATAATCCTAAAGAGGTTTGAAACAAAAGATTTTTTATGGAGTAAAGTGCTTTCAAGCATTTCTGATTAAAAAAAAAAAGACCCATCATGAAAATACAAACACAAGGGCACAGAAAAGCCTAGAAAGGTAAATTTTTTGAGCATTTGAAAGGACCTGTACTATTACAAAGTGCTAACATTCTAATGAAGGAGAAGAAACAACCATCTCATTAGAGCCTTAATGTCTTCAAAGGGTTTTGAGGGACCCAAAAAAAATAGATCGATGTAATAACAGATAATAAATGCAGATTCGTTCTGTTCTGAGGATCTGAAGAGAAGGGGAAAAAAAATCTGTTTGTGTGGTAAAAGGAGAAATACACCACCACAGAAAGGGGGAAGGGGGTGGGATTTGTAATTTCTCATAATTGGGACAATGACTTGTTGTTGTTCAGTTGTTTCTGACTCTTTCTAACCCCATTTGGGGTTTTCTTGGCAAAGATACTGCAGTGGTTTGCCATTTCCTTCTCCAGCTCATTTTACAGATGAAGATACTGAGGCAAACAGGATTAAGTGACTTGACCAGGGATCTAGTTAGTTGTCTGAAGCCAGATTTGAAACTTTCTGATTCTAGGCCAGACATTCTATCCACCGCGGCACCTAGCTGCCTGGAATATACGATAAGAATATATAGCATGAGAGAAGGAGCATACATCATATGGATCTCATGCTTATCTGAAATGGTCAAAGGAAGATTGAATATACACACAGAAAGTTTGTTATATACATCAAATACACCAAAATATAACAAATTCAACAAGGAAAAAAGCTGGGATGGAGGGGAAAGGATAAAAAGGAGGATAATACCAGGGAGAGAAAAGTCACAAGCAATATGGAAATTGCCTAATATGGAAACAGGAATTGAAATGAAGGAGTGGGGAGAGGGGAAGAAAAGTAAAGAACTAGGTGCAGCTAGGTGGTACAGTGAATAGAGCACCCGCCCTGGAGTCAGGAGGACCTGAGTTCAAATTCAGCCTCAGACACTTAACACAAAAACTAGCCCTGTGACCTTGGGCAAGTCACTTAATCCCAATTGCCCTGCCTTCCCCTCCAAAAAAAAAAATAAAGAAAGAAAAGAACTAGAATTTAAGGGACTTCTTTTAGACAGCTGGAGAATGGCTGAACAAACTGTAGTATATGAATGTGATAGGGTATTATTGAACTGTGGGAAACAACAAAAGAGTTTATTTCAGAGAATCCTGGGTAGCATGAACTGATGGAGAATGAAGTGAGCAGAACCAAGAGGACAATTTTTACAAGAACAATGTTAGAGGTGGGTCTGAGAAGCCAGCACTGTTAGTTCAGGTTCGATATTGGGCTGAAATGAGGCACTCATAGGTGAGCAAGCAGTTAACAAAGGAAGTTTACTTAGCCCTAACATAGAAAAGATATTCAACAAGGATCCAATTGTATGCAGCTTGGTACTAAGTGGTGCTCCCCCCCTCCCCAGTCTACATATGGAAATTCATCTGGTCAGGGGTGCAGTGAGTCAGGGTGGTCTTGGGATATCTGATGGGGCACTAATGACGGATCCCTAAAAAGTCCTGGATTTTTCCATATGGCCCAGATCCCTGGTCTTTGCCTGAAGCATTGTCCATTCCAGTCAATGATCCTTTTAACTGCCCTTTCATTGTGGCCCCATTGTCTGCACCTGGCCCACACCAGGCTATTTGCCACCCCTAGATCCTATCCAGATCTTCCCATAGTCTTCCCATATAAAAGTACCAATTTTACCCTCATTAAATACTGAGATCCTTGAAATCGGGCCCACTTTTATTGGCATCACAAACAAAGCAGACTCACTAGGAATCTCGCCCACCCCAACCGGTGTTTTAACATACTTACTATTGAACTGAAAAAAGGTTTGAGTGGTCGAATTCTTTCCAGGCAGACCTGCACCCTTTGCCCTTGCAACTTGGGGCTCCCAAGACCCCTAGACCACAACGAAAGGAGAGTGAGGAGTAGCAAGACAAGTAAAAGAACCAGGACAGAGTGGTGTCCTGAAAATCTAGAGAGAAGAGAATATTGTAGAAAAAAAGATTTATTATATTGTTCAGAAAAATTGTTATGCTGTTTGAATCCAACCTTATGTAATTAAAGATCGCCTACACTCAGGACATAGCCTGACTGCAGTAGCTCTCTAGGAATGTCTCAGCATTCCTACAGGAAATTTTGGGTTTCCCCAGATCCTGGATCCACTCAAAGCATTCTTGTTTTGGGTTACCACACCCAGCTCTTATTTTGATTCTGTTCAAGTTTGTGTTTTGGGTTCTCTTATGTTTTGAATGTTTATGTTTATTCATACCCATCTCAATCTATCTTGTTTTCAAGTTGCCCTTTCAGAATTACTTGTACATGTGGTTTATATGTGTGTGTGAGGTTCATGGGCAGGCACCCTTGCCTAAATCCTATACTACATAAACTTTCTAGATACTGGATGAGAGGAAGCCACCATTCCTTTCTGGCTCACTCTCCTTTACCAAAAAAACTAATAAATTTCTTTCTAAAACTATTTTAGATTTTGGGGCCTGTTCTTGCAAACAACAATATCAAGGAGAAAAGAGGGGTTAACAGCATCAAAGGCTGCAGTGAGGTCTAAAAGACTAAGGACTGAGAAAAGGTCATTGGATTTGGCAATTAGGAGAGAGAGAAGTTGGGGCTGAATAATGTTGAGGTCAGAAGCCATAGTCCAGAAGATTTAGAATAGGGAGAGGAGAAGGGAACTTTCTTAGGAATTTAAAAACAGAAAAGTAGATAAAGATGAAACAGAAAAAGGTGAATTAAAAAACCTAGTATGCATATATCTGAGAACTTAAATTAATTTGGAAAGAACTCCCTATTTAACAAAAACTGGTAAGAAAACAGGAATGTTTGGCAGTTTAGCAGAAATTAGGTTTAGATCACTATCTTACATATTAAATAAACCACCATAAGTTCAAAACGAATAGAGTTAAGTCCCAATTAATGCAAATAAAGAATCCCCTTTAGTGTTTGAATTATTTAAATTTGAACTGCATATTTCCATTAGACTAGAATCAATTAACATATTTTAAATAGTTGAAACTCTAAATAGTGCAAATTTTAACATGTGCAACCACTTTGGGAGATTTATTATTTGTACTAATAAGGGACTAACTGTATAAGACCTGCATATTAAAAATCATGGCAGAAAAATTTAGAAAACGCACTTTTCACTGTTAGAGAATTCCTATTCAAGCAAGGGCTAGAGGAGATCACTAAATTTAAAACAGATAATTTTGACTACATGAAATTGAAAAACTTTTACACTAACAAAATCAATGCAACTACGTTAAGAAGGAAAGCAGCTGAACGAGGGAAATTTTTGCATCAAGTCTCTCCTGAAAAGGGTCTGATATATGAGGCATATAGGGAACTAACACAAATATGTGACACCAAAATCCATTTCCCAATGGATAAGTAGTCATGGAATATGAATAAATAGTTCCAAAAAGAAAAATTGTATTATTAACAGCCATATGAAAAATGATCCCAAATCACTGACGAGAAATGCAAATCAAAACTTTGAGGTTTCACCTCATACCAGAAAACTGGCAGAGATAACAAGAGGAATGAATAATCAATGCTGGAGGAAAGACAGACACACTAATTTACTATAAAATGGTCTATCCATTCTAGAATGCAATTTGGAATTATGATAAAAGAAAAGTTATAAAAAGGTAATAGCTTTTGATCCAGAGATCATATTAGTCATATACCCTAAGGAGGTAAAAAATAAAATAAAGTAAAACAGAAAGGCACAACAGACACCAAAATATCGATAGAAGCACTTTGTACCAAAGAACTTGAAACAAAATAGGTGCCCATCAATTAGGCAAATGCTAAACAAATTGCGGTAGATTAATGTAATAAGATATTACTCTTCCATAAGAAATAATATCTATGAAGAATATAAGGAGGCAGGGGAAGGCTTCTGTGAACTGATACAAAACAAAATAAGCAGAACCAGTAAAATATACACAATGACAACGTTAGTAGAAAGAATGGCAACAACAAAAACTGAATGCTATATAACTACAATGATCAAACTTGGCCCAAAGGAAAAGCTGTGAGAATTCCCCTTTCTCTCCTTTTCAGAGGTAGGAGAGTATGCATGTGAAACTGTGCACATACTGTTATACTCAATTCATGTGTTAGTTTTATTGCACTCCTTTTTTTCTTCTTTTTTTTTTTGTTCTTTGTCATAAGGAATGACCCTATGAGTTGGTAAGGCAGAAGGGATATATTGGGAAATACAAGATTAACAACAACTTTTTTAAAAGCACATAAACCAGTTAGAGGAGCAAGGAAATAAATATCTGTCACAACCATAGATGGAGGAAGAATTCATGACCCGATAAGGGTTAGAAAGGATCATCAAAGATAACACTGAAATTAATTTTTTTCAGGCAAAATTAATATAGCTAAAATTAGAAGGGAAATAATGAACAAGGGAAAAAAAATCTTTGCAGTAAGTTTCTCTGGTAAAGGTATGATATCCAAGATATACATAGAAATTATTCAAATATGGATATGACTAAGTAGTTCTCAAGAGAATAAAGTTAAATTATCAACAGTTATACAAAAAGTGCTCCAAATCACTGACAGGGAACTGCAAATCAAAACAGTTCTGAGGTTCTACTTTACAGCTATCAGATTGGCAAAAATGAGAAAAATGAAAATGACAATTATTGGAGGGACCAAGAGAAAACAGATCCACTAATACACTGTTGGTGGAGTTGTGAATTGATCTAGACATTCTGGAAAGGAATTTGGAGCAACACACAAAAAAGTCACTAAAATGTGCATTCCCTTTGATTCAGCAATACCACTACTAGGCCAAACCCCAGAAAAAGGAAAGAAAGAGAAAAAAGACCTACATATACAAAAACAGTTGTAGCAGTTCTTTTTCTATTGACGAAGAACTAGAAACTGAGGGAGTACTCATTTGGAAAACAGCCAAATTATGATACAGGCATATAATAAAATATGGATACCATGAGAGATGACAAAAAGAGACTGTTTTAGATAAACCTGAGGTGGCTTGTATGAGCTGATCTAACCCACATAAAACTTGGAAAATAATTTATACAGTAACAATATTGCAATATAAACAACTAAAAAGACTTAAGAATTCTGATCAATGCAATGACCATCATGATTCTGGAAGCCTAGTGATGAGATATACTACCCACCTCCTAATCCATAACTCAAAGTATCTCGTTCTGATAAGACGCATATTATATGACACGGCCAATGTGGGATTTTGTTTTGCTTGACTGCATTTTTGATACTAGAGTTTTGCTTTTCTTTCTTTCCATTGGGGTGGAAAAGGCTGCAAGCCACAGGGTCACCAAACAAAAAGAAAAGTTTAAAAAGAGGGTTATAATTATGGGTTTTTAAAAATAAAACATTTTACTTTTGTTGTGGCTAAAAAAAGTTACATTTTACAGATTAAAATGTAGAATCCTGAAATACGGACAATCTCTTATCATGCACAATGCTGAGGTTCTCTTTCCATTCACTTTAACACTGCAATTAAAAATGTTAAAAAAAACAAGGCAAAGGAAAAATCAACCCACAAAGCTTCTAAAAAAAGAACCCGCAGGCACTTCCTCTTGTGGAATGCTTTAGAAGTTAGCCTACTAAAGAAAAAGACGACTTATTGGGAAGGTCTGGGAGAAATGTTTGTCAGTTCGCTTTTATTCGGATATTCAAAAACATTTTTGGGGAGACTGCTGACTCCAGGGCTTCTGACCCCAGGACTGCCTCTGCTGCCCCTGGTCGCTTCCCTAAGACTGATTTTTGTAGCTGATGGTTTCCCTGGCCTCTGAAGCTCTGGCGGTAGTGCCCCCTGCTGGGCGTTCTTTGTCTGCTGTGGATGCCCCCCAATAAACCACCTCTGCTGGGAAACACAGGGCCAGCTGAGCACAGACACACCAGTGCCTCCATTTCCTCCTTCGCCGTGCTGTGGCATAGCTCCCCCCTCCATGAAAACCACCAAAGTCTCCATAACTAACACATGTTACATCCCCCATGACCACCTCCTCTATAAACTGGTCTTTGCCACTCAAAAAGGGCGTCGTTAAAATTTTCTCTCAAACACCCAGAAGAGAACAGGAAAGGTCAGCAGGAAGCGGAGGAGCAGGACAGCTTTGAAAAGGGCATGTTGAATTTAGCATACACTTTAAAAGAAAGGCGACCTGAACACCACGTGGAGTGGCAGCTTCCCAGACAATTCTCTTTCTCCTATTTTTAATATGGAAATTTTCGTTTTATTTGGGGTTGACTAAGTGCAGAATTAAAAATAAAAACATAAAGCACAGTGTATTTGGAAATTAATGTGATATAAAACCAGTTATAAATAAAGTTTTTTTAAGCAAATTTTTTAAAAGCAATTTTACAAAAGAATTGTACTAGTAGCAGCTGTTTTCAGTACTTAGAAATTTTAAATCCAGGGATTTCTGTGTAACAAAACTGTACCTAATGTGTGGCAACTACGTGGCCCAGTGGATAGATCATGGGGCCCGGAATCAGAAGGGCCTGAGTTCAAAATTGGCCTCAGACACTTACTAGCTGGGTGACCCTGGGTAAGTCACTTAACCCTGTTTGCCTCAGTTTCCTCATCTGTAAAATGAGCTGGAGAAATGGCAAAGCACTCCAGGATCTTTATCAAGAAAATCCCAAATGAGGTCAGAAAGAGTTGGACACAACTGAACAAAAAGAACTGAATTTTAGTCAAATCTGTTAAATACACATTTTTATTAATGTACAAATATTCTGCTTGGAGAGAGAGCAAGAATTCCACTTGCTAATCAGAAAATTCTAAGCAATTTCCAACTCATATTTTACAATAATCATGGTGAAAGATGATGCAATTAGATGGTAAGAATGAGACAATAATTTTCAATAAACAGAATTTGAATTATTTCTCAAGGGAACAGTAACAATGTGGGAGCACCTTCAGGTGCAGGTCGGCCTGGGGGGGGGGGGGAGGAACCTGTGACCTCGAGGCTACCTGAGGCCCTCTAGGTCCTCAGGTGTAACCCTCGGACTGAATCCAAACTTCACAGAACAAGTAAGCCCTGGAGAAGTAAGGTTAGAAAACAAAAGCACTCAGCCCTCCTCAGTAGGATCAAAGGGAGGACACTCCCATTCACAACAACAGACGTCTCTCCAGTTCAGAGCCTGGTCAACAATCAACAGAACACTTTTTCCATGTTATTAGTCATCGATAAATTCTGTCTACTGTTCCAGTCACAGGGTTCTAGGTTCTGTCTTCTCCTGAAATTAAGATTCCTCCCCAAGCTGAAAGTCATGACCTTAAGGGGACTGCTGAGATCGGAGGTTCCCAGACTTACTGGCCTATGAGCCCCTTTAAAAAGATTAATCAGCCCCCACAGCCCTCTGGAAATCTACTTTCTTTAACCCTGTAACAGTTGTTTGGTTTTTTATTCGCATCGTTAATTTTTTAAATGACATCTTAAATTTAATAATTTATTATAAATTTGTGGGGTTTTTTTTCCTGCACTGAAATTTTGATGATGCAACATTTTGTCACATTCGCACAGTGTGGTACTGTAAATAAGTCATTACATTGAACGTACATATTCCTGCCGGTGTACGCTGGACTTCCTGACAGCTCACCTGTCAACACTTCATTGCTAAGACCTGTCAGTGCACTTGACCACTCATCAGTGTAACTTACATTTCACATGTTTATTTGGAAAATAATGTAATCACTTTAACTGTTACATAACAGATGAAACATGTATGAATGGTTTTTCAAAAATTTTCTTCTCTTCCTTCCTTGTTCCCACTGCCCCCTTATTTTTATTCAATGTCCCCCAATTGCACCCCAGGCTGCAATTACTACTACCACCACCACCATCATCCCAGCCCCTAACTTAGGGGGCCGTACGGCCCACTTTGGGAACCTATGCTTTCCACTCAAGCAAGACCAAGGACTTTACCAAGGACACCGTCCCACCATTAATTAACTTTTATAATATGGTGAAAATTTTGTGCTGCAAGTACTAAGGGAGGCAGTATAGCATAATGGAGAGAAAACTCTCTGGAAGGTAAGTTCACTGCAAATTTGTTATAGAATGATGAATAACTGGGCCCTTCTATAGCAGGGTAAGCCTTTCACAACTTCCACTTACCACAGGAACCATTCCAAACCTTGCCAGCCAGCCAGCCTCCCATAACACCCCCTTCTACTCCCCTCTCATGGGAGGACCATGCTGCTTACTTCACTGAAAAACTTAGTCATTCACTCTTCACCTGCTCTCCTCTCATCTCCCATTGCTCAGTTATTTCCTTCTTTTAATTTTTTTTTTGGAGGGGGGAAGGCAGAGTAATTGGAGTTAAGTGACTCGCCCAAGGTCAGACAGCTAGAAAGTGCCAAGTGTCTGAGGTCACCTTTGAACTCAGATCCTCCTGACTCCAGGGCCTGTGCTCTATTCACTGCGCCACCTAGCCGCTCCCGGGTTATTTCCTTCTTAACTTCTGTCTCACACAAAGAATGGGCCCTTCTTGGTAAGGCAAACCACTCCTCCACAGGCACCTGTGATCCTATTCCATTCGGACTTCTCCTAACTGTCCTCTTTGACCATCTCCTCTCAATCACTATTCTCCAATCTCTTCCTATCCTTACAGCTCCCAGAATCTCTAAATAAACAAACAGCAGCAACAACAAAAATCACTTGTTCCTGCTACTTTTTGTCCTATGTTTCTCCTACTTTTGTAGCTAAAGGCTTCTAGAAAGCCGTCTATAATCGGTGCCTCCACTTCCTCTCCTCATAGCCTTCTGTGGTTTGGCTTCTGACCTAATCGTTCGCCTGGGGCTGCTCACTACCAAGTACAGCTCTCTCCTAATCACCAAAGCTAACGGCCTCTTCTCAATCATGCTCCTTCCTGACCTCTCTGCAAGTCTCTGACACTGTGACTCAGCTCTTCTGGTTACTCTGGCCCTTCTAGGTTTTCATGACGCCCTTCTCTCCTGGTTCTCCCCAAACCTAACTTTGCCTCTCAGTCTCCTTGGTTGGATCTTCTTCTAGGTTTGCTTGTCCCCAGGGACCTGCCTAGGCCTTCTTTTACCTTTCTGTTATTATGGCTAGTGTCTAACCAGCTTTCATGGATTCAAAGATTAGTTCTATGTAGATGCCTCTTAGGTCTATTTATCCAGCCCTCACCTCTTTCCTGACCTCCAGTCTCTCACCTCCAATTTCCTTACAAACATGACAAAATGAATGAATTGGAGCCGTCTCAAACTATGTCCAAAACGGACCTCATTTTTTCTTGTTCCTCCCCCAAACTCCCCCTTCTTTCCAACTTCTGTGTGAAGGACAACACCATCTTCCCAATCACCCACACTCGTGATCTTAAGATCACCCTTAATTCCTCACTCAGATTCATTCCTTATCTAATCTACTGCCATCTTAACACACTGATTTTTACATCTTTCTCTGCAGTCACTCTCTTGATGCAGGCAGGCCCTCATCACCTCACACATGGACTGTTGGAATAGCCTGGTTGATTCCCGATTCATCTCCCCACCCTCGCTCATACTCTACTCAGCTGACAAATTGATCTTCCTAAAGCTTAGGCCTGACCATGTCACCCCCTACTCAATAAATTCCATTTGTTCCCTATTACTTCCAGGATCAAATATAAAATCCTTTATGTGGCTTTTAAATCCCTTCACTACCCTTCCTACCTTTCTAGTTCTTCTTACACGTTCTTTTTATGTACTCTCTGATCTAGCAACACTGGCCTTCTTGCTGTTCTTTATACATCACACTCATCTCCCGAGTGCCTTTTCACTGACAATCCCCAATGTGTGAAATTAGCTTCTCTCTCAACCTCCATTTCCTGGTTTCCCTGAAGGCTCAACTCAAACTTCTCACCTTCTGCAAAAAGCCTTCTTGGTCTTCCACTTACACTGCCTGTCTTCTGAGATTAATTCTCATTTACAATATACAGTATATGATCTAATATATATCTTAAATATATAATTTTGTATAATATTGTAAAAGAG
Organism: Pseudochirops cupreus; assembly: GCA_028627135.1. Taxonomy (NCBI): domain Eukaryota; kingdom Metazoa; phylum Chordata; class Mammalia; order Diprotodontia; family Pseudocheiridae; genus Pseudochirops; species Pseudochirops cupreus. Next base: position 437,977,642 of record CM053582.1, read on the forward strand.
AGGTAATTTCAGAAGACATTAAGTCAGTCAGCAAAAATTCTCAGAAAGAACAGCATGCAAATAACTAGGCATACACAAGATATATTTAACTGACCTAATTTCAGAATCCTGTTTACTGCATGTATGATCATAGACAAGTCATTAACCTCCCTGGGCCTAAATTTCCTCATCTGAAAATTATGAGAGTTGCCTTGGATGGTCTCAGGTCTCTTCTGGAGCTATGATTCTTTGGCTTCCACATCCCTCCTCCAAGTTGTGCTCAGATATACAATATATATATTAATTCTTCGATCTTACTTTGCATATGCTCTTCCTGTTCCTTAGGTTGTATATAACTAGCAATAATATCTATTACTCTAGTTCATCAGTATAAACATGAAGTTTGATATCAGTGGAGGAGTTCTTTGATACTAATTTGGTTTCTACAAAACCCAAGTGGACTCCCAGTGGTCCAAGCAAAACCAGACATATATTAGTTAGGGCTAGCCCTAAGGACTTAATTAGTAGTCTTTTTATCCCAGAGGTTATAGACTTCGGGCAAAGCAAATACTGTTGATTATGGTGTTGGTTATAAGCTGTTGCCAAGTCAAAGCACTGTCATTTACTGTTAAAAATTCGCTTCCAGAAAAGGCTAAAGGTCTTTTACAATGTGGTGCTCAAATCCAAGATTGAAGACTGTATCATTTAACAGAATTAATAGTGGTTATTACCACTGGACAGGTTCCCTTCCAGCAACGTACAAAAGCTGTCTTTCCTTGATGGGCTTTAGGGTGTACCCAATCTTCAGGATGTAGTCATGTGGTCCAAAGTGAGCTCTTGGAGGTACCTCCAGGACCTGTAAAAGGAAAGCCTTGAAACACCTCATCTAAATCTGGCAATAATTCATACTGTCATCAGTCAAATGGACATTTGTATACGTAATATGGGTATGTGGCACTTCTCATGGGTCTTTCTATGAGTACCTCATGTGCATGTGAGTTAAGGTCAGTTTTTCTGTTTAGGCTTCAAATAGGAGCTAAAAGCGCCTGCCCATTTCAGACTGATTTTGTTATCTATCCTGGTCAGTTAATTTTTCAGAGTACCAATATAACTTTTCTGCTGCTCTTACTGAATAAGGGTGGCCATGGTACTGAAGGGACTATTGCATTTGGAAAGCTCTAGACTCCCTTTGTTGCCTGGTTTGTGAAATGAGTCTCTGGATCACTGTTAATGACAATGACAATTTAAATCATGGGATAAATTGTCTTGACCATCTTTCTCTAAGACCAGGAGTCTGCTTTATCTGCAGATCAACCTATCTCAAATATGTAAATCTGACAAGAACATTATTAATAATTGTAACATTTAGTCATTTGAAGGCTCAACTTGAAAGTTAACAAAGGGGTCCCACAGGGTTGGGTGTGCCACCCTCCCTGTTTTGATTAGCTTCCCAACATCTGTCTGGCAAATGGGATAAGTATAGCAACATTACTGGGAAATTTTGGAGTGTGAAAACAAATCTGGAACACAGTCACACTGCTCTTTTTACTCCCTGGAGCTAGCATTGGTCTGATCAGCAAGTCAGACAGACTGTAATTTTGACTCCAACACAGTGATGTCATTTTGATGCTCTTTCAAGAACAAAAGACAACCAATAAACCAACTGTACTGTTTACAAAATTATTTCATTTGCCATCTCATTAGATTGTAACAATCGAGAGGTAGGGGCTGTTATTTTCCCACTTTACAGTTGAGGAAACAGGTTAAGTGACTTGCCCAGGGCCACACAGCCAAGTATCTGAGGCTGGACTTGAACTCATCTTTCTGAAGCAAGGCCCACAGTACTACTCACTAAGCCACCAGCTGCTTCACATTCATTAGCCTCTCTATCAGAAGGGCAAGGGAGTTAAGTGGAATGAAGGATGGGATACCTAGTTAATGTGACATTTCCCAAGTTTAAGAGCAATATTTTGTATTTGATTTGGTCAGTGAAGTGTCTTGATATATGCTGGGAATTTGATTTTCAGAAGGGCAATCACAGAGTGGTCATTTTACATTCAAATTCCTGATCTGACTACTGATCTAGGATCTTCTCAGAGAATTAATTCTCCCCATACTTAAAAGGATTCTGTCCTTTCCCCACTTTTGAAATCAAGTTTGTTCTCTTCCCCTTCATCCATTATTGGCTGATTATATTTTATTGCTCTGCAGAGTACCCAAAAATGTCATGAACTTAGGTACTTAGTGACTGTGACATAATACAGAAGTTGACACTTAAAAGTCTTTTCTTTCATTGCTTCAGAAAGTGCCTAAAAAATACATCTCATTGCTTACGATATCATAAAAGTTTTCTTTTAAGTTGAAACTGCATTATTCCTACACACTGGGAAACCTTAACCATTAATGAACACAAAATTGTCAAAGGTTCAGTATCTAACTTTGTCTTACTTTATCTTCACAGATGCTTTAAAAAAATTTTTTTTTGCTTTTTGGAGGGGGGAGGGCAGGGCAATTGGTGTTAAGTGACTTGCCCAATTTCACATGGTTAGTAAGTGTTAAGTGTCTGAGGTTGGATTTGAACTCAGGTCCTCCTGACTCCAGGGCTGGTGCTCTATTCACTGCCACCTAGCCGCCCCCAAAGATGCTTTTGTGATCTACTTTTCATTTGATTATGGAATCTAACACAATACCATGACTAATCTGAACAAACTAATACATCTTGTGTTTACTTTTATCCTAAGTGGAAGGAGGGGTATTGAGCTCCAGAGAAAACAATAAACTTATACGTCAAGAATGAGAGTCATACAGCATTGATCCTATGTTTTTTCTTGGTGAAGAAATAAAAAAATCAGCTGCCAGGAATGAGGAAGAAGGAAAGTCACAAGTCTCTCTCCAACCTACCCTCCTCCGCCACTTCACAGTTCTCATAATTATTGTACAAGGCAACTATTACCTCTGACTCAAGATTGAATAAGTAACACTTTTAAAAAAAATAAATACTTTATATACTATATACACTAATAATACATACATATATATACACACAGGCAGCTCTGAAGGCCAGGGCTGTTATATCTGCATTTTGGAACTTTGGGGCTAAAGTCAGTATCTTAGCCTCCAGGCAACTGATTCTGAGGCAATAGTTTCAGGAGCTTGAAAAATTTCCACTTGTTCTTGGAAACATGTTGATGGTGACAAAGGAAACTAAACATTGTGATACAGAGTGACAGGATATGGAACTCCAGGGCTGGGGAATAAGAAACTGAGCAAGTAATATAGCAATGGAGAAAACCCTGAAGTCTATGGTTCTCAAGAATTGGAAGGTGGAGTAAAAAGGCAGTCTCTGGGTCATTCATCACCTCACAAATTATAGTTTGACAGAGAATGAAGTCCCACAGGAACATCCCTGCTCTGCCTGAGGATTGTTCAACACCTGAAATGAACTTCGGATCAATTCTTGGCTGAAGTCCACCAGCGCCCCTTTCACGAAGGCCAAGCTATCAGTGTCAACCACCACTCGAGCCCCACCCTGTTCAAACACCCTGGGGAAACACGAAGGAGTGATTAATTAAAAAGCAGTGACCAAAAACATCAGAAATTCTCTGAGTTCACTCATACAGACACATATTCAGTCCTAGTTCCCCGAGATACATAAATATATAAAGCTTTTTTAAATATTATAATCTCTAACTTTCCCTAGTAGGTCATCCCAGTTGAATGAAATAACAGTATAATGAAGTACTCTATAAACCTTTACACACTGCAGAAATGTGAATAATTACTGAGTACTCTACTGAAGAATGATGTTATTCAAATTAAAAATATCACGCCATTTCTCCATCTCTGAAAAGATATTACTTTTTAAAGTGCCTGATGGAATCATAATTTTGGAGCTGGATGGGACCTTAAAGGCTAAGGTGTCCAACCTTCTCATTTTCATATATAAGAAAAACGAAGCAGAGAGAGAGATGAAGTAACTTGTCCCAGCTAATCAATGTCTGAGGCAGATTTCTAACTTGGGTCTTCCTGACTCCAAGTCCACTGCCTCTACACTACGCCACCCAGCTCCCCCTTTTTTCTTGCCTGTCATCAGGGTTGATAACTGTGTCCAGAGAGAATCTGTATTGGAATCCGGAGCATCCACCTCCCTCCACTTGTAGCCTGAGGAACTCTGCCCCTTCTGTGATCTCCAGAAGCCTCTGGGGGGAAAAGGCAAAAAGGGGAATCCATGACTGTCTGGTACAAGCTCCCTGAGAACCAGGACTGGAATTTGTTGTGTTTTTTTTCCACTTTCTTTGCATTCCCATCACTTAGTACAGAGCCTGGCACACAGTAGGCGCTTAATACATACTTCTTGAGTCGAATGCTTTCGGTCCATGGGCATTTATTAAGCGCCTACTATGTGGTAGGTAGTGTACTAAGTGAAAGGGGCATGAAGGAAAAACAAAACTGTCCCTGTTTTTAAGGAGCTCACAGTCTAACGGGGAGAAAACACGTAAACAATTAAATGCAGACCACAAGCAGGTAGAGACAACTGGCGATTATCTGGGACGGGAGGCCCTAAGATCAAGGAGGACCTGGGACCTGAAGGAAGCCAGGAACGGAAGATGTGATGGGGGAGGAGCCGACGGAGAGGAGGGAGTCATCGAAGGGGGCGCCCACCGTCTCGAGACCCACCTTAACGCAGCTCTCGGTGAGGCGGATCTGACCTTCATTTGACTCGGAGCCCGAAGTCTGGGAGCGAGCAGAGGAGGAGGAGGAGGAGGAAGAGGTGGACGATTCCCAGCGCGAGGAGATGCCCACGGGCAGGGGCTCCCCAGGTGGCATCAGCGGCGGGCGCCGGCAGGTGTGGAGGAGCCTGCTGGGGAGCAGAGAGAAGGCTGAGCGCAGGCGCAGGGACGGGAAGCGAACCGGGCTGGGGGTGAGGGGAGGCCTCCCGAGAGTTCTCTCGGCCCGCGTCCCTCCCTCGTCTGCTCCGCTGCGCTCAGGGCATGCGGGGCGTCCTCCTCCCCGCCAGGTACCTGCCCCTCAGCCGGGACTTCACCGTCCTCAGGCCCAGGGCCGTTAGAGCCCAGCCCCGGGGCGCTATCACCAACGCCGCCATTGTCCCTCCTCCACCAGCCCCACGCTAGATTAGGGAGCCCCGGAGCGCGGAGACTCCGCCTCCCCGAGTCCTCTCAGAGCAGGAAAGGAGAGCCGGGAAGGCCATTGGCCAGCATGCCGGAAGCGAGGCAGGACAAAACAAAGCCGGCCGGGGTAGTCTTTTCAAAACCTGAGAAACTTTATTAGTCAAGAGGTGGAGTTGGGAAAAGTAAAGGACCCCCGCCGGGGCGGGGCCAGGCACATGACCCCAGAGCCTGGGGGTTGGAGGAGCGTGGGGGGGGGGGGTCGCGGCCTCGGCCCACGTGGGCTGGCTCTCCGGCCCCGGCCCCGCCCCAGTGGCTTTATCTGGTGACGGAGCAGGTTTTTCCCCTCCCTCGCTCTTCGTCCGATCCGCGATGGCCTTTTCTTGGTCCTTCTCGGTGCTGCTGCTCCTGACTCTCGGGGTCGTCGCTCTGGCCGAGCCGGTTCGCTTTTTGGACTGTGGTGAGCACTGGGCTGGGCTGGATCCCCGAGACCGGCCACCTCCCTAAACTTTCACAATCTGACGCGCCGTAGATGCCTTGATTTATTGGCTTCAGTTCAAGCCCTTCTGTACCGTCCTCCATCGGCGGCCCCCCCATTTTTGTTGTCGAGAGTCGTTTTCAGTCACTTCTGACTCCTCACGATCCCAATTGGGGTTTTCTTGGTAAAGATATTGGAGTGGTTTGCCATTTCCTTTTCCGGCTCATTTTGCAGATGAGGAAACTGAGGCAGACGAGGTTAAATGCTTTGCCTCAGGGTTACACTGCTATTAAATGTCCGAGTTCAAATTTGAACTCAGAGCTTGCGCCACCTCTGTTTCCTCCTCTGTAAAATGGATAAGTAGTAATAATGAGGAGGAGGAGGAGGATGCTCTCAAGATTTTCGAAATTGTTTCTCACCAGCACCTCGGGAGGTGAATGCTGATGTTCTCTCCATATTGTGGGTGAGGACTCTGAGCCCGAGAGAGTGACTTGCCCCGGGCTACACAAGCTAGCCTTCCGTGACCGCTAGTTAAACACTGTATCTCTCACTCTCTTCCTCTGCCTCATCACTCACTGGGGGGGGGGGGCAGAGGGGGTTAGCTCCCCCTGAAGTCTGGTTGCCCCCATGCTCCCCTCCCTTCTGGGGTGTGGAGCCACTCCCCTTCAGTGCTTGGCCTGGCCGGCTGCTGGGCCCCTACCGAGAGGCCCCCCCCTCCCAATTCAGAGATTCTGCGGTGGGGGAGGGCCCTCCGTGTCCGCTCCCTTCCCCGCCAGAGCCCTTTCTCTTTCTCTCTTCCTCTCCCCCCACAGAGCGTCCCCTCCTTCCCCACCCCAACCGAAGTGGGTAGTCCTGGCTGATCTTTAATGTGTCATCCCCTCACCCTGGGACTATGGAACGGGAGAACTCTTGAATTTCAGACCCGAAGATCCTGGGGGCTGTTTACTTGACTTTTCCTTAGTGGCCTTCATGAAATGCCCTTGTTGGATCAGGAGCACCCCCGAAATCTTTTCCAGCTTTAAATATGATCATATGATCCTGTGACTGATTTTACTTCTCCATTCCTGCTCGGTTGTTCGCCCAGGCGCTGTTTTGGCCGTTTACATTTTGCTAGCATTGTGGAAGTGAAAGCTAGAAGCAGAATTCTTTTAAACTTATTTGGTGGCGTGCTGTTAGGCATTTCCCTTTCCTCCTTATTTTTTATTTCTTTCTTGGCACTTACATCTTCCCAGCCTGGTGCAGCCCCCGATTGTTACGAACCTTGAGGGCAGGTACTCTATTTTGCCTCTTCTTGTATCCCTGGGGCTATAAATGTTTTTGTGAGTGTGGGGCTTTTTCCCTTTTTCAGTGATCTTTTTGGGGTACAGACCTGGTAGAGGTATTGCTGAATCTAAGAGTACAGTTTGATTGCTTTTGGACATAGTTCGAAATTGCTCTCCAGAATGATTGGATCAGTTTACAAGTCCCAACGGTGCCAAAGAATATTTTTTAAAAAGCAAAAGGTGGACCATAGTTTTTTTAAAAATGTTGCCTTTCGCTTCTCCTTTAATAGTTTTAACTTTTTCGTGTGTATGTCCAGTTTTAAAATCCATTCCCTGTTAATGTGGCTTCACGTGAATCTAATCACAGGAGCAGTATATGTCATTCGATTATGGAGGAAATCATAGGTCTTGACCGAAGGGAAGAATTCTGGAAACCTGTGGTAAATTCCCCTTCTTAACCTGACACAAGAAACACACAGATATAGAAGGAACTGTTAATGTGCGTGTATTTACATTTATGTATATACACACACTTAGCAGTGATTCTAAATCATTCCAGTTAGATCTACCAGTTCCCTGGCCAGCCACACTTAGTCCATCTTGCACATCCAGCACACTAAGATTCTCTTCAATAGTAGTACCTCTGACTTTCTTTTCTTTCTTGGGGTCCTAAGCAGTTGACCCCTTACAGGCATACATAGTACAAATGTTTTTGTTAAAATTACTCTTTTCTGCTCTCATAGAAAGTAAAAGGAAGAAGCTTGCAGACAGCATGCTTTTAAAAGTTTCTTAAAACTAGATCCCTTTCCAAAGAGTATAATTTCTGCTTCATATTCAGATTAAAATCATAATTATGTCATAGACTGGATATGCTTTCACTCACTCCTTTCCCGCTGTCCACATGGTAACCTTACTGGTAGGTTCTCTGCCCAAAGGAATGTAAATTTTGATTGCTGAAACCTCACTAAAGTTTACCAACTAGATTTCTTTCTTAGTAACCTTGCCTTAAACCTAAGTCATTCTGGCTCTGATTGATTGGCCACAACAATAGGCCCCAGCAGATGCCCCTCTTGGTTGTGGGTGGTGTTGGCTCCCGAGTGAGTGTGAATAGCTATTGTTTCTGTTTTGGCCAGATACCCTGAGGATCTTCTCCTAGATGGATTTTTTTTTAAACTAGAGAAAAGAGGCCATTCTTTGGCTCATTTCTTTTTTTTTCCTTTTTCTTTTTTTGTGCTTTTTGGAGGGGAGAGGACTGGGCAGTTGGGGTTAAGTGACTTGCCCAAGGTCACATGGCTAGTTTTTGTGTTAAATGTCTGAGGCTGGATTTGAACTCAGGTCCTCCTGACACTAGAGCTGGTGCTTTATTCACTAAGCCACCTAGCCATCCCTTTTGCCTCATTTCTTATCTAGTCTTAATCACTGAATATGTGTTGCCTCAGTAAAACTGAGACCTTAGCTTAAAAAGGTGAAATGTCTCCCACTGTTTCCAGGGGTCATCTGCAGTCATCCTGATCTCTATCTGGCCACTGAACCCAGATGACTCCAGAGGAGAAAGTAAGGCTGGTGACTTTGCACACAGTCCCTCGAATAAATACAATTCACTGGCATGTCATGGTATCACCTTCCTGATGTCATAAGCCTATTTAAAAAGGGTGGACAAACAAGTATCCCCAGCTCTGAAGCACCATGCCAGGCACACAGTAGGTGCTTAATAAATGTTAGTTGATCAAATGGCTTAGTGAGTAGAGGATTGTGAAGTGGTTACCCTTAAAGAGGGTTAGGGTTGCTCTGGAGACCTCAAAATCCCAACAAGCGGGGTCCTGCCAATTGAATTCTACTCAAGTCTTCTCAGCCAAAGAAAAGGAAAGTTTATTAATAGTTCATTAAAAGTTCCACCATATGGGGGTAGACTCTTAGGGAGCCTAGGTGTCTGTGATGCTTGCATTGGGCAAGCAGGCCAGAGTAAATCTGTGCTGGGTCCTATGTTGCTCTCACACCACCTGGAGGGAAGATAGGGTCTTATTTACAGAGGAATCTAGGGGTGGTCTAGAGGAGAGATTTGGGAGGGTCTTCAGGAGGAGTCAATGAGGTCAGACTCCAGTAATGAGTTTGGGGAGGGTCTTCAGGGAGGAGTTAATGAGGTCAGTGAAAGGGTGGATTGATATTTTGATAGGCTCCAGGGTGGGAAGTAGATGGACAATGGAGGGCTAGGCTAGTAACAGAGGTTTGGGCTCAGCCACAATGAAAAACTTATGGCCTCTGCTAGTGCCTCATCAAATGGGAAGATTTAATCAGACTTCAACGGGTTGCCCAGAGCCTGTACCTCAAAGATTCAAGGAGAGCTCAAGGGCTTCCCAGAGCCTGTACCTCAAAAGATTCAAGGAGAGCTCAAGGGGTTTCCCAGAGCCTGTACCTCAAAGATTCAAGGAGAGCTCAAGGGGTTTCCCAGAGCCTTTACCTCAAAAGATTCAAGGAGAGCTCAAGGGGGCTCCCAGAGCCTGCAGGTCATCAGATTGGATCTGCATTCAACACCTGAATTTGAATACAGTTTCTAAATAGATACACTTAGTAGCTGTGTGAGCCAGGACATATCTGCCTCGGTTTCCTCATGTGTAAAATGGAGATTAATAGTTGTGCCTACTTTGCCAGTTACCTGAAGACCAAATGAGAGAATTTTGCTTTGCAAACGTGTATAGCCTTAGAAATTATTATTACAATGACTAGTTTGTGGGAATACTCTGGATCCAATCTTCAACTTAATATACAGGTCAGTTTTATTCAGTCAGTTCTCTGGCCACATTGGTTTCACATTTACAAGGTGAAGAGCTGAATGATGAGGGGTTGAAACAGGATAAGGACACTAAAGAATAAAGATTAGGAGACAAGGCTCTCTCTTTGCTAAACTCTCATTTTCCTATTTTTTTTAAACTAAAGGGAAAGTAGCTTTTAGATACCTTGATAGAGGGAAGGAGGGTATCTGAATCATAAGTGATCTGCCTCTAAAACTATCATAGCTTTGCTTCATTAGTAATGTAAAAGAATTTAAAGAAAAGTGGGTCAGGAACTATTCTGACTTGGTTGGAGGAAACCTGCAAATAGGAAGAGGGGTTTTTCTTAAGAGAAGATAACTGAGGTGTAGGATTGTTTCTGGCTAGGGTAAATATTTAATGGGATTTACTTTTGAATTGGGAAATAGAATTCTTTCCCCACTCAACTTATTTGTATTCATTCAATTAGGGATTTCCTGCCTTTCCTTTCCTACTTCTCCATTTTGGTGTGTGTGCCTCATTTCTGTTACTTACCTTTCCCTCCCCTTACTTCAAAAGGATTTTTGAGGACTCTTCTAACCCTCTGAAGTATTTTTTCCTTTAAAGGGGAAAGTTAAGCAAACTGCCTCAAGTTTTGCAATATTTACCAATTCTACAAATTTATTTTTCAGTCTTGAAAAAAACCAAGTAGACACAGTAGAAAGCATTAACACATTGCTTTAAACTATTGCTTTTATAAGAATTAAAATACTCCAGACATCTGATTTCCTTGGCATTGGCACTACTTTCACCAAATCTAGCAAATAACAGCTTTTCCGTGCCTTAGACAGTTTAAAGGTTTGCTGTGCCCTCAAATAATTTCTCAGCAGGCGGGCAGCCCTTCTGGTGACAAACTTCTGCATATGTGGTCCTTGTAAAAATAATTCTTTATGGAACATGTATGTTAAGGCCTTTCCAGCCTTGTACAACCTGCCAGAGATTACTTTGGCACTAGGTGAACACTCTTCCCCCCCCATCCCTATGATGTGACTGCCCAAGACAGTTTCAGGTTAAGAAAATAAAGGAATCTCCAAGGAAAAGATCATATGTAAAAATTTAATTTGAATTAACATTCCAGAATTTTTGAGTAATCAAATTCCATTTCCTCCAGAACCACTCCTGTCACTGTGAAAGATAAAATATTCTTCAATCCCTGCCCCTTCACCACCTTAATACTTTCTCTGTGGAGAAGATGGGTCCCAGCACCAAACACTCCAGATGAGTGATTTGAATGAGATAAGTTACTTAAGTTACAATTATTAGTTCATTTCCTGAAAAAGTATCACCCATCTTTCCTGCAAGCTTTTTCCAGAAGTCTGTCAGGAAAGGGTTTTAAAGAGAAATGTTATTTGGTTAGGATTTTCTAGACATACTAAAAGGAGGGTTTTTCCCTTAGTATGCTTCCACGGTATGCATCTTATGTTCTGAACTGTTAGTAGCCCTGTAATAATAGGAACTGATCTTAAGCTTTATTTCCCTTCAGGTAACACAGTACCGGGAACAATACATTTTTATGAATAAGTTCACCAATCCATTCAATAAACCTGGTAGATGCTCTATAAATATTTGTTAAATGAATAAACCTTTTTTTAAAATGGCATTTTATTTTTATTATGAATTTAATTGTTAACAGACATTTCACCATGTAAAGAACAAGAAAGGGCTTATAGAAGAATCTGAGCCTCTTGTGTAGTTTGTTCCCCTTTCCCGCCACCACCACCCCCCCATTTCCTAGTTTCCTCCCTAGGAATTCCCTATACCAATTAAAATCCAAGGTCCAGTTCATATCTTTATTACATATTAAATTTAACAGGGGAGCAGCTGCTCTATTTGTTTTTTTTCCTCTACAAATGAATAGACCTTTTTGAAAGGTAGAATCTTCAGTACTGTGTTCCAGCTTATGAGATAGAGAAGGAGAACCCCAAAGCAGCAGTCACAATATTAGTCCATTTAGTGGTAAAGCCAGTTCTTGAAATGAAGCTCTTTCTTCCCACCCCTCCACCCCCCAACCTTATATTGAAAAGGTAAAAATACTCCTTCTAGGCACACACATACCCCACTGTGCTAAGCAGCTCTGTGAACAGGACTTCTCTTCCAAGCTTCATTTTGCTAACTTCATAACTCTTATCTTGGTTTGGATGTCATAACTTTTCTGTATCAGTGGCTGGTTCTGTTTTAGAGATAGGTGATTATTTTTAGCCACAGGGTAGATTTGGAGTGGTTTCCTAAGGAAATTTACCTGGCTGTTAATTATCTGTTATTATGGGGAACTGGATGACTCCTGGGATATTTTCCTTATACTACCCTAATTCAGAACCTCTACAGGGGCTGTTTGTGTATGAATGATTTTGCAAAGAATAGTATGTCATTCCCTTCTGTTCCTTTAAGGAGTAACTGTCTAAGCTAATCCTACTTTTGACCATTTCTCTATGATCTCTCCTGTCCATGATACCTAAAACTTTACTTTGGATTCTTAGGTAGTGCATTTTTTTCCCCATGTGGGTGCCATATGTACTAGTGGTTAGCTAAAGGGCTGTTAGGTAGCACAGTGGATGGAGCACCTTAGCCTGGAGTCAGGCAGACTCATCTTTCTGAGTTCAGATCTGGCCTCAGACGCTTCCTAGATGTGTAAGTAACCCTGGACACGTCACTTAATTCCCTTGGCCTCTATTTCCTCATCTGTAAAATGAACTAGAGAAGGAAATGTTAAACCACTCTAGTGTCTTTGCCAAGAAAACTCCAGATGGAGTTGTGAAAAGTTGGACATGGCTGAAATGACCAAAAAAAACCCCTACCTTAGGTTGTATTGAGTTGTATAAAGTGAAAATGGCATTTGAGTAGGGAGCCCTCCCCTCTCAGTCCTTGGAAATCATGAGGTTATCAATTATACTTGGAAAGATTAATGTCCTACTGTCTGATTTGATTTTGGAGATACTGGCAGCCGGTTTTTTCCATCTCGAACATAATAGGGTCTCATATGTAAGTTTCTGCTATGTATTTTCCCCATGGAACACCTATTTTAGCTGACTGAAGTAAGCTCATTTGAAAAGTGTGAGCCCATGACAGAGGTCCAAAGCAAATAGATCTTTGTGGATAGTCCTCATCCACTCTGATGCTTGCCTCACACTGGAGTCAGCCTTAGGACCAGGACCTTAAAAAGCCAGGGCAATGATCACAGGCAGTCTTAACTGTTTTCCTTCTATATTAGTACTGCTGCTTGATACCACAGGAAATGTTGAGGCTTACTAATAGGCTGATACTGGGCATGGGTTTTGCCCAGGCTTCTACGTGCAATAACTTAGATCTCTTTCCCAGTATTCCTATCACAAAGGAAACCTAGCTGAACATTTCTTTCTTTCACTTTATTTAAAATCTCATTTAGGTTTTTGTGCAGCTCTTCTCGGAGGCATTCCTCTCAGGTATATCATAAGACCCATACCTTTTGGTTCCCTGAGCAGCTATGGATCGAGCACTGGACCTGGCATCTGGAAGACCTTAAATTCAAATATAACCTCAGACCTTTCATTTAAGCTCTTGTCTGCCTCAATTTCCTCATCTGTGAAATGAGCATAATAATAGCATTGACTTCGTAGGGTGGTTGTGAGAATAAAATGAGATATTTGTAAAATGCTTTGCAAACCTCAAAGTGCTATATACTTGTTAGATATTATTATCTAATTATTATCTAAAATAATCTAATAATATAATTATTATCTAATAATAATATATTGTTGCTTTTTTTTGGAGGGGGGAAGGCAAGGCAGCTGGGGCTAAGTGACTTGCCCAAGGTCACACAGCTAGCAAGTGTTAAATGTCTGAGGCCAGATTTGAACTCAGGTCCTCCTGACTCCAGCACTGGTGCTCTATTCACTGCACCATCTAGCCTTCCCTATCATTATTATTATTATTATTATTACTACTACTATTATTTCCAGGAGTTTCCTCTTGTCCTGACTTACAAAAGCCATAAAATAAATCAGTTCTAAAATGCGTAATTCCTGAAAGCCATTAACCCTGGAGGAAACAGGCCAAGAGAATTAAGTAACTTGTCCAGGGTTACTTACTGTCTGCTCAGGGATCTGGTGAAATTGCCAATAAATGTTATATAGGCATTCTTAAAAACGCGTTTTAAAGAAACTTTCTAATTTAGGAAGTTGATTTCCTTTTTCTGCCCTGACTTCTTTGAATGCTCTGTTTGGTCATCTTAGATGACTTGAAGTTTTTCCACCAGGTGATAACTTACAAATTTTTAATGTTCAATTTGGAATCATGACCAAAGAGCTATAAAATTGATACTCTGACACAAAAATACCTCAGTTACGTCTGTATCCCAAAGAGATTTTTTGAAAAAGGACCCATATGTACAAAAATATTTGTAACAGTTTTTTTGTGGTGGCAAAGAACAAGTTAATGGTATGTTACTGTGATGGAACACTATTGTGATATAAGAAATGATGAGCAGAATGTTTCAGGAAAACCTGGGAAGACTTAATATGAACTGATACATAGTGAAGTGGGCAGAACCAGGAGAACGATATACACAGTAACAGCAATAGTGTAACAATATCAGTTATTTTTTTAAATTTTATTTTATTTTTATTTTAAAATTTTTTTTTATTTACTCATTTACTTTTAATTTACAAGATTCAGTTCCACAATCACTTGAGTTTCAACAATATCAGTTATGAAAGACTTAACTACTTTGATTAATACAGTGATCCACAACAAATTAGCACATTCATGATAATAAATGCTGGCTCCCTCCAGAGAGAGATGAACTCTTGGTACAGATTGAAGCATTTTTCATTTACTTTTTAAAATTTTTATTGCTATTTTCCCCATCACAAAATGACTGAGTTAGAAACATGTTTTATATGACTTCATATGTATGTCGTTTTTCCCCCCAGTTGTGTTCAAATCTTTGGGACCCCTTTTTGGGGTTTTCTTGGCCACTGAAATGGTTTTACCATTTTCTTCTCCAGCTCATTTTACAGATGAGGAAATTGAGACAAACAAGGTTAAGTGACTTCCCCAGGGTCACATAGCTAATAAGTATCTAAGGTCAGATTTGAACTTAGAAAGATGAATCTTCCTGACTCTTGACCTGGCACTTTATCCATTTATGTCACCTTGTATATACATGTAATAGTGAGGGGGAGAATTCAGAACTGAAAATAACATTTTGTAATTTTTTAAAATTCAGCTAAAAGGATATTTGAGACCAAAACAAAAAAAAAAGGTTCAAATGTTGGAGGAGTGGTAGTTCACACAAACTAGTTTCTTATCATTTAGCTGAGACTGGAGGTAGGGAGATGAGGCTTCTGCAGCAGGAGCTTTCTACTTTTGTTAGGTATTTTGTTTTTGTGTTTTTGTTCCTGATTCGTTACCCTATACTTCCTCTCCAGGCTCTGCAGTTGGAAAAGTTGTGACGGTAGAAGTGATGCCCTGCCCTGCTCAGCCCTGCAAATTGCATAAAGGACAATCCTACAGTGTCAATGTCACCTTCATCAGTGGTAAGTCCAAAGAGTTCTTGTTCTAACTCACATTTGAAACTTGATAGCAATAGTACTTACTCTCTTTTATCTATTTTCTTAACCATGACAAAAGGCTTTCACACTTAGTTAATTCTCCAGACAGCCTGATAAGTTAGGTAGATGAAGAAACTGAAGTGCAAACATGTTGAGACTTCTAGACTCCAAGGTCACTTTTAAAGGAACTTGAATCTGCAACCAAGTGGGTGCCCTCCACCCCTTGTTTCGCTTCATTTATCCATTTCCTAGAAAGTACCTTAAGGGAAAGGAGTCCAGTCCTATCTTATTTTTTCGTTTAATCTGTTTTAACTTTGTCTCTCACTGAATGTGTAATTCAGATCATTCAGATACAGGAACAATCTCCAAAAGCTAGTTTGTTATTTACTGACAAGGAAAATGAGCCATATCTATTAACACTGACAAGGTCATAGCTAAGTCTAATGGATTTTGCTGTTGGCCAATGGCTATTTAATTACATGGTTGTGGTCACTGTATATTATTTTTGGGTTTGTTTTTTTTTTCCTTTTTGGAGGGGTTAAGGCAGGGCAATTGGGGTTAAGTGACTTGCCCAAGGTCGCATGGCTAGTTTTTGTGTTAAGTGTCTGAGGCCGGATTTGAACTCAGGTCCTCCTGACTCCAGGGCTGGTGCTCTATTCACTGCCCCACCTAGCCGCCCCTTGGTTCTTCTTTCTTGATATTGTATAATTTCATATCTATTTGAATTCTTCATATTTGTCATTTCCATAGTCCCCACAATTTTCCATTGCTTTTGTGTACTATAATTCAACTATTTTACCCAATCATTGGGCACATAGCTTATTTCCAGGTTTGTTGTTGTTTTTTTGCTTTTAAATCTAACTGTTCTTTCCATGACAGCATTCTGTATCACCCTTATAGGAACAGGCTCAGAAAACAGGGAGGAAGAATGTAATTGACCTAATTATGCAGTGGCACTTCCCAGTCCAAGCAGGGCTCCATCTTCCACAATATCCATGTTCCTTTTGAAAGTTGGAAGAAATCTCACAAGTTGCTGAGTTCAGTACATGCTCCTCTTTATTATATATAGCATCATTAACCTTCTTGAACACTTTCAGTGATGTCTTAGCGGCCAAGGCATTTCATTTTATAATGGTGCTAATTAGAGTAGGCTGAAACCTGTTACTCTCTAACTTTTGTCAGTTCCCCCTAGTTTTGCCCTCTGGAACCTGACATAATAAGTCTAATCCCTCTTCTCCATGACAGTCCTTCAAAAAATTGGAGACAGGTGTTGCATGTGTTGTTTTGGATGGATGGATGGATGGATGGACGAACGGACGAATGAATGACTGAAAAAGCATTTATTAAATGCAAGGCACTTGAGGATACAAATAGAAGAGTAAAATGGTCTGCTCCCACAGAGCTCATATTTATATAGGAGGTTTCCTGTGCAAATCAAATGGAAAGATTCTGTAGTCCTCAGGGTTCATTGGTAAAGCAGATTGTGACGCATTGGCCTTAATGTTATCCCACTGAAAATCATGTCACTTTCTGGTGTTAAACCACTGGATAGTGCCAAGGACTGTGGTGGTGAGAATTTTCTCTTCTGAGTGTTTCAGAGCTGTGGCTACAGGACCTAGCCTAAAAGCACAGTTTATTCCCAGGGCTCTGGAATTTAGGGGCCTGGGCTTTCTTCCTCTAGATCTGAAGGGAAGTGGTGGTCCAGGTCGGAGAAGTGGTTTGAGTTCATCTCTCTCAGTATACCCTGTTGCTTCAGGTAGATAAGCCAATCCTCCTCAGGGCCTCAGTTTCCTAATAACATGAAAGAAGTGGGTTAGATTAAATGACCTAAGATTGATTCTACTTCTAAACTTGTGATAGCTATATAGACTATAATCATTCCAATTCTGTAGAGATCATCCAGAAATCTGGCTTCTCTGAACCTAAGTTCCTTAAGGGCAGGCTGTTTATTTTTGTAAATTTAGGTTCGTAGAACTAGGGCTAGAAAGAATCTCATCTAGGCCAGTCCCTTCAGTTTAAAGATGAGAAACTGATGCCCAGGCAGGTAAGTGAATTGCTAAAGGTCATACAGGTAGGGGGTGGCAGAGGGAAATATTCCCCAGCAGAGTGCCTTGCCCATAGTATGTGCTTTATAAATGTTGAATTGAATTATTGTACTTGGGGTAGTGACCTACCTGAGAACTGAGAGTTTTTGCCTTAACAGTTTCAGCAAGGCTTAAGAGTCCAAAGGGTCCAGAAGACTTGCATTGGTAAAAACTCAGCAGAAATTTGACAAGGGTTATTTACCTAGCCTTACCAGAGACCCCTTGGGACTCCTTTAAAAACCATATGTACATATCCCCAATTCAGTTAAATCCTCTAAGCTTTGAAGATGTACCTAGAATTGTAAATTGGGCATTAGGTTAAAGGTTAGTTCATTGTACCTCTCATTTTTTCTGGAAAAATGCATCCGTGTAACAAACAGCAAGCTATAGTCAAAGCACAGAATGACAAAATAGCTCATGTTGCTTAGCTGTGGCTGTCTGCAGCCCCAAATTAATGCCTCTTGCCCCCACATTTCAGGAGTGCTGTAGTTTTAACAAAGAACATGGAAATTCTTCCTTAGAGGAGCTGAGGAAGATGGAAAAGCATATCCTCAGCAAGACATACCATTGCATTGATTCCCTAAAGGCTACTGGTGATAACCACTGGGTTGGTCACATGGCTGTCACTTTGACTCCGGTTTTGTTTCCTCTGCAGATGTCTGGTCTCAGAATACCACAGCTTCAGTGCATGGCATTATATTTGAGGTTGAAGTACCTTTTCCTGTCCCTGAGCCTGATGGGTGTAAGTGCGGCATTAACTGTCCCATTGAAAAAGGCAAGACCTATAACTACTTGAACAAACTGCCAGTGAAGAGGGAATACCCCAGTGTAAGTGACGTTCCTGTCCTAGGCCTTAGACTCTATCCTTTTAGGACGTAAGTAGGTTTCTTACGTGTGTATATATAATAATGCTGTAGCAGGACCCTGAAGAAGGAAGAACTTTTCTGATACTTAGTGATGGTATTGATGGGTATAAGCAAGTCCTCATTTATCCATTTACACAGTATCCTAGGGTGTAGGCTGAGCATAATGATACTTCTATGTTTTTGTCTTCATGAGAATCCTCTATGCTGCTGAAACTCATAAGCACTCTGCAACTTGGTAGTTGGTTTTTGATAATTGTTGTGATCAAAACATTCATCACCCTGCCCCAACATAGTGATGAACTTCTCTGGACTTATCTAGCTTGGTCCTCAGATGCCCGCCACATGGCCCTTGGGGTACAAATGACACTTTGTAAGCCAAGATTGTGCTTTTAATTTTTATATAAACCCACAAACTTTATTCTGTGTTATGGGCGCACACTGCATCCCAGCCTCACACCTGTATATGCCATTGGGCATATATCAGACCACATGAGAGTGCATGGACCAGCCAGTCCAAGACCATTGCCCTTTTTGAAAAAGCACTTCAAACAAAGCACATACTCTTTTGATAGTGAGTTTTGCATCTTTGTTCACAATGCTTGATTAAAAAATGTAAGGGTCAGGGCAGTTAGGCTGTGATAGTCCTATGGAATCAACTTCATGTTGATTTGGGGCAGCAGGGTGGTGCAAGATATAGAGCACTGGACCTGGAGTCAAGAAGAGCTAATGTGACCAGCACAGTTGTATGGCCTAGCAACCAGCTGAATAAAAGAGAGAGACGGGGATGTATTCGATAGTCTGTTTATTACAGAAGCATTTCATACAGAGCTAAGATATAAGAAAATCATAAGGCTTATGTTCCCTATAGCAGAAATTCTTACATAACCAGAATGCAAGGACCCTCCTTTGGAGTCGACCACTCCCTACCCTAGCCCAAGGCTAATTATTCATTAAGACTTCATCCTAGGACCATGTCCAGAGGCACAAACAAACTAGAAGTCACAAATAAGACTTGCTAATTAACCACCCTGAATTTTCCTTAGTTATTCATAGGACCAATGGAGGCATCTACAAACAAGATTATACTCCTCCTGCATATCTGCCTAGTGAACTCATAGAAGAGGGGAGCATTTCCTTAATGGGGCCAGAGGCCCCCTGAAAGTCTAGTCTACTACAAAGAGCTATGTTCAAATCCTGCCCTAGACACTTAATAGCTGTGTGACCCTGGGCAAGCCACATGACCAATTGATTGCCTCAATTTCTTTATCTGTAAAATAAGAGTGATAATAATAGCACCTCCCAGGGTTGTTGTGAGGATTAAATGAGATAATTTAAAAGTACTTAGCCCAGTGTCTGGCACATAGTGATATATAAATATTAGCTATCATCCTCATCCTCATGTCTGAAGTGGGAGAGGAGCAGAGGGTCATGGGGACCTCTGAGGGGGTTGAGTTCTGGTCACCGTTTCATCTTCCCTTATCCTGTTATTTTCTCTAGATAAAGTTGGTGGTGGAGTGGAAGCTTTTGGATGACAAGTCAAATCTTCTGTTTTGCTGGAAGATTCCAATAGAAATTGTAAGCTGATGAGCTGCACTTCACCAATATGTTTGTCTCAGGATGAAGGGGTGAGGGTGGGGAATTGGGTTATTGGGAAACACTGAAACCTGAAACAAACTCAGTGCCATAAGAAGAAGGGGATTTCCATTGTGCTCCTCTATACATCCAGACCCCTGCAAGATCAAGAACTGTGCAGTTATGCTACGTGAGCCCAGAGAGTGCAAGTGTGGACTGTTGTCAGCATTCTCTGCAGCTGACATGGGGAGGGCCCCAGAGGAGGTTAGTTAACCTCAGGAATGGCTGTTTTGAGATATCTAGGAAGTTGGCTTTGGGTCATGGGACTCAGTTCCAAACTGTGGTGATGCAGGGTATTAAATCTCTAAGCTTTTCAACCTAAGTGCCTCGTTGTGAGTCTAACATTCCTAACATCTTGTGTGACCATTCCCTGACCCCAGTTCCTACATCTGTCAGTGCTTGAGTGTCATCTGCCTCCTTCCACCAAAGTGCTCAGTTGCCAGGAGCTCTGGATGGATGGGTGGCTATTGGTCTTAGCTGGTGTCAGATGTTTCTGCTTTAATTCTGCCTTATGTGGCTTTTACTGAACAAATGGATGCTTTTTTTTTTTGCACTAGTTTGTGGTGAATACACAGCAGCACATATCAGCTGAATCTGTCTTTTTTTAACCTCATTAACTTGCAAGTTCTTAATGTACCTGGAAATTCCTTTGAATAAAGTCTTTATGAATCTTGCTTCTTCTGCCAGTTGCTGCTTTTCAGATAAAACGCCATCTGGAGGTTCTGGTTGCACAGGGGTCGTAAAGGAAAGCTTAGAACCTCCAGGGAAAGATAGTTAGGATGGGGAATGACTTTGAGAATGTGCCATGTAAAAGACTGATTGAGAACAATGGGATTTTTTGCTAGAAAACTGGGGGAACATGATAGCTGTCTTTAAATTTTTGAAGTACTGTTTTATGTAAGAGAGATTAGACCAGGATTGGGGAACCTGTGGCCTTGAGGCTGGCCACATGTGGCCTTCTAGGTCCTTGGATGTGGCCTTTTGACTGAGTGCAAGTTTTACAGAACAAATCCTTTTATTAAGGGGATTTGTTCTGTAAAGTTTGGATTCAGCCAAAGGGCTGCATTTGAGGACCTAGAGGGCCTTGAGGCCACACATTCTCCACCCCTGGATTAGACTTTACGTGTTTGGCCCTAGAGGGAAAAACCAATGGCAGTGGGCCTGAGTTTAAAAGAGCAAAATTCAGGCTCACGTCAGAAAATTTTCTTAATAACTAAACAGTCCTAAGAGGTGGTAGGCTTCCCCAATTTATGGTTGAGGAAACTGAGGCAAATACAAGTTAAGTGACTGGCCTGGGTAACATCACAAGTTGTTACTGTTATCTGAGGCTGAATTTGAACTCTGGGCTTCCTGACTCCAGGGCGAGTTATATCCACTGTGCCACTAGCTTCCTCAAAAGTACTCAAGAAATAATACCATAGAAGTATTATCCTTTCTTTCCAAATGAGGAAATTGAGCCTGTTGGCCAAGGCATTTAAGTGCTTGCTTACTGTCTGTGAGGCTCTGTGAACAATGTAGGGGATACAGAGAAAAGCAAACCAGGCTGCTCTCAAGGAGCCCACAACGTGATGGGGGAGACATCTAAGCAAACTAATGTACAAACAAGCTATATACAGGATAAGGAGGAGATAATTAATAGAGGCAAGGCATTAGAATTGAGGCATTGAAAAAGGCTTCCTGTAGAAAGTGGCATTTTAGTAGAGACTTGAAAGAAGCCAGGGAAGCCAAAGGCAGAGATGAGGAGAGAACATCCCAGATATGGGGGACAGTTAGGCAGTGGTGTGCCTTGTTAAAGAAAGACCTGTGTTACTAGATCAAAGAATGTTGGGGGTGGGGGATGCAGAATAGTAAGATGTGAGAGGCCTTGGCCTGTCTTTTAGAAGTCAACCAGAATAATTCTAATTGGTTATATCAGTGCCTGGAAAGGAAATTTCATTGGCCCTCTTCCTTTCATGTCAGCCATTCCCCACCCTTGGTTTTAGATCCCCTATAAGACCACCAGGGGACAGCAGCATGTCAAGAATAGAGTTCCAGCAGTCCTGAGGTTTAGAAGCAGGATGCCCAGATGCCCTCCTTTTGGAGGTTCTGGAAGGAGCTCTCTGTATCCACCCTCTTCATTCAGAGGGAGGGGTCCCAGAGGCAAAATTCTACCAGTGAAGAAAGATTCAATTAATGATTTTGGAAAGTAGTTCAAGTGCATTCAAGAGGCAGGGTGCTAGTATAATACAATACAAAGACTATTAATTTTGGAGTCAGAAAATATGGGTTCAAGTCCTGCCTTTGGTACTAAGTAGCTGGGTACAATGTGTCTTTTGGGTAAGTAATCCAAACTACCTTGGGCTTCCATTTCCCCATTTATAAAATGAAAGGGTTGGGCTAGATGACCTCTGGATTCCTTTCCTCATTATTCTGTGCCCTCGACTGTTTACTAATCTTCCTAGGCTATTTACTGTGAGGCAAGCTGCAATGAGCTAGGGGAGGATCCAAGGGTAAGATTTGTCAGAAAGGTCTCCCTCTGAAACCCCTCTGGGTCATTGAAGCAGTAAGAAACCGAGCCTCTTGCTCTATTTGGATTTTAAAAAAAGGTCAAGCTCTTTCTGAGTCAGAGTTGTTCATTCTCTGCTTCTGTACCAAGCCACGAGACACAGTCATTTTCTCCCTCCCGTACAAATCTCATCCCAAAGAAAGCAAGACTTCCCCTATTTTCAAAGAAAATAAACTGAACCATCCCCTCCCCCTCTTCCCTGAAGTGTCGGAAATTTATATAGGCAAAGAATATGATGGAGCATCTTTTCTATCTGCAATTTGAAAGATGGACACCAGGGGCGTGGAACCAAGATGGCGGCATAGAAGCAACAAGGTTCTGCAGCTCCCGCATAGCCACCTCAAATACCCATAATATGTGACTAAACAAATTTTAGGCTCCAAAACTCACAAAAATACAGAAAAACACATTCCCCCCGAAGGCAGCTCGGCAGGAAGGGCTCATTGCAGCATGCTAGGAATCTAAACCAGCTCAGCCTAAAACTGTAGCTTGGCCCGGGGGCAGCAAGGATGAGCTGCAGGTGGAGCCTTCAGGAGAGTGGATCAGCGGCAGCTGTGGCTGTTTCCAGAATTACCAAGCCATAAGAAACAAGGAATAAGTGAAAGGTCAGTGGAACTCAGCTAAGTTTGGGGGAGAAAAGTGGGTCCGGCTGAACTGCCTCCAGGGCAAGGAAGCAGCAGAAGCTGCGGCCCTGCAGCTGCCTCCATGTGGCTGCTTCAGAGCTCCCGGCCTGCAGACAGCAGGGGAGGCAAGCGATTGTTCAGAGGCTAAGTGCTCTTGTGTTGAACAGCCTGGATCTGGCTCGTGGTCTTGGGTGGTGGTTCTGGGGTGCATTTTCAGTGAGCCAAAGCTGGTGGGGGCTGCAGCAGCCTTCTAATAGCTCTGGTGGCTGCAAAAACCCCAGCGATTTGGGACAGAGCTTTCCCCTCTGGAAACAGAGTTCCACAGAACTAAAAAAAATCAAGTAATTCACTGGCAACATGAGCAGGCAAAGGAAGCAAAGTAAGAACAACAACCGAACTTTAGATTCCTTCTTTGAGGACAAAAAGGATCAAAGTATGGGACGGGAAGAAGACAACACAGTCAGAACTCCCACACCAAAAGCTTCCAAGAAACATGAAGACTTCCTACAAGCCATAGAGTAGCTTAAGAAAGATTTGGGAACCAAATGAGAGAAGTGGAGGAAAAATTGGGCAGAGAAATGAGAATGATGCAAGAAAATCA
Organism: Pseudochirops cupreus; assembly: GCA_028627135.1. NCBI lineage: Eukaryota > Metazoa > Chordata > Mammalia > Diprotodontia > Pseudocheiridae > Pseudochirops > Pseudochirops cupreus. The sequence continues at coordinate 438,001,173 of CM053582.1, forward strand.
TGAAAAGAGAGTCAACAACCTGACTGAAGAAAATAACACCTTAAAAAGTAGATTAACTCAAATGGCAAAAGAAGCCCAAAAAGCCAATGAGAAGAATGCCTTAAAAAGTCGAATTTGCCAGATG
>CM053582.1:438001796-438023871 GCA_028627135.1 Pseudochirops cupreus
AGAGGGGCGAGGGGGAGGACATAGGAGAGAGCATATTGGGGGAGGGGTTATACAGTGGGCTTTTTTGAGGTGTTGGGTTGAAGCGGGCCTCTCACTCCCTCGGGCCCCCTGCCCTCTACTTACCCATCTACAGGGTCTTTGGTCGTCACCAGCCCCGAATCGGGGAATAACCAGACAGAACGCCCGAGGTTGATCAGAGGTTGTTTATTCGTCCACTGCTACATTGCCACGACAACTCTCTCTCACTTCCGTGTGAGCAGCAATTTAAAACAATCAGCAAGCAATCACAACTACATATAACACATATCACCTTATATGGATTAGCCACTCACTATTACAATCTCAAACCATCACTTTATATGGATTATTCAGCACATTACAAGCAGGCTCTGAGCAACACCCATCCCCCCGCCTCCAACATTGGGTAGGGGAAAGATGGGGAGAAAAGTTGTAACTCAAAATCTCATGGAAATGAATGATGTAAACAAGACAATAAATAAATTTATTTTTAAAAAACAAGAAAAAAAAAGAAAGATGGACACCAGATGCAAGATACAGGAGAATCTGGCCTGAGGCTGAGTTGATGATGATGATTCAGGTAAATGTTCTCTTTTTTACAGGGTCATTGTAAATAGTAGTAGTAATAGTAGTAGTGTAATGATAATTGCCATCAATTTAAGGTTTGCAAAGCAATTTACATATGTGATATCAGATTAGATGCTCAAAACAACTCTGAAAAGTGCTACATTTATTATTAGCCACATTTTGCAGACTTCCTGGTTAAATGATTTGCCCATGGTCATGCAACTAGTAGTTGTATGAAATGGAATTCAAACCCATGCCTTCTTGATTCCAGGTCCAGCATTGTATCTTCCATGCACTTCAAAACAGTAACTAATGTTTATATATTGCTTCAGAGTTTGCAAAGTACTTTACATATAGCTCTGAATCTGAGTCTTGTAACAGCCCTGTGAGGTAGGTATAACAGACATGATTAACCCTATTTTACAGGGAACAGATTCAAACATTAAGTGACTGTAGCGCCAATGCAATATTCATAGCACTGACGGCAACTACGAATATGCCAGCATAGTTTTTTTTTTGGAGGGGGGAAGGTAGGGCAGTTGGGGTTAAGTGACTTGCCCAAGGTCACACAGCAGCGTAGTTCTGAATCACAAAATATAACAGACTCCATATATAAGACAGAAGCAAAACATTTATTCAAACACCAGACAGCCAAATCCCAGCAGCAGAAAACTGAATCCATCATATCAGCAAAGAAGTTAATACACCACAACACAGCAGGGAGCAACACCATACCTAACTGTCCCCTTGCCTGGTCCTCCTCCCTACTTTCTAGCTGCTCTGACTCACAGCTTCCTTTGGGCTCTGCTCCACCCATTCAGCAAACTCCTCCCACCACAGGCTCCATGTGATTATATTCAGCCTATGAAGGGGCAAGGAAGATCTTGAAATTCCCTTAAACCTATTAAGGGACAGGGATGATCTTCAAATTCCCAATGCCATTACAGTGACTTAGTGTGTTCTTATAGCTAGTCAGCCTCAGAATCCAAGTTTGAGCCTAGGTCTTCCTCACTCCAAAATCAGTTAACTCACTAACTCTAGCTGACCCCAGATCACTAAATCAGATTATGTTTCTAGCCCATCCAGCAGTCCTCCTCAGTCATTTTGGCAGCCCCCACTTCCGCTTTTTGCTGTAGGCTTAGTAATCAAAATCTAGTCATAGTATTTCTTAAAAGGGGGAAAAAAACTGAGAAAAATTGATACAACGAAAGTCAGAAAATATATGCAATGTGCAATACCTGTGGACCTCACACCTTCATGAAGAGGAGGTTTGGGGGGTGTTTTCTCCTACCTTTTCATTCAAGTCATACTTGATCTTTATAATTTTTATCATATTCACTTTTAATTTCTGATGTGTAGCTGATCTTCCATTTACATTGTTGTAGTCGTTATATATATATATATAGTTTTCTTAGCTCTGCTTCACTTTTTATCAGTTCATGTAGATGTTTCCATGCTTCTCTACATTCATCACACTCATCATTCCTTTTAGCACAGTCATAATCCATTATATTTGTGTGCCATAATTTGTTTAGCTATTCCTCATTGTTGGCCATCTACTTTGTTTCCAATTCTTAGCTATCACAAGAAGTGCTGCTATAGATATTTTGGTGTATATGGGGACTTTCTTATCAGTGGCTTCCTTGGGGTACAAGCCCAGTAAATGGAGACTTGGGTTCAAAGGCTATGAACATTTTAGTTGCTTTATTTACATAATTCTAAATTGCTTTCCAAAATGATTGTACCATTTCACAGCTGCACCAACAATGTATTAGTGTGCTTATCTTTCCACAACTCTTCCAACATTGGGTATTACCATTTTTTGTAATTTTTTCTAATTTGCAGGGTGTGAGGTAAAACCTCAGGGTTATGTTGATTTGCATTTATCTTATTAGCGATTTGGAAAGTGGTTGTAAATACTTTGTACCTCTTCTTTTGAGTACTGTTCATATCCTTAGATTATGGATTGGGGAATGGCATATACACATTATATATAAAATGTCTTATATGTGTATTAATTATATATTATGGATAACAACTTATCAGAGAAATTTCATATAAAGATTTTTTTTCCCCATTTGACCACTTCCCATTTTACCTTAGGTGTATTCATTTTGTTTGTGCTTTTATATATTTTGTAATTGCCTCTAACTCTTTTTTGGCTAAGAATACAAGTCCTATTTGTAGCTGTAAAAGGTATGTGATCTGCTTCTCTTCTAATTTTTTAATAGGCTGATCATTAATATTAAGGATATATATCCATTTAGAATGTATTATGGAATAATGGTCTAAGCTTAGATTTTGCCAGACTTTTCCAACTTTTCCAGCTGTTTTTATCAAATTGGGAACTTTTTCCTGACTAATATATGTTTTCCACTTGATCAATAATGGGTTATTGATTTCCATTTTTTTCTGATTATGCTCCATTGATATATATTTCTCTATTTTTTAACCAATGCCAGATGTTTTGATGAGTGCTGCTTCACAATATAGTTTGAAATCTGAAAGTGTTATTCTCCCTAAACTCTACTTCTTTTCATCATTTTCCTTAATATTCTAGATCTTTTGGTTGTCCAATTGAATTTTATTGTTATCTTTATCAAATTCTATAAAGTATCCTTTGGTAATTTGATAGCTATAGCACTAATAGTGCAAGTTTATTTTGGAAATATTTTAATTTATTTATTATATTTGCATTATATTAGCAATGAGCACTGAATATTCCTCCAGCTACTTAAGTTGTTATTTATTTCTTGAACTTGGTAGTTTAATCTATGCAAGTTTTTTGCTTTCAGTACATAGATTTTTATGCATTTTTTATTATTTGGTATAAGATCTTTTCTGTTATTGCTTTTTGGGTTTCGTTATTATATAAAACACTGTCAAGTTTTGAGGTTTTATTTTGTAGCCTGTAACTTTGATCTCTGTGGATTCTCTAGGATTTTCCAAGTATACCATCAAATTATCAGCAAATAGGGATAGTTTTGTTTCCTCTTTATCTAACTTTATGCTTTTAATTTCTTTCTCTTATTGTTGCTGTTGCTAGCATTTCCAAAATTATATCAAATAATAGTAGGGAAAGTGGGTATTATTGCTTTGCTCCCATATTTATTGGAAAAGTTTCTAATGTACCCCATTACATATGATGTTTGCTTTAGGTTTTAGACATGCTTTTTATGTACTAAACAAGGTCCCTCTATGCTTATACTTTGTACGGTTTTTAGTATAAAAGAGTGCTGTACTTTGTCATAGGCTTTTTCTACACCAATTGAGATAATCATGTGGTTTTGGATGTTTTGGTTTTTAATATGATTAATTATATTGATTATTTTCCTGTTGAACCATCCTTGCATCTCCGGTATAAATCCCCCTTAGTCATAATGAATGATTTCTTGGATAAATCACAGTAGTCCATTTGACAGCATTTTATTTGAAATTTTCGAGTCAATATTCTTTAATGATATTGGCCTATATTTTTCCTTTTGTGTTATATCTTTCCCTGCTTTACATATTAGGATTATATTTGTCTCATAAAAGGATTCTGGTAGTATGCTTGCTTTCTCAATTTCTGAGACTAATTTGTGAAGTACAGGTACAAATTGTTTTTTAAAAGCTAAATAGAATTCTGTGTAAGAAGGGTAAGAAGAGGTTTTTAAATTTATTTCTTTTTTGTTTGTTCCATTATAGTTAGATTTATTCTGTCTGAGACTGGGTTATTTAAAATCTCTATCTGGTCTTCTGATATATTTTATTTTTGAAAGTTTCCTTTTTTGTGTGTGTTCTCAGTTTTGTTAGCATATGACTATGTGTAATATGTTCTGATTATTCATAATATTTCTTGTAGTTTTGTTGTAATTTCATTCTGATCATTTGCTATTCTGTTAATTTGAGTTTTTGCTCTGTTAGTAAATTGGAGCTATGGACTCTCAATAATCCAAAGCTCTAAGGTAGGGTTTACTAGCCTTCATATAGTGTTTTGAGAAGTACAAAGTTGGGTAGGTGGGGAAGACAATGTGATTGATTATTGGGTAAATGGCACCATGGGCGTGGGGACAACATGATTGGTTATATTAAAGAAAGAGGGCCAGCACCCATATGGGGCTAGTAACCACCCTTCTCTGACAATTAAGTAATGTTAATCCACCTGCATCTTATAATTTTTGGTAGTGGATCATAACGACCAGACTTGCTATCTCGTTGGAAGAGATAAAAACTCCCCTTATTACAAAAAGACATGCAAGGATGGACAGTATATCTTTTGGGGATGGTAACAAGTTAACGTGTCGGGCTTAACTAACAGATCTCCAGGAAGTATCCCAGGGGGTTCCAGTATGAGAGATAACAACTTTTATTTTTCCTTTGCTTTAAAAATATATGTATTTTTCCAGTTACATGTAAATTTTTTTTAACATTTGTTTTTTAAAATTTTGAGTTCCAAATTCTCTCTCTTCCTCCCTCCCTAACCCCTATCCTCATTGAGAAGGTAAGCAATTTTATATAAATTATACATGTGCAGTCATGCAAAATGTATTTCCATATTAGCTATGTTGCATAAGAAAACAACCCCCTTTGAACCCAAAAAACCCTAAGAATAAGGAAGATAGTTTTAAAAAAAGTATGCTTCTATCTGCATTCAGACTCTTATCAGTTCTTTCTCTGGAGATGGAAAGTATTTTTCCTTTTTTTTTTTTTTTGCAAATAATTAAATAGTATTTTATTTTCCCCCTAGTTACATGTCAAGAAAGTTTTTAGTATTCATTTTTACAAGATTTTGAGCTCCAAATTTTTCTCACTCCCTCCCCTCCCCTCTCCTGAAATTGATAGGCAATTTGATATTATCTGTACATGTGCTATCGCCCAAAAATATTTCATATTAGTCACAGCTGTGAAAGAAGAAACAAATCAAAAGGAAAAAAAAAGACCACGAGAAACAATAAAATGAAAAAAATATGCTTGGATCTTCACTCAGAGTCAATCAGTTCTTTATCTGGATATGGGTAAAATTTTCCTTCATGATTCCTTTGTGCTTGTCTTGGATCATTGTGTTGCTGAGAAGAGCCAAATCATTCCTAGTTCATCATCATATGATGTTGCTGATACTGTTTACAATGTTTTCCTGGTTCTGCTCATTTCACTTTGCATCAGTTTGTACAAGTCTTTCCAGGTTTTTCTGAAATCTGCCTGTTTATTTATTATTACACAATAATATTCCATTACATTGGCATACCACAGCTTGTTCAGCCATTCCCCAATTGATGGGCATCCCCTCAATTTCCAGTATTTTGCCACCTTAAAAAGGGCTGCTATAAATATTTTTACACGTGTAGGTTCTTTTTCCTTTTTTGTGATCTCTTTGTAATACAGACCAAGTGGTGGTATTGCTGGATTAAAGGGTATGCACAGTTTTGTAACCTTTTAGGGCTAGTTTTAAATTGCTCTCCAGAATAGTTGGATCAGTTCACAACTCTACCAGCAGTGCATTAATTTTCCCATGTCCTCTCCAACATTTGTCACTTCCTTTTTCTGTCATATTAGCCAATCAGACCAGTGTGAGGTAGCACCTCAGAGTTCTTTTAATTTGCATTTCTCTAATCAATAGTGATTTAGAATTTTTTTCATATGACTACAGACAGCTTTGTTATGTAAGTCTGAAAACTCCTTATTTGTGTCCTTTTTGTTGTTCAGTTGTTTCAGTCATGTCCTACTCTTCATGACCCCATTTGGGGTATTCTTGGCAAAGATACCAAAATGATTTACCATTTCCTTCTCCATCTCATTTTACAGATAAGAAAACTTAGGCAAACAGGGTGAAGTAACTTGCCCAAGGTCACACAGCTAGTAAGTGTCTGAGGTCAGATTTGAATTTAAGAAGATGACTCTTCCAACGCTCTAGTCACTGCCCTGCCCATCTGCTCCTTCATATCCTTTGACCATTTATCAATTTTTTGTAAACTAACTTTAAAGTAACACAGAGGGAGAACTAAATTTCTGAGCTCAGTTCAAGGACTTAGAAATGTGGCCACGTAGGCAGACGCAGACTCAATTACAAAATTAATACAGCATAAAATCAGTTTTCTCATTTTACATATATAATCCTACAAACATCCTGCAACTGTAGAATCAGTACAGAGAAATGAGGTAATATTAATTTTGATATTTTTTAGTTCCCTTGTTTTTAATCAGATTAGCTAAAGATTTATCAACTTTAGTAGTCTTCAAAGAACCAGTTTTTAGTTTTATTTATCATTTATATGGGTTTTTTGTTTACAATTGATCTGTTTCTCCAATTTTTAATATCTCCTCTTCTGTGCTTATTTTAGGTTTATTTATCTGTGGCCTTTCTAATTTTTTAAAATGTTAATTCAGTCCATTAATCCTCTCTTCCTCTATATTGTTAATATATGTTTGTAGAGATATGATTTTCCTCAAGGACTATGCTGCCTTCCAGAAATTTTGACCTGCTGTTTTATCATTATCATTTTCTTTTGTATAATTGTTTCTACAATTTGTTCTTTGGCCCATTTGTTATTAGAATTTCATTGTTAGATCTCCATTTGGGTTCTTTGTTTGTGATCCCTAAACCAATTGCTATTTTTATTGTGTTATTGTCTATAAAGGATGCATTATCTATTTTAAAACTATTTCTGCTTTTTTTACATTTGTTTGCTATATCTCTCTGCCCTAGTACACATTATTCCATTCCCTCCTGCATTTTCTGGTGGGTGCAGAGTAGTCTTGTATTATTCAAATTTCCTTTCCTTTGAATTTGAAGGTCTCCCTCCACCCCCCCATGTGATGAACTTTTCTGGAGTCCTGTTCTGTTCTTCTCTGGTCTAGCACCAGGAGTTTAGTGGAGTCACTTCCATAGTCTGGGGTCATCAGGGCCCAGGGTGAGGTGGAGTGGAGTACTGAGCTCTTTTTCAAGACACCTCTGACCCCTTTCCTTCTGTTCCTAGCTCTCCTGCAGAGATCTTTTGCAGCATAGACCACTGCCTCCCAAGCAGGCTTCTGCCCCTGGAGCACTGCCACAGCATTGACTACCTGTCGTAGCCAGAACAAGCTCTGTGTCTTAAAGCCAGGATTTCCTTGGTACTGGAAGGAGAAATCAGGGACTAAAGTGTGAGGAGAGGATGGGGGTGGGGGGGGCCATTGGGTTTTGCTTTGTACTTGCACTTTGGGACTTTAGATCTGGTCTGTGGGAGATGGGGGAAGGGTACTGAATGAGCTCAGTAGAAAAGTCAGTTTGTGGTTGGTTTGTTTTTTCCTTTGCCTTCTTTTGAATTATGAGTGTTCTAAATCATGGTGACAGCTGAAGTTGCTTTATCTTTGGCACATAATTTCTGTTTTAGAGCGATCTGAGAGGTGGGAGGGAGATTAGAGAAAATGTTTAGTGCTCCATTTTGTTGATCATCCTACGTACATTATCTCGTTTAAGCATCACAACAACCCAGGAAGTAGGTTCTCCATTTATTATTATTCCTCCTTTACAGATGAGGAAACTAGATCTCAGAGACTCTAAGTGACTGTCCCCAGGGTCACATGACTAGTGTATACTGAAGACAGGGTCTGTGAAGAGAAGACAGCAGCCAGTGAGAAGGGCACCTTGGGAGAGCCGAGGAATCCAGTGCCTGAGGTGCCAACAGGGGAAGAAGGCATCAGCAGCTCAGAGTTCATCCTCTATCAGACACAGCAACCTTTTTTTTGACCTTTCTACCACCATGTCCTTAGCAAGGTGGAACTGATGCTGACTGAAAAGTGAGACCCCTCCACAATCACCTAGCAAATCCTCAAACGTTGTTTTTTTGCTATGAAATGGGAGCTGATGGGCACTAGATTGGCTGACATGCTAGGCCCTATGGAAAAACTCAACACTTCATAGCCTGCTAAATTGATGATCATAGGACTTATTTGGTCAAGAAACTCCCTCACTATTTAAAAACTGGGAGTCTAGTTTTATCAGTGCCTCAGGAGGCTCTTAGTTCTTTCATAGTTAAAGAACAAAAACCAAAAGCTAAGCAAACCATTTTAAAGAACCTTGATCTACTGAACAAATTCAGAAGCAGAATTTATCACCAAAGGGACATAGTTCAATTAATTTTATTATTTGTTTTTCAAAAAGGTAATGCTAGCAAAAGCTAATATTCTGAAGATGAGTCTGAAGCCATAACTGTTATACAGATTTTTCCCCCAAAGACCATACTGTACTGACTGATATTCTTAATTCTCTTTTGCATAGGCTAATACAAAGAAATGAATTTATATTCACTAACCTCATACCTGCTGACTGTAGGGGGAAGCAGTCTGGAAGTGTTCTGGATCGCTGAGGGCACCTGGGCTGGAATTTAAAATTTATTTCACTTAATCTGCAAAGTGATTAATCCATATGCAGATAACAGATCTGAGTAAATTGGTCTGGGGATAGGACTGTGGTGAGTAGGAGGGGAAATTAGCACAGGGTTTGGGATAACTGTGGATGAGGAATCAGTGTGAGTTTAGGGCTGATCCAAGAATGAAAGTCCTGTGATGATGTGCAGCATCAGATAAGTAACCCCAGATCTCTCAAGGGAAGAAGGAGGTGGTGGGGGAGAGACTGGAGCAAGAGGTAGAGCTGGGGTTATTGTTCAGAGACCAGGGACACCCAGATAAGCTGTTTGGCATTATATTATTCTGGCCTGGGAATGAGAATTGAAGCTCTAAAGTCCTGTTACTGTTACAAATCATTCCCTTCAAAATAATTTTTAGGGTATTGGGGTCTTTTAGGAGGGGCATTTTTTTTCTTAAGGGAGAAAAAGAATTTCTACAGCAAGAACAGCTTAGGGGCTCCATCTTTACAGCCAATTTGAGTTCTGGATTGAGCCTTGTTCATTTACCACTGTCATTTGACAAGGAACTGAATGGTCTGAGTGTTTGTTGCCATGGAAACAGGAAGATGAAAGGCCCATTGCTATGGGAACCTGTCATGATCTCTAAGCCTGGGTTCCAACTCCTAAAGGGAAGGGTTGGGACTTAGAAAATGGGAGTTGTGACAACCCGAAGGAGGGACATTACCTTTAATTATGGGAGTGAGGGCCAAGCCACCCAGATGCCTGTGACTTGGAGGGTAGAAACCATGTGGAGCCTGGGCTATGGGTAAGCTGGCCACAATATCATTGAGCAGGATAAAGGATCATGGCATCATAGGCCTAAGAGAACCTTTACAATTATCTAATCCAGTTTAGAGTGAGGAGAAGATTGGGATAGTCCTGCCTACCCTGGTCTTCAAGACTGATAGGTTGCAGACATCACTTACCTATGCCTCAGACAACCAATTAGAGGGAGCAAGGATAGGCTTAGCCAGTATACCAGGCCAATAGCTTTTTGCCTGCACTCTCCAATCATCTCCATCCTAATAGAAATTAGGATTGTACCCCTGGCTCTTATAGGTCAGTTTACGCTTTAGCTAGCCATGAAACAGGATACCAGAACACCTCCTGTAGTCTCTGCCTCCCCCATACCAGCTTTCTCTTCACTATTGTCTTTCCCCATTAGAATTCTCTCTCAGCTAGTCAGAGAGGGACGTGAGACTCTGAGAATCTCAAGTGTGCAAGAGGAGGAGGGTAGAATTAGCCAATTATCCTGGTAGTCTAGGGAGACACAGACTCACACAATTGGATATGCTATACATACCAATTTGAGTGGAGGAGACCTTAGATCACAAAAGGGCATAGGATCTATCTCCAGGCCAAAGATTTTAACTTTCTTATTTGTTTAGTCGTTTTTCAGTCATGTTTGATTCTTTGTGACCCCATTTTGGGTTTTCTTGGCAAAGATACTGGAGTAATTTGCCATTTCCTTCTCCAGCTCCTTTTACAGATGAGGAAACTGAGGCAAACAGGGGGTTGAGTGACTTGCCCACGGTCACACAGCTAGTATCTGAGGTCAGATTTGAACTCAGGTCTTCCTGACTTCAGGTCCAGTGCTATATCCACTGAGCCACCTAGCTGCCCCTAACTTTCTTATAAACCATGTCAAATATCTATGGAGTAGAATATCAGATCTGAATATCAGATCATGCATCACTCTCATTTATTTCATCCAGCACTCCTCACCCTTGTCTTGACTTCCTCTCTGTGTTGGCATCCTTGCTCTCATCCATCCCCAGATGGCCAGTAGTGCTTCTAGGCTGCTGAGGTTAACATTGGGGATGCCACTCAGAATTTGTACCACAGAAGAAAGCAATTCATTGCTTTCCTAAGTCCTTCAGAAGTAGGATGCTCTTTACATATTTAGTTTAATGGAAGAAATAGCCATGACTGTTGCACCTTTAATTCACTCTAAAAATTACTTCGCAACTTGATATGATGGAAATTTATACTAGGTTGTTTATCTAACTTAATGCCACCTGCCTTTCAAGGAATAACTTACATTTCTATAGCTTTCGGGTTTACAAAGTATTTTTCTTCATCACAACCCAATGAAATAATAATAATTTAGAAATCATTTGTCCCCATTTTGTTGATGAGCAAATAAACAGGAGTTAAGAGGGGTGGCTTGCTCAAGATCACAGAATTAGTAAATGTAAGATCTGTTCAAGAGTTCTTAATCTAGGGTCCATGAGCTTGTTTTGAAAATGTTTTAATAAATGTATCCCAATATAATCAGGCTGTTTTTTTTTTGTAATCTCACATATTTTATTTTATGCATTAAAAACATGATTCTGAAAAGGGATTCATAGATTTCACCAGACTGCCAAAGGGATCCCTGACACAATAAGGGTTAAGAACTCCTGAGCTAAGATTCAAACCTAGGTTTCTTAACTTCAAGTCCACATCTCTTTCTACTATACCACACTGCTTAATTCTATCTCTGGTGGTCCTTCCTCTGCTTAATTTTGTCTCACCTAGGCCCAGAGCTCCGTCAAATGAATCACTAATCCTAAACATTCTGGGTCTTACCAACTGTCCCCTGTTACAACCCTTGACTCCAAAGTAGAATCACAGTACCTGTTAGATTAGTGACAATATTTTGTGGAAGGACATGGTGCTGCCCTGTTCCAGGTAGGCAACTTTTAGCTAACAGGAATCATACCTCTTGGCTCCCAGAACCCAGCAGTCACAAATGTCCACAACTCATCAGCAAAACTGGCATGTCTCCAGCCTGAAGGCTCCTTGGCCCTGGACTCCAGAGGAAACAACTACCCTCCCCCTGCCTCTGGCTGCTGTCTTTCTTCAGTTGAGTGAGTCTCCCAGCCGCCCCAGGCTGTCTCTGGCTCACACTGATGGCTCTGCAGCTTTAGTTTGCCTCAGGTTGCCTTGCTAGCTACTAAAAAAGGAAGACAATCTTCTTTTTCTCAGGCGCCTCCTCCTTCTTGCTAGTGCAATGGATCTTTGAAGACAGCAACAGATATCTCCATGGTCCATGGCCCCTGGCCACAGCCTGCCAGCCCCCTCCTAGCCCAGCAGGAATGGGACATGGCTGTGAAGGGCACCTTCATCTTTCTGCTTGATCTTTTTTTTTTAATTTCCTCTTATTTTGTTTTCTCAATTATATGTGAAAAAATTTTAACATTCATTTTTTAACATTTTAAGTTCCAAATTCTCTCCCTCCCCCCTCCTTGAGAGGGCAAGCAATTTGATACATGCATGGGCAGCGAGGTAGTGCAGTGGATAGAGCACCGGGCCTAGAGTCAGGAAGAGTTCAAATCTGGCTTCAGACACTAGCTGTGCAACCCTGGGCAAGTCACCCCTGTTTGCCTTAGTTTCCTCATGTGTAAAATAAGCTGGAGAAGGAAATGGCAGACCACTTCAATATCTTTGCCAAGAAAATCCCAAATGGGGTCAGTCTGAAAGAGTAGGACATGACTAAAAGCCAACTGAACTGAAGTACATTGCAGTGATGCAAAACCCACCTCCATAGTAGCCATGTTGCAAAAGACTAGAAGAAACAAAAACAAAGCTTAAAAATGCTTCTGTCTGTATGCCAACTCCTTCAGTTCTTTCTTTGGAAGTGGGTAGCTTAAAAATTGTCTTGGACCATTGTATAGCTGAGACTAGCTGAATCATTCACAGTTGATCATAGGGGTGGGCAGAGCCAAGATGATGGAGTAGAAACAGTGCTTAGCTGAGTACTCTCAACATTCCCCTCCAAACGACTTTAAAAATAATGTCTCAAGTCAAATTCTGGAGTGGCACAGCCAACAAAAGATCAGAGAGACACTTTCTTCCAGCCCAAGACAACTTAGGAGTTCAGAAAGAGAGATCTGAGACATGGGGGTAGAAGCTGGCCTTGAGTCCATGTGGATGAAACACCAGTGGTGGTAATGGGATGCTGGGGTGCCTTTGCAACTTTGTTTGTAATGTAACTTCAGTCTGTAAAAAGCTCACTTGTGTTCGAGTACCTATGTATGTAACATCAGTATATAATAAGTCCGTGCAATTAAGTTGTAAAAGTCACACTTTCCCCCAGCCATAAAGCATTAACTCTGTCTCTTCCCTTCCCCCAGCCTAAGAGTGTTTTTCCCTGAAACCATTAACTCTATAACTATCCTTGCTTGGTGTAATAACAAGCCATACCTATGAATCCTTCAAAAGCATTCTATAAACAAATCCTTAGTTAGAGAAATGTATACCTCCTTTGTTCTAGTGGCCAGCTGCAAACTATGAATCCTTCAATGCATTATCGGTAAGATAATTCCTCACAATCAGATACATCCTGAATCCCCAATTAGGCCAGATTCCCAACATCCATCTTGTCAAAAAGGACTTTGATGGCTGACAGACTGGGTATCTCTCAGTCAAAATTGACTGCTGGCTGACTTTGGGACATTTTAAGGCAAAAACCACACCTCCTGGTGCCCCCCCCCCTCAGGCTTTCTCCCAGTGGATTATGGGTAATATGCCTGTGCAGTTGATATAAAAAGTACATGTCCCTTTAAGCACTGACCACTCCTTAACTCCTCCCAAATCCCTCCTTTGCATACCTAGTTAGCATAATTGATATCAGATTTATGGTTTTATTACTATATAATCAGTATCCCTAATTCTTGCAGGTTGCAGGCTTTTTCTGACACCTCCCTGCCCACTGAAAAGCGTAATAAACTTTTACAAACCTGCCAAGATTGCTTGGGCCTGGTAATTCTTTCAGCCTAAAAGAACCTCCAAGGATTTCCTAGAAATCCATCTCCCTCTCACCCTCTTCAGTGGGACTAGGTGGTGGCAGGCAACAGAAGCAGCAACAGCTTCAGGAGCTCCCAAGCCAGAGGTAATACAGTATTGACCTGGTAACTGACCACAAAGGGAACACAGAAAGGTTCACAAGGGACTCCTGTGCTAACTTTTTGCAGAACCAGATGCTGTTTGGCAACTCCATTGCTTGTAATCACTTCTGGGTGAATTTAAGGGCAGAGAGGAGCACTTTTGGTCCAGAGCAGTGGTTCTCAACCTTCCTAATGCCGCGATGCTTTAATACTTGTATGTGGGTGTATCTGCATGTGGGCACACCTGCCTGGAGACGGATAGAGGAGCAGTGTCTCGGTTCCTAAGACCATCAGAAATATGTGTTTTCCAATGGTCTTAGGCGACCCCTGTGAGAGGGTCATTAGACCCCCTAAAGAGGTTGTGGCCCACAGGTTGAGAACTGCTGGTCTTGAGGGAGTGGAAGCCCTAAGGGGGCAGAATCACTTCTGATCTCAAGAGATCAGGGACCCTTCCTGGGTAAGGACCAGAGTACAGACCAAGAGAGCAGTGACCATAACTCTCCCCAGATCACACCACCTTGGAAGCACCAAAACCTTCCAAATCCCTAGAGATAGCTCTAAAAATAGCAGTGAAAAAAACCCTGAAGCTTGAAACAATTCCCCTCCCTCTCCCAACCCCCATTCAAGTAATAGAGTCTAGCATTAACATATCATTCCAGATCAAGAAATAGGGTGGAAAAACAGGCAAACAACAATGACAGAAGAACCTGGCCACAAAAAGCTACTATGATGACAAGGAAGATCAAGACACAAACTCAGAAGAAGACAATGAAGTCAAAACATCTACAAGCAAAGCCTTGAAGAAGAATGTGAATTGGACACAAGCCCAACAAGAATTCCTGGTAGAGCTTAAAAATATTTTCAAAAGCAAATAAGAGTTGTAGAGCAAAAATTAGTCAAAGAAATGAAAGCAAAGGACGAAAATTATGAAAAGACAATTAACAGTTTGGTAAAGAGGCAGCAAAAATATTGAAGAAAACGATACCTTAAAATAAAGAATTAAATTAAAATAAAGAATTGACCAAATGGAAAAAGAAGTACAAAAGCTCACTGAAGAAAATAATTCCTTAAAAGTTAAAATTGGTCAAGTGGAAGGCAGTGACTCCTTCTACTTGCCCAATATCTCATTGGAAAAACAATTACCCTGGAAAATAGATCAAAGAGGTCATTTTTAAAATGACTGGATTATCTGAAAGCCACAATAAAAAAAAAGAGCCTAGAACTTATATTTCAAGAAATTATCAAGGAAAACTGTCCTGATATCCTGAGAGGGCAAAGTAAAAATTGGAAAAAAAAAATTCCCCTGATCACCTCCTGAAAGAGATCCCAAAATGAAAACTCCCAGGAATGTTATAGTCAAATTCCAGAGCTCTCAGGTCAAGGAGAAAATATTGTAAGCAGTCAGAAAGAAACCATTCAAATATTGTGGAGCCACAGTAAGGATTACCCAAGATTTGGCATCTACCACATTAAAGAAGTGGAGGGAGGGCTTGAACTAAAATATGACAGAAGGCAAAGGAGCTAGGATTGCAACCAATAACCTACTTGGCAAAACTGAGTATAATCCTTCAGGGGGAAAATGAATATTTGATGAAAGAGAGGGCTTTCAAGCATTTTTGATGAAAAGACCAGTGACTAGGACTTTTGAATATAAGACTCAAGAGAAGAATAAAAAAAAGTAAACATGAAAGAGTATTCATAAAGGACTCAGTACAATTAAATTGTTTACATTCCTATATGGGAAGATGATATATGTAACTCCTAAGAACTTTATCATTATTAGGACAGTTAGAGAAAGTATGCATACATAGAAGGCACAGGGGTGGGTTGACTATGATGGCATAATATCAAAAAAATAAAAGTAAGGGGTGAGAGAGGCATGCATGGGGAGAAAGGGGAAGGGAGATATAGAATGGAGTAAATTATCTCACATAAGAGAGGTACAAAAGGAAAAGCATTCGCAGTGGTAGTGAAATTGGGGGTGTCTGGGCAATGCTTGAACCTCAGTCACATCTAAATTGATTCAAAGAGGGAAAAGATAGATAGATAGACAGATAGATAGATGTTCAACTGGTAATAGAGACCTTAAAAACTAGTTGAAATAATTAACAGTTTCAGCAAAGTTGCAGGATATAAAATAAACCCTCATAAGTCATTAGCCTTTCTATGTACTACTAACAAAACCCAGCTGGAAGAGATAGGAAGAGAAATTCCATTTTAAAACAATTCAGAACATATAAAATACTTAGGAGCCTACTGCCAAGACATCCCCTTGATTTCTAATTCTTTGCCACCAAAAAAAGAACTGCTATAAATATTTTTAAGGCTCCTTTCCCTTTGATTTCTTTAGGAATCAATGAGTATGCACAGTTTTATAGCCCTTTTGGCATAGTTACAAATTGTTCCCCAGAATGGTTGGACTAGTTTCACAACTCCTCCAGCAGTGCTTTAGTGTCCCAGTTTTTCCACATTCCCTCCAGCATTTGCCATTTTCTCTCTCTGTCATGTTAGCCAATCTGATAGGTGTGAGGGGGTATCTTTGTGGGCGTATCAACAATGCAGTGGTTGTTAGTTTGCATTTATCTAATCAGTAGTTTTTTGTGCATTTTTTCATATGGCTATTGATCGCTTTGATTTCTTCTTCTGAAAACTGCCTGTTCATATCTTATGACCATTTATCAAGTGGGAGAATGGCTCTTATTTTTATAAATTGGGCCCAGTTCCCTACATATTTGAGAAATTAGGCCTTCATCAGAGAAGCTTGCTATAAAAATTTCCCTCTGTTTTCTGCTTTCCTTCTAATCTTGACTGCATTAGTTTTGTTTGTGCAAAATCTCTTTAATTTCATGTAATTAAAATTATTTATCTTACTTCCCATAATCTTCTCTATCTCTTGTTTTGTCATAAATTCTTTCCTTACTCATAGATCTGACAGGTAAGATAGTCCACGCTCCCCTAAGTTGTTTACGGTCTCACCCTTTATGTTTAAATCGTGTATCCATGTTGATCTTATCTTTGGTATGTAGTGGGAGATGCTGGTCTATGCCTAGTTTCTGCCAAATTGCGTTCCAGTTTCCCCAGCAATTTTTATCCAGTGGTGAGTTCTTATTGCAAAACGTTAGATCTTCGTGTTTATCAAACGCTTGATTGCTACGATCATGTGCTGTTATGCAATATGTACTTAATCGGTTCCGCTGATCCGCCACTCTATTTCTTGGCCAGCACCGGATTGTTCTGATGATCACCACTTTGTAACATGGTTTGAAATCTGCAACTGCCAGACCACCTTCCTTAACCTTTTTTATTGATTCCCTCGCTGTTCTTGAGTTTTTGATCTTCCAGATGAATTATTACTATTTTTCTAGCTCTATAAAATATTCCTTTGGCAGTTTAATTGGTACGGCACTGAATAAGTAGATTAATGTGGGTACAATTGTCATTTTTATTATATTGACTCAGCCTTTTTGTTGTTGAATTGTTTCAGTCGTGTCCAACTCTTCATGACCACATTTCAGATTTTCTTGGCAAATATACTGTAATGGTATGCCATTTCATTCTCCAGTTCATGTTATAGATGAGGAAACTGAGGCAAACAAGATTAAGTGACTTGCCCAGGGTCACACAGCTAATATATGCCTGAGGCCGTATTTGAATTAATAAAGATGAGTCTTTCTGGTTGCGAGCCTGACACTGTATCACTGTACCACCTAGTTACCCATGAGCAATTAATGTTTCTTCAATTATTTAGATCTGTCTTTATTTGTATGAAATGTGTTTTGCAATTGTGTTCGCATAATCCCTGGGTTTATCTTGGTGGGCAGACACCCATATATTTTATATTGTCTGCAGTTACTGTAAATGAAATTTCTCTCTCTACCTCTTCCCACTATGTCTTATTGATAGTATATAGCAGCGGTCCTCAACCTGTGGGTTGTGACACCTTTGGGGGTCGAATGACCCTTTCACAGGGGTCGCCTAAGACCATCGGGAAACACATATTTCCGATGGTCTCAGGAAACTAGACACCGCTTCTCTATCCGTCTCCAGGTGGGTCTGCCCACACACAGATGCACCCACATACGAGTGTTAAAGGGGCGTGGCATTAGGAAGGTCGAGAACCACTGGTATATAGAAATGCTGATGAATTATATGGGTTTATTTTATACCCTGTAACTTCGTTGGAGTGGTTACTTCAGCTAGTTTTTTAGTTGATTCTCTCAGATTCTCTAAGTATAGTATCATATCATCCACGAAGAGTGATAATTTTGTTTCCTCACTGCCTATTCTAATTCCTTCCATTTCTTTTTCTCCTCTTATTGCTATAGTTAGTATTTCTGGTACATCATTAAATAATAGTGGTGACAATGGGCCCCTTTGCTTCACCCCTGACCTCACTGGGAAGGCTTCAAGTTTATCTCTATTGCAGATCATCTTTATTCTTGATTTTTAGATAGATGATATTTTTCATTTTAAGGAAAGCTCCATTTATTCCTCAGCTTTCTAGTGATCTTATTAGGAATGAATCTTATATTTTGTCAAAAGCTTTTCCTGCATCTATTTAGATAATCATTAATTTTTGTTGTTTTTGTTATTTACATGATCAATTATCCTGATAGTTTTCCTAATATTGAACCAGCCCTGCATTCCCAGTATAAATCACATCTGGTCATAGTATATGACTTTTGTGATATATTGCTGTAATCTCTTCGCTAGAATTTTATTTAAATATTTTTGCATTGTCCAAAGGACTCAGGATGGAAAATTCTGTCCATATCCAGAGAAAGAACTAATGGAGTCTGAATGCACTTCAAGGCATGTATTACTTTTACTTTCTTTATCTTTGTGGGGGTATCAACAATGCAGTATTCACAATGCCTACAGTAACTATAAGTATGCTGATATGGTTATTAATCACAAAATGTAACAGGCTCTCTACATGGGAAATATAGCTAGAACATTTATTCAAATACCAGAAAACTGAGTCCCCAAACCAGAAAGTCAAAGCCATCACAGTAGTTATGAAGTTGGCACATGTAGTGAATGTAGTAAACACCTACATTCTCAAGCCTTCAAACAGGACAGGCTATCTCAGGCAAAGATCCTCCTCCCCTCACTCATGGCAACTGCTCAGCGTCCATGCAGCTTGCTCCCAGAAGCAAAGATCCTCCTCTCCTCACTCATGGCAACTGCTCAGCATCCAGGCAGCTTTCTCCCAGCACCTCCAGCCCCCCCATAGTTCCTATCCCTGGCAGTCCTCAGCAGGAGTCCTTAGCAGAGATTCTGGTTGGCTCATCAAAAGGAGTTGGTACCACAATTGCAGCCACTGCTGCTGCTTCCAGTCACCACCGCACGGACTCTAGCTTGGCTCCAGCTTTTTCTTGCTCCACCCCTTCCTGCTACAACAGCAAGTTCAAAGGGCATGGAAGATCTTCAAATCCCATTATCATTACAGTGGGGGGTCTGTTTCTTCTTTTACAACATGAAGAATATGGAAATATGTCTTATCTGATTGTATGTGTGTAAACCATATCAAATTGCCTGCTGTTTTTTTTGGAGGGGGGAAGAAAGAGAGGAAAGGAGAAACATTTGGAACTCAATTAAAAAAATTTTTTTTAAATTAATGTTGTGTTCTATTTTCTCTTTTGTTAATATGGACAATTAAAATTTTTGTAACTATTCATCCATTTCACTTAGATTGTCAGTTTTATTGGCATATGAATGGGCAAAATAGCTCTTAATTGCTTTAATTTCATCTTCATTGGTGGTGAATTCACCCCTTTCATTTTTGATACTGGTAATTTGGTTTTCCTCTTTCTTTTTATAAAAATCGAATTGACCAATGTTTAGCAATTTTATTGGCTTTTTAATAAAACCAGCTCCTAGTTTTATTTATTAGTTCAAAGACTTTCTTACTTTCAGTTTTATTAATCTCTCCTTTGATTTTTGGAATTTCCAGTTTGGTGTTTAATTGGGGATTTTAAATTTGTTCTTTGGCTAGTTTTTAAAAATTGCAAACCCAGTTCATTGATCATCTATTTTATTGAAGTATTCATTAAGAGGCATAAATTTTCCCCTCAGTACTGCTTTGGCTTCATCCCACATATTTTGGAATGTTGTCTTATTGTTGTCATTCTCTTTAATGAAATAATTGATTGTTCTTAAGATTTGTTCTTTGACCCACTCATTCTTTAGGATTAGATTATTTAATTTATAATTAACTTTTATTCTCTTAAATGTAATTTTTATTGCATTATGATCTAAAAATGATATATTTAATATTTCTATATTTCTGATTTTGATTGTGAGGTTTTTATGGTCTAATACAAGGCCAACTTTTTTTTTTTAACATGGCCATGTACAGCTGAGAAAAAGTTATGCTCCTTTCTATTCCCATTCAATTTTTTCCAGAGGTTTATCAGATCTAATTTTTCTAAAATTCTATTCATCTCCTTGACTTCTTTTTAAAAAATCTATTTTATGGTTAGATTTATCCATTTCTGAGAAGGAAAAGTTGAAGTCTCCCTATAGTAGTTTTACCACCTATTTCCTCCTGTAATTAATTTAACTTTTCCTTTTAGAATTTGGATGATATGCCATTTGATACATATATATTTAGTATTACTTCCTTTTAACAAGATGTAGTTTCTCTGTTTATCCCTTTCACTTAGGTCTATTTTTGTTTTGCTTTGTCTGAGATCATGATTGCTACTCCCTGCCCTTTTATTTTTTTACTTCAGCTGAAGCATAATAGTTTGCTCCATTTCCTTATTTTTCTCTGTATGTGTCTCTCTGTTTCAAGTGGTTTTTTTTTTTTTGTGAACAACGTATTTTTGGATTCTAGTTTCTAATCCATTCTACTATCATCTTCCATTTTATGGGTGAGTTCATCTCATTCATATTCATAGTTATTATAACTAACTGTGCATTTCCCTCCATCCTATTTTCTTCTATTTATCCTTCTCTCTCTGTTTTTGTTCTCTCTCTTCTCTAAAGTGTATTTTGCTTCTGATCATGGCCTTTTATCTGCCCTCCCTTTTATAACCACCCCACACCCCTCTGTCCCTTTCCTCTCCTATTTCCCTATTGGGTAAGATAGATTTCTATACTCAACTGAATATGTATTTTATTCCCTCTTTGAGCCAATTCCTATGACAGTAAGATTCAAGAGCTGCCCACCTCTCTCATTTCCCCCTCCACTGTACAAGCTCTTCCTTTTGTACCTCTTTTTTTGTTTGTTTTTCTTTTTGGAGGGGAGAAGGCAGGGCAATTGGGGTTAAGTGACTTGCCCGAGGTCACACAGCTAGTAAGTGTTAGGTGTCTGAGGCTGGATTTTAACTCAGGTCCTCCACCCAGGGCTGGTGCTCTATTGACTGTGCCACCTAGTTGCCCCTGTACCTCTTTTATGTGAGATAATTTTCTCCATTCTGGCTCTCCCTTCCATCTTTTCCTAGTACATCCCTACTTCTCATTCCTTAATTTTATTTTATTTTTTGGATATCATCCTATCATAGTCAACTCACACCTATGCCCTCTGTCTACGTGTACTCTTTCTAACTGCCCTAATAATGATAAAATTCTTACGAGATACAAGTATCGTCTTCCTATATAGGAATATACAGACAGTTCTCATTTTATATAAATTCACATTAAATAAATTCAATTTTGCATAAAGAATTTTGAAATTAATCTGCATTCTAAAAAAAAAATTATGTTAACTTTACTGTATTTCTCTCTCTCTCTCTACTGCTGCCCCTCAGTCCAGAGCTCCATGGCTTCCTGCTACCCTCCAAAAAAAAAACCCTAAAAATAAAAACAAAAACACTTACTTAAAAAAAACCTTCCAAGTGAAATCAGAAGAATCTATTTAGACAGACCTCCACCACCAGCACCAGATAGTGGCTTGGCTTGAGACCTCTGGTGCCAAGAAAGAAGACCTTTGCTTTCTTCCTTCCACCTGCCTATGGGGTCAGCCCCATGTTTCTCTCTTCAGTCCTCTGTGTTCTGGTACTACGTGTCTGTCCCAGCCCTGAGTATTCCTCCTCCTGCTCTCTGTTCTCCGTCCCCAACTTCCACAGGTGCACGTCTGTAACGATACTGGGATTTGAAGGTCTTCCATGCCCCTTGAGCTTGCTGACATAGCAGGAAGGGGTGGAGCAAGAGAACGCTGGAACCAAGCTAGTCTCCATGCGGTGCTGACTGGAAGCGGCGTCAGAGGCAGTGGCTGCAGTTGCGAACTCCTTTTGCTTTGAGCAGGGC
>CM053582.1:438024371-438083463 GCA_028627135.1 Pseudochirops cupreus
TTCCACAGGAAGCCTATCCCAACACTGCTTAATTCTAGTGCCTTCTCTCTGTTAATCGTTTCCTGTTTATCCAGTGTATAGCTTGTTTGCACATAGTTGTCATTGTGTTGTCTCCACCATTTATCATGAGCTACATGGGTGCAGGAAGTATTTTCTCTTTTTGTATCCTCAGCTATTCTCTGCCTCAATTCTTATTAAACCTTAATCAGGGAATGGGTGTTGCCTCAGTCAAACTGAGACCGGTTAAAGACCTTAGCTTGAGAAGGCCAAGGTCCCTCACTGCATCATGGTTCATCTCCAGTTGTCCTGATCCATATCTTGCCACGGGACCCAGATGGAAGAGGAGGAAAAAGTGAGGCTGGTGACTTTGCACAGCCCTCCCTCACTTAAATCCAATGCACTTGTATGTCATGGAATCCTGATGTCATGGTCTTTTTAGAGAACAAAGGATCAACAACACCAACAGCACAGTGGCTGGCATATAGGTGGTGATTAATAAATGTTTATTGACTGATTGAAGAAAACTTGAATTCACATATTGCTACAGACACTTATTAACTGTGCTACTGTAGGTAAGTCACTTGACCTTTGTCTGTCTCACTTTACTCACCTGTAAAATGGGAATGATAACACCTCCCAGGGTTTTTGTGAGGATAAAATGAGATATTTGTAAAGCACTTTGCAAAATCTGAACTCACCATGTAAATCCTAATTATTATTAGCAATATGATACCATGTAATTTATAATTAGATAAGTATACTTATATTGGTCATGTTGTCTCTTTTTTTTTTTTAACTAATGAGGATATACCATAAAAAAAATGTGGAGATTTTCGCTTTTTTCTGCTTCTCTTTGTAATTCCTCTCTTATTTGTAATGGGTTGCAGCCTGTTTACTGATACAACATGAACCAAATACAAGATAAAATGAGTTGGAATTGCAAAGTTAAGAAGAGCTTACAGGTGGGAGCAAGGGGATTGGGTCTCTGATAGGAGTCTTGTGGATCCCCCTATTTAACAAGCAAAAATGGCTGAGCTGTGCTTTGCAGAGTGTCAGCAGACACTGTTGTGGTGATAACAGGGATTAATTTTCAGCAGGGCTGAGATGAAAAGGCGATGTTCTTAAGCTTAATCACTGCTTCCAGCCTCCTGCTACAGTCTTGAATGACTCCTGTCTAGTGAAGCATTGTGCCGTGGCCCTTAGATATCTTATTCTTCATTTGCCTCGATGGTTGAGACCCCAGATGACTCACTTAAAGGATCATAGGGATGTAATTTGACAGCTGAAAGGGACCTTAGAAGCTATTGGATTCACCCCCTACAATTTTACAAGCAAGAAAACTGATTGCCCAAGGTCACATAGCTAGGAAGTGTCTGAGACAAAAATTGAACCTAGATTTTCCTGACTTGAATTGCAGTTCTCTCTCCATTGCTGCACATTGTCTTCAAAAAGCAGGTGCTGATGCTGGAGAGTCACTCCCTAATCAATTGTTGTCAAGCACAGTAGTGGTTTTAGTGACCCATGGAACCTCAGGACCCAGGGGCTAGAAACTGTGGTTCTGTTTAAAGAAAGAATGGAAAAGAAGAGCTTGCAGCCAAGACAATCTCCTGGTGACTGAGCAAAGCCCACCTCTTAATTAGAGACCTTCTAGGACAAATGATAAAATGCCTGTCACCATGAATCAGACAATATGGAATCATGGATAGAGAGCTGAAATCAGAGTCAGCAAAAGTTAGGTTCAAATAGGTCTCAGGTATTCTCTAGCTATGTGATCTTGGGCAACCTTTCTGTGCCTCAATTTTCTGGCTTGTAAAATTGTAAAGGATAGACTCAGTGGCCTCTAAGGTCCCTTCCAGCTATCAAATTATGTTTCAATGATCCTATGAGTGAGACATCTGGGGTTTCAAGCACTGAGGCAGAAGAGGAACAAGATACCTGAGGACCAAGGCACTTGACTAGTGCTTTTCCTGGGTCTCCAAAGGAGGTCAGTTCTTCGTTATTCATTCTCAAAGAGAAATCAGGAAGGTGATGTCTTGACTTGTGAATGAATTGGATTTAAGTGAGGCAGAGCTGTGCAAAGTCATCAGCCCCACTCTCTCCTCCAGAGTCATCAGAGTCCCAAAGGAGGCTAGTGAGGACTAGGTGAGGGTGTTAGATTGATCTGTAATAGAGGAGGAGATCGTCCCCAAAGCTGTGAAAGACAGAGAGGAAAAGTCAGAGACTAACATCCCCAGGCTCTCTTATCTCACTCTTGGTAAAGTTTCTTCTCTCTTCACAAACTCCCAGACTAATCACCTGCACCAGACAAGCTCTTTCTGCTTGCAAATTACAATCTGGCAGCCCTAAGTGCAGCATCTGAAGCTGTTGTTTGTCACGAGAAACAGAATTCTTGTTTATTTTGGTAAATTAATTGCTGGCAAGAGGGCCCTACCACTATCTCACCAAAATGAGAATGAAAGAAAGTGGCAGGTGGTGGGCAACTGAGGGATTAATCTGAGCTAAACTTCCTTGCTAGCAAGAAAAATGGACAATTACTGATGTCTAGGGGGTCCAAAAAAATGTGAAAAGGACCTGTATGTATGACTGAGCACCTGAACAACAAACTACCTGCCTGCCATTTGCAAAGGTTCAAACAGCCAATCAAACCAAATGTTCATTCTTGTGATCTGTGACAACATCTGCACCCCCTCTCTGAGGTCCTCTCTGAGGACCCCAACTATCTTCTCTAAAGTTGTAAATTAGGAATCAGAAGATTTGACTTCCAATTTTGATACTTTCTCGCTGTGTGACCCCCAAGCAACTCACATCCTTTCTCTGAATCTGTTTCCTTATCTGTGGCTCAGTGGATAAAGCACCAGCGTTGGAGTCAGAAAGACCTGAGTTCAGATCTGGCCTCAGACTTTACAAGCTATGTGACCTTGAGCAAGTCACTTAACCTTGTTTGCCTCAGTTTCCTCATCTATAAAATAAGCTGGAGAAGGAAATGGCAAACACCACCCTAGTATCTTTGCCAAGAACACCCCAAATGAGGTCACAAAGTTGGACATGACTGAAAAACAACTAAACAACAACAAAATGAAAGTAATAACCTGGCTCTCAGAGTTGTGAAAAAAGCATTTCAGAAACTAGGTGCAAATTAGGTTAGCACCCAGCACCCCGAGCGAAAAGATCCCAAAGCTCTCCGATCATCTTCACTCCTTTAGCAGCAGCTGCCCCAGGTGATAGGCCCTCTGTTCCCAAAGGGGACCTTTCTGTCCTGAGTGTTCAGATACAGAACTGAGAGATGAGCTGAGAGAGGTCTAGATCACTAGGCAGGTTCCGTCTACAATGCTGGGAGAATTACTTGGGACAAGCAATAATTTTTGATATAGTTTCATTTTGTGACAGTCATGGTCATATATTTGTGCTTCCACTGACACTAGACTGACCCCAAATGATTGACCTTGACCACATGAAACTGGATTCAGCTGGTTTCCTATTTTTGGTTAGTTCTCTGTGAGCTGCATACTGGGTTTCATGCCACATGCGTGTTTCGTTTCTCTCTTCAGTTATGTTTTGAATCTTATGGTTTTAAAGAATGGGTATCAATTACTCCAACAAAACCTGTAAAAAGAACTTCTCAATGATTAAGTGATATTGCAGCAAATGTTGCTGGGAGAGTCAAGAATTTCAAGAATTATTCAAGCCCACAATGGATCAGGATCAGTTGCATTGAAACATGAAGGAAAATTTGGTCAACACCCAAAAACAGTTCCAAGAACTGGAAAACACAGCAGCTTCTTGTTGTTTAGTCATTTTCAGTCATATCTGACTCTTTGTGACTCCATTTGGGGTTTTCTTGGCAAAGATATTGGAGTGGTTTGCCATTTCCTTCTCCAGCTCATTTTACAGATGAGGAAACTGAGGTCAACACCGTTAGGTGATTTGCCTAGGGTCACACAGTTAGTGTCTGAAGTCAGACTTGAACTCAGGAAGGTGAGTCTTCCTGACTCAAGGCCTGGCACTCTATCCACTGTGCCACCTAGCTGCCCAACCAGCAGGTAGAGTAGTGGTTAATTGATTCCTCCAAAATATGGCATAGGCTTCTTAAAGTTGGGAGAATAGGAAGATTGGTTGAAAACAAAAACACCCTCACATTTACGTAGTGCTTTAAGGTTTGTGGAATGCCTTACAAATAATGATT
Source organism: Pseudochirops cupreus (assembly GCA_028627135.1). Classification (NCBI taxonomy): domain Eukaryota; kingdom Metazoa; phylum Chordata; class Mammalia; order Diprotodontia; family Pseudocheiridae; genus Pseudochirops; species Pseudochirops cupreus. The sequence continues at coordinate 438,028,555 of CM053582.1, forward strand.
CTCAGGACATCTTTTTTCTTTTTTGTTGTTGTTGAGGCAATTAGGATTAAGTGACTTGCCCAGGGTCACACAACTAGGAAGTGTCAAGTGTCCGAGGTCAGATCTTACCATTTTACAGATGTGGAAAGAAGGTAGATGAGCAGTCCTGAAAAATGCTTGGCAAACTCTCACACCAGAGATGCTTATCTACTTAGCAGGCCATGTGCTAAGTGCAAGGGATATATAAAAACAAGCAAAAAAGCATTGGAAGACTTCCCCTGGTGGAATGGGCACATTTTGTTCCAATGGCCATGTAGGCAGCTGTGGAACACTTAGAACTTGGTCAGATATTGAAGACCGCAAGGTCATTCACTGCATCCCAGGCATTCACCCATTGTCCTGACTTTTGTCTTGCCACTGGACTCTAGTGGTTCTGGAAGAGAGAGTGAGGCTCGTGAGCTTTGTGCAGCTCTGCCTCACTTAATGACAATTCATGAGCAAGTTAAGACATCACTCATCATCCACTATTTAACCCCAACATTGTGATGTCATTGGTCTTCTTAAATGAAAACAAAGGATAAACAACAAAAGATGATAAAACAGAGTCAAACAGAAGTTTAATAACTGATCCAGGGTCACACAGCTAGTACGTCTCTGGGGCAAAATCCAAACTCAGATGTTTCTGATTCCAAATGCAGTGCTCTATCCACTGTGCCACCTCGCTGCCTCAAAAGACAGAAATTCCCAAATAGAAAAGACTGCAATATGGACTTGTACCCTATTTCATGTCAGGAAAGACTAAGAAATTTATCTAAGAGATAGAAGTAAACACCCTCCAATAGCTTGGGAGCTCATTTGATTTAAACCCCACTGAAGAACCTATAGGCTATATTCAAGGCTAAATGGAAAAAAATGAATTATTACCGAAAGAAATGCTAAATGTGATAAATCTGTTTTTATGATGAAATAAAGGATATGTGTCAAAATCTTGGGAACTCAGTGCTAATTCATGTAAAACAAGTGATTTCACTAAAAGGACATTGCATAGTAGAAGTTTTAATGATTTATGTAAAAAGCTGTAAAGTTTTTGTAAAAGTCAGTAGGTTTAAATATTTTACTTTGTTGGACTCATGATGAAAAATGTTATCTACTTCCAGAGAAAGATAGAGTCTGAATGCATATCGAAGCATACTTTTTTTTACTCTGTGTGTGCGTGCGTGCAAGCGTGGTCTGTTTTTTTTTATAACATGATTAATATGGAAATATGTTTTGCATGATTGTACATGTATAACCTGTATTAAATTGCTTTCTGCCTTAGAGAAAGGGGCAGGGAGGGAAGGAGGGAGAGAATTTGGAACTCAAAATTTAAAAAATGAATATTAAAAATTATACCTGTAATTGACCAAAAAATGTCATTCAAAAATATATTTTATTTTGTCCCAAGTAATTTGAACACTTATAGGTAAATAGTCTATTGCTCTCATACCTCCCCAGAAAAAGGAAAACTAATAATAACTAATTTTCATGATTCTTTTTGTTGGCAAAGCTCTTTTCTCATAACAATCCTTCAGGGTTATTGTTGTTATTCATCCTTCATACTCAGAGAGTACCAATGACATCATGAGGGTGATGTGTTGATTTGCTAATGAATTGGATTTAAGTGAGGCAGAGCTGTGCAAAGTCACCAGCCTCACTCTTTCTTCTAGAGTCATGGATGTCCAGTGGCAAGACAAAAGTCAAGATGACTGATGATGACCCAGGATGCATTGGGTGACCTTGGTCTTTCTAAATTAAGGTCTTTCCCAGTTTGTCTGAGGCAACACCCATTCAATGCCTATTGTGTTAGGCACTGTGCTAATTACCCAGGATATAAAGAAAGGAAAGAAACAATTCCTGCTCTCAGTGTAGTGGAATTCATGCTGCACTTGGAAAGAGTAGCCTTGGGTTCAAGTACTGATCTTGATATTAGTCGTGTGACTATGGGCAAGTTACCATAATTTCTTTAGCTAGCCATGGTTTCTACCTTTCTACAAAGTTTCTGTAGATACCTCTGATTTCTGTTCACTAGAATGTTCTTCAAACATGCTTGAATATCTTATGGTTTAATGGGCTTTTTTTTTTAACCCTTTTTTATTAAGAGTGTTTTTTCTTCACTCTTCTTCACAGAATTACAGAACCTCAGAGTTGGAAGAGACCTCAGAGGCCGTGCAGTTCAACCAGTCCAGACCCAAATAAGAATTCTCTCAAAAACTCATCCAACAAGTGATCATCCAACTAGAAGTCTTCCACTGAAGAGGAACTCAGTACCTCTCAAGGCGACCATTTTAATTATTAGGAATTTTTTTCCTTACCTTAAGCCTAAGTATGTTTCATTCAAATGCTCCCCTAGTGGTCCTCACTTTTCTGTGAGTCCAAAAGAACAAGTCTATTCCTTCATCTCTATAATAGCCCTTAAAACATTTGAAAAGAGCTATTATGCTCCTTAACCCTCACCTCCACTCTTCTCTTCTCCAGGCACTACTATCTTCTTTTCTTTTAACCAAAACACATGTAGCATGAACTTGAGGCTCTATACCTTCCTGATTGCCTTCCTCTGGACACTGTCCAAGGTCACTTCTGTGACATTTAGTTTCTTAAGTATCAGGTGGGAATGATAATGACAATAGTTTTACTACCCTGCCTCACAAAGTTGTTGTGGGGGAAACTATTTGAAAGCTTTAAAGTTCTGCAGAAATTAAGATATACAGGCACTGTGGTAGGGAGACCCATCCTGCCCTACTGCAAAGTCAGAGCTGCGAGGGGGAGGACATAGGAGAGAGCAGATTGGGGGAGGGGTTATACAGTGAGATGGCTGTTTTGAGGCGTTGGGTAGGAGAAAGGGGGGGAGAAAATTTGTAACTCAAAATCTCGTGGAAATGAATGATGTAAACAAGAAAATAAATTAATTTATTTAAAAAAAAAATCTAAAAAAAATAAAGTTCTGCAGAAATGTCAGCAATTACCATATTGCAGGATAGACAGTGTGGCACAGTGAATGAAAAGCCAGCTGCCAAATCAAGCCCTGCCTCTAATCTGGTCACATTGATTGTGTGACCCTGGGTAAATCATTTAACCACTCAGGGCTTCAGGCGGTTTTCTTGCACCCTAAATGGAAGAACAGGGGCTGATCATGTTCATAGAAGGAATTTCACACTGGGAGTTCTTTTTAGCAATGAAACTACAGATCTTGTGTAAAAGAAATCTTTATAGGTGAAGAGACTGAGGCTCAGAAAGATGAAGGGATGTGCTTGGGGCCACCCGGCTAAGAAGTATGGCATTCAGATCTTGGTCTTCTGACTCTAAGACCAGAGCCCTTGCCCCCTCATGAGAGATGCTGCTCCTTCCTGAAATCCGGGGCCATCTCCAGTCATCCTGATCTGGCCACTGGACCCATATGACTCCAGAGGAGACAGTGAGGCTGGTGGCTTTGCACAGCTCTGCTTCACTTAAATCCAGTTCACTGGCATGTCATAGCATTACCTTTCTGATGTCATGGTCCTCTTTGAGAACGTAGGACAGACAACAGCTGAAAAACTAAATCCTGATTTTGGAAAAATCCCATCTGAGGGTGGGTTACCCTGCACTTGGGGTCTGATCACTTGAGAGGACATAAGCTTTTTCGTGTCTTCCCCTAACCATCTCCTGCCTAGCTTTCATGGGCCAGGCGTAGGTCAGACTAGTGCCTGTGTGTTCCTAGCTAAGGCAGCTGCCAGCTAGGTCAGGTGCAGCTCCTGCTTTAATCAGGTCTCCTTCCCTCCTGCTGGCTGCCTCCGCTCAGTCCCTATCTCCCCCTCTCGACAGGATACTTCATTTTCTCTTATTGGAAAAAGAAATAATTGGCTAGATGGGAGCATGCAGGCATTTTATGTAACAGATATGAAATTCCTTATCTGCCCTGATTAGAAGTAGTCCACTCACAAGGATATCCAGAAGCAAGAGACAACTTCATTTGGTTTCTGATGTTCCAAGGACCTTGGTAGACTGATGAGTGTCACTGTTCAGTGTTGTAATTAATAACAGAACCTTCTGCCCGGCTCCTCCCAACAGAAATCAGGCTCTGCCCTTTCCCCTTAGAGGAAAGAGGGCAAGGGCAGCATAGGCTTGTTGTTGTTGTTGTTATTTTACAAAGCTACCTTTACACTAGTGCTTTCTGAAATGAGGAGTTTGCTAGTATCATTAGAATGCAGTGTGGTCCAGCGGAAAGAGCCCTGACTCTGGAGAAAGAGGATCTGGGTTCAAATCTTCCTTCTGATAATGTCTGTGAATCTGGGTAAATTACTGAGCCTCCTTGGGTTTCAATTTTTTTTTCTATAAAATGATGGGGTTTGAGGAGATGGTTCCTTGTACTTCTAAACTTATGATCCTAGGAATGACTGTGGGCAAGTCATTGATGTAAGTTGGTGGGCTCTCTATGTAAGATGTGAAGCTATGTATATCCAGGTGGGTTACCTAAATGTGATTCACGGGTCAGCATTGATATTTCTCGAATTTTGTCCGCCCTTCTCCAGGGGAGACTGCAATTCCTGCCTTGAGGGGAATATAAGAAGGACTCATGAAACCGGTCACTCCCTTTTTCTCTGAGAAAAAGGTACTGGATTAGAATTATATCTATTTGCTCTCCTAAACATTCTAGTCTCATGATGAAAAAGTGCTGTCCCCCCATAGAGAGAACTCATGAACTTTGAGTGCAGATTGAAACAGACTTTTTTCACTTTATATTTCTTGCTTTTTATTGTTTGTTTTGCACCATGACTTATGTGGAAATATGTTTTTACATAACTTCACATGTATAATTAATATTATATTGCTTGCTTTCTCAATGGGTGGGGGAGAGGCAGGAAGGAGGGAGAGAATTTGGAACTCAAAACATTTTTTAAAATAAATGTTAAAAATAAATAAAAAGCAAAAAATTAACTGCTGAAAATAAAAATAAATAAATGCTGCTAATCTAGGGGTGCATGGATTCAGAACAAAACTACTTTTCTGGCTGCTATCCCTTAAGTGGGGAGGGATATTCTATACTTATAGCCACAGGATTAACTCTTTCCCACCAAACGCTAAGTACACAAAGAACCATCACAAATAGTGTAATAGTGTAAACAGAGATTGGAATGGTTCTGCCCACTAGAATATGCCAGGAAATATGTAGAATGAATAAGTCCTTTGGAAGGGATCGTGGGTCTTTTCCCTAAGAAGAAAAAGAAAATGTCTCTCCTCTCCAAAGCTAGCCTTATGTGTCAAGTCATGTTCAGTGGTCTCCCCCCAGATCCAGAGTCATGATTACACAGCATAGGAAAGAAACATCTCAGGTTTTACTTAAAACCCAAGTTACTTGTAATCTCTCTGGCCTCAGTTTCCTAATCTGTAAAATGAGAGAGTTGGACCAGATGGCTTCTGAGATCTTTTCCAGCTCTAAAACTCTTATTCTGTCAGTGAGGGTAAAGGGTTGAAGAGATCTTGGAGTGAGAAAGATTCATTAATAAGGTGCCTCTCAAGTCTCTAAGGGAAGTAGACCGGGTAAACAGACCAGGGACCTTGTTGGCTATGTGAGCTTGGGCAAGTCAACTTAATACTTCCTCCCTTCTTCACAAGGGGTTGTTCTGAGGATCAAATGATGTTTAAAACAAATGCTTAATAACCATAAGGTGCTATGTAAATGTGAACTTTTACTAATACCAACTTACTTCAAACTAGTGAGAGGGGAAAACACCTGTTTAATGTTAACCCTAGGAGAGGGAAGCATTTTGTAATGGTCTGTTGGTACATAACCTTATGCACTCCCCTCCCCGACACTTCCACTTTGCTGATGGGGAGACTGAGGTAAGGAATGACGGGTTAGACCCAATGTGTTCCCTGAACCATTGTGTGCTACCCAGGCAGTGCCTGGTAGCAAACATGTCTACCCAAACAGTTCAAAAGATCAACCTGCCCCACATTGCCACGTTCTTTAACGAATTGAAGAATACACCTGAGCTTTAATACCACCACTAGGGGTCTCTAGTGACTTCTGGTACCCAAAGCAGATACAAAGCTGGTCCCATTCCTCTCCCTTTCTCCCAACTCCAGACCTCCAAATGAAGAGGCCAACATTTCACTCTGTCCTGGGGAAGTCCTGCCATCCATTTTTGGGTCAGAATTTGGACTTAGTGTCAGGAAGACATGAATTCAAATCTTGTTTGAGACAGTTACTAGGCCATCGCTTAAGTTTAATTAGTCTCAGTTACCTCATCTGAGAAATGGGAGTAATAGCACCTACCTCATAGAGTTGTTCTGAGGATCAAATGGGGTTGTGTATATTAAAGCATTTTGAAAACCTTATAGAGCCATATAAATGTGAGCTGTTATTATCTCAGCAAGAACCGACTTCTCAATAGACCAATAACCACAGAATTCTTCCCACTTTCCCCAGATGTACCCCCCCCCCTCCCAATTCTCTTCCTGTACTATCTCTTATTCAGGCACCTAGCAGACAGAGCTAAAGATAGAATTGAGGGCAGGACTGTAAATCAGCAGCAAACAGCCCGGTCAGCCGATGTACTGAGGAGGAGGAATCCTAAGTAGGGTCAAGCTACTTCCATAAAGCAGCCAGGATAAATTCTTGTGATCTCTAAGAGAGTCTCCAGAAATCACTCTGAGCATTACTTCTACTCTTTTCTCTCAAATTTCAGCATGTTCATGACAGATACCCATCCTAGATCTGAACCCCAATCTGTCCTCAGCCCCTGCCCCCACTGCAACTTCTGGGCCACTGGTGTATTCATCATAGAAACAGTCATAAGGGACCTCAGAGTCCAGCTCCTTCACTTAACGGAAGAAGAAACTGTGGCACTAATTAGAGAATGGGCTTGCCCAAAGTTAGCAGACATCCTACCTCCACAGGAATGGTCTAGCCCGATTCAGATACATGAGTGTTAATAACAGCTAATATTTATATAGCACTTTAAGGTTTGTAAAGTGATTTATATGTACATATGTGTATATTTACAAATATATGTGTATGTGTATATGTATTACATACATTTATATGTAATTTCATTGGATCCTTCCAATAACCATGTGAGGTAGAAGCTATTATTATGCCCATTTTGCTGATTAGGAAACTGAAGCACATAGAGGTTAAATGAATTGCCCAAGGTCTTTCAGCTAATAAACATCCTAGGCACAATTGGAAATAAAGTCTTCTTTCCTCCAAGTCTAGCATTCTATTCACTGTCCCACTTAGCTGCCTCTAATAGGGGACAGGATTGAAACCAAGGCAACAGAAAAATCTCTTCACTTCTCTGGTCTTTAATTTCCTCACCTGTAAAATGAGGGATTGGATTAGACATTCTCTAGACTCCAAATCCTACAGTTCTCTAACTTCAGGTTCATGTCCCCTTCTTCCTAAATTGTCTCACCCCACTGCAACTTCTGTTTGTCCTGGTTGAGCTGAGTATGGAGTCTTCATATGATATAATTCTAGCGTGGTGTCCAGAATGAGGGAGGCAATAGATGTGCCGTATTTTCCCCTGGTCAGATCACATCTAGAGTTTCAGGTTTAGTTAAGGATACCACATATCAGGAAGGATATTGAAAAATTGAACATGGCAATCAGGTTTGGTAACTATTCCATGTAGGGTATGAGCCATATCTACTAAACTCCCTGCCAAATAGACTGGGCTAGTTTTTCCCTAAAAAGCAAGGAAGCTATTTTCAGTAAGTGCTCAAGGGAATTAAGGATAGAGCCACTGACTAGGCTTCCTGGCCACCAAGGACATAAAAACTCAACCCATGATCAATCAGTGCCCCTTTAATTTGATAGATGCCCCACGGCTCTGTGTCAACATATCTTTCTTATCCAACACACCCTTCTGACTACACAGTGGAAAATGGATCTGAACCTTACTAGAGATTAGAGCAAGGTCCCAGGGAGATTCTGTGCTCTCTGTTGTATGTTTTTGAATCTTATCTTACTGCAATAATAATTATTAATGATAATGATTCTCCTATTTTCCATGTAGAGACCAACAGAGCTGTGTCTACCTGAACCATTGCTGCATCCTTTCTGAATATTCTTTCCATGCTATTATTAAGTATCTATTTGAACCATTACTGTGTCCTTTTGGAGTATTCTTTCCATGCTATTATAAATGTCATTTTGTTAAATGTTGGAAGTGTCTCATTTCATTCCAATCCTGATACTGCACCAACCACCTGGCTTGAGTCAGACCTAGCCCAGAAGCCCACAGGAGAGTCAGCTGAAGGAACTGGGAATATTTAACCTGGAGAAGAAAATAGGTGGGATATGATGTTTTCATGTATTTGAGGGGTTGTCATAAAAAGGGGGGGATTTGACATCTTCTTGGCGCCAGAGGGGAGACCTAGGAACAATGAAAGGGAGCACAAATGAGGCAGATATAAGCTTGATGTGAAGGAAAACTTCCTATCAGTTATAACTGTCTAAAGTGAAATGGGTTGTTTGTAAAGTGGGTTTCCCATGACTGAGACATCCCAAGGAGCTTTCTTGCCTGATCTGCCCATTATACTCTACCAGCCAAACATTAGAGAATATTTGGAGCAACTTGGTATTCAGGTAACCTGGAAGTGATGTCAACAGCCTGAAGGAAGCTGAATAACCATTTGTCAGGGATGTTATCAAAGAGATTGATATTTCCATGAATTGACAAGTTAGCCTGAGAAGTCTCTCTCAACTCTGAGATTCTGTGATACTATTTATCTTATCCCTATTTCCTTAGTGAAGAAAATTTCTCTCCTCCATGCAAAGGTTGGCAGAAATGATGTTATGGGGTAGGCCTGCCTTAGGCCAGTCTCCTTGTAGTCTATGTTCCATATCAGAACAAAATGAGACACCTGTAGGTCATTTAGCAATTAACAGAAGGAGATTTATTTAACCATAGCCAGAGCAGGATGTTAAACAAGGATAGACGTTGAAGACATCCCAAGTTCTTTTAGCCAACTAGATCTCCCTTGCCTGAGTTGCCAATTATGGTCTACCAATCAAGAACCAGAACTTGGAACTCTCCATGGCTGTTTTGTACTTAGATAACCAGGAAATTATGTCAAAAGTCTAAGCCTTTTATATTTTTACACAACCAAGTCTCAGGATGGACTTAATACCTTTTAAGAAAAAAACTAACCTAACTTGCTTGGAAGGGAGGTGGGTGGACTAGGCTACTATTTTTAATATAGGAAGGGAATTGAGCATTTCTTTAGAGCGCACATTCTTCTTAACCCTTTTTGTGTCATGGACCCTTTTGGCAGTCTGGTGAAGCCTATTAGATGCCCTCTCAGAATAATATTTTTAATGCATAAAATACATAGAATTACAAGGCAAACCAAAGGTTAGTGGAAAAATTAAAGTGTAATTTTTCCAATCCAAGTTTCATGAACCCCCTGAAATCTATGGGTTCCTGGACTCCAGGTTAAGAATCTGGACGTGTCTCCAGATCACATTCCTTTTGGTTTTTCTCTCCATGTCTTAGCCCTGTCTACTTCCCTTTCCCCAAATAGGTGTAGCCAGGAGTCTTGGCTGGGCTGTTAGTCACTTTTTTCCATCAGCTTTCTAGCTGCAATTCCCAGGAATACCCCCTACTTTATGGTACTAATCCCAAACATGTTGAGCCCACAACTTGGAGGTCAGGCCAAAAGAAATTTGGACTGAGACTGACTGCCTAGTTGCTACCCTGGTATTGGAATGAAGAGGAAGACATGAAGCCAGGAAGCAGAGAAGCAGTAGCATAGTGGGATTGTTTGTCCTTCTTCAAGATAAAGGAACAAAGCATCCAAAGCAGGACTAGGTTGCTGTTTCTTTGCTATTCCCACAACCAACCAGCAACAAAGGATTAAGTGGAATCAGTGAAAAACAGATCATAAAGAGGGGGAAAGTGAAAGAAGCATCAGTAGATCTCAATGACCATGGGGGTCCCAAGGAGTCTGGCAAGGTAATTTTACTCCAGTTTTGAACCCAACCTGGTAGATTTGGGCAGCTAGGTGGCACAGTGGATAGAGCACTGAGCCTGGAGCCAGGAAAATGAATCTTCCTGAGTTCAAATGTGGTCTCGGACACTTACTAAACTGGGTGATCCTGGGCAAGGCCCTTAACCAACCCTTTTGCCTCAGTTTCCTCATCTGTAAAATGAGCTGAAGAAGCAAATGGCAAACTATCCCCAATATCTCTTCTAAGAATACTCAAATGGGGTCACCAAGAATTGGACACTCCTGAAAAATGACTGAACAATAACTGGTACATTTAACCCAGCTTCCCTGGGAAGAGACATTATGGTATTATTAGACATTATGGTCACAGGACTGTTAGGCCAACCTCAGATCAAAAAACCTGAGGTTGAATCTCACAGATTTTATCTAGATATATATATGATAGATGTAGATCTGGAAAAAGCTGTCTACTCCTAGATGGCCTACAAGTCACTTAATCCATCCTCTTCATTTTGCAAATGAGGAAACTGAGCCCCAGAGAGGTAAAGGAGACTTGCCTAAATTACATAGGTAGTAAATGAAAGAGTCAGGATTGAACCAACGTCCGTTCAACTTGAAATCCAAGCACTCTTCCCATTGCCCCATGCAGTCTTTGGCACTTACTGCGTGACCTCTGGCGAGTCAAAACTCAGATGAGTTAATGTATGGGAAAAAATGTATAACCATAAAGTACTATTTTACGTTATATGTTATGCTGTTATGTTGTTTTATCTCACATTAGGTTAATTGCCCCCTAAGCCTTGCCATCTTCCTCATCCTTGTGTTCTCCTTTATATATCCTTCCTTTGTTAAAATATAAATTCCTTGAGGGTAGGGGCTGTCTCCAGTTTGCATTCAAATCACCAGTACTTAGCACTGCGTTCACCATAGAAGTACTTTGTTGTTTAGTAATTTTCATGTCTGACTTTTTGTGGCCCCATTTGGGGTTTTCTTGGCAAAGATACTGGAGTGGTGTGCCATTTTCCTCTCCAGCTCATTTTACAGATGAGGAAACTGAGGCCAGCAGGGTTAAGTGATTTGCCCAGGGTCGCTCAGCTGGTGTCTGAGGTCAGATTTGAGGTCAGATCTTTCTGATTCCAGGGCTGGTACTCTATCCACTGAGTCACAGATAAGGAAACAGATTCAAAGAATGGAAGTGAGTTGCTTAGGGGTACACCTAGCTGCCCACAAAATACTTAATTGCTTCATTCATTATTTTATTACTATTCAACCATCATTAGTCCACTCTAAAGCCTGCTCCATCATCTCCCTGTCTTGTAAGACCGCATGAAAAGATGCAGATGAGAGTGCTGCCATTTGCACTTCCCAGAACTCGGATGCCTCCAGACTGAGTTGACAAACAAGAATTAGGTCTCCAAGTGATCTCAACCTTTAACATTGTGTTAAAATTGACCTTTCTGAGTCAAAGGTCTTGGTGACTGTTCATTATCAGATAAATACGTGACAGTCTTGAGAGGGAGGAAGGTGGGAGCAAGCAAAAAAGGAGGGTGGAGAAGGGATGTGCCCTCCGGCCACATGACCTTTAATCCAGAAATACAGGAGTCATATGGCAGGTAGGGTTCCTCCATGAACATTCTGGGCAAGAAGAATTATTATGAAAATAATAATCCCTGACTTCTGTATATTACTTTAAAAAACCACATAGTTTATCAAAGTACTTCCACATTATCTCATTTGGATCTCAAAACAACCCTGTGAATTAGATAGGGCAGGTGCCAATATTCCACCTGCATAAGGAAACTGATGGGTGGGGAAACTGAGGTACAAGGAAGTAAAAACTTGGCCAAGGTCACATGAATACCAGGTGACAGAACTAGGACTTACCCAATCATAACATGTTATTGTTAATCTTTATGCATCTCTTTCCAGTTTACAAAGTGCTTTTCACCCCATTCATCTTCTCTGATCTTTACAGCAGCCCAGAGTATGGTTCAGTAGAAAGAGCTCTGCACTAGCAGTAAGGAAACCTAAGAGCTAGTTCTTTTTCAATTAATTTAATTAACAACAAACACAGTAACTACAACACTAGTTAGCATTTGTGCTTCACATGTATTATGCCATTTGATCCTCACAAAAACACTGTGGGGTAGGGGATATTATTATTCCTATTTTATAGATAAAGAAACTGAGGTCAAAATAACTTGCCCAGGGTCACATAGCTACCAGGTATCGGAGGCAGGATGTGATCTCAGGTCTTCCCGACTCCAAGTCCAGCCCTCTCTCAACTGTTGCCATTTTGCTGTTCCCAGCTCATTCACTGCGCTCCCTTGTCCAACTCATTTCATTTTTCAAAACCTTAAATTTCTTGATTTGTCAAATTGGGTTAAAACTCTGTGTTCAGGAGGCAGCTTGGTGGAATAGTGGACTGGAATCAGGAGGACCTGAGTTCAAATCCTGCCTCAAACACTTACTAGCTGTGTGACCTTGGGCAAGTCATTTAACCTCAATGTCTCCAAAAAAAAAAGGACTCTATGTTCAGCCTACCTTCTTGCTTGTGGGCCCTCAACAACCCAGCCAGGGATCATGGCTCAGTAAAAGAATGATAGATTTGGAGGTAGAAAACCCAAGGTCAAGTCACCTTCTGCAACTTACTACAAAGCCTGTGTCTAGAGCCAGTGTCTGAGAGTCAAGAAGACCTGAGTTTGAGTCTTCCATCAGTCATTTACTAGCTATATAAACCTGGACAAGTCACTTAATCTCTCTGGTTCTCAATTTCCTCATATGTAAAAAAAAATAGAGATCATAATAGCACCTGTCTCACAGGGCTCTTGTGAGGATCAAATGAGAGAATATTCCTAAAGTACTTCGCAAAACTTGAAGTGTTACATGTACACTAGCTATTATTATTATTATTATTATTTCTATGACCTTTAGTAAGTCACTTTATTTTTCTTGGGCTGCAGCTTCTTCATTTATAAAAACGAGGGGACTGGATTAGAGTATTCCTGAGGTTCCTTCCAGCTCTGAATCTTTGACTAAATGAGATTTTGGTTGTTCAGTCATGTCTGACTCTTTGAGACCCCATTTGGGGTTTTCTTGGCAGAGACACTGGAATGATTTGCCATTTCCTTCCCCAGCTCACTTTACACATGAGGAAACTGAGGCAAACAATGCTAAGTGACCAGATTTAAACTCAGGAGGATGAGTCTTCTTCACTCCAAGGCCAGCAGGCACTCTATCTGCTGCGTCACCTAGACATGGTATGAATGTAAAGAATTTGTATTATCCAGATGTGAAGGAGGGATTAGTCCACTCCACAGACTGTTCTGTTCCATCATCCCCGTATCTATGGCCAACAGGGTAAGTGATTTGCCCAGGGTCACCCAGCTATTAAGTGTCTGAGGTCAGATTTATCTATTATTTATGCCTCCTAATAGTTCATTATAGCATTGAGGTGATTGTGGGTTCTTACAGTTGTACCAGGAGAACCCAGGCTCTAGACTACCCTAGCAAGCAGGAAAGTCTTTGAGTGCAGGCCCAATAATGGACTCTGACCTAGTCAGACTGAGGCAACTTGTCAAGGTAGGCAGAGTGCTGGTCTTGGGGTAACAAAGATTTGGGTTTAAATCTTACTTTCACTTCTATGGCAGATTAGTCAGTTAACCCTGATGAGCCTCAAGCAGCTCCCTACACATCAATACCGAAGAAATCAATTCACTACAAGTTTATGAAAACGTAACTAGCTTGCATCTGCACAGATCCTTGACAAAAGACATCTGGGATGAAGCAGGCGCAGGCTTTTGAGTTCCTCTTCTTCCTGTTCTGCAAAATGGTCCCTGACCCATCACCTACAGACAAGAGCAAGTAGAGAAAGACAAGAGAAGCCAGAAATAAATGCTGAGAGTAATGGGAAGAGAAAGAACCAATGGATGGTGACTCTTCTGGGGGAGGAAAATGAGGAGGGAGCCTGAGTAAAACTGAAGGCAGGAGGGTGAAGGAAGGTCCAGTGAGGTGGAAGGAGACACTCTTCGTGAATCAGCCAGCCAGGCAGCTGCTTGTTCCACTTCAGTGAAGAATTATTGATGGCTTATTGACCAAGGGAATGAAATCAGGCATATTGGAGAAGCTCTGTGCTTCCCTCGGACTGCCACAGAGGGGAGGTGGGTATCAAGGGAGTAGGGGAAGGGGAGAGGAAAAAAGGGATGGAGCGGGGGGGGGGAAAGGGAAGGAGCTGGAAGTGGGGAGTTTGGAGAAATGATAGAGGAAAGGTGAGGATGGGAGGCAAGAGTGGGTATCAAGGAGAGGGGTGGGAGGGTAGAGAAGGAAGAAGAATAGGATGGGGTTGGGAGGAGAGAAGGGAGAAGGGAATGGTGAAGGTGATTCACTTGCTCCACCCAGCTGACTTGGGAAGGGAAAAGGGGTACCAGGTCAGATTGGCTCCCCGTGGTACACACACACACACACAACACACACAAACACACATGCACACACACCAGCACATACTCCACAACTGCATTGTTCCTAAAGTTACTTCCTTCCTGACTAGAAACCTGTGCCCTGGCAATGTCCCAGGTGTTTAGTATGCATTAGACAACATACAAACTGTTGTGAAATTAGCCAATTTCCAAAATCCATTAAATACGCCTCCTGATAACATCTCTCTCAATACTGCTCTGGGGAAACATAAAACACACCAGGAGGCTTCATTGCCACTAGGTCTTCCCAGCTCTGTCCTCTCTTATCTGCCTTAGAGTTTGCTCCATTTTGAAAGGTCTTCATCCTTTCTGAAGGAAAAGGAGGGAATACTCAAGTGGCCTGAGATCACCTGAATACCTGCCCTATGACCTCCATCGCAAGTAGCCTTGTAGAGTGCTTTTAACCCTAAGGTTTTCTACTCCCTTCACCAAGGCCTGCAGTGGCTTCTAACAGAAGGTACCTGACGGAGGAAGGCAGCCTACTACAATGGAGAGCTCTGGAATCAGAGGAACTAGATTCAAATCCCACCTCAAGTTCTTACTGCCTATGAGACCTTGAGTAAATCACTTAATCTCCCTGGCCTTGGTTTACACATCTATAAAATGAGGAGCTGGGCCTATCTGGCCTCTGAGGTTCCTTCTAGACAAATGGTCTGTTTTTGCCATATGTCATTTTTCTGTTTCTCAGTTATCTCCATCTGTAAAAGGGGAACCTACCGCCAAGGGTGGCACCCAGGGACAAAGGCAGGTTTGAAGTGTTGAAAAATACTGTCATGGAGCCAAGTCAGAGTTGTCAGTCCTCTCCTCTGCAGGAGCCAAATAGCTCTGGAGTCTTACCCCTCTGTTGCCTCAAAGACTTATTGTGAGTGAAGTTTTCCAGGACAGGAGACTCTTCACTGATGAGGATGGTGATGTCTGGTGTTGTAAAGGCTCCTTACTCAGACATCGGAAGATGAGCCCCTTCCACCCACTGGAATTAAGGGAGCAGCTCCCTACTCCTGGAAGGAGATGATTGTTTTCTTGGTGTCTTGTTGTTCAGTCGTTTCAGTCATGTCTGACTCCTCATGACCCCATTTTGGGGTTTTCTTGGCAAAGATACTGGAGTGGTTTGCCATTTCCTTCCCTAACTCATTTTACAGATCAGGAAACTGAGCCCGACAGGGTTAGGTGACTTGCCCAGGGTCACACAGCTAGTAAGTGTCTAAGGCTGGATTTGAACTCAGGGAGATGAGTCTTCCTGACACTAGGCCTGGTGCTCTATCCATTATGGTATCTATCTGCCCCTTTCTTGGTATGACATGAGTCATTTTCATGGAAAGAGTTTGAGATATTAGACTGTGATCTAATATCTTAGAGCTGGAAAGGAACCCAAAAGGTCACTTAGTCTGTTGTCCTTATTCTAAATCTGAGGAAACTAAGGCCCAGAGAGGATAAGAGATTTGCCCAAAGTTGTCCAGATAGTAGGCATCAGAAGCAGGATTTGAACCCGTGTTCTCTTCCGCTAAGAACCAATGTCCTTTCTCCTGAACCACACTCAATCTGATTACATATCAGATGGGAACCACCCAGACCTTTATAAGGGGCCAAAGCCACAAGGAGATACCAAAAGGGATCTGGGGAAAAGGAAACCAGAAAAGAAATGTCAGTGGGAAGAAGGCAAGATTTGGAAGGGAGGAGAGGAGCCTGAAGGGAATGGGGAGAGAAGGTCCCTGGGAAGGAGAAGCGGGAGAAAGGAAATGATATTTTTTCATTTCTAATTCAGATTGGTGGCCAAGCTGACATTGACAGAATGGAACAGCGTGAGGTGAGCCAGATTCCAGGGCAGGCCAGGGTCAGATGAATGCTATTCATTCCACTTGACCTCCCTCCCTCTCCCCATCACTCTTTCATCCCCATCTAGCCAGAGTACAGAATGATTTAAAAATGAAAGTGAAGCAGTCAGATTATTATGAGCCTCTGTCTTTTCCTGGTCCATAGGAAATCAGGAGTGGTGCTGAGTATGGGCATGATTTATCCACAATTTATAGAGTGTTTTAAAGTTTGCAAATAACTTTATGTATGTTATCTCATTTGATTCTCACTACAACCCTAGGAGGTAGGTGTTATTTATTAATCCACATTTTACGTATAAGGCAACTGTGCGCAAGAAAGGTTAAAAGATTTGCCTAGGGGTCACACAGTAAGTATCTGAGGTGGAATCTGAACTCAGGTCTTCCTGAATCCAAGTCCAAAGTTCTATCCATTCTACCACTTACCTGAACTAGTAATACGGACTAGGTAGCACTGAAAATCTTTTACCACCAAACTCATGAGTCCCCAACTCATCACACTTTTGTGGTAGCTACTAATTAGCTATATGACACTGGGCAACTCTGAGTCCCTGTTTCCTCATTTGTAAAATCAGGACATTTTAGCTGATCCCTAAGTTCCCTTCCAGCCCCTATGATCTTAAAATGAGTTGTAAAATTACATGACTCATCACCTGCCTTTAAGACATTTACAATCTGATTGGGCAAGAAGACCAACTTTATTTTTTTAAAGCATATTTCCACATTAGTCATGTTGTGAAAGAAGAATCAGAATAAAGGGGGAAAACCATGAGAAAGAAAAAAGAAGAAAAAGAGAGAGAACAAATAGTATATCTGCATTCAGACTCCATAGTTCTTCCTCTGACTGTGGATAGCATTTTCCATCATGAGTCTTTTGGAACTGCAAGACTAACTTTAAAGATAACAATAGGAAGCAAGATTGATTGTAGTTAAAGAGTGTTTTTTCACAGTATGGTAGAAACTATGTATGGACCAATATCTCACACTGCATATAATGATAAGGTAAAAATGGGTACATGATTTATACATAAAGGATAATACCATAAGCCAGTTAAGAGAGCTTAGAATAGTTTATCTGTCAGATTTATGGTTAAGGGAAGAATTTAGGACCAAAGAAGTTATAGAGAGCATTACAAAATATAAGATAGATAATTGTGATTATATAAAATTAAAAAGTTTTTACACAAACAAACCAATGCAGCAGAAAACTGGGGTAGAAGGGATTTGAAACAAGTATTTCTGATAAAGACTTCATTTCTCAAATATATAGAGAACTGAGTCAAAATTACAAAAATACAAATCATGCCCCAATTGATAAGTGGTCAAAAAATATGAAGAGACAGTTTTCAGACAAAGAAGTCAAAGCCATCTGTAGTCACATGAAAAATTGTTCTAAATCACTCTTGATCAGAGAAATGCAAATTAAAATAACTGAGGTGCCACCTCACACCTATCAGAGTGGTTAATATGACAAAAAAGGAAAATGCTGGATGTTGGAAGGCATGTGGGAAAACTGGGACACTAAGGCACCGTTGGTAGAGTTGTGAACTGATCTAACCATTCTGGAGAGCAATTTGGAACTATGCCCAAAAGACTATAAAACTGTATGTGCCCTTTGATACAGCAATACCGCTGCTAGGTCTATATCCCAAAGACACTCAAAAAAAGAGAGGAGTGGGGTGGAAAGGACCTTTTTGTACGAAATATTTATAGCAGCTCTTTTTGTGGTGGCAAAGAATTAGAAAACAAAGGGATGACCATTAATTGGGGAATGGATAAATAAGCTGTGGTATATGATTATAATGGAATATTATTGTACTATAAGAAATGACAAGCAGCGTGTTTTCAGAAAAACTTGGAAAGACTTACATGAACTGATGCATAGTGAAGTGAACAGAACCAAGAGAACATTGTACACAGTAACAGTAATATGGTATGGTGAAAAACTGTGAATGACTTAGCTATTCTCAGCAATACAGTGATCCAAGATAATCCCAAAGGACTAATGATAAAGCATACTATCTGCCTCCAAAGAAAGAGCTGAAATTGTCTGAATATAGACTGAAGCACACCATTTTTTACTTTCTTTCATTTTTGTTCCTTTCATTTGAGTCTTCTTGTACAAAATGACTAACATGAAAATGTTTTACATAATTGAAAATAATAAAGTGTTTTTTCTGTTTCCCACCCGGACCTGGAAAAGTACAGTAACCACAGGGAAGATGCTTGATTGCCTGTCCCTAGGATAGGACTCTTCCAGAGAGCCACTGGGCAGTTATCTATAGCCTGGCCTTTTGCTATTTTCTTGGGCATGGGGGGAAAGGTGGAAGTAGTTTTCTGCTTCTTGGCCTATAATGACGAAAATTTGTGTAAGTATTCTGACTCTTTCAGCTCCTCTGCTCACTAATGAGAGTCATTCCAATGTGACCTCATGTTTTAAAATTGCTTGACTCTGGATATATGCAGGTGGCCTGCAAGGGAGGGGGATCCAAATGCACTGACCAATCTCATGTCCTCATAAGGAGTACACAGCAGCAGCTGCCCCACACACTCACTTGCCCCCATCATCTCATTTGAAACGTGGGTCAGCCAAAATACTTAGGGAGAAGCAGAGGGCAACAGTAATCCCACCTCCTGTTGGTTGTGTGAGCCAGTCAAAATACCTTTGCCCTCATGTGGTAGACTTCTTCCTGTCTATAAAGGCAATTCTTGCTTGAATCCCAGCATCAGTCCACCAGCTCTTGATGCTTTGTTGTGTTAATAAACTCACTGTCTCTTACTGAGTTTTGCCTCTTTAATCAGGTGAAAGCATGTACATCAAACTTTGCTTTTTAATAATTCACACACACTCATGTATACACAGGTATGTGCACACACACACACAAACAATATGTGTATGTATATATACACATATGTGTGTATATACATATACCTTTTTTCAAATAATAACTTAATTTTCTCTCCTTCCTACCTCCCTTCCTACTGGGAAAAAAAAGAAAAAAGAAAAATGCTGTAAGAAATATGAATAGTCGAGTAAATTAAATTCTCACATTGTTCATGTCCAAAAATGTGTCTTATTTTGCCCTATGAGCCTATCACTTCTCTGTCAGGAGGTGGGTAGCAAGGTTCATCTTGGATCATTATTACATTGATCAAAGTTCTTAAGTGTTTTGGAGTTGTTCACATAATGTTAGTGTTATTGTAGAAATTGTTTCTCCTAGTTCTGCTTACTTTCCTCTGCATCACTAATGGCCCCTCTTTTTTTCCATCTCCCATCACTATCTCCACAAAAATACCCGAAAATGTTCAGGCTATCAGTTATGTCATTCTGGAGAATTTAAACACATAAACCAAATTTTCCTCAGACTGTTACAATTTCATATGTCAGAGACCATGTTCCCAGAGAGCTGATGGTGGGCACTATTGGAGCAAGAGGTTGTTCTTATTCATTTGTTCAGTCAAGTCCAAGTCTCAGTGACCCCATGGACCTTAGCATGCCAGACCATTCTATCCTCCACTCTCTCTTGAAGTCTGTCCAAGCTCTTGCTTGTTGTTTCTGTGACACTATCTATTCATCTCTGTCTCCTTTTGTCTTCAGTCTTTCCTAATAATGGGGTCTTTTCCAATGAGTCCCATCTTCTCATTATGTGGCCAAAGTATCTAAGTTTCAGCTTCAGTATTTGTCCTTCCAGTAAATAGTCTGAATTAATTTCTTTTAAGTATTGACTGATTTGACCTCTTTGCTGTCCAAGGGACTCTCAAAAGTCTTCTCCAGCACCACAATTTGAAAACATTGATTCTGCATTGCTCAGCTTTCCTCATTGTCCAACTCTCACAAGCCATACATTGCTACTGAAAAAACCATAGCTTTGACCAAATGGACCTTGGTCGTCAAGGTGATGACTCTGCTTTTTAGTATGCTGTCCAGATTTGCCATAGCTTTCTTTTCAAGGAGCAAGCGTCTTTTAATTTCACGGCTACAGTTGTCCAAGCACCTTTTAATTTCATGGCTGTAGTTGCCATCTGTAGTGATCTTTGGGCCCAAGAATGTGAAATATGACTCTGTTTCCATTTCTTCTCCCTCTATTTGCCAGGAAATGATGGGACCAGTTGTCTTAATCTTAATTTTTTTTATGTTAAGTTTCAAGTCAGCCTTTATATTTTCATCTTCTACTCTCATCAAGAAGTTTCTTAATTCTTCATTTTTTACCATCTGATTTGTATCATCTGAATATGAGATTGTTGAGATTTCTCCTGGTAACTTTAATTCTGACTTTTAAGTGATCCTGCCCGGCATTTAACATGATGTACCCTACATATAACTTAAATACAATAACAATATGCAGCCTTGCACTTCTTTCCCAATCTTGAACTAATCAGTTGTTTTGTGTTCAGTTCCAACTGTTGCTTTTTGATTTGCATATAAGTTCCTCAGGGACAAGTAAGATGATCTGGTACTTCTATCAATCTGAGGACTTGCCATGTTTTGTTCTGATTCACAGTCAAAGGCTTTAGTGTAGTCAATGAAGCAGAAGTTGATGTTTTTCTGGAGCTCCCTTGCTTTTTCCATAATCTAGTGAATATTGGCAATTTGGTCTCTAGCTCCTCAGCATCTTTAAAACCAGTCTGCTCTTCTGGTAATTCTTGCTTTACATATTGCTGAAGCCTAGCTTGCAGAATCTTAAACATAACATTGCTGGTGTGTGAAATGAGTGTAATTGTTCAGTAATTTGAACATTCTTTGGCATTCTGCTTCTTTAGGATTGGGACATATTCTGATCTTTTCCAATATGTTGTCCATTGCCAAATTTGCTGGCATATTAAGTGCAGTACTTTAACAGCATCATCTTTTAGGATTTAAAAAAAAAGCTTTATTTTCCCCCAATTATGTGTTAAAACAATTCTCAACTTTTTAAAGTTTTGAGCTTCAAATTCTATCCTTCTCTCCCTCTTTCCTTCCCTTTGTCCCTCCCTAAGATGGCAAGCTATCTGATATAGGTTATAAATGTGCAATCATGTAAAACATTTCCATATTAGTCATTTCACACAAGATGACTTGAACAAAAAAAAGAAAGAAAGTGAAAGTAGTATGCTTCAGTCTGTATTCTGACAATATCAGTTCTGTCTCTGGAGGTGGATAGCATATTTCATCATGAATCCTTTAGGATTGTCTTGGATCATTGTATTGCTGAGAATAGCTAAATCATTCACAGTTCTTCAACATACAACATTGCTGTTACTGAGGATAGCATTCTTCTGGTTCTGCTTACTGTACTTTGCATTGGTTCATGTAAGTCTTTCCAGCTTTTTCTGAAATCATGCTGCTTGTCATTTCTTACAGCACAATAATATTCCATTATAATCATATACCACAACTTTTTTAGTCATTCCCCAATTGATGGGCATCCATTTGATTTCCAATTCTTTGAGACCACAAAAAGAGCTGCTATAAATATTTTTGTACAAATAGGTCCTTTTCCCTTTAAAAAAAAAGTCTTTTGGGATATAGATCTAGGAGTGGCATTACTGAATCAAAGAGTATGCAGAGTTTTATAGTCCTTTGGGCATAGTTCCAAATTGCTCTCCAGAATTGTTGGATCAGCTCAGAACTCCACCAATAGTGCATTATTGCCCCAGTTTTCCTATATCCCTTCCAACATCTATCATTTTCTTTTTTTTTTTTTTTTGGTCATATTTGCCGATCAGACAGGTGTGAAGTGGTACTTCAGAATTGTTTTAATGTGCATTTCTCTAATCAATAGTGATTTGGAACTTTTATCATATAACTATAGATAGCTTTGATTTCTTTGTCTGAAAGCTGCCTGTTCATACTCTTTGACTATTTATCAATTGGAGAATGACTTGTAGTCTTAAAAATTTGGCTCAGTTCTTTATATATTTGAGAAATGAGGCCTTTATCAGAGATACTTGCTGCAAAATCCCCACCACTACCCCCAGTTTTCTGCTTTCCTTCAAATTTTGGTTGCATTGGTTTTGTTTGTGCAAAAACTTTTAAATTTTATATAATCTAAATTATTCATTTTACATCTGGTAATGCTCTCTCTATCTTGTTTGGTCCTACATTCTTCCCTTATCCATAAATCTGACAGATAGATTATTCCACACTCTCTTAATTTGCTTATGGTATCACCCTTTATGTATAAATCACACACTCTTTTTGAGCTTATCTTGGTACACAGTGTGAGATGTTGGTCTGTACCCAGTTCCTGCCATACTGTTTTCCAGTTTTCCCAGTAGTTTTTGTCAAATAATGAGTTTTTGTCCCAAAAGCTTGGATCTTTGGGTTTATCATATGATAGATGATTATGGTCATTTACTACAATGTATTGTGTACCTAATCTATTCCACTGGTCCACCACTCTATTTCTTAGCCACTGTCATACTGTTTTGATAATTTCTGGACATCACCAGGTGATCAATATCAAAATCAGATTGATTACAGACTTTGCAGCCAAAGGTGGAGAAACACTATACAGATATTTAAAACAAGACCTGGAGCTAAGATCATGAGCTGAGATCATAAGCTTCTTATTGCAAAATTCAGACTTAAATTGAAGAAAGTAGGGAAAACCATCGGACCATATAGTATGACCTAAATAACAGCCCTTATGAATATGAAGTAAAAGTGATGAATAAATTTGAAGGATTAGAGTGACTGAAGACTTATGGACAGAAGTTCACAATCTTATATGGGAGGCAGGAACAAAAAATATCCCAAAGAAAAAGAAGAACATTTAGGGTTAGGGTACTATTGCAATAGCCTTCTAATTGAGATCCCTGCCTCAAACCTCTCTCCCCTCTTTCTAATAAATCCTCCACGCCCCAATCAAATTTATATTCCTAAAGCACAAAATCTAACTGAGTCTACATTGTAGACTACAATGGCTTCCTATTGACTTTAGCATCAAATATTAGAGATAAGAACTGCACCCGTGATTTCACTGGTGCAGGAGAGCCCCAGGACAGGCACTTCCCCCTACTCATGCAGGTCAGTATCTGCTCTGCAATTTATAGGAGAAAGTTTAAGTGACTTGCCCAAGATCACAGTTTATATCAGAGGCAAGATTCAAATTCAGGTCTTCCTGTCCTAGGGGTCAGCTTTCTATTCACTATGCCACATTGTTGTTGTTCAGTCATTTCAGTCATGTCCAACTCTTTGTGACCCCATTTCAGTCATGTCCAACTCTTTGTGACCCCATTTGGCATTTTCTTGGTAAAGATACTTTGCCATTTCCTTCTCTAGCTCATTTTACATATGAGGAAACTGAGGCAAACAGGATTAAGTGACTTGCCCAGGGTCACACAGCTTGTAAGTGTCTGAGACCAGATTTGAACTCATGAAAAGAAATCTGCCTGACTCCAGGCCCAGCACTCTATCCACTGGGCCACCTAACTGTCCCCTATGTCACATTACCTCTAATAAAATAATATATCTGTATCTTATGCCTTTAACATTTTTGTATAAGCATTATAATGTACATAATTATTAGTACATAACAATGTATATAATTATTATATATTTGTATACTTTATAAATAAATATACATATATTGTATAGGGCGCACAATCAGAAAAGTTTAGAAACTCCTGGTTTAGATAATAGATGGTAGAATAATCAATTCTGTGCTTTAAGGAAATGCTTCCTAGCCACCTCATCACTAAGCTTTTTGTCCTATAAGCAACATCATCTTCTGTCCTCAGCTGCAAACTTGTACTCTGTCCCTGGGTCCCCCAGCTTTGATAGGTGAACTTGTGTCTTATCTTGCTCAGAACCAGGCTTTCATACTATTTCCTGGCCAACTATTTATCAAGCTGCCTATATCTTTCTATTAATTTTTATTTTTAATTAAAATTTTATTTTCTTCAATAAATTCCAATCTGCTTTCTCTTCCTTTCATCTTCTCCCCTCTCCTCCTTCCCATTGAGAAAGAAAGAAAAACAAAATCCCTGTTAGAAACATGTACAGTCAAGCAACATAGTCCACCATTGGTCATGTTCCCCTTGAAATATGTCTTACTCTGCACCATGAGTCTATCACCCCTTTGTCAAGAGGTAGGCAGCACATTTTATCATGAGTACTCTGAAATCTTGATTGGTCATTGTGTTGATCAGAGTTCTAAAGTTTCTCAGAGTTGTTTGTCATTACAATAAAATTATGTATAAATTGTCCTCCTATTTCTGATCACTTCCCTCTGTATCAGTTCATACAAATATTTCCAAGTTTCCCTGAAACCTTCTCTTTCATAATTTCTTACAGCATAATAGTATTCCATCACATTCATATATCAAAACTTGTTCAGTCATTCCGTTATCATTGGGCACTCTCCCAGTTCCGGATTCTTTGCCACCACAAAAAGAGTTTCTATAAATACTTTTTATACATGTGGGTCCTTTTCTGCTTTCTTTTGTTTCTTTCCCCTTTCTAACTCCCCTTTATGTGTTGTCTTACCTCAGTAGAATGAGACTTGTTAACAAGCATTTATTAAGTGCTAAATTAGTTAAATATAATTAAAATTAATTAAAGTTTACTATATGCCTGGTATTATGTTAATTTCTGGCAGTACGAATATAAACAGAAAGACGGCCCCTGCCCTCAAGAAGTTTACATTCTAATGGAGGCAGACAATACATAAAAGGAGACTGAAAAGGGGAAGGCTTAGGGGGGGTGGGAAGAGTCAGAAGTCTTGGAGAAGAATGAAGATAAAGTTGACCTGTGTGTCTTCCTTAAAATGGAAGGAATCAGCCATGGGGAGAGACCCCAGGGCAGAAAATACTTCCAATGGGTAAAGCCCAGGAGTGAAGAGAGCTTCCTGATTGAAGGGGTTGTTATGTGATGTGATGTGAGGTCCCAGTTGTAGCATACATGTTCATCATGCTGTCATTCACAGTTTTTATATCACTCCTTATCCATCTTTCTTGGGCTTTTCAATCTTTAAGAGGGAAAAAAGGTAAACTGTATTGATTTTTTTTTTTTGAGTCTTGCTGCCCTGCTCCCCTATCCTGGGGATTTAGAGAGATAGATAGACAAAGAATGAATCCTTTTAGGGGATTTTTGGTTCGGCCCTATAGCTGAAGGGTTTTGACTCAGAAGGTGGAATAGAGAAAAGGAAAGGAAGAAAAGAAGCATTTATTAGGTGTATACTACTGACCAGGTAATGTGTGAAGTGCTTTACTAATATTTTCTTATTTGATCCTCACAATGATCCTTGGAAGTAAGCACTATTATTAATGTCCCATTTTATGGCTGAGGAAACTGAGGCAGACAGAGATGAAGTAATTTGGCCAGGGTCACACAGCTAGTGCATATCTTCCTAGAACTGCCTCTTTAGTCCAATGCTCTATATCCACTGTGCCCCTTATGTGCTATGTAGTAGAAGAGAACAGTCGCTATTTTCCCTAGGTGCTAGGGATCCTACTATGTGCCGGTTCCCCTTCTAGGTTCCCAGTTTCATTTATGGAAACATGTTTTCTTTCCCAAGGTTATGGCCTTACCAGTTTTGTATAGTTCTGTCTGACTACTCCCTAGGGCATAGGATTCACAGAGGGGGCAGCTGGGATTTTGGCTTTCAGCCTACAAGAACAGTCATTCAATATCCATTCAACTGTATTTGTATAGCTTGCAGTTCACCTCCTATTCTCATTTGGCCCTCACCATTCACCACATCTCAAATCACGCAGAGAGTGTGGTGAATTTAGATTGGCCATGGGTTAGATGACCTGGAAGGGGAGTAGAGGGAGGGTTACTGTCTTGGAGGTGGGTGGGTTGTGGTGATGGTTGAGGCCAGGGAGTGTAAGTAGAGAGCTAAAAAAAAAAAAAAACCAGTCTTGTTACAAGCTCAAGAATTCTTAGACATCAGTCAACCGATGATGGGGCCCTTCCAGAAGCTGGAAGAAGTACAGGGACCAGAACTCCTTGAGGTGTCTGATTCCTTTTCTGGCTCAACATGCACTCAACCAGAGTTGCCAAGTGGGACCTTGGAAAGAGTTCTGAACCTGTACCCTGAGCACTGAGATGGTGTGGAGATTGATGGTGTGGAGATTATATTCTACATGGCATAGAAAAATAAGCCTGAAAGATAAGCAAGAAGGAGAGCTTGGAACAGTAAAATTTTAGCCCTAGGAGGAACTTTAGAGATCATCTAGTCCCAATCCACTCATTTTATAGAGGAGAAAAATGAGGCCTTTCACAGTAAAGCCAACTGTTTAAGGTCATACAAGTTAGTGGCAAAACCTGGACTCCTACCTTCAGATAGTTCTTTCCACCGCTCCATGCTGTCTCTTTTTGTGTTTTGCCTCCAGGCAATAACATATAATTATCATCATTAGCATTTGAAATTTGATCTGGTTTTTACTTCACTAAGTTTTTTTATAATCTGTATAATTATTTCTACTAGTAACTCTCTAAGAAGATAAAGGTACAGATGAATTGCCAGTCTGTATCGGTAGAGGGAGTTTCTCCACAAGAAGCTCTGTTTACTGATGAAATTGAAGTTCCAGATTTTTAAAAAATAGCAACTCAATACATGGTCCAACTATGAAGATAGATGGCAAAGAGGGTAATACAAAAGTAGAAAATGGCCTGGAGAATAAACATTGGTTAGATTGGGAGATGGAGAAGGGTAGAAAATCCTTGTCCTACTACAGCAGTGTTCATCAATTAGATGCCTGAGGAGTGGTGATTTCAGTTTTGCAGTGGCCTCGGAAGGAGATTTGTGACTAAAAGAAAACCTTCCTGTCCTTGAAGAGCTTAAAATCTAATGGAAGGATGAGAAAAACATGCACATTTTACACATATAATATTTGGATGGATCTGTTATCCTCTTTCTCCCCAACAACTTAGCACAATTCCTTCTACACGGGGGACACTTAAGAAATGTTTGTTGAATCTGGATTATCTCCAATGTGGATTCTAAGCCACTGTTCAAGCATTCATTCACCTTTACCTTCTCATCTATGTAATTGTTGTTGATGTCTTTCCACAGAGTTTTTATGGAAGATCTGACAGGCCTTCTGGTTCCTTTAATATCTCTGGGATACCAGGGGAGCATTTAAGCTACCTATATCTTATCTCTGTTTCCCACTGCGACCTCCTTTTTCTGTTTTGCATGTCATCAATGACACCTTTTATAATACTACTCATGCTCCAGTAATCATTGGCCAATATGTAACTGACTTACAGTCACCATGCATCCTTCTGTTTCCTTCTTGAACCACATACAGTTTTGAGTTTTCTCAGATCATCACAGCCATATAGCATTACCTGGTACAAATTAGAGTTCAAGAGATGGACCTTTAGCATTAATACAAGTAATAAAAACACAGCCAACCACAGATAAACTGAAATGTATATAGAGAGCTACATTCAGCTCCATATGTGCTGAATGAATATGAATATGGTTGGGGGGTAGGAGAAAGGGAGAGAGAATTACAGGGCACTGAGTACAGTTTACATGTCACGGCCATGACTCAAGTCTCTGATCTGGAGAGGAAGGAGTTAGAGAGTGGCTAGGCTCAAGAGTGTGAGCATCTAAGGTCTCCTTAATGATATATCCCAAGGGATCAATTGTTGAGCTGAGAATACTATAAAACGCTCTTATTGTTGTAGTTGGAGGGCAGTATCCAGAGCTAGGAAAGCCACTCCTTTTAAAAATTCCAGAATCATTGTCTCACAGACCAAGAGATAAGAAAGGTAGGAGGGCAGAAACATGGCCTGATGGGAAAGAGGGACTGGGTCCATCAGTTGTGGTTCTTAACTTACTACCTAATAATTCGTCTTGAGCTTGCTCTAACTCCTAATCTCAGCCACAGCATTTTCATTTCTGTCATAAATTTAGAACTGGAAGGGAATTTAGAGAGTATTTCATGCAGCCTTATCATTTAATAGATGAGGCAACTGAAATCCATATAGGTTAGCTGATTTGTCCAAGATCATCAAGGTATCAAGTAGAGGAGTTGGGATTTGAATCCTCATCCCAGGGTCACAGATTGAGAGTTGAAAAGGGGGCCTTAGACTCCAAAAAAAGGGGGGCCTTAGAGACCATGTAGTGACTATATTCTAGTTTAATGCCCCCATGTTACAGGTAAGGAAACTGAGACCCAGAGAGGATAAATGAGTTACCTAAGGCCAGAGAAGTAATAAGTGGTGGTAATGGGATTTGTACCTAGGTTCTCTAAATGGCTAATTTAGTACTTCTGTTATACTACAGAACCTCATTAAAAGAGTAAGGTTTTGGAAGGTTTAGCAGATTTGGGAGGTAAAAAAGAAGGACCCACTATCTAAAGCATTTTCTTTCACTTCAGTGCTTTTCAAACTATAAAGCAATAAATAAATATTTATAAGGCATTAGTAGTAATTATATCCCCATGGTACAGATGGGGAAGCTGAGGTAAAAAAAAAAAGGAGGTACCTCAGTGAGCAAGGACAAAGGCAAGATTGGAAGCAAGACTGCTAAGTGGTCTACAGCACTGGGAGGCACAAAATCATAGCATTTCAGAGTTGGATGGGACCTCAGCAACCATCTAACTCAACATTTACTGAAAAGGAATATGCGCCATCACATCTCTAACAAATGGTATCCTAGTCTTTGCTTGTATGAACCCACACACCTCCTGAGGCAGCTTTTTCCCTTTTTGTATACCTCTGATCAGGAGGGTACTGGTAAGAAATTTCTTTAAGGCAATCAGGGTTAAGTGGCTTGCCCAGGGTCACACAGCTCAGAAGTATCTGAAACTGGATTTGAACTCAAGTCCTGACTCCAGGGTTAATACTCTATCTACTGCACCGTCTACCTGCCCTGTGCTGGTAAATGTTAAACAACCATCTCTCTTCGGGGAAATGTGCCCATGATGCACTTTTAATTTTAATCCGCACCATTAACATTTTCTCCATCACATTAAGTCTAGACAACAAACAAAACAATAAATCAAGCCCTGATGTATAGAATTTGCCAATTTCCAAAGTAAATGTTCACACTGAAAATTTAACAAAATTTAACCTGGCTCACAGGCTCAAGCTGGCTTCAGCACACCTCTGTCATTGTTAAGAATTGTTTCTTGACATCAAAACTCTACAGTTTCTACCTCACTGCCCCAGGTTCCACTTTCTCATATCCACAAAACAAATCTAATCTCTTTTTCATATCACAGTCCTTCAAACACTTGAACAAAGTTGTTGGATTTTTTTTGCCCTTTGCCCTCCCTTTTCCATTTCCTTCAAATGATCCTCAAAGACCTTTCACTATCCTGGTTACCCTCCTCTGGAAGTTATCCAGTCTGTCAATGTCCTTTAACTCAGCGCCCAGAAGTGAACATGCTATTCCACATGTGGTCTGACCAGAGAAGAGATTATCATCTTCTTATTCTGGAAGCTATGCCTCTCTTAATATAGATAGCCCAAGGTCACATTAGCTTTATTTGGCCATCGAATCATACTGCTGACTCATAATTGAGCTTGGAGTCTACTAACTTCTCCCCATCAAACCAGATCTTTTTCAGACAAGCTACTTTCTAATCTGCTCTCCCCCCCACCCCACCCCTGCCACCATCCTGTACTTTTGAAATTGAGTTTTGAACCCAAGACTGTCATCATCTTTCCATATTTTGACTGCCATTCAAAGTGTTAGCTATCTCTCCCAGCTTTGTGTCATCTGCAAATATGGTAATGATGCCGTCCATGACTTTATCCAAGTCATTGATAAAAAAAAAATAATGTATAAATTAAAGTAGCACGAGGCCAAACGCAGAACCCTGGGGCATACAACTAGAGGCTTCCTGACAAGTAAACATTGAACCATTAACAATTTTACTCTTCCAGTCAGACAATTCATCCAATTCTGAATCCATCATGTAGGCCACATCTGTCTTTTCTACAAGGACAGTTTAAGATATTATATAAAATTCTCTGCTGAAATAAAAGTAAACTTCATCTACAGCATTCCCTGATCTACTCATTTAGTAACCCTGTCATAAAGGAAAATGAGGTTAGTCTGGCATGACTTGTTCTGGATGAAACCAGACTGTCTCTTTGTAATCATCACTTTCCTTTGGCTCAATAACCATCTCTTTAATGATCCAGTCTCAGATTTTCCCAGGAATTGAGTCAAGCTCACTGGCTTACAGTTTGTAGACTTTATTAGCTATTCCTCCACTTTATTTTTTTCTTCTTCAAATTTGGACATTCTTCCAGTTCTACAGTACTTTTTCTCATTGCCCATGACCTTTCAGATATCCCTGACAGAGTCTCAGCAGTAATGTCTGCTTTCAGTTCTTTCAGGACCCAAGGTGGTAGTTTATTTGGGTCGAGTGACTTGGAATTATCAGAGACAACAAGGCTCTCTTCCTGGGTCCCTCTGTCCCCTCCCTACAAGCTTGATGTATTGGGAGGGGAAGACAACAACAACACAACACAGGCATTTACTCTGGGGTCCCATGGGGAGTTTTACTATCTCTCCTGTGGAGAAGGGTCAGGCCATCTCTAACCCTGACAGCCTGCACCCCCAATCCCTTCCTATGGGGGAGGGCACTTCAGTGACTTCCCAAACTCAGAATTGCCCCTTTCCCTGTGATTCCCTCAGGATTACAACCTGGGGGGCGGGGGCGGGGTGGTTTGGGGAAAACACAGGAGACAGCGCAGTCGAGATGGGGAGGGAGGAAGCAGGGGAGGAGGAGGAGGAGGGACCCTTCTCGGCTGCGCCTATAAGTCGGAGAGAGCGCGGGCTGTGAGCTGAACAGTCTCTCAGCCCGGGCCCTGAAGGTGGATCGTTGGGGAGAGGACTGGTAAGGCAGCGGCCCCGGGGGCAGTAATGCGGGACTCCCGGGACCCGGCTGGGAAGAGCCGGCGTCGATTAAGGCGGGTGACTGGGCCAGGGGAGCGCCTGGCAGCCTGCTGGGGGGGAGCTGTCCGCGGTGCTGGAGCGTGCGGCGGCGCCGCCAAGCTGAGCTGAAAGCCAGAGAGCTCTAGCCAGCTGGGGAGAGGCGGGGGCACCTGGAGACGAGAGGACCATGCCTGGATTGCGGCTCCTGGGTCCCGTGGAGGCGGGAACCTACGCCACCCGTCAGGTAAGGGATTGTCCTGGGGCGGGGCGGCTAGCTGGACTGGGAGACACGCATGAGGTGAGCGGCTTCGCTTGGGGGCGGCGGCGCGGCAGGGCGGGACAGCGCTCGGGACCAGGGGAGACTCTTGCTGTTCCACACGTTCCTCTTTCCTTTCTGGATCCCTTATCCACCCCCAACCACTTGGGAGTAAGATAGTCAGGCCAGGGAGCAGTCAAGGGGGGAGCGGAGACACACATGGAGCCAAGGTCTGGCACCCCGTCCTCAGTTCAGGACTCACCTAGTGACCCGGGTACGATGCCTGCTGACCCAGACCCAGACCCGGCTAGGCTCACTGGCAGCCATTGAGACAGGTCAGATACAGACCCCAGACCCTATCGCTCCTTCCCACCTCCCCCTTTTCTATGATTTTGGAGTAGGGGTGGAGAAGGAGAGGGAGAGACAACAGAGGTAACGAGAGAGAGAAAGAGAGAGAGAGAGAGAGAGAGAGAGAGAGAGAGAGAGAGAGAGAGAGAGACTGAGAGAGAGACTGAGAGCGCTCCACACTCTGAATCCTTTCCCCTTTTCTGACCTACCAGTGCCTGCCTTCAGAATCATAGAGTCTCTGGCTCCCCTGAGCCCTCTGGGACTGTTGTCCCTTCTTTTGCCCTCCCAAACTAGGAATAGCTAAATGCTTCCCCGTCATGTTACCTTTCACCCCAACGTGACCCAGTTGGTCAGGAAAATGGTTAGGGCTTGCTGTCTTTCTCCTGGAGTGTGATTCACACACATCCCCACATGTCACCTGCAGGAGCAAAGCAGGAGGCTGGTTGGATTAAGATTTATTCATTTTTCAGTAGGAGAACTAAGGCATGGAGAGATCTGACCTTAACCCTTTCTCTTCAAGACTCCAAAATTGTCCTTCCCTTTCAAGAAAACTAACTTCACACTAGCCCTTTTACTAAACCATGAAGAGATGGGAATCAGGATAGATATTAAGGACTAAACATCTAGATGCTGTGTGATGCTGGGTAAATCACTGAACCTCTCTGTGCCAAAATTTTTCCCTTTAAGTAAGGAAGAAGAAATATCTAATTCGTCCTCTTTACTTCAGGTGTGATAAAGTTGAATGAACATGTCTGCAAAATGCTTTGAGTTCTTCAGACAAACTTACTATGTAGACAAAAGGTGGATTGTCAGAATGTTAATTACTCCTCTCATAGAACAGTGGCATCTCTACTTTGGCCTGCTCTTTTAGAACTCCTCACCTTCCTCCAACACAAATCAAGTTTACCTCCTTTATCCCCAAGGGGTGAAAAGCATTTCCTGTGTTTCTGCTCTTCCCTTCATAGCAGGCTCCTTTTTGGTCTGCAACTGAATTCAAGGGGAAAGCATGGTCCTGGTAGGATATTTGGAACTTGGGGGGTGGGGTGTACTATCTGGGATTAAATTTGTGGTTCTGAATAGAGCAGAAAAGCTCTATTTATACGATGTAGTATTTCACTTCCTAGACAACCTTAGAGGACCAGAGGGCTTTGTTTTAACTGTGGTCCCAGAAGATGTGGTCCAAGTTCACATTTTGTGTACGGAAGCATGATAATAGTCTTTAGCTTAACTCTGTCTAGGATCCCTTTATTGCTGTGATACATTTGTATGCCCAGGCCAGCAGCCTAAGTCTAGCTAACAGTAGTATAGTGGGAAGAGTACTGAAACGATAAGATGCAGAAGACTGGGTTCAATTACTAATCCTACCATTTATTTGTGTGACCAAACCACTTTATCTCTCTTGACTACCTACCTTGTCCCAGTTATCAGCTCTACTCACTTTGATTTGTTCATAAAGGGATAAATCATTTGCAGGTTGACACAGTGTTCCCAACAAAATTGTCCATCTGAAGCCCTTTCTTAAAATTTTGAAATATCAGACATAGTTTAAACATTGGATCAATAGTAACATGGACAATTTCCAGGCAAGGTGTCCTGGTCAGTCCCCACCTTGCCATCTCCTCACTCAAATTACTATTGATCCCTTTGGTTTAGGAAGAATCTGTAAAACCAAAATTTCAAGTGTGTGGTGGGGGAATCATAGTGAAAAATTTGTGCTGGAAACCCTGTGTTAGCACACTGATGAGGCCTAGTCCCCAGTTCTGTTCTCTGCCACTAACTACACATGTAACTGTGGGCAAGTCACAGAGTAGACTTCTCTGAGCCTTGGTTTCTTCATTTGTAAAGTAAAGGAGTTGGATTAGATGGTCCATCAGGTGCCTTTGAACTCTAGCCCTCCCAGATTCTCTTTGAAGTCCCTCTGACTATAGATTCCCAAGCCTACCCTTCCTATAGAAATTAGACTTAGGTTAAGAGTGGCTTTTTAAACTCAATATTAAGAGTGAGTTGATGTTATTTCATTGAGTAATTGGGTTGTCTAAAAAAGAACAGAAAGGAATTATGAGCTATTAGAAAAGTAAATTATATTCCTACTGTTTTCCATTATTTCCTTGGAGTGACTTTCCAAGAAAATCATCAATGTCTTGCAAGAAGCTCAGAGATAAACCCTGGATCTTGACATGGAACAATTAGAGGGAAGAAGGACCCTGTATTTAGACATCCTCTGTTCCCTTGCTGCTAAAGCAATGATTATGGAATTAGGAGCAAAATAAACCCCCAACCTCAGTACATTCAGGAGCCAAAAACTGGCCTCAAAGCAATTAGCCTCATTCTCCTAGGGACCTCATCTCAATCTCAGACTGGATAGGGTTCATTTTTCCAGGCAGGGAAGGCATGAAGAATGGGGAAGGGGAAAGAAGGCATTATTCCCTAGGGAGCTCACCTTTTGAAAAAAAAATGAGCTTCTTCAGTAATAATTCCATAAGAGAGTGGCAGGCCTTGTCAGTCACTCAAACTGTCATTAATTGGTACTTGGGTAGTGCTGAGTAAGCCATATGATTGGCCTCCCCAAGTTGTCCTGCCAGAACATGTCCCAGTGTCGGAGAACCAGCTTCCCCTACCCTTTCCCAGTATTAGCCCCTTTTGATTTACAGCTGTCTGTGTAGAGCTGTTGAGAATAAGATTTCTCCTGTTAATGGAGAGTCACTAACCCTTTGCAATGAAGCAGCAGCAAGAGAAAGCCAAGGGTACTGGGCCTTATTTTCCACATGATCAGTCTTTAGGAGAGATTGCCTGCAACTGGTAATAAGGGAGTGGGCTACTCCCTATACTTCTTCCTGCAGGCAAGGCTGAGAGAGTACCATTTGGAACTGGCGGGATGAGGGGCACCTGTAATAACTGCCCCAGATCCAAACCTGCTCATTTCCTAACCATCAACAATGGAAAGCTTAGCATTTCTACGGAGAGAAAAAGACTGTGGCAGAGATCATCTGAGGACAACTGCACATTACTAAGGCCTTACATTTGTATAACACTCTACATTTTACAAAGTGTTTTCACACTCCTTATATAATTTGATCCTTGGGACAAAACTGTGAGATAGGCAGGGCAGATATTATCCTTCCCATTTTACAGTTGAAAAAACTGAGGTTCATAGGGTTTTTTTTAATGGCATGCCCAAATTCACCCAGAATGACATCAGATCCTAAGTCTTCTGATTCTTAGCCCATTATTCTTTCCCGTAAACAACACTGTGAGAAAGAACTGGTACGTGCATACTATTGGAGGGATACCCCAATGTCCTCTTTCAGAGGAGGGAAAGCTTCATGGTCAGGACAAAGACACTGCCTCTGTCTCCGGATGAAAGGAGGTTGTGGAATTCCCTCATCCTGCTGCTCTTTCTGTTTTCCTTCCTTTGCAAGGAACTCAGTGATCATCCCACCTAGGACGTAGGCCTCTGGACTCACAGAATATTGTTTTCCTGATCCTAGTATAACCACTGGGATTCTTCCTATCCCTCTTTCTGTTTTCCTTTCTCTCTTTTCCTCCCCTCCTCCCATTCTTCCCTCTGTCACATCCTCTCTCTTACCCTATGGGCCTGATGTGCTATTTCCCACCATTAGATGCGCCACTCTGCCTTTAAGTGGTTGGGAAGGAACTGCTTCAGTGGAAAAACAAGGTTTTTATCAGTGAGAATAAAGATTTGGTGACTGCCTGGAAATTGACCAATTTGACTAGTGAGTGTGCATGGTGCCTCTTTTCCAAAGCTCCAAGCAATTTCACCCCTGTCAATTCCAGGGCTCATCTGGGAGGCAGCCTTAGCTCCCCTCCCCCCACACCCCACTCCTGTCTTAGAGAGGGTCATACCCACGAACAGATACTGTCCATTCCTCAGCATTGATTAAAGGGGCAGGAACATGGGAATGTCAGTTCAAGAGGACTTTAAAGAAAATTTAGCAAAGGGGCTCTTAACTTGGTATCCATAGATTCCCCAAGGGTCTATGAACAGATTTCAAGGAGTCCATGGACATGGATGGAGGCAGGGGAATCATGTGTAAAATCAACAAGTATTTATCAAGAACCCTCTATATAACAGGCACTGTGCTAAATTGTTATTTGTCCTTCATGTTTGAAGAGGCCAAGATGACATCATGATGTCAGGGTCAATACAGAGTGTGTCCGGCTGCGGCTGATCATATCAATATGAGCTCAGAAGTCACTCTCACAGACTGGGCACAAGTGCTAAGTGCTGGAGATATGAAGAAAAACACCTCCCCCCCAAAAGAAATAAAAGCAGTCCCTGTTCTTAAAAAGCTCACAGTCTAATGGAAGGAATAACATACGATTATGTGCAAACAAAACATAGGGGGAGGGGAGTTCACAGAGTGAAGGTTCTAAGATTAAGGATGACTGGAAAAGGCATCTTGCAAAAGGTGGGACTAGTTAATATTTGAAAGATGACAGGGAAGCCAGGAGTTGGAGATGAGGAAGAAGAGAATTCCAGACAAAGAGGGCAGCCAGTGAAATGTTTACGTGAGAGATAGAGTGTTCTTTTTGAGGAATAACGAGGAAGCCTGTATCACTGAAGAGTAGAGAATGTGGGAGGGAGTAAAGTACTAGAACACTGGAAAAGTCACTAATCTCTAGTAGGAATCAAGCATTTCCTTCAATTATTTAAAAACTTTACTTTGAGAAGAGGTCTATAGGCTTCATCATAATGACAAAGGGGTATGTGGCAGAAAAAATAGGCTAAGTACCTCTGGTCTATCATAACCCCTTTTGTCCTTTCAGATAAGAAAACTAAAGCCCAGGAAGGGCTTTCTCCAAGGTCACAAGACTAGTAAGTGACAAAGCCGGGATTTGAACCCAGGTGTTCTTGTTCCAGATCCAGCACTCTTTCCACTATTCCCTGGCAGGTTGCTATGGAGATGGCACTTTAAAATCACTCATTGCTGAGTTATTAGACAGATATACTCTTGCCAGATCCTGGTAGCGCAGAGTATATTTTCTGGGACCTTCCCAGCTGCAGAATTGTTTTAAAATAGGAGGCTATGCTCCTATAACCTTTTTATCTTTCATAGCCAAACTCCTAGAAAAAAGCCATCTACATTTATTGCTTTTATACCTTCTCCAAATTCTCAATCACTAACAATTTGGCTTCAGACATCCTCATTTAACTAAAGTGGTTGTCTCCAAAGTTATCAAGTACTTCTGTATTGCTAAATCTAATAACTTTCTCCATCTTCATCCTTTTTGTCTTCTCTTTAGCTTTTTTTCCCTGATGACTCCTGGATTCTAAGTGCCACCTAAATTTGGGTGACACTTAACCTCTTCTTCAAGGCAGTTCTTAGGGATTAGGTGAATTCTTACTCTTTCCTTCCCGTCTGACAAGGCTTCAGGAGGAGCCTGACCAGTAAGTCTCTAAGAGAAAACAATGGCTCTCATTTGGGAGTAAGCATTTAGGTGGCTATTCAGTTGTTGCTACCTATTGCCAACTTGTTTTGTGACTGCATTTAGTGTTTGTCTGTATACTATATGCATACATCCTTCATCACCCTCCTTGCCACCCAATAGTGTGCTGGAGGCTGCACATGAGAGCCAATTGTTCAGTCTTCAGAGTGAGCATTTATTTACAGTTTGGAAAGTGACAAATGCTCAAATCAGGGTTCGATTTATTATTCTATTGATTGTCTAGATTTAAGAAAGCAAGGAGAGGGGTGGCTAGGTGGCTCAGTGAATAGAGCACTGGCCCTGGAGTCAGGAGAACCTGAGTTCAAATCCAGCCTCAGACATTTACACTTACTAAGCCATGTGACCTTGGACAAGTCACTTAATCCCAATTGCCCCTCCAAAAAAAAAAGGCAAAAGAAAGCAAGGAGAAATTGTTAATGCAGATTCATCTTCTGAGATTCATCCCTTCTGAGAGGCAGTTGTTAAATACTTACCAGCACATCTGTATATGCAACCCAATCATATCCGTATACTGTATACTCAAATACACAATAATACATCGAAAGGTAGTATGATATAGTTGGGGGGAGGGGCTGGATATGTGTCTCTGTGTGTACATGTGAGTGCATGCATGCATGTATGCATGTGTGTGCGTGTGTGTGTGTGTGTGTGTAAACCTAGCTTGAATCTTACTTCCTTCATTTACTAGCTTCAGCAAAACCACTTTTCAGTTTTCATATCTGAAAGATAATAAATAGCATTTATTTTATTAATTAGTAATTAATTAATGACATTTATTTATTTTAAGGTTTGCAAACCATTTGACATAGTCTGTCTCACCAGATCCTCATAACCATCCTGTGAGGTCGGTGCTATTATCTCTA
Organism: Pseudochirops cupreus; assembly: GCA_028627135.1. Lineage (NCBI taxonomy): Eukaryota > Metazoa > Chordata > Mammalia > Diprotodontia > Pseudocheiridae > Pseudochirops > Pseudochirops cupreus. Next base: position 438,066,583 of record CM053582.1, read on the forward strand.
TTTTACAGATGAGGAAACTGAAGTTGAGAGGGGTATAGTGACTGACCTGTCCAGGGTCCTCCTGAAATTGTCTGAGGCAGAATTCAAATGCCAGGTTTCTAACTTGGAGTCCAAAACTCTATCTAAAAATGAGGGCTGGATGACTTCTGTTGTTGTTTGGTCATTTTTCAGTCATGTCTGACTCTTTGTTAACTCATTTGGTGTTTCCCTCCCCAATATGCTGGAGCGGTTTGCTACTTCCTTCTTCAGCTCATTTTACAGTTGAGGAAACTGAGGCACACAAGGTTAAGTGACTTGCCCAAGGTCACACAACTAGTAAGTATTTGAAGCTGCATTTAAATTCAGGAAGATGATTCTTCCTGACTCCAGTCCCAATACTCTATTCACTGATACCTAGTTGCACAGATGACTTCTAAAATCCTCATAATTCTACCTCTATAATACCATGACTTCCCTCCAAAAAAATCATCTTTTTAATGATTCATCTTCCTTCTTTTTCTCCTCTGCATAAACACGGTCATGGAAACTAATAGCAGAGGATTGGTATGTTTACATTGCAGTCTGAATGACTCTTGGTCAGTTTATTATGAGGGAGGCCTTTCTGTTTCAAGAAACATTTGGACCAAAATATTAAAACCTAAAGACACTAAATGTGGAAGATAAATGTTTCAGAGTGCTAAGAGGCAAAGTGGATAGAGCACTGAACCTGGAGTCAGAAGAACCAAGTTTGAATCCTGCCTTAGACACAAGCTATGAAGTGGACAAGTCCACTTTAATCTTTCTCCGGCTCAATTTCCTCATCTGCTAAATGGGCGTAATGGTAAGCACCCATCTCACAGGAGTGTTATATAGATTAAGAGGAGTTCCTATCTCACAGGTATATTATACAAAATATAACAACATTACATGTATAAAGCGCTTTATAAACCTTAAAGAGTTATATAAATGCTTTCCATTAATTGGAGTCACGTTATCATTTTTTTCCTCTGATTAAATATCACAAAAACATCATTGAAAATCAACTTTTTGTTGACCATGTTTTCTCACCATTGCTGATATTATAATAAAGGTTAATTGGAAATTGTTCTAAGTAAAGTTTCCCCAGCCGACAGAATAAACGGTATCACTCAGTTTCTCTCCCTGTAATTGCTTGGAATGTGCACAAGAGCATTTCTGACAAACTTTAGTCAACAGGCAGAGAGAAGCTTGTTTCTTCCACAAAAGGCAGCCTGAGTCTGCAACTGGCCTGGATGCTTGGGCTGGATGAAGATCAAACATCACACACACACACACACACACACACACACACACACACACACACACACACACACACACACACACACTCCTAGAGCAAATAAGCAGATCTCTTCACTTTTAAAGCTTCCAGACTTCTCCAACAGCCGTGACAGTTGCTATGATAACTGTACCCATGGCAACTTTGATCTCAGGAAACAGCCTGGTATGGTGGACAAGACATTGTCAAGAGAGCTGGGTTCTAGTCCCAGCTTTGACATTAAACCACTATATGCCCTTGGGCAAGTCACTACATTTATATTATCACTCAGTTATTTCTTCCCTAAAGTTAGGAGGTTTCACTGAGCCTCAGAGTCAGAAGGGACCTCAGAGGTCATCTAGTCCAACCTGTACCCAAAAATGAGTAGCTTTTTACAATATGTTTGACAATGGAGCTGAGGCCCTGCCCAGTCTGAGAGGTTTATATTGGGGTTTGCAGGGTGCTCAGGGAAGACTAGTACCTTTGGGGTGAATGATTGCCAAACCCCTTTCAGGGCTGCTTATCCACATTTGGAATCCACCTTCCCCCAACTTTCACCTGTGGCACAAATAGCGTTCACACCCCGGTAAACTGTGTTGGCAGTCAGGTTGAGGGTAACCAAAAGGCATCAAACCTATCGGTGAGTTAAGGAATGTGTTCTCTAAGCATATGAAAACTTCCCCTGGTGGAATTGGCAGATGAAAATAATTTGTTCCAATGGCCCCTTAGGCAACTGAAGCAGGCACTCTGGAGCACTTGCAGCTTGGTTAAACACCAAAGACGAGACATCTCGAGTGGTCTTGACTTTTGTCCTGCCACTGGACTTTGATGATTCAGGAAGAGTGAGGCTGATGACTTTGGTCAACTCTGCCTCACTTACATCTAATTCACTGGAAAGACAAGACACTGCCCATGATGTCATTGGTCTTGTTTGGTCTCTTTGAAGACCTCCAATGAAGAATTCACTAACTCTAGAACTTTTGGACAGCTACAGTAATTATAATGATAACAACAATATTTCTGTTGATAGTAAGATTCGCAAAGTGCAAGTGAACATATGATATGGTATCTCCTTTGATTTCAATTATTAGACGTTTTCTGTTATATTCAGCTGAAATCTAAGTCCCTGCAATTTCTACCCATTGTTCCTCCCTCTGCTCAATAGGGCCAAATAGAATTAATCTAATCTTCCACATTACAGGCCTTCAAATACTTTAAGATCTTCCTCATTTCTACCCAAGTCTTTTTTTCCCTAAGGCTAAACAATTTCAGTTCTCTTCCCTGACCCTGGAGCTGTTCTAAATAAACTCTACTCAACATTCTAGATGGCACACTCTGAATATTTTTCACTGTCTTTTCTAATATGTGGCACCTAGAACCGAGCAACAGTCCTCTAGCTGAAGCTTTACTAGGACAGGGTAGGGCAGGACCAGCACTTTCCTGATTCTAGACATGAAGAATGAAAGGATAGGGTCCAGAACAACACAGTATATCCATGAGGTTGGGTTAGATAAACCCTAGGCAAGAAGGTAGGATGGTACAATTATAAGAGCCCTGCCTTGGAGTCAGAGGATTTAGGTGTCATCTATGACTTTGGTTAGCTAATTTAATATTTTACAGATGAGGCCATTTTCAGTTTTCTCATCTGAAAAATGAACACATTATCCTAGATGCAGGCACCGAGGTGGCATAGTGGATAGAGCACTGGGACTAAAGTCAGGAAACCATGAGTTCCTGAGTCTTCCAACACCGCAGAACCCTGGGCAAGTCATTTGACTTTCATCTGTTCCAGTTTCTTTATCTGAAAAATAGGAATAATAAGAGTACCTCCCTCCCAGAGTTCTATTTCAGGGATACAAATAGATATTTGCAAACCTAAAAGCATTATATAAATGACAGTTACTATTATGTTCTCTAAGGTGTCTTCCAGCACTAAATCCTATAATTTGTGAATTTCAAGGGCCTTACCTCTTGCTCCCATCTCTGGGGTAACTCTAAAGGCTGTGGGTGTCCAGAGGAAGATATTACGGCCCAAGTTCTGATTTTGTGGAATAGCTAATGCTATGGAGCCCCTTCACTCCACACTCCAACAATAGAACAGAAAAGAGACCCAATGCAGATTTGATGTGGCTGAAGCTCAAGGGAGATACTTGCATCCATACAAGAAGCTAAGTTATGCAGTAGAGTGTCTGATTGGGAGTCAGGAAGACCTGAATTCAAATCCTGATCAGACACTTTACCAGCCATAGGACCCTGTGAAAATCACTTAACATCTCTCAGGTGGTTTCCTCATCGGAAAAATAGGGTTGTTGGGGGGAACAAAATGAGATGATATAAAGTGATAGGTGGGTAGATAGACAGACAGACAGATAGATGTAGATATATAAAGTGAGATATGTAAAGTGATCTTCAGGTGGTACAGGGGATGAAGTACTGAACTTGGAATCAAGAAAACTCAGCTTCCTAAGTTCAAATCTGGCCTCAGGCACTTACTAGCTATGTGATCCTGGGCAAGTCACTTAACCCTGTTTGCCTCAGTTCCTTATCTGTGAAATGAGCTGGAGAAGGAATGCCAAACCACTCCAGTATCTCGGCCAAGAAAACCTCAAATGGGGTCACAGAGTTGGACGTGACTGAAAAAAATGACTCAAAATAAATCATTATTGATACTTAGAAAGGAAAAGGTCCTTAGATGACCCATTTTAATGAAGCAGGTGATTAATGAGGGGTTGGTGGGTCCTTTCCCTAAAGCCATGTACTGGATGGATATCATTACGTATTTGGGGTTGGGGTGGGAGAGATGGGTGGGTAGGGGAGAGTGTTACAAGTGGATGTGTTCTAGAGTTCTTTCCCCCAGGAAACTTGGTCTGGCCACCTCCTCCTGTGTCTAGTTCACTGCCCTTTCCCACTCTCCAGACCAAGTTACGTGACCAAGTCAGCACAGCACTCCCTGAAATCAGCAAATGTCTGAGGGGCCTATTATGTGGAAGAGATTTTATATTTGTTCTGTTTATCTTTAAAGGGCAGAACTGGAAACACTGTCTGGATAGAAGCTGTGGAGAGGAACATTTAAGCTTGGTATAAGGAAAAACTTCTTAATAATTAGATTTGTCCCAAAGTGGAAAGGGCTGACCAGAGAAGCGGCTGGCTCCCCTTCACAGGAAGATTTCAAAGGCTAAATGTCCACTTGTCAAGTCTTTGTAGGAGGGATAGGGATTCTTGGTCAGGCTTGTTTCAGATTAGATGATCTGTGAAGTGCCTTCCAACTCCAAGTTTTCAACAGATGCATAGTATATAATTGTCCAATTGCTTATGACATGGATTGGGGCTGCCTTTTGGGTTGGAGGGCCAGATGGCCTCTAATTGAGACTGTCCCTGGGCCCTGGTCTCCAAGACAGGACCATAGTGCTTCCATTCTTGGTCCTTTCTCTCATCACACAAAACCACAAAATCAAAGATTGAGAGCTGTAAATGACTTGAGAATTCATCTAGCCCGGGCTTCCTCCCACATTTCACAGGTGAGAAAAACTGAAGCACAGTAAAGTTAATTGATTTGCCCAAGCATCATCCAGGCAGTTGTAGCAAAACCTGGAATGGAACGTTGGGTCCTCTGATTTCCAGTGCTTGTCAGAAGTAGATTGGGGAACTTGCCTATATGGAAGAACACAATTGAATGCAAAGCATCAATTAGTTGCGAATACTGTTATGTGCCCAATACAGGACACCTGAACCTAGGACACCTTCTATGAAAAAACTATAAAGGGAAGAACACTGAGTTTAGATGTAGGGTCTTTAGTTTGAATTCTGGATCTACCAGTTCCTAGCTATACAAACATAGGTAGGTCACTTTACTGCTTGAGCCTCCGTTTCCTCATCTGTAAAATGGGGTTAATAATATTTTCAGTGGCTACCTCATAGGGTTGTTGTAAGGCTTGAATTAAAATTTGAATTGTTATTATTCATAGGTTTATAGATGTAGAGCTAGAAGGGATCATAAAGGCCATCTAATTCATCCCCCTTCATTTTTTTTTGGAGGGGGGAAGGCAGGGCAATTGGGGTTATGACTTGCCCAAGGTCACACAGCTAGTCAGTGTTAAGTATCTGAGGCTGAATTTGAACTCAGGTCCTCCTGACTCCAGGGCTAGTGCTCTGTTCACTGCACCTATTCACCTAGCCACCCCTATTCCCCTTAATTTTCAAGATGAGGAACCTGGAGCCCAGAAAAGTGATTTGTCCAAGGTCACACAGATAGTGAATGTCAGAGGTAGGATCTGAAACTTGGTCTTTTGACTCCAGAACCGGTTGGTCAACAGGCATTTATTCATTAAGCACCTACTATGTGCCAGTCATGTTTGTTTAGTCATTTTTCAGTCATGTCCAACTCCTTGCAACCCCATTTAGGGTTTTCTTGGCAAAGACATTGGAATGGCATGACATTTCCTTCTTTAGTTCATTCTACAGATGAGGAAACCGAGGCCAGCAGGGTTAAGTGACTTGCCCAGGGTCACACGGCTAGTCTTGGGTCATATTTGAATTCAAGAAGATGAGCCTTTCTGACTCTAGGCCTGGTACCCTATCCACCGTGCCACCTAGCTGCCCGCCAGGCATAATACTAAGCTCAATGTGGATGCGAAGAAAAGCAAAAGACAGTCCCTGCTCTTGAGGAGGTCACAGTCTGATGGGGGAGACAATAAACACATGACGATGAACAAATAAAATATATTCAGGACAAATGCTTCACACGGTTGTTGTTCAGTCGTGTTCAGTCATATCCAACTCTTTGGGACCCCACTTGGGGTTTTCTTGGCAGAGATACTGGAGCAGTTGGCCATTTCCTCCTCCAGCTCATTTTACAGATGAGGAAACTGAGGCAAACAGGGTGAAGTGACTTGCCCAGGGTCACACAGCTAGGAAGTGTCTGAGGCCAGATTTGAACTCACAAAGATGAGTCTTCCTGACTCCAGGCCCAGTGCTCTGTGCACTATGGCGCCACCTGGCTGCCAAATGCCTCAGAGGGGAGGCAATAAGATTAAGAAGGACTTGGAAAAGTTTTTTTGTAGAAGGTGAGACTTTAGCTGAGACTTGAAGGAATCCAGGGAAGCCAGGACAGGGAGATGAGAAGACAGAGCCGACGTGGCATGGGAGATAGCCAGTGAAAATGCTTGGAGTCGGACATAGTGTCCTGAGTGAGGATCAGCCAAGAGACCAGTGTCACTGAATCAAGGAGCACAGGGAGGGAATTAAGATACAAAAAGCCTGGAAAGGTGAGGAGGGGCCAGATTATGAAGGGCTACTGAAAGCAAAAAGGGAAGCTGAATAGTAAGGAGGGTGACATGGTCAGACCTGCACTTTAGAAAGGTCACTGACAGCCCACGTTGAGGGGAGAGATTTGAGACAGGGAGGCTTAAGGAGCCACCTATTGCGATAGTCTAAGCGTGAGATGATGAGAGTCTCCACCAGGGTGGGTACAACGTGAAAAGAGAGAAGGGGACTTATATGAGAGATGTTACTGAACAGGACAGGACAGGATTGTTGAGGGGTGAGAGAATGAGGAATTGAGGATGGCACCTAGTTTGTAAGCCTAGGTGACTGGAAGGATGGTGCTTTTTAAAAAACTGTATCAGGTACCCTACAAGTCCTAAGCCTAGGAAAGGGGAGACTTGGGGCAGCTAGGTGCCTCAGTGGATAAAGCACCAGCCCTGGAGTGAGGAAGGGCTGAGTTCAAAGTGAACCTCAGACACTTATTAGCTGTGTGATCCTGGGCAAGTCATTTAACCCCAATTGCCAAAAAAGGGGGGTGGGGAGGAAAGACATTTTCAGAGAGCAATGTAGACATTTGAAGAGAAAGAAGAAGGTACTTGGCCTCTCCCAGCAGCATGGACACTGGTCCAGCTTGCATTGTCAAGGTTGTCTGACGCTCCATCTAGAGTCCCTGAACTTTCCCCAAATTCTCACAGATTGAATATCCCAGGACAAGGACTCAATAAACTCCTTCTAGATATCACTCTGGTGCTGTCCTCACCCAAGACCAAGTCAGAGAGCCTGCCCAACCCATTTTTGCTCAGAGAGGAAAGCGCTCTCTATAACTGGTGTGAAACCCCTGCTAATTCCCCACACGTTCTGCTGGTTTATGGCAGCCACTGCCACCTCGGCTCTCCTCCAGCTCCATCTGTCGCTTCTTGTAGCAGAAGAAACTCAGCTCCTCACCAGCAGGAGCCATGCAGGGGGGCAATGATTCATTACCTCCAGTGATCCCAATAGCATCCCTCCCTGAGTCAGGAGCCATACACAATGATAGCTGGCTGACCCCAACATTTTCACCCAGATAAAGCTAGAATAGATGAGCCTTTCAGTCTCAGTCTGGCTGCTGCTGCCTCTCCAGAGTGATTTCCTTGCAAGTGAGTGTTAGAGTTTGCCCTCTTCTCTTTCACGACGCCATAACTAGGTCAGTGTGCTGGGTACATCTGTATCAGGTACACCCTCACCTCATGCTCTCCTCTACTCAGGCCCTTGCAGCCAAAAGTTGTACTGCAGGGAAGCTAGTTGGCACAGTGAATAGAGCACCGACCTTGGAGTCAGGAGGACCTGAGTTCAAATTTGACCTCAAGACACTCAACACACTTACTAGTTGTGTGACCTTGGTCAAGTCACTTAACCCCAATGACCTTCCCCCTCAAAAAAAAAGTGTCACATCGCTTCTCTCTTGGTGTAGGGGAAAGAGTAACACTCTTGGAATCAAAGGACCTGGGTTCAAATTCCAATTTGTTCATTCCTAGCTGTGTGATTTGGGCAAGTCAATGAATAAATGAATGACAAAGCATATATTAAACACCTACTAAGTATTAAGCATTGGGAATACAAATATAGAAAGCAAAAACAGTTCCTCCGTCAAAAGTTTATGTTTTCCTCTTTAATTTTTATTTTTTTCCTCAATTACATGTAAAGAGTTTTCAACGTCCATTTTTGTACAACTTTGAGTTCCAAATTTTTCCCCTTCCCTCCCCCTCCCCAAACAGCCAGCAGTCGGATGCAGGTTATACACATACAATCACGTTCAGCGTGTTTGCACACTGGTCATGTTGCGGAAGAAGAATCAGAACAAAAGAGAGAAACCACGAGAAAGAAAAAACAGTAAACCTGGCACAGCGCTTACATTTTAACAGGGAAGGAGGCAGCATACAATGGCAGCCAAGGAAGGGTGCTGCGGTCTAGAACATTACAGAGATCGTGACTGGGGTGGAGGGGAGAAGACTGGCCCAACCCTTCCAGGAATAACGGCAGAGGTGATTGCAATACGGCTCATAGCCTCAAAACTGCAGAGAGGGAGAAAGAACAAGGACATGGTACCCACTGGGATTGTGGCGAGGGGCGGGGAGGCAAGGAGGTTGTTAAGGTTACAGAGGAGACGGCTGGGGAGTCAGGAGTGAAGTGGAGTCTTTCTTAGAATAGTGGTCTGAGAAATTTACCCAAAGTCACTTCTTGATTTAACAATTAGGAAAGGACCCCAGGGGAGAAGTTTCTCCTGGGTGGAAAGGGGCATAGCAAGGCCGTGGCGATCGCCAAGAGGAGAGACTGATTACTTCCAAGGTATCTTCTAGCTTTCAATCCATGGCTACCATTGCCTGCATCCATCCTCTCACTCCTTCAAGATGGGGACCAGTTCATTTGTTTCTCCTTTCTCCTATACCTGTGCCCTGAGCACTATAGATATTCAAAAAATGTAGATTAATTAGAAGTTTGGCCCATTCCTCTACTTCTGGTGGAGAAAATGGACAAGGAACTTGCCCAAATTTTGATGGTATAAAAATGGGTGGAAGTAAGACAGAGGAAGGAGGAAGGGATAGCTCTTGGATCTGGCACTGGGCATAGAAATTTCCATTTCTGTTCCCTATTGCTTTTTTTTTCTTCTCCTCACTCCCCAGCCGTCTTACTGAGAAGTTATGGAAAAGAAGTGGAGAGGTGACACTGAACTTGGGCCAGCCTTGAAGGCAAGTGAGAAAGAAGGCTCAGAGAGACTCGTTCCTTCAGAGGACCTCACATTGCTATTGTCTCATAAGCTCAGAACAGAAGGAATAGGAACCAACCATGTCCCATAGGTCATTGATACCACCTTGGCTCTGTCCTATGTCTTTCTGTCTACAAATGTTCATGGATCTAGAGTAGGACATTACCTGAGTAGTCATCTAGTCCAATTCTCCCCCTACCTCTTCCCGTTTTTATACAGATGAGGAAACTGAGGCCCTTGGTTATGCAGTGATAGAGGCAGAGACAGGAGAACTCTTCTCTTGAATTGGTTCAGGCCCAGTGATGCTACAGCCTTCTTCCCTCACCCCACAGCTTTCCTTCAAACTCACCTAATCATCTTCTGAGGAAACGTGAGGGGAAGTCAGGGCACTTGCCCAAAATCACACACGTCAGAGGCAATGTAATGCAATGTAAAGAGTATTGAACGTTCCTACTGAAATTAGAGTCATGGGACCTGCAAACACATCTCAGTTCTACCATTTACTACCTGTGATATTGAACAAATGTTTGAACTTCTTGGAGCCTGTTTCCTTTTCTAGAAATTGGTTGGATTAGGAGGTCTGTTAAGTCAATTCTGGACCTAGATTGATAATCCTATGAACCCAAGTTCTTGAATCCATTGTACCACAGTTATCCCTCAGCCAGGGAAAGCTTTCCCTGTCCTGTTCCCTTGCTGGATCCCTGAAGACAGAGCAATGTGAAATTTACCCAAAGTCACTTCTTGATTTAACAAGCACTTACTGAATGCCTACTATGTACTCTGTCTTGATCCTACCATCATCTTTGGCTAACCAAGCTTGGGACTCTGAGCTCAGGAATCCTGGTCCTCTCTCTAATAAGATTTGTTATGAGGCAGAAGTCAGCATATGCCAGGACCCGCAAATTGGTTCCTGTTGAAGGACTGATGTTCAGTTGTTCCAGTTGTATCTGACTCTTCATGACTCCATATATGGGGTTTTCTCTGCAAAGACACTGGAGTGGTTTGCCATTTCCTTCTTCAGCTCATTTTACAGATGAGGAAACTGAGGCAAATAGGGTTAAGTGACTTGGCCAGGGTCACACAGCTAGTGAATGATTGAGACCAGATTTGAACTCAGGAAGATGAGTCTTCCTGACTCTTGGTCAGGTGCTCTATCCACTGTGCCACCTCCCTGCCCCTAAGGACATCAGTAACCAAAGCACCAAAAAAAACCCTTGTTAAAAAGCCTAGGGAATTCGTGGTCTTCACTGTATTCTTGTATTCTTCTTTACCAATAATTTTCCCCCAACCACACTATTGTGTCTGTGTGTTCCTCTTTCAGCAGGCTCCTTGAAAGTGCCACTCCTGTCTCTAGTTCTTGCTCAGCCAAACACCTGTATCACCAGCCCTTCTACTCCCACCCCTGGAAACATGGAAAGCCTGAATGATGTGCACAATCCACTGCTGGCCAGGAGTAATGGTCACCTCCCCAACACGTATCCCTTCTGTGAAGACTCCCCAACTTGGGACTGCCAGCAAAAGCTCTATTCCTACTTCTTTGGCGGTGCTGGTCAGGCCAGAACCCACCAACTGTTAGATGCAGGGTCCCTACAGCTGGCTGTAGAGGCTCTGTATGGGTCCAATTTTCTCCTCATGAAGGACAAAGCTAAGGAGTGGAAAGGAGATAGCTGTGAGACCACCTTCACAGAAGGCAAGGAGCCCCAGACCAGCGAAGGAGTCCAGAGACCTGGCCAGACTGAGGAGGAGGGCAAGATTCAGACAGTGTCCTTTGAAGTGGAAGATGAGTTTCTGGAGGTGGAGGAAGAAGAAGATGATGAGGTGAGTTTAATGGAAAGCTGTGGGGTGAGGGAAGAAGGCTGTAGCATCACTGGGCCTGAACCAAGTCAAGAGAACAGAGTTCTGTGCCTCTGTCTATCACTGCATAACCTTGGCTGAGTGACTTAAGCTCTCTAGGCTTTCATTTCTGAAACAGTTGCTATTCATATCTGTAGTTTCACACTCTTTTGCTTTCCGTGAATACTCTTGGGAAATATTAGATTGTTGGCATACGATGCCGTATCTCAACTTCCCTTTTGAAAATGCCGCTATCCCTTGCATTAAGACAACAAAGTTGTCATTCAGCCTGACACACACACCCCCAAACCTGGAGCAGAGGTAGCCAAAGTGCTAGGGTATAGATTGTGATTGACCCAGCCAACCGTTCCTCTAGAACAGTGCTTCTTAAATTGTGGGTCTTGATCCCTTTGAGAAAAATTTGGCAACAGTAAAAGATTTCTGAACAAGCAATAACCAAAAATTAATTAAAAATCAAACACATAATGAATCTGGGGTGTTTCTGGCAGTGTTTGCCTGTGTCACATTGGGCAACTTCACTGCAGCCTTGATTCTGAGCACAGAGCATGCACATTTTGCATTGTACACGCCCCTAGGCCATGCAATGCCAAGAAACACTGCCAAAAATTCCAAAAGGGGTCACAAACAGAAAAAGTTTAATAAGCCTTGCCCTCTGGGATCAGAAGAAACTACCCATGGACCTGGAGTGGAATGAGCCCCTGGTTGTTTCCGGGTCCAGAGATCCTGGGGTGGGGGTGGCCTCCTTCCCAAATTCTCACTTTCCTAGACTAATATAATCTAGAAAGGAGTGGGGAACCTTTGGCCTGGAGGCCACATGTGGGCCTCTAGGTCCTCAAGTGTGACCCTTAGGAATCATGCTCCCTGAGTATCCCATGTGGTCGAGATCTAAGATAGGAAGTTGTTTTCTTGTCCTCTTTGGGATATATATGTTGTATATGTCACCAGTTAGGGGGCCATTGAGAACAGAGGGGCAGCCCTGTGGTATTCATTCACTGAGTCCTCCTCCTCCTCCACTGTCATCATCATTATCACTCAAGATTATAGAACTCGATTTCCTCTTAATCAATCAATAAGCAGGTATTCATTAAGCTCCTACTATATGCCAGGCACCGAAAACAAAAGTACAAAGAATGAAGCAATCCCTACTCACAATGAGCTTATGTTCTAATGGGGGAGGTAAGTCCACATGAAAATATATACAGCATAAATGTAAAATAAATAATACAAATATTTACAAAGCAGTTAAATACAGTGTAGTTTAGGAGGAAAGGGTACTGGCAGTCATGGGAAATCAGGAAAGGCTTCGTGCAAAAGATGGTGCCTGAGCTGCATCTTAAACCCAGGGAGACTCTACACGGGAGGGGAAAAGGAAGGAGCGCTTCCAGGCATGGTCACCCCATTAGCATATATTAAGAGCTGAGGGCCTGTTGTTCTGACCTATGTCTTGCCATTGGACTCCAATGAGTTTGGAGTAGAGTGAGGCTGATGACTTTGCACAGCCCTGCCACACTTAAATCCAATTCACTTGCAAGTCAAGATGTCACCCTTCTGATGTCATTGGTGCTCTTCCAGAAGGAAACAAACAACAAGAACTGAGATTTAAACCCAGGTCTTTCAATATCCAAGGTTGATTCCTGTTAGGCCTTATGTAGAAGACGTAATAATTCCTGTCCTTTAGGAGAATGCTCTAAGGCAGAAGTTTTAGTCACTAAGGGCACCGTGGATAGCCCTCAGGAGATCTCTGACCTGATGGGGTTTTTTAAATGATTTTGGTAACCATATTTCAATATAGTTGGGTACTATGTATTTTATGCATTTATAAATATTTTTATATTTTTAAAAATATATTTCTGGGGCAACTAGGTGGCACAATGAATACAGCACTGGCCCTGGATTCGGGGGGACCTGAGTTCAAATCCGGCTTCAGACACTTACCACTTACTAGCTGTGTGACCTTGGGCAAGTCACTTAACCCCACTTGCCCTACCATCCCACTCAAAAAATATACATATATTTATGTTTATATTTCCTACCTTCTCAATGTGTGGGGGAAAGGGTGGAGGGAGGGAATTGGAAATGGGGGGGAGAATAAAGTTGAATAAATGTTTCAGAGAAGGGGTTCATAAGCTTCACCAGACTGCCAGAGGGGTCCATAACACACAAAAGTTAAGAACCCCTGTTCTAAAGGGAGGGCAGGGCAAACACTAAAAGCCTAATGTCTCAAATCTGGGACCCAATATCAAAGATATTCTCATGGGGCAGCTAGGTGGCTGATTTAGTGAATAGAGCACCAGCCCTGGAGTCAGAAGGACCTAGGTTCAAATCCGACCTTAGACGCTTGATACTTAACTAGCTGTGTGACCTTGGGCAAGTCACTTAACACCAATTGCTTTGCCTTCACCCCTCCAAAAAATAAAAAGATATTTTCATTCTTAGTCTTAGTTGAGATTCTGTGACCCCTCTCTTTCCTTCCCATCTCCCAAAGCAGGAACTCCTTCTTAGACAGCCTAATCCCCTTCCCTGGTATCTTCCAGAGTGACTCCTCCAGCGTCAGTGAGAGTGAAGATGGTTTTCTCACTCTACCACCTCGGGACCACCTTGGCCTTGCCATCTTCTCCATGCTCTGCTGCTTCTGGCCTCTGGGCATTGCAGCCTTCTACTTCTCACAAAGGGTAAGGTTCACTGTGGAGCATCTGTAGGTGGGGTGTGGGATGGAGGATGGAGAGTGACTTTTCTTTCAAATGAAAGGACCATCCTAGCTGTACTTTATATCATAAAGGGAAGTTTGGTTTTTAAATCCTTGTGCCTTCTACTCACAAGCAATCAGGTCTCAGGAGCGCTATGAATTGGGCAGTAACTTCTAGCCCTGGGAAGGGGTACTTCTGGGCCTGGGAAGTGACTTTTTTGGCTATGTCTAATGAAAACCTGAGAAATAACTAACTAAAGATAAATACAGATAGATAGATAGATAGATAGATAGATAGATGATAGATGGATAGATAAATAGATGGATAGATGGAGAGAAAGAGAGAGAGACACAGAGAGAGAGAGAGAGACAGAGAGAGAGAGAGAGACAGAGACAGAGACAGAGATGCATATGTATACAGTCAGCCCTTCAACAATCTCCATACTGACTTTGTGGCATATGGCACTATGCTCTTTGATTTTCTCAGTGTCTTCTCCTCCCCACCACCCAACAAAGCTGTTTTTTTAAAAGATATTCTTCTCCCATTAAAAGCTACTTTTGATAATTTAGGGTGTTTTTTTTTCAAACATGATTTCCTTTGGGTAATTGTTGGGGGGGGGGGGGGTGTTGAATAAACTATCCAAGACGTCATGTCTATGAGGACAGATAGGAATGGCCCTGCCCTGCCTTTTTCCTGAAACAACTTCATCCCATTTTTAATGGCACCCATTTACTGAAATGATCCACTCCTGTCCTTTTGGCTGACTTAAGTCTGGGATTTTTAGGGAATGGCCAAAAAGAAGAAAGAATCAATTGAATCCCTGGGGAATTATACTTTCCCTCATGGCCCTGTACCACCCTTGTCTTCATCCTCAAGTAGCCTATGAAGGATGGGTCCAGAGTAACAGGAGGTCCTGCTTATATGGCTTCTCTTTTCCTAGACCAGCAAGGCCATCTCCAAAGGGGCCTTTCACCTGGCCAGCACGACTTCTCGACGGGCCCTCTTCCTGGCCATCCTCTCTATCACCCTTGGCACCGGAGTCTATATTGCAGTGGTTGTGGCACTGGTGGCTTATTTGTCCAAGAGCAGCCAGGGCTAGTGAAGCCCGGGTTGTCTCCCTTGAGCAGCACTCAGTCCTTCCCTCACCAGTGATTCAGGGGAGCCCTGAATCTCTCTGTCCATGGGTACTAATACCCGAGGTATCCTGGTGTTTATAGGCAAGCTGGAATCAAGAGCCCTCTCATTTTCCAACACTTCTGTCTCCCAAAAGGAGCTGGGGAAGAGAATATTATCAGGCCCACATCTGTCTAGCCTCAGAGACTCTTGATCTCCTCTCATTATATTTAGTTCTTCTCTCATGTAGGCCTCCACCCAAATAAGGGGTACAGGGAGCTTATTTCACTGGCTCCCTTTGCCTGTCTTCCCTCAACTCTCTCCAACCTCTTTCATTCCCTCTGTTGAAGGACACGGTGGTCAATGCCACGATCAAGTTATGCCAGACCTAGTACCAGCTCTGGCATGAAAGAAAGCCAGAGACAGGCCAAAGACACAAACCCACCTCATTCCCACCCTGCTCTGCCCCTTTCCTGGAGACAGCTCCATAGATACCACGAGTAGCTAGCTCCTTCACCCTCCCAAGTCTTAAGGGAAGAGAGAGGAGCGTGGAAGAAGGATGGGACTGCTTGATATTCAGGTTGCTGATGGAGAAAGGGACAAGCAGGAAGACGGAGGTGACCTGATCAAAACCACATCAAAGTCAGTTGAGAGTCCACCAAGCTGGAAACAGATCTTGGATCTTGACATGGATCTTGGACTTGCCATCTGGCCTATGACAAATATGGATCAATTACAATTTGCTTTTCTCTCACCAAATATGGGAAATATCCATTTCAATTCAATTAAACAGATGTTTATTAAATGCCTGCCCTGTGCTTTGCACAGTGCTAGATACTGAGGGAGATACAAAATTTAAAGAAGGTATATCTTTTATCTTCATGGGATTTCACACTCTAGTAATCTTCTTTGATATATCATGAGATGTTTCCTTTTGTCACCTGGTGGACATGGTTGAACTGTGAACAGAAAATGAATGATTGGTCATTAAAAACATTTTAAAAATATGTTTACTTTCATTTTCTCTAAAGCGGTAATGTCAAGAACCCAACCAGTGCATGGGCAGATATGGAGGAGTTTGGTTGTGAAACCTTAGAGCTATGAGGTCCCTTCTCTCCCAGTAGACATAGAAGATCACAGGATCCTTGTTGTTATCGTTGTTTATTCTTCATTCTCAAAGGGGACCATGACACTGGGAAGGTGATGTCATGACTTTCAAGTGAATTGGATTTAAGTGAGGCTGTGCCTCACTCTCTCCTCCAGAGCCTTCTGTGTCCAGTGGCAAGATAGAGATCAGGATGACTAGAGAGGACCCTGGATTCAGGCCTGACTTGGCCTGAGGTCTTTCCCAGGTCTCAGTTTGTCTGAGGCAATGCCTATTCAGTGATTAAGGAGGTAAGAATGAGATGAAGAATGGCCTCTTTTACCTAGTCAAAAAAAAACCAATCTGAGAAGGAAAGACCTTCAGGGTATCTGGCCAAAACAGAAACAACTGCTATTTACACTCACTCTGAACCATCAGAACCTAGACAATGACTAAATGAATCTTGGACTAGGACCTACTGTTGGCCAGTCAATGAGGTCTAGAGTGATTTGGGGTTAAGGCATAGTCCTCAAAAAAGAAATAATCCCAAAATCGCTTATGAGGTTTCAGCACTCAAAATTTGTAGTCCTTTGGGCAGAGCACCTTATAGGTAAAGGTATGATTCCCTTTATGCACAGAGGGAGAGAAGGGAGGGAGGGAGGGGAGGAGAGAGAGAAGGAAGGAAAGAAGGAAGGAAGGAAGGAAGGAGGGAGGGAGGGAGGAAGGAAGGAAAGAAGGAAGGAAAGAAGGAAAGGAGGGAGGAAGGAAAGAAGGAAGAAAGGGAGGAAAGAAGGAAGGAGGGAGGAAAGAAGGAAGAAGGAAGGAAGGAGGGAGGGAGGAAGGAAGGAAAGAAGGAAGGAAGGAG
>CM053582.1:438083963-438151199 GCA_028627135.1 Pseudochirops cupreus
CCCAGCAATACCACTGTTGGGGTTATATCCCAAAGAGATCACAGAAGTGGGAAAAGGACCCATATGTACAAAAATATTTATTGCAGCTCTCTTTGTGGTTGCAAAAAACTGGAAATATAGGGGATGCCCATCAATTGGGGAATGGCTGAACAAGTTATGGTATATGAATGTAATGGAAGACTATTGTGCTATAAGAAATGGGAAGGAGATCGACTTCATAATTACCTGGAGAGGCTTATACGGACTGATGCTAAGTGAGAAGAGCAGAACCAGGAAAAATTTGTACACAATCACAGACACATTGTATGTGTGATGACCAACCTTGATAAACTGAACTCTCCTCAACAACGCACAGCTAAAGACAATGCTACAAGTCTCAGGATGGAAGGAGACACCTACAGAGAAAGATCTAGAAAGACTAGAGTTTAAATGGAGACTGAAGCAATACATGCTATCGTTCTTTTTCATGTTTGGTTTTGTTTCTTTTTTCCCAGTGTTCACTCATTGGTTACAACCCTTCTACACAACCAGACTATTATACAATGTGAAAGTATTTGCAGATCCTATACATGATTGCATGCCACCATTGGCGGTGGGGGGGAGGGAAGGGAGGGGAGAAAATCTGAAACTCAAGAGATTGTGGAACTGAATCTTGTAAACTAAAAGTAAATTTTTTTAAAAATTTTAAAAAAAAGATATATTCCTAAGTTCAAATCTAGTCACAGAGATTCACTTGCTATGTGACCCTGGGCAAATCACTTAACCCTATTGACCTCAGTTTCCTCATCTGTAAAATGAGCTGGAGAAGGAAATGGCAAACCACTCCAGGATTTTTGCCAAGAAAACCTCAAATGGCGTCATGAAGAGTCAGACACGACTGAAAATGACTGAACGATAATACCATGAGCCCAAACTCTTAACAAGTAAGAAACTTTCCCCTCTCCCCTCACTTGCTATGATAAGTATAAAGGTCTTCAAGTGGAGTCCCTGCCTCATCTGTCCTTGACCTTTAAAGGTATGTGAAGGGGAAGAGTACCATGCATAGAATCTGAGTTCAAATCTCCTATCTGCTACTTACTATCCCTGTGACCTTGGGTAAGTCACTTACGCTCTGCATTTCCTCATTTCTTAAATGGATGGGGGTGTGTTAGGCTAGATGACTTCTGTGGTCTCTGACCACTCTCGATCTATAACCCCAAGTTCTCTCTCTTTTCTTCTCCCTTTTCTCTTTCCCTTTCTCTCCCTCCCCAACTTCCTACCAGTTTTCATGACTCCAGGGCATTTAGTTCTCCCATTTTTCAAGTGAGGCTTTGTAGAGTTCTTCCATCCCTTTATGCTACTTCTTCAAGGTTCATCTTTCATCTCTTTCAGAGACTTTCATCTCTTTCCTTCTACACCGTATTTCCCCTGAATGCTAGCCTTGACCATCACCATGCTTGCCACTTGGCTTGGACATTTTATTTTTCCATTTACTGGAATGATCTAGTGGTCATTTCCAACTGTGTCTGCTAATTCTGGTTTTAGGAGAAAAGAGGGAGGGGAATAAAGGAAAAGGGAACGGAAGAGGCAGAAGGATGTGAGTAGGCCCCCCAGTCTTGACCTCCGAACTCTCTTGCTCACTTGAAGAACTGGGTTGGGAGACTGGGTAGACTAGCTGGTCCATTGGGAGGTTCAGGTTTCACAGAGGAGCACAGAGGCTGATCAGAAAAGAGAGGATGGTGTGTCCCATACCTGATAAGCCATGCCAGAGAAAGAAGCACCGCAATCACACTGGGAATCAGGAGATCTGGGGTCTAGCTCCCACTCTGCCTATGTTCTATGTGATTTTGGACACACTTCTCTGGGCCTCAGCTTCCTGATATGTAAAATGGTAGATAGAGGGAGATAGAGGGCCAGAGCCTGAAGTCAACAAGACCTGAGTTCAAATTTGACCTCAGACACTTATTAGCTGTGTGAACCTGGGCAAGGCACTTAGTTGGCCCCAGTTTGCTCATGTGTAAAATGAGCTGGAGAAGAAAATGACAAATGATTTCAGGATCTTTGTCAAGAAAACCCGAAAATGGGGTCCCAAAGAGTTGGACACAACTGAAATAACTGAACAACAAGAAAAAATGAAGTTAAAACTAGGTCATTTAGGAGGCCTTTCTAACATTCCAGGGCTCCGGAGGGTGCTAGGGTGCTTCCAAACTCTCCAGACCTACTCAGAAGCAGGGGGTGGTAGTTTAAGCATAACCAGAGAGTTATAGCCCTAGGTTTTCATGACATTTATCTCTCTTGGGACTGCTTTTACCTGCCCGATGTGCCTTCTCAGGCTCTGTTACAGAGCTTCATTCAAATTGTGCCTGCTCTCTCTGGAGAGCCCCCCAAGGTTCTGTCCTGGGCCTTCTTTTTGTCTTCTACACTATCTCACTTGGTGATCTCAGCAATTCCCATAGATTCAATTAACATGTCTATGCAGGCGATTTCCACATCCGGCCCTAATCCCCTTCCTGAGTTCCAGTTTGGCCTCATCTTTCAGACATCTCAAACTGTATGTCCAGTGGGGATATCAAACTCAACACGTCTAAAATAGAACCCATTATCTCACATACCTGTTCCCAGCCTTCCTGTCACCATTGAGGGTAGCACCATCTTCCAAGTCATCAAGGTGTGAGGCTTGAGGTTTTGGTGTCATTGTTACATTAGAAAATTAAGGTAAACTTAAAAAAACAAAAAAGAAAAAGAGACACAATGAGAGACAATAGTCTGAGCATAGTTAGGCTATCATTAATCAATACACTGGGTCAATGCCCTCTCTCAATCACCAAAGACCCCAAGGTGGGGTTTACTAGCTTCCATAGAGTTTTGGGAAACACAAGAGAACAAAGAACAGAGTTGAATAGGTGGGGAAAACAACGCCATTGGCTGGCAGCATCATGGTGGTGAGGACAACACGATTGGTTGAAAACTGGGAATGCTGAGCTAGAAACAACCCCCTCCTTCCCTCCTGTGACTAAGGAATGTTCATTGTTTGAGTCCACCTGCAAAGTTAGAGATAGCAGACCGGACTTCTTTGGATAACAAACCAGGCATCCTTGAAGAATGATTTGGTGGTGTAAAGATACTAGACCAGACTCCCTGCTGTCCACCTGTATCCCTCAAGGATAACAGACTTTCTTGAGGCAAGAATAGAACAGTGATTAGCAGGAGAACTGAACTTCTAAACTTAGCTCATAAGCAAAGAGACAAAGATATGTGGCTTGAGTAATCGCACAAAATGGAGCAGTAACACAGAGAACAGGATCCATTACAGAATAGAATCAATTATCAAATGATGCAGAATCAATTCAATTTCTTCATTATCCTTGACTCCTCACACTCACCCCAAATATTCAATCTGTTGTGAAATCCTGTTGTTTCTACTTACAGAAATATCTCTCCTATATATTCTCTTCTCTCCACTCAGAGCAACCACCCAAGCTTCAGACCCTCATTACCTCCTGACTGGATTATTTCAAGAGTATTCTAGTTGGTATGCCTGCTAGAGTCTCTCCCCAGTCAGTTCTCCGCTCAGCTGATGCTTCCAAAGCACAGGTCCCACTGTGTTGCCATCCCAGCCCCCTACTCAATAAACTCCTATGGAATCAGAGGCAGCTAGGTGGCAAAGTGGATTGGGTGCTGGGCCTGGAATCAGGATAAACCTGAGTTCAACTCCAGCTTCAGACACTTACTAGCTGTGTGACCCTGGGCAAGTCACTTAACTTCTGTTAACTTTAATCCACAGGAGAAAGAAATAGCAAACCATTCCAGTATCTTTGCCAAGAAAACCCCCACAGGGTCACAAAGAATTGAACATGACTGAACAATGATGCCTGTTCCCTATGACTTCTAGGATAGAACATGAAATACTGTTTGGTCTTTGATAATCTGACCCGTTTTCACTTTTCTGATCTTCTTACACTTTGGTACCCTCCACATACTCCATGAGTGTTATACTGGCCTCCTTAGGGGTTTCTCATATGAGAAACTGACTTAGAGGTTGGGCAATAGAATACCAGGCCTAGAGTCTGGCAGACTTGAGTACAAATGTGAACTCAAACTTGGGCAAGTCACTTAATCCTGTTTGCCTCAGTTTCCTCATCTGTAAGATGAGCTGGAGAAGGGAATGGCAAATCACTCCAGTGTCTTTGCCAAGAAATGAAGGGTAGGAGGTAACTGAACAACAACCACCTTCCCTCCCCTTCTTGTTTATCCTAGCTTCCTTCAAGACCCTACACCTTCTACAGGAGGCCCTTCCCCATTTCCTCCCTCTGCTATCCTTATCCCTTCCCCCTTCCCCCTTCATTCTTCTAAGATTCCCATGTATTTACACCGTATACATCCCGTATGTAAATAGTTATTTGCCGGTTGCCTCTCCTTTTAGAATGGAAGTTACTAGAGGACAGGGATTTTTTTGCCTTTTTTTGTATCCCCAGCATTTAGCACAGCACTTGGTGGACTGTTAGTTAGTGGTTGTTAACTGCCACTTGACTATTAAACAAAATCCCTCTCCCCTCTCTACCAGAAGTGTGCCTGGTGACCCAAGCTCCTGGGGTTTATCTTATTCCTTATTGTCTTAGAACACCTCGGTGGGGTCCTAGGTGAGGGTATCCTCCAGCATCTTTTACCCTGACCATCCACTGCATGCTCCCTAGGTCTTTGCTAGTCAGACCTGGGATGTTTGGCTCATCTACCCAGGCTCCTGACCTTTCCATGCAGCTCAAGGCTCCCTGGGGGCCCAGGAGGGTCTGTACAATTACCATATTTCCCAGCTCAGCTCCTGAGAAAGGCAGAGAGTTTGAGGGCAGGGCAATGCCACCCCCAATAAAACAAGGCTCAAATGGAGCCAGTAATAGGATTCAGTCTCTCCACATCTGTGCAAATATTACCAATTATTTTAGCCACTCCAAACACCCAGCAGGAAGGCAGAGAGGAAAGCAAACTGAACCGTTTAAAATAGAAACTAATATTGCCACACAGGAGAAGACAGGGCTGTTAACAAATAGCCTAGGAGCTAGGGGGAATTGCAGAACTCTGGGGTTCTTGTTCAACCACTGGCTTGTGGTGTCCCCTCCGGACCCTCTGTCTCTTCATCTAAAGATCAAGCATGATCCCATAAATGGTTCTTTCCCCAGGGAGTACCAGTGGAGGGGATTATGAAAAAAAAAGAGAGAGAACAAGAGAACATTGGTGCTTTAATCACAACCTTCTGGGACCGAAATGGGGAGCTGGCTAAATGTTGGAGCTGTTGATGGTTATAATGAGAGCTAGAGTTGTCAGTTCCGTGCTAAGGGCAGCAGGCTAGGCCCTGGTCTCTGTCCGGCCTCCGTCATTTGTGCTCAGAGTAGAGACAGCAGGGGGAAGGAAAACATTTTTCTCCTGCACTTCAGGAAATCCACTCTCTCCTGCAGCTCTTACCAGCTGTGAGGGAGGGAAAGAAACTTGAGGGGGTGGCAAGCTAGTGAGTCTTAACTGTAAAGAGGGAGAGAGAGAAGCTTAGAGTCACTCTGCCTGTCTCGAGCTGCGGCAGGTCTTCCCATTTAAAAGCAAGAATTTTCAATAAGATGAAACAGCTAGAAAACCTCACTGGGAACACTCACTCCCCCAGCTTTTCCTGTTGCATGCTGGATCTCTCCCCCAGATTATCTCTACCTCTCCTCCCTCCTAGCACCTCAAAAAGACTGCTCTCTTGGGAGAAAAAAAAGCCCTGCTGCTTTACAATCTGAGAGCCCACTCTAGAGAAGCAGGTTTGAAGCATTGGGTGGATCTTGAAGCAGGGTTGGGTCCTGCTGATGGATGGGCAAAACACAGGCTCCTGAAGACCTGACCAGAGATGCAATTGTGTGTCATAGGACCATGGCATCTGAGTTCAAATCCTGAATCTGCTACTTACTGTGTGACAGTCCCAGCCCTAAGATCATCAGATCTTGGACGGTCAAAGCTGAGATGGACTCAAATCTCCTCTTAATCCAACTTCCCCCCCCCCCTCCATTTTTAACATAGGAGGAAACTGAGGCCCATGACCATAAAGTAATCACATGCACAAGTCCTACAGTGATTCAGTGGCAGTCCATTTCTATAGGGCTCTAAGGGCTATAAAGTGCTTTCCTTCTGACAGGTCTACAGATTTTATTTATTTTATCCATTTTACAGATGGGGAAACCAAGGCACAGAGCAATGAGGTGACTTGTCAGGGTCGTACAATGAATAAGCGTCTGAGTTTGATCTGGGACTCTCTGAGGCTCAACCCCAGATCTTTTAATGCCAAGACTAAGGCTTTTTCAATTACACCATGCTGCCTCCCCCACAGGAGCCGTGGCCATGGCAGAAGGAGGCAGTTCTGTTTATCATAAAAACACAGAGAGGGATTTAGGGAAAGCCACAGCTGCTGCCGCTGTGAATACTGATGAAGCAAGTTGGAAACCACTTTAAAAACTGCTTCCCTCAGCCCCTCCCTCCACAATTCCTTAAACTGCCCCTAGAGGTTTCTCTCTCCCACCTGGGCTCCGTTTTTTATTCCCTTCTGGTTTTGTTTTTGTTTTTTGTTTTTTTGGGGGGGGGGATCGGTGAGAGAGGTTCAAGATGTTGTTTAAGCAGAACTGATCTGATGCCTGGATGCTGTTTCACACTAGGCTGTCTCTAGGTGACAGGGTGACACTCATCTAGGTCTAGGATGGGTGAGGCTCAGGGATGGGGACCGGAAAGGGGAAAACTCATATGTTCCGTATAAAAATAAAAGGGGACTGTGCGGCCCATCTGCATTTCTAAATACTCAGCAACCTACATTCCTTGAACTGCTTTTAGCTCTTTTCCCTCTACAGAGGTAAGAGGCTTCAAAGCCACTACCAGCCTCTAGAGAAAGACAATGAAAGCTACTCCTGGCAAATAGAAACCTTTCAACCACAGCTTTAGGACAAAGAGAGCCCCCAGGGGACAGAGGAGAATTTCAGTATGGAGAGAGCGGACTGACTTTTGCCTTGATCCACAAAGAAGGATAAAGACAGAGCTTTTTCTTACAAATTTCTGCCAGAGGTTTGTGATAGGTCCTCTTATCAATCAATCAATATTTATTAAGTGTCTGCTATAGGCAGGGGGGCAGCTAGGTAGGGAAGTGGATTGAGGGCCTGGAGTCAGGAGTTCAAATCTCACCTCACTAGCTGTGAGATCCTGGGCAAGTCACTTAACCCTGTTGGCCTCAGTTTCTTTATCTGTAAAATGAGCTGGAGAAGGAAATGGCAAACCACTCTAGTTATCCTTGCCAGGAAAATCCCAAAATAGGGTCATGGAGAGTCAGACAGGAATGAACCCCCAAAATTGGGCAGCTAGGTGGCGTAGTAAGTGGATGGAGCACTGGGCTTGGAACCAGGAAGTCTCATCTTCCCAAGTTCAAATCTAGCCTTAGACACTTACTAGCTGTCTCCTGTTTGCCTCAGTTTCCTTATCTGTAAAATGAGCTGGAAAAGAAAATGGAAAATCACTCCAGTATCTGTCAAGGAAACCCCAAATAGAGTTATTAAGAGTTGGACATGACTGAACAACAACTATGAGCCAGACACATTCCTAATAGAAAGGAATGGAAAAGGAGGCAAAGGACAACCCCTGCCCTCAAGGAGCTCACAATCTAATGGGGGGAGATAACATGTAAACAAGGTATATACAAGATAAATAGGAAATGATTAATCAAGGGAACGCACTAGAATTAAGAGGCATGGGGAAAGGTTTCTGGGTTTTAGCTGAGACTCAAAAGCAGCAGGGGAAGTCAGCAGGCCTGAGCTGAGAAGGGAAAGCTTTACAGGCATCTGGGAGAGTCGATGAAACAGTCAGTAGGCCAATGTCACTGGTTCAAAGAGTATGTGGAACCCTGGAAAGATAGGAGGAGGCTAGGTTGTGAAGGGCTTTGAATGCCAAATGGAGGGGTTTTTTTTTTTTGGCTTTTTGGAGGGTAATTGGGAGTTAAGTGACTTGCCCAAGGTCAAATGGCTAGCTTTTGTGTTAAGTGGCTGAGGCTGGATTTGAACTCAGGTCCTCCTGACTCCAGGGTCGGTGCTCTATTCACTGCGCCACTTAGCTGCCCCCAAACAGGGGATTTTGTATTTTATTCTGGAGGTGATAGGGAGCCATTCCTGGAGTTTATTTGTGGGGTAGGGGAGTGACATGGTAGGACCCAGCTTGGTTCTAGCTTCCATTCTTGTTTCCCTAATAAGTAAGGTTTTCTGGGTGGGAGGGACATTTTAACAGGATGGGCAACTGGTTGTTCCTGAAAACAGGCCAATCTATCCTGGTGGTAAGAATCAATGGGAGGTCAAAGTTGAGAAAGGGATTGCCTGGTCACTCAACATATAAGTGAAGGTAATCTATGTGAGGACTCGTTATCCCTGTATTATTCACTGACTCAGTCTGGAATATCCAAAAAGGCTCATCTAGGCTGGGAACCTTCTAGATGCTCTCTGAGGTCCTTTGGGACGGTAGGATAAGAAATGAGAATAAGCTCCAAGTAACTGCCCACTCCTCATACCCTCTAGGTCTCCCCAAGATTACCAGGTAGAAATAGGGCTAATTCAGAATCAAAGGACCTGAGTTCAAACTGTGACTCAAAATTCAGGGTGACCTTGGGCAAGCTATTTCAACTCTGAGCCTGTTTCTTCATCTTTAAAATGAGGGGGCTGGCCTAGATGACCTCTAAGGTACTAGCCAGCTCCAGATAGATGCTCCTAAGGGCAAAGACAATGCTTGGTTCTCTGCAGGGGTAGCCTGGGGTCAACTGCCTCATTCTGATTCCAGAAGTGATGGGAAATTTTAAATCTATAAATACTACAAATCAGGTCTTGGTTTATTGTTATATCTTAAGTAACAGAGAAAATATTAATAATGCAGATGAAACATAAAAAAGTGTCCCCCAATTAGCCTCCCATTCCCCCTCCCCAGCAAATTTCCACTCCCACTGTCCCCATCCCTCCACAGAGCTGGTTGTTAAATATTTAACAGCACAATTCTGGCTCAGTGGGACCAAGGAAGGAGGCTTGTTTCACCTGCCTCAGCCCACAGCTTAGTTCCTTGGGTCCTGGCTTTTGTGAAAGATGCCATGGTGTTATGGAAAGGAAAACTCCCAATAGCCAGGAGGACAGTTCTCAAGCCTATGTGTTCCAGGTACCCCTCCCCCACTCCAGTCTCCCCAGGAGTATGGATTACAATCTCACCATATACAAAGAATCAAGGTAAGCTGGAAAGGAAATGGAGAGCTAAACTAAGCCGTGTGAAATCAATAAGGCCAACTAATTATCTCTGCACAAGATGCCTATGCTCTGAAACACTACAGTTCTGTTCTCTGCAAGTTTGCATGTTACCTTATTTTCCTTAAAATTCTAGTAAAGGTCTTTGGAAAAAATCCAGCTTTGGTCTCAGACTGTCTTGGGGAAAGAAAAAAAAAGGTACCCATTCTGGAAAAGTCACGGGCAGTAGTAAATGGTAGAGGGAAAGGAAATGGACCATATTCCAACAGTTTTATGGTGCCGAAGAGGGAAAATCAAGTAGCAGAGTGAAATTATCCCTTCCACATCTTGGGGGTTAGGGGCACAGCACCCCCATGGTCTAGAAAAGCCGAGTGATGTGCTTGGCCCTCCCTTTGTACCAGAAAATAAGTCTGAATTATTATGGTATTAAAAGATAAAATATGTTGATATAAAATATGTTGATATTATACAATACTATATATGTATTTTATGCATTTCTGAGTTTCTAAACTATTTCTGTGTCCTCTGCTGGCCTTCGAGTGTTATCTGCGGCTTCCACAAAACTCCCCCCCAAAATTCCCATTTAATTTCTCAAGCCAACCCACAATTTATCAATATATTGAAAATGCAATGGGGAAAGTCTCCATGTAGAAGGGATAATTGTAGTAGGAAATAAAGCAGAAAAAGAAGAGAATTAAAAGTCCAAGAGGAAGTTAGTGCTAGGTGGCACACTGAACCCCAGTCAGGAAGACCTGAGGTCATATCCAGCCTCAGACAGGCACCAGTTGGGTGGCCCTGGACAAGTCTGCCTCAGTCTCTTTCCCTGTAAAATGGGGACGATAATCACACCTACGCCTCAGGGTCGTTGTGCTAATACTAACAACAATTTATCAGGGCTGTTGTGAAGATCAAAGGCATAACATTCCTAAAGTACTTTGTGAACCTTAAAGTATTACATATATACCAGCTATTACTATTATTATTATTTAGGTCAGTTTGCATCTGGTCTGCGCCTTTTCTGCCTGCAGTACGTATGATCAGAGAAAGACGGGTCTTCTACACATTTACAACCTGATATTCCTCAAGCACTCACTAGCCTACTTGCCTGTAAACTATAATCCATTTTCCCCTTCCACACTTTTGCATAAGCTATCCCCTAGCCCCAGAATGCTCTGCCTCTTACAATCCCTCACATCTCCAAAGTTCAACTCAGGCGCCACCTCCTAAAAGTTGGCCTTTATTTTTATTTTGGAGGCAACTGGGAGTTAAGTGACTTATCCAGGGTCACACAAAGATGACCTTTATGAACATCTCCCAATTGTTACTGGCTCACTGCCCACCTCCTCCCATAGACTATAAGGTATTTTACGGTATGAAATATTTTATTTTTGTATTTTTAAACCTAACACCTAGTATAGCACCTGATAGAATTGTAGTAGGAAGGGATTTTTTGTTTTTGTTTTTGTTTTGTTTTGTTTTTTGGAGGGGGAAGGCAGGGCAATTGGGGTATTAAGTGACCAAGGTCACACAGCTAGTGTGTCAAGTGTCTAAGGCCAGATTTAAACTCAGGTCCACCTGACTCCAAGACCAACACTCTACCCACTGCACCACCTGGCTTCCCGAGTCACTAATTATAGAAACATAGATTCAGAGTTAGTGGGAACATTAGACATCATATAGTCCAATCCATTCATTTTACAGATAAGGAAACTGAGACCCACAGAGTTTAAGTGGCTTGCCCAAGGTTCACGCTTGGAGTAAATTACAAAGTCAGGATCTGAATCCAGGCTCTCAGACTCCAAAACAAGCATGTTTTCTGCTCTACCACTTTGCCAGAATTTCGGTTCCTCTCTGAACCAGGTGTGGGTAGTAAGGTGTCACCTCCAGGGCTCTCCTCACCCAAGCAGAGGCGAGAGAAGAGGAAAAAAGAGACTTCCAAATTCGAGCAGTAACTTGGTAAATTATTCAAGCAGGAATGTGTCCAAGAGCTCAGGTGTGGCTCTCCCTCCATACTTTCATGCCCTCTTTCCCCTTTCACGCTCTCTCCCCCATCACAAGCTTCCTCTTCCAAATTCCTCCTGCCTTTTTACAGCATAGCCTGGAGGAGAGTTGGAGGGGGGAATCAAATCTACCTCTGACAGTTCTCCCACAGGGCTAGAGATAGAGGATTTATACTCTCCAAGAAGCCAATTAAGGACCATCATTCCGACACCCGCACTGCTAGAAAACTGAATTTAATGCTACTCCATTCCCCTTGGGAGACCTGCCATGGCGTCCCTGGGGTAAGCTGTACGCAGGAAGAACTGAGATCCACCTGCCTGATACCTACCTACTTCCTAAGTGAGTTGGGGAATGAATGAATGAATGATAGAACCATCATTAAATGCTTATTATGTGCCAGGAACTGTGCTAAATGCTGCAAGAATGTAAGACAGGCCCTGCCCTCAAAGAGCTTACATTCTAATGGGGGAAT
The DNA here is from genome assembly GCA_028627135.1 of Pseudochirops cupreus. Lineage (NCBI taxonomy): Eukaryota > Metazoa > Chordata > Mammalia > Diprotodontia > Pseudocheiridae > Pseudochirops > Pseudochirops cupreus. Next base: position 438,095,685 of record CM053582.1, read on the forward strand.
ATAACACAAAAAGGAGCTAGAAAGAAGGTAGGGGAACAACATGGTTTGAATAGGGTCTGGGAAGTGGGGAAGGTCTGGATCTGGGCAAGATACGGTCAAGGTTCCCCAGAATTTAAGGCAGTCTCTTGGTAGGAGCAGGAAGTTCCAGGGGAAGAGGGATAAGTTGTTGATGGTGGCTGGACATTTGTTGAGTACTTGGAAAAAACCTGATCCTTTTTTTTTTTTTTGGTAAAATGTTTAGCATAGTGAGGATACTGAACACTTTGAGGGTACCAGAAACAGAAGGCTCTTGTCTTTGCCCACTGTCAGGTTGGAGAGAGGAAAGAAAGTAATGAGACTATTTCTGCAAGTCATATAGGAAAATTGTTGCTCAGTCATATCTGACTCTTTATGAACCCATCTGGGGTTTTCTTGGCAAAGATGTTAGAATGGTTTGCCTTTTCCTTCTCCAGCTCATTTTACAGGTGAGGAAACTGAGGCAAACAGGGTTAAGTGACTTGCACAGCTAGTGCCTGAGACTGCATTTGAAGCCAGGGTCTTCCTGACTCTGTCCAGCACTCTATCCACTGCATCTATCCCCTTCGTTCAGAGCCATAACTGTCATGGGATGAATGGAGCTTGATTGTAGGGCACCAACATGGGGGTTTTGTGAGAGGTAAACGGTGTAATCTCTCCCCCAAACAACCATTACCCCTGCCTCTTGACTTCCTTTGTTGGTCCCAGCTTCCATGTGGGTCCCATTGCCAGGGCACTCCCTCTCTGCCAACCTTCTCCCCAACCTCCCTGGGTTTGGATGGGCCCCTCTCCTGGTATGACCACGCCCTTGATCAAACTCTTCTCCATGTAGGTGCCACTACCTCCACTCTCGTTATTTTCACCCCAAGTGAAAATATTCCTATTTAGTGCTCTGACTTCATTGTATGACAGGCTGACCACAAATTTATGAAAAAGCAACTTCCAAAAGAAGGCCATGCAACATATGTTATAGTAAGTACCAAATGGGCAGCCAAGTGGTGCAATGGAAAGAGTTCTGGGCGTAGAGTCAGGAAGACCTGAGTTCAAATCCAGCCTCAAACATTTAGTAGCTATGTCCAAGTCACTTAACCCTGTTTGCCTCTATAAAATGAGCTAGAGAAGGAAATGGCAAACCATTCCAGTATCTTTGCCAAGAAAACCCCAAATGGAGTCACAAAGAGTCTGAAAGGACTGAAAAACAACTAAACAGCAAAGTACCGAATGAGTAAGGGAGAGAAAAACTATGAGTTGGAATGGACGGGGAGTCAGACCTTCACAAAAGAAGTAGGAATTAAGCTGGCCCATGAAAGACGAAAAGATGGGTCAAGGTTGGATACTCCGAAAATAGAGGGGAACCCATTGCAAACAGGGGATACAGAGGCAGGAACAAACTTGCCATATTGAGCAGTGAACGGACCAGTCTGACCGGAGCAGAGAGTTCCTTTAAGGAACTAGAGGATGATAAGGCTGCGGTCAGCTTATAGAAAGCCTTGAATGGGTGAATGGTGTCAAGTGTTATTTAAGGGTCAAGAAGAACGAAAAACCGAGAAAGAGGCGTTAGATTTGGTGATTAGGGAGTTGTTGGTGACCTTAGAAAGTACAGCTTCGAGAGGCAGCCGGCTGGGTGACCCAGTAGATAGAATGCAGAGCTGGAGTCAGGAGGACCCGAGTTCAAATGTGGCCTCAGGTATTTATTAGCTGGGTGATCCTGGGCAAGTTGGAAGGAAGGAAGGAAGGAAGGAAGGAAGGAAGGAAGGAAGGAAAGAAGGAAGGAAAGAAGGAAGGAAAGAAGGAAGGAAAGAAGGAAGGAAAGAAGGAAGGAAGGAAGGAAGAGAGAATTTACAGTGGTGGGGATAGAAGACAGTTTGCAGGAGGTTAAGGGGGAAGTTTTGAGAGTGTCAGGTACCTTAGAGAAGCAATGTGGCACAGTGCTGGACATGAAGCTAGGGATACGTGGGTTTGAATCCTGCCTCTGACAACTAAAGAGCTGTGTGACAATAGGCAAATCATTTAATTCCTCTGATAAAATGTACATTACCTCACAGGGTTAATACAAAGTATGAACTTGAATCTCATTCCTTCTACTGACTATCCCATGACCCTGGGAATATCACATAACCTGCCTGAGACTCCTCGGTTTCTTCATCTGTAAAATGAAGAGGTTAGACAAGGGGAAAGATTTCCTTTCCTCTTATTCATTTCTCAACCCCTTGCAATTTGGTTTCTGATCTCAACACTCAGCAGAAACTACTCTCTCCATACCAATAATCTTTTAATTGCCAAATGCATTGGTCTTTTCTAGATGGTTATTATCCTTGGCTCCTCTATAGTATTTGAACTTGTTAAACATTCATCCTGGATATTTTCTGCCTAGGTTTTCATATTGCTTCTCCTCTCTCTCCTCACCCCCATATCTTTTTCTCTCTCTACTCTTCCTTCCCTCTCTTTCTCCCTCCCTTTCCCTCTCAACTCTCCCTCCCTCTCTCTTTCCTCCCCTCTCTCCCTCCCCCTTCTTCTCCTACCTCCATCTCCTTTGTTGGATCATCATCTTCCATATTGTACCCCCAAATTCTGGCCGTACCCCAAGGCTCTGTCCTAGATTCTCTTTCCTTCTAACTCTATACTCTTTATCCCAGTGATCTCCTTAGCTCTCCTGGGTTTAGTTCTTTTCTCTATTCATTTGACCCCCCCCCCCCATCTATATATTTAGCCTTAGTCTCTCTCCTGAGCTTCAGTCCCACACATTACCACCTGCCTATTAGATATTTTGGATTAAACATGTATGAAACACAACCCAGTAATTTTCCCTGAAAACACTCTCCCTTCTGAGCTTCCTTATTCTTGCAAAGGACACCAACCAACTGGTCATGGGCTCCCAATCTCAGGTTCCCAACACCTTTGACTCCTCCCTTTCTATCACCCCATAGATTCAGTAAGTTGTCAGAGCTTGTTGTTTTTACCTCTTCTTCCCACACCCATGACCACCATTCTAGTTCAGGCCCTCATCACCGCTAGCCCAGACTATTACAGCAACCTTCCAAATCAGTGGTTCTCAATCTGTGGGTCGAACCAGGGATCGTCTAAGATCATTGGAAAACACTTATTTCCTATGGTCTTAGGAACTGAGACACCGCTCCTGTATCTGTCTCCAGACAGGTCCACCCACATGCAGATACACCCACATATGAGTAGTAAAGGGTTGCTGCATTAGGAAGGTTGAGAATCACTGTTCCAAATGGTCTCCCCATCTCAAGTCTCTCATTTCTCCAATCCATCCTCTCCCAGTTCCCTACAAATGATACATTTTAAATAGCATTTTATTTTTTTCAAATTATATATAATTATATGTATTTTTTTTGAGCTCTAAATTTTCTCCCTTCCTCCTCTCTAAGAGGGTAAGCAATTTGATACAAGTTGTATATGTGCAATCATGTAAAAGACATTTCCATATTGGCCATGTTGTGAAAGAAGAAACAGAACAAAAGGAAAAAAAGGTGAAAATAGTATCCTTCAATCTTCATTCAGACTCCACCAGTTCCTTCTCTGGAGGTGGATGCCATTTTTCATCATTGGCTTTGTCTTGGATCTTTGTATTGCTGAAAAGAGCAAAGTCAATCATAGTTGATCATCGCACGATGCTGCTGTGCCTGTGCACAATGTTCTCCTGGTTCTGCTCATGTCACACAAAATAATATTCTTAAGGCATAGGCCTGATTATATCGCTTACCTGTTCAATAAATTCCAGTAGTTTTCTTTTTTCTTTTCCTCTAGGAAGAAATATAAACTCCTTGGTTTGACATTTCACATTTTTTTACAACTAGATTCCAATCTACCTTTCTAGCCTTTACACAATTCCCCTTCACTAGCCAGCCCCAGACCATGTTTCACATCCCATTTAGCCATCCACCAGGAAATGAGACCCTAGCCAACTCTTATATCTTTCTATCTACCATCTTGGTGAACCATGCAGTTCATGTCCACCTTTTTCAACCTCTAGCTCTTGCTCAATAATTGAATCAATTCCACCATTGCTCCTGGAAGAGAGGTGCCCCATGGCTCCACTCGTAATCCCTCTGACTTCCCAAATAAAGACTCTCCTCTTTGGGCTCCGTTGCTCCTTCTGCGTGTCGTGCCATACGTCAGCAGAGATGATGGAAGACAGGGACCGTCTCTCTATTATCCCGCACAGTGCCTGGCACAGAGAAGGCATTTGTTGACTTATCAATAGATGACCAATGAGGTCTATTCTCTAAATTTGTGATCTTATGTGAGACTTAGATGAGATAATGGTAGTGTAAAAAATTTTGCAAGCTTTAAAGCATTTTACATATGTGTACACACACATCAGTTGTTGTATCTTTGTATATAATCATTAGATAACTAAGTGATTCAGTAGCTGGTTAGATCTGGAGTGGGGAAGACTTGAATCTGAATCCTCTCTGGTATTTGTTAACCAGATGAGCCTGAGGAAATCGCCCTCTCTGTAATATTGGCGATAACCTACCCTATCGGGTCCACATGTGGATCAACTGAGGTAACATATAAAATAATTTGCAAACTTTAAAACTCTTATGCCAATGCTATTAATGTAATAGTAAATATTAAGAATGAAATCTAAATAATTTAAGTAACAATTAATAAATGGTTGATTATTAATATTAATATAATATTAAGGCTTCAAGAAGAATGGAATAGAAAGTGAATGGAAAGAAGAAATGTTGTCAATTTTATCATTAAAATCTATATCTAAATGTATAAAGGGCAGTTAGGTGGCACAGTGGATAGAGCCCTAGGTCTAGAGTTAGGAAGACCTGAGTTCAAATCAGGCCCCAGACACTTACACCTGGGTTAGTCACATCATCCTATTTGCCTCAGTTTCCTCACCTGTAAAATGAGCTAGAGAAGGAAATGGCAAACCATTCTGGGATCTTTGCCAACAAAACCCCAAATGGGGTCACAAAGAGTTGAACACTACTGAAACAACTAAATAACAAATTGTATAATCTGTAATCTAGCCCTGAGTTCACTGATTAGAACCCCAGAGACTTGGGGCTTTATCTTTGGACTGTGTCCTCTGGTCTATGGCTTCTCCCTTTATCTTGTCCCTAGCTCCTCAGGCACACACATGCCATTGCACACAATAGAGAGGCTTTTGCTGTCCTTGTCTTTATCTGCTTCATTTGATCTCTCTCCTCCATGATTGGGCCCGCGGTCTATCTTCTGAGGTGGCCTCTCTTCCTTCTTTTCAAGCACCAAGTTGACCTAACTCCCTGTTAGTCCTCAATCTGGGGGCAACGAACTCAAGTCTTTTCATTTCATGTTGAAACCATAGTAAACCTTAAGGCCACTACAGTATCACAGAATCTTAGAATTGAAAGGAACCTTAGAGGTCACCTATTTCCATCCTGTCCCTAAACAGAAATACCTTTCACAGACATCCCTGTCAAGGCCTCCACCCGAAAACTTTATGTGAGAAGGATTTATTAAGCATCTATTATGCGCTAAGCTCTTTACATATATTATCTCATTTGATCCTTACAACAACCCTGGAAGGTACTATTATGATCCCCATTTTGCAGTTGAGGGAACTGAGTGAGTTAGAGGTAAAATGACTTGCCCAAGGTCACATAGCTTGCAAGTACCTGAGGTTGGTCTTGAAATCTGGTCTTTCTGACTCCAGGCCCCTGGCACTCTATCCACTGCCCCATCTAGTCAACTCAAGAAAAAGGAACCCAGCATCTCATAGGACAGACCATTCTACCTTTCTATCAAGATGAAATCTGCTTCTGCTACTGAACCTAATGCTTTTCCCTCTAGGGTCAAGGAGAATGAGTCTAAATCTTCTCTGATGGGATGGTACTACGAATACTTGAAGCCCGGTATCTTGCCTTTACTCCTCCCCCAACCCTTTTCTCCAGGCTAAACATTCTCAGTTCATAGGATCATAGAGAGGGGCATGACAGTAAATGTTTAACAACCAGCTCTCCAGGGGGAAAAATGTACATATGACATATTTTTAAGTTTAATCTGTATTAATATTTTTTTCATGACTTTCTTGAGTCTGGGCAGCTAGGTAGCACAGTGGATAGAATGTCAGGCATGGAGTCAGGAAGACTCCTCTTCCTGAGTTCAAATCCAGCCTCAGACACTTGCTAGCTGGGTGACACTTGGCAGTGTCATTTAACCAGTTAACCTCAATTTCCTCATCTGTAAAATGAGCTGGAGACAGAAATGGTAAATCACTCCAGTGTCTCTGCCAAGAAAATCCCAGGTGGGGTCAAGAAGAGTCAGACATGAATGAAAATGACTGAATTCTTGAGTCTAGACCAGTGGTTCTCAACCTTCTTAATGCCACGATCTTTATTTAATACTCCTGCGTGGGTGTATCCACCTGTGGGTGGACCTGCCTGGAGACAGATAGAGGAGCAGTGTCTCTGTTCCTAAGATCATTGGAAATATGTGTTTTCCGATGGTTTTAGGCAACACCCAAAAGGGTTGCGACCCACAGGTTGAGAACCACTGGTCTAGACAATCAGCAAAACAATAAATCCAGTCATGATTTTAGAGGTGGTAATGCTCACTCTGAAAATTTAACAATCCTGAGATTATGTTTGAGCCAACTCCGGCACATCCTGGAATAGATTTAGAGCTTGATGAGACTTTCAGAGGTCATCTAGTTCAACCTCCTCATTTTACAGAGAAGGAACCAGGCCTCGGAGAGGTTAATGACTTACCCAAGGCTATCCAGGTAATATGTAGCAGAATCAGGATTTGAACCCAGGTCCTAACTCCAAATCTAGTGATTTTTCCACTGTACTGATCAATAAATCCTTATATGGCATGAGTGCAAGGCCCTATACCATTCTGGTGGCCCCATCCTGGATGTCAATGTCCTTGACAATACCCGTCAATATCTTTCCTAAAATATGGTACCTCGAATTGACATGATACTGCAGATGCAGCCCAGTTAGTGAAAGGTATAATGAGACTGTCTTCTTTTTCCATTCTGGACCCTATGCCTCTCAATGTGGATTGAGAGTAGATTGTTAGATTTTTCTTCTCTGCTATGCAATATTACTGTCTCATATCAACCTTGTACTCCACCAACATCCCAGGGTCTTCTTCACACCATTCATTGTCTAGAGGTGTTGCCACCATTCTGTGCTCATGTTGGTGGTTTCTTCTAAACTCAAGCACGGAACTACACAATTGGACCCTGTTAAATTTAATGTCACTGAATCAAGCCCGTCATTCTAGCCTAGTAGGAGATTTTTTGGGTCCTGACAGCCATTCATTGTGTTAACTGTCCCTCCCAGCTTCACATCTTTTAGAAAGTTGTTGTCACTAATCCTTGTATTCATATTGATTAAAAGAAAAAAGATTGAACAAAACAGGGTCAATGAAAGATGGATGGAATACCCCTTTAGGAATCTCTCTCTAACTTGACATTGTAGAAGAGAAGGGAGAGGGAAAGGAAGTGAAGGGGGAGAGAAAGGGAAGGAAGGGGGAGGGAAAGAGAGGCACATAGGACCTACTATGTGCTAGGTACTATGCTGAGCACTTTATAAGTATTTCATTTGATCCTAATAACAACCCTGAGAAGTAGCTGTTGTTATCATCCCTGGTTTAGAGTTGAGGAAACTGAGGCAAACAGAGGGTAAGTGATTTGCCCAGGGTCACACAGCGAGTGTGACTTGTCATTGTATTATTCGTTACTCTTGGGGTCTGGACATTAAAACTCTTCAGACGTCCCCTAACAAAACTGTGATCTAGTCCACGTCCCTCTGTTTTGTCCACGGAGATGCACGAGAGACTTTGTCAGCTGTCTCGCCTGTATCTAGGTACCTGTATCTGTGACATTCCCCTGGTCCACCAATCTAGTAACCTGTGAAAAAGGAAATGAGATTAGTCTGGAATGGCCAAACTCATCTTGATAAAGCCATGTTGGCTCTCAGGGATCATGGCTTCCTTTTCAGAAGGGTAACAAACAACGTGTTTTAGATTTTTCCAGTAACTGAAGCTCACCAGCCAAAAATTTGAAAACATTCTTTTTTGAACACCAAAGAGATTTTGAGCTAGAAAAGCCTTCAGAAGTTGCCTCCCTCAGTTGACTGCAAAGGAAAGTAAGACCCAGTGAGTTTAAGTGACTTGTTACCATAGTAAGCATCAGGGGTAGAGTTCTAACAGAGACCTTCTGACTCCAAAATTAGTAACCATGATGGCTCCTGGACATTTGACTATGTCAGCCCATTTCAGCTCTGCCAAGGATGTTGTAGAGGAGTTTCTTCTTAGATACAGGTTGCATAAGCTGACCCTTCTGGTCAATACAATTGAACATATATTGAGTACCTACCATATACAAAGGATTCTGTTAGGAGCTGATCATACAAAAACAAAAAAACATGGAGAAAAGTCCCTGTCCTCCAGGAAATTACGTGTCACTAGTAGTCCCTTCTAACTCTGAGACGCTATGGTTCTAGGACTTCTCTGTGCCTTTTTCCTTGTCTTTAAAATGTAAGAAATGGTATAGATGATCCTTTAGGTCAGGGGTTGGTTTGGAGGCTTAACCTGCTCCATTTACCTAGCCTGGGTCAGTTTATCCCTTCTTAGGCAGCCTGCTGGGCTTCCACTCGGTGGCTGAGCATATTAGTGCCAGAATTAGTACAGATGCCTGATCAGCATTACCCCACTGCAGCTCAGAACTCCAGAACTCCAGGGATCTACCAGCCTCAGCCTCCTCCAGCAGCAGGGATTTACAGGCCTGCACCACCAAGCCTGGTTCCATTGGACCTCTGGGATTTCACTCATCCAGGGTTAGGTAAAGATGAGTATGGTTATGGTTTAGTTCAAGGGTCCTTAACCTTTTCTTTTGTGTCATGTACCCATTTGACATTTTGATGAAACCTAGGCATCCCTTTCAAGTGTATAAAATAAAATGCATAGTAAAGGAAAGTACTTATACAAATACAACTGTCAAACAATTATTTTTGTGGCTTTTTGGAGGGGGAAGGCAGGGCAATTGGGGTTAAGTGACTTGCCCAAGGTCACATGGCTAATAAGTGTTAAGTGTCTGAGGCAGGATTTGAACTCAGGTCCTCCTGACTCCAGGGCTGGTGCTCTATTCACTGCGTCACCTAGCGGCCTGTGAGTCGAACTATTTTTTAAAACAAGATCATTTACTCCAGGTTAAGGATCAAGAACCCTATATTTGAAGTATTAGTCAATAAACATTTATCCATCATCTACAATGTGTCCAGAACTGGGCTAAACACCTGTGTTTGAATCCTGGTTCTTCCAACAACTGCCTTTCAACACTGGTCGTATGGTCAGAGATTTAGAGTTAGAAGGAGCTTTGGAGTTAATCAAGTCCAATCCCCTCAAATAACAGATGAGGAAACTGAGGCATGGGAAGGTTTAGTAATTTATCCAAGGTCACACACTTAGCAAGTAAATGTCTGAGTGTGGGATTTGAACTCAGGTCCACCTGACTCCAGGTCCAGTATTCCATGCACTTATACTGGCACTTGAGTCCTTCATCTCTAAAATGAGCAACTTGGACTAGATCATCTCTAAAGTTTCTCCTAGCTCTAAATCTTCTGGGTCAGTGGCTTCCAGAAGTACTACCCTCTGCCCCTCACCAAAGCTCCAGAGACCCAACCCCTGCATTTTCAATGGCTGATTCTTGAGGAGCTCTGCAAGTCAAAGAATGACCAGGGGCAAGGTTCCCCAGGAAGCCTTTGAGGGCCCAGCCTGTGTAGCCTTGTATTGGAGCCCTCCCAATGGAGCATGGTGAGACTGATCACCTCTCTCCAATACCAGCATCTCCTTCCTCCTTGGCAGCCTGCAGCAGGAGCAGGGGCAAAGAGAACCTGATGTTCTCATGGCTAGTAGACCAGATAGCTCACATCTAAATTGGAATGGTAAAAAGTAATTGGCGCCTGAGGGGAAGAGATGCAAATAAGTCACCTCATTCCTCCCATGGGCTCTCCCCTTACATCTACATTCTTCCACATGCCTACCAGCATGTACCACCTTCCCTCATACACACACACACACACACACACACACACACACACACACACACACACACACACCCCTACCCCTACCCCTACCAGCATTTACTGAACACTTCCTAAGTGACAGGGTCTTCACTAAACGGGTAAGGAAGAGATCCATCAATTGCCAACAACAATAAGAAAGAGATATAAGTTCCCTGACCTTGGACATCAAAGGATATTCATTATGTGACCTTGGGCAAGTCACTTAACCCCAGTTGCCCTGCCTTCCCCCCATTGAAATGAAAAAAAGGCATTTTGGTAATTATATTTCAATATAATTGACTTCCCTTCTAATCTTGTGTGTTTATTTTATGCATTTAAAAACATGAGAAGGGTCCATAGGCTTCTCTGGATTGCCAAAGGGCTCCATGACACAAACAAGGTTAAGGACCCTTGTGTGACATAAATCATAAGTGCTCTAGTCATGGGATAATAGATTCAGAGCTGGAAAGGACTTTAGAAGCCATCAAGCCCACCCCCAAATGATTCAGAGATCCACATCCCCCATGCTTTGGCCCACATCACCAGCTGCCTATTGGCAGTATCTTGGAGCCATTCTCAAACTCAACATGCCCAGAGCAGAACTCATCATCCACCTCCCCCACCTCCAGACTATTCTGTTCCTGTCAAAGACAACATCATTCTTTATTTTTTTTGCCTTTTTTTTGGAGGGGGGAAGGCAGGGCAATTGGGATTAAGTGACTTGCCCAAGGTCACACAGCTAGTAAGTGTTAAGTGTCTGAAGCTGAATTTGAACTCAGGTCCTCCTGACTCCAGGGCCGGTGCTCTATTCACTGCACCACCTAGCTGCCCCAACACTATTCTTCCAGTCCCTCACACTCATAACTGCAGTGTTAACCTTGACTCCTCACCCTACATAACCAACCAGTTGCCAAATCTTGCTGCTTCTGCCTCCACAACATCTCTTGCATTTGACCCCTTCTCTATTCACAACAGCCACCAACTTTGTTTAGTCTCTCATCACCTCTGGTCCAGACTATTACAACAGTCTCTGAATTGGTTCTCTCTGCCCCAGGCCTCTCCCTCTTCCAATCTGTCCTTTACACAGATGCCGAAGTGATTTCCCTTAACCATAGATCTGACTGTACCATTCCTCTAGCCAATCCATTCTAGAAGCTTATATTACCTCTACAATAAAATATAAATACTGCCTTTCAAAGCCCTTTACAGCCTCATCTCAAACTTAGCTTTCCAGTCTTACTCATTATACATAACTACTCATCCTACACTCTGCAATCCAGAAAAACTAACCCTCTCTCTGTTTCTCTTATACGGAAGGCACTCTATCTTCTATCTCTGTGTGCTTGCCCTGGCTGACCCCAAGCCTGGAATGCACTCCCTCCTCACTTCCACCTCATCAAGTCCCTCCCTCCCCACAAGACAAAACTCAAGTACCGCCTCATACAGCAGGCCTTTCCCAAATGTTAGTCTGACGCTCCCTTCCTGAGAACTGTGAACTTATTTTGTGTATACTGCATATACTCACTCTATAGTACGGTTGTCTCTCTACACAGAAATACATGTGCTTTTTGAGTAGAGATTGCTTCATTCTTTGTATTTGTATCATTAGTGCCTGGCACTATAATGCCTAGCATAAGTAGGTACTAAATAAATACTTACTGATTGATTTGTATCCCCAGCCCCTATCTCAGAACGTGGCTTCTGAGGTGCTTAATAAATGCTTGAATTGAATGAATGAAAATGGATTCATGCTTCCTGGGGGATTCTTTGCACTTGCTTCCTCAGTGTACAGCTACCCTACCTAGTAGGCTCAACAGAATAAGGCAGTGGTTCTCAACCTTCCTAATGCTGCGACCCTTTAATACTGGTATGTGGGCATATCTGCATGTGGGCTGACCCGCCTGGAGACGGATAGAGGAGTAGAGTCTCGGTTCCTAAGACCATCGGAAATATGTGTTTTCCAATGGTCTTAGGCGACCCCTGTGACCCCTGTGAAAGGGTCATTCGACCCCCAAAGGGGTCGTGTCCCACAAGTTGAGAACCGCTGGTATAAGGAAATGAGTTATTAGCTACTTCCTGATACAATGTGCTCTAGTGCAAGTCAAATAGGTTTGGGAAGGAACTCCTGTCTCCCAGACCAGGAGGCATCTCTTTCTTTTTCTTTTTCTTTTTCTCTTTCTCTTTCCCTCTCCTCTCTGTCCCTCTCCTCTCTGTCCCTCTCTCTCTCTCTCCCTTTTCTTTTCTGATATCTGGGACACACTGAACCTTAAAGACTTTTTTCTTATTCATGTTGGCCAGAGTTATTACTAGCAAATCTGACAAATAATACGTGCTACAGGACAGGCAGGGAGAAAAATGGTATCTCCAAATAGACTTTTAAAACAAATTCACTTGTGGAAGGGGGAAGAGACCTTGATGTGGTCCAAGTCTCTCTGGAATACTAACAAGAAAAGGAGAAAGGCAGAGACAGGCCAAGGAAAAAGCTTGATCTAGGCAGGGAAGGAGGGCAACGGAGAAAGGGGGAGGAAGTGGGACATCTGGTAGCTTCCTATTTTAACTCATTTTCTTGCTAAATGCGAAGCTTGGTTGTTTCTACCTACTAAAAAAGTACAGATGCTATTAGCTCCCTCTAAATTTTGTCACCTGGGTAAAAGCCCCACTGGCCATGCCCTAGTTATAACTTTGATGGTGGCCCAGAGATCATTTGACTTTGTTCTCTTAGACCCTAAGAAAGAGATCTGGTATAGAATATGCATGGTGGAAAGAACCCTGACCCTGAAGTCAGAAGACATGAATCCAAATTCCTCTTCCAATGTTTCTGTATGACATTTAGTAAGTCTTAACTTCCTAGGGCTTAGTTTACCCATTCACAAAATGAAAGGGGGGTAAGTGGATTAAATGATCTCTGAGGTTCCTTCCATCACTAGATTTATTTATGCCAAGTAATTTCTTGAGCATAAGGAACAAAACAAGGAAAGAACTAGGAAATACCTCTAGAGCTGGGCTCTGAGAGCAGATGTAGGCACATCTGCTGTATCATGGCAGTCATGCCCTAACTCCCTACCAATCATTCTTTTGGTCAGAGTTGGCCACTTCAGTGGGGGGAGGCCTGCCCCTGGGAAAGAAGAATATAAGAAAAGCGAGCAACACACATCACACCTGTAATTTTTTCAGGGAATTAAAAAGAGAAAATTATGGGTGGTCTCCCACAGGGCACAAGCAACTAAGCAGTGGTGCCAACCTAGAACAAAAACACATATATTACCTACATTCTATAGTCCTCTGGATGCCTGGAAGACCTGTGGGTTCTGTCTTCTGCCTTTAGTTATATCAAACCTTCAGCTTGGGGGGGTGGGCAGAAGGAGGTGAGAGCTGATTCCTAATCCAAGACTGCTAACAGAAATTGGGTAAATGAGGCCCAGGGGAGGGAGGGCATCATGGAATCCATGATGACTGAAGGACTCCATCAACCCATGTAAAGTGGTTGGCTCATCCTTATTTATTTGGGGTCTGTCAGAACCAATCAAGGAGATGGGCTTGACAGCTGTGGGGGAAACCAGAGCATCTGTTCAGCAGAGGCCAGGCCAGAAGTCCCAGCGACCCTCGGGGCTTTTGCTAGCCCATGCCCATTAACTCTCTAAACAGCCCTAGGGCCTGACATACTCTTGCATAAATAGCTAGGCCCCCTCCAGAATCCTAATTATCAGGAGTGGGGGGCCAGCTGGGAATGCAGCCAGCCAATAGCAGCCTACTCAGTGCTTCGACCTTCCCCAACACGAGTCGCTTTGAAGGTTTCTCCTGGGACCCCTCCCTCCCTGCTCCCCACCAGCTCAGTTTCTCTTTGGTAAGTGGAAAAGCAGACCACCTGAATCTAATTCTGGAGATGTTCAAGGATGAGTCACACTACCTCCTCCGCTCCCCTCTCCCACCTTTCCTGCAGCTTCCCCCCTCCCCCGCCTCTGCCAATCCTCACCCCAGACCTCCTCCTCTCCCCTTTTCTCCTCTCCCTTAATAACTTGCATACCTGTTTCGCCTATTATCTCCATCCCATTTCATATTATAAGCCCTCAGAGAGGAGGGTGCATGCTAGGTGGTCCATGAGATGGAGGGGTTGGGGTGGGGGGAGGACAGGTTGGATCCTGATGGCACCTGGGCATAATAAATCAGGAACCTCTGGGTGATTAATGCCATTATTTAACATAGGAGGTTGGCAACCTCTCGGGAGTAGCTTGCCAAGGTTCAAACATCTCCCTCTGGCATACTAGTAGTGGGAATGACAAACAGGCTGTTCCTCAATACTAGGGGGAGGAGAAGAGAAGGATGAATTCCCAACTTCACCATCAGGGTGAGGGGCATTGGGGACCGACTATGTGCCCGCTCCCAGTTCTCGGTAGAAAATTCCCTTCAGGCTCCCAAGGGAGAGCAGTCAGCCTGAATGGCACTAGTAATCACACCCATCACTTTCTCTGATCCGTGAGTCAGTAATTCTCTCGGGGATCAGGGTGAGGTCCACCCTGAACCCATTCTTGGTACAACCAATTCTACCTGGGACCCCCAACTCACTCTTTTTTCTTTTATGCTCGTCTCTTATAACTGCGGATCATCCCCAATAAGGAGGAGGGAAGGTTATCTCCATGCCTGGTCCTGATAATATACTCAAGTACCCGCTGAGCCCTTAAGTGGATAAACTCCGGGGAGTTGTGGCTACCCTTCTGGCTTGGAGGTCTGGGAGGACGTCAGAATTCTCCTCCCATCTCCCACCTACTTGTTCTTCTGTCTAAATGCCGCCCCTGCCCCGACTTAATAGGACTGGCTTGAAAATCCAAACCTATAAAGTAAAAGGTACGTTTCAGGCATGTTTCGCCAGGTGAAGGTTAGAAAGTACTCCTTGTCATACAGGAGACGGGGAAGTAGTGTTTCTTATGTTTCCTAGGAAATGGAGTACTCTGGTTCAGCATGAGGGCTGAGAGTGTCCACTAAAGGGCTCTTCCCACCTTGGAGCCAAGCAGTCAATCAACACGAATTTATTAAGCACTCATAATGGGCTAGGCACAGGAGAAGCCTCGAAGGATGGTGATGTCTTTACTAACTTCATTGAATCCTTCTCTCCTAAAGGCTGCAGCCCCGTGAACGAACCATGCAGCCTGGCTACCGGATACAGAACCAGCATCTGGGTTGAGATGGATAACTGACCCACAACCCCTTCACCCCAGAGGAAGTGGTACTGCTTCTGAGTAAAGGAAGTGGAGGGAGTGGGGAGGAAATAAGCAGGGTTCATCAGCATAGCCAAGAGGATGACTGGAAGCAAGATGGTAGAGCTACCACCTAAAGAGGTGGGAAGGAGAGGTAGTCACCAATGCTGGTGAGGACTTTTTTTCAAAATAACAGGGAGTAATACTGTCACAGAATCATGGATTTAGAGTTGGAAGGGCACTGAGGCCATATAATTCAACTCCTCATTTTATAGTTGAGGAACTAAGCCACAGAGGAGTTAATTGACTTGCCCAAGGTAACATAGGTAATGACTCAGGATTTGAACCCAGGGCCACTGACTCCAAATCCAGCCTTCTTTTCACTGTACACTATCTTCCAGTTCCCTTACTGTCCCCAACCTGAATGGCTAAAGGAGATGAATATTATAATTAGCCCTGACTTTGACCTACTTGATGCGCTGATGTCAAGAGCTAATCATGGGGTTCCTTAGTCTGTGTACTACCCCAACTTCCTGAGAGGGCTGTCTACCTTCTCCTGTTCCTTTCAGTTCCTATTCCTGGTCTCCTCTCCTGCCCTGAGCTGCTGTTTAATAGGCCAGTGCTTGCCTGAAGAGAGCTGGTGACAACTCCATCTGTTTTTCTCCCCAGGAGTGGGGGAGAGATTTACTAGCTGGGGGTTCACAATCCAGCTGGGAGCAGTTGGGACCTGTTTGAATGGAAGAAGCCACTCCAGGAGATAAATCTTCAGTGGTTCTTTTCTTCCTCCCTCCTCATCCCCAGCTCTGCAAGTCTGGCTTTGGACTCTAAGCAGGACCAGGAGCTCCTGCTCCAAAATGTCTAGCCCCGGTCAAAATCCCCCATGTTCCCACCACTCAAGTGTCTGGACTAAACTCTTGGGATGTAGAATGTAGGTTCTTTGAAGGGATCATTTTATATTTGTCTTTATCTCCAATGCATTTGTTGCTGTTGTTCAGTCTGACTCTTTGTGAACCCATTTACCATTTCCATTTCCAGCTCATTTTCCAGATGAGGAAACTGAGGCAAACAGGATGAAGTGACTTGCCCAGGGTCACACAGCTAGTGTCTGAAGTAAGATTTGAACTGAGGAAGATGAGTCTCCCTGACTCCAGGCCAGGTACTCTATCCACTGTGCCACCAGCTGCCCGTTGGGGTTAGACTGAGGCAAAGAACTCATCTCCTCTGCAATTTTGCGAAGAATTTCTCTGTCTAATCTAGAGGAGTCACTTAGGATTAATGGGTCAACACACCCTGTTTGGGGGAAGCCAGTGACCATAATTCTAGGTGGAAATGGGGAAAACCCATTTGCTGTTGAAAACCCAAATGCCTCTCCAAGTAGTGCAGAGGAGACAGCTGGACTTGGAAGCCAGAGGATTTGCATTCAAATCCTGATACCACCTATGTGAGCTCAGATAAGTCACTTAATCTCTATGGATCAGTGCTTCATCTGAAACATGAAGGGTTTGCAGAGGTTCCTCCCAGCTCTAAATATATTATGCTATCATGATGCTACCCTGGGCCAACTCCAAACCTGAGGGTCCCAATACCCATCTTTCTCCCTTACCAATCAACAGTTCAAGGTCTGATAGGTGCCCCTGGCACATCCCTGCCTCTTCCCAGGGCCACGGGAGGGGATGGGGTTTCCTCCACTCCTTCCATTTCCATCTTCACATTTCCATCTTCGCAACCAGTTATTTACATATAGCAGAGTGAGGGAATTAATAAACCTAATTTTGCTGAACATCAAGCACACTGATCATTGTTCTTGGCTTGAGGGATAGCCAAGAACCTCCCCCAACAGTCTGGGAAAGAAAAAATTGAGGGACAAAAAGAACCAAAACGATCAGCTATTTCCTCTTCATATACCAAAATCTCAGATAAAAAATACGAACCTAGGTTCTCCCATTTCAAGTCTAACACTACTGCATGACTGTAAAACTAGCCATCCTTCATGCCCACACTGATCAAGGTGAGAGGCCAAGATGGCATCCCCCAAATTCTTCTTGGGTTCCCTATGGAGCCTTAGAAGTGAATTCTGCAGATGAAGGAAACTGGGGCCTTGCTGATTTAAAAAACACAATTTTTTTTTTTTACAAAGAACCCTCCACCCAAACCTCCCCTCCATGATAGTGTTTGTCCAGCTCCACACCCTTTATATGCCATCTACCTATGTCCCATTGGCATTCCAGTGAGTGCTTCTCCAATATCAGCTAGATTTATCAAGATCTAAGTTCGGGACATCTAGATGGGGCAGTGAATAGAGCACCAGCCCTGGAGTCAGGAGGACTTGAGTTCAAGTCCAGCCTCAGACACTTAACACTTATTAGTTGTGTGACCTTGGGCATGTCACTTAGCCTCAACTGCCCTGCCTTCCCCCCTCCAAAAAGACCAAAAAAAAATCTAAGTTCAAATGCTATCTTGCACACTTACTAGCTGTGTGACCCCAATCCACTTACTTAACTTTCTGTGTCTCAGTTTCCTCATCTGTAAAGTGGAGATAAACAGCAGCAGGACCACCTGAAAATATCTCTAAATGCTAGCTTTTGGTACCATTGTTCTCAAGTAAGAGTGAAGTTACAGCTCAGTTGGAGAGGCTGCCACCAGAGCCAATGACCCCCTAGGCTGAGCGGTATTTGCCTATCTCCTTCCTCCCAGCTCTCCCAGCCTAGCAGGAAAGAGCTGCTGGAGTTAAGAAGATTTCACGCTATTTTCAAAGCCATTTTCTGTGAGGGAAAAAAAATTTCCCCTAATGTTAAGCCTACTTACAGCTGCTCATTTCCCTAAAGGCTGTTCTCCCTCCTCCACCATACATTTGTGCGACACTGTCACATACACACTACCACCCCATTTTGTTCCTCATGGCCCTGTGAGGTAAATAGGAGAAGGTATTGTTTTGTTTTTTTACAGATGGGGAAGCCGAATTAGATATCCATTAATGGTGCTGTCCAAGACCAGGCAATTAGTAAGAGGCAGTTAGAATAAAAAAAAAATCTGAGTTTTCATCCTAAATCAAAAGATCATTCATTTTAGACCTGGAACTTCAGAGGTCCAGACCCTTCATTTTACAAAAGAGGAAACTTGCTCTCTCTCTCTCGTTCCCATAGGTGACTTGCCCAAAGTGGGTCAACACACCCTGTTTAGGGGAAGCCAGGGACCATAATTCTAGGTGGAAATGGGGAAGATGCTGTTGAAAACCCAAATGCCTCTTTTCTCAACTTTTCCCGAAAGAAGAGCTCACCTTGAGGGAAAAAATGGTATAGAATTTTCCCATCATCCACGAGAGTGGATTCTGACTGTGGAGAACAAAAGGGTTAGAGCACCTCTCACCCTGGAGCCCTCCATTCCCCACTGAATCAATTCCCAGACTCCTGAAATTCTCCTTGTCCCAATAAGCAGCCTCAAACTCAGGGTCAGACTCCAAAAAGGGAGGAAGTCTAGCAAAGGGAAGTGATACACACTCGTACTTGTGGAAAAATGTGCCAAGCTAAGCATCAGGGAAATTTCCCCAGTCTTCCTAATAGGTGTGGGAATGGGCACAAAGTAGACTGGGAAATGGGTTTTGAGTCAGGAAGACTCCAGTTCAAATGCTGCCACAGGATCTTACTAGTTGTGGAACCCTGGGAAGATTTTTCACCTCTCTGTTCACTTTCCTCATCTGTAAAACAAAGAAGATGGACTCATGGGCCTATGATTCCAAGTTTTTCCCAAAGATGCTCAATAAGCTGCTGTGTTTTTTGTATTATCAGGGCTAGTCCTTAAGACTCCAAAGTCTAGTCCTCAATGTAAATTCGGGGAAGGCTTCTTTCCAAGCAGAAGAGAATGTGGGTAAACTGGGCTAAGGGTGGGGGAGATTGAAGTAATGGTACCCCCTTACGTTGCTTCCCCTCCTGTGGCATTGCAGTGCCACCTGGTGGCCCTGTGCAAGTAGCAAGAGTATAGAACCAAGGAACCAGCCTAGCCAGCAAGCCTCCTTTGCACCACAAAGGACCTCAGGAAACCATCCTGTCCAACATTCTCCTTTTGAAGACGAAGCAAGGGAGGCCCTGAGAATAAATGACTTGTACAGGTGGAAGAACCATATTTTGAACCCAGGTTCTCCCATTTCAAATCTAACACTACTCCATCACTGTAAACCTGGCTATCCTTCATGCCCACATTGATCAAGGTGAGAGGCCAAGATGGCATGCCCAAAATTGTTCTTGGGTTCCCTATGGAGCCTCAGAAGTGAGAACTCTGCAGATGAAGGAATCCAGGGTCTTGCTGATTTAAAATGTAGTTCAGAGCAATTGGCTCCCATCCTGCTGGACTGACCAGTCACTGGGAAAAGCCTAACCCCTTCATTCTTCATAAGCCAACCAGAGCAGGAGTGAATGAGGCATAGTGGCCTTTAAGCCAAAAGGGATGCTTCAGTCATCTAAACCCTTCATTTCACAGGTGAGAAAAAAGGCCTAACTAGGGTCAAATGACTTACCTAATGTTCTCAGAACACACAGGTTCAACAAAAGGGGGCACAGAGACAATGGACTGAAGGCAAAAAACCTACTTTTTATTCCTTTACAATTCACCAGAGTAAGACAAGTAATTTCAAACACCATTTCCCTCCTACCCCCCAACCTACTCTTCATTCATACAATGGAGTGGTCCCATCCCTTCTCCTGGAAAGGCCCACCACTGACATGGCCTACTGCTCTGTGGACAGAGGGTTTGCAGAGCTGGGAGGCCTTGCTGAGAGACAGGAGGAGGGCCAGGAGAGAACAAACACCAAGGCATTACTGTAGCATCACTGGGTGGCAACCTGGATGTGGTCTCTTGGAAACACATCTAGTTAAAGAAGGCAAACGTCCAACTTTGGTGCTGTGAGAATGGATGGAACTCTTTTGCTAGGAAGAGTTTGGCTCCCTGACCTATGGGCTAGGCTGAGCTGGACATCATTCCTGGCCCCCCACACACTCCCACCCCCAGGAAGAATTTGGCTCCCCAGTCAATGGGCTAGGCTGATTTGGGTACCCTCCCACCTTCAGCAAAGGTGATGAGGGGAAAAGGAAAACTAAGAGGTGAGAGCCAAACTGCTATCTCTACAGGGCCAGCTTTCAGCACCTCTGAGCTAATCCCCCCAAACTCATGCAAACTCCTTGGATCACACTGACCCCATAGGAGTGAACCAGCCTCCAGACATGCAAGGATTCAGATCCCAGCCTGATGCCTTTGCCCACAGGAGCCAAGGCCTAGTAGCAATAGTCTCTAACCACTTCTCATCCCCCCGCCCCCCCCACACCTCCCCCAAAATAAACCAACTACATTCTTGCTGCAGCTTAACTGGGCTTAGAGAGATGCCAGCAGATCTGGGCACTTTGAGCCTGGTAAAATTCTCCCAAGCTCAGCAGTCCATGGCAGGCAAATAGATTAGGCTTGGGTACACAAAACCTCCACGCTATAGGAATTGTTGTGCCAGAGAGGCATACACATTCCAGTTATGGGCCCAGACTCCAGTACTGGCACCAACATGCCCTGTACCTCTTTCAGTCTTGCTTGTACCCAATGGGGTCTGTCTGAGCAGGGAAGTCTAGAGGGAACAATTAAAAAAAAATCTTCAAACAGAAGAAATGGAGGTACACAAATCTTTCCTACCATCATGGTCAAACAACCCACCCCTCCCCTCCCTCACTAGTCCCTAAAGTCCCTGAGAAAGTGGGTCCCTCCCCACTAGTTTCATTCTCCTTTTTAGGAGAGCCAACAGAACCTGAAAATTAAAAATAAGAATAATAATGACTACAAAATAGAGAAGGCATCTTACGTCTCACAATTAAGATAGGGGCCAAGCAGCCAGCACCCTCCTGGGACTTTGTACCAGGGCCAACAGGGGAAAGAAACAGAGCCAATATTGTCTTGGGAGGGGAAGGAAAATGATCACTACCAGACTGAAGGGGTCTTGGTAGGGTGACAGGACAGGTCAGCTAACCTCCAAGCTAGCTCCTTGCATACTTCCCAGGTATGAGCCACTCTTTCCCTCCCTTCTTAGGCATCAACCAGAGTGAGGCCATCATGAAGGGCTCTCTTCCACATGTAGTAAGTGGATCGTGCTGTGAAAGGGAAGTGGGCGCTGAATTCCTTATACGAGGGGAAAGTCTTTGACTCAAAACGGCGTTGTAAGAAGAGCTTAGCTTGGGCCTTGAATTGGGTTGTGGCAATTACATCCATGACAAATACCCGGCCATTGCTACTACCACCACCACCTCCGTTAACCCCACCCCCTGCCACTGCATAACCAGACAGGGTGCCGTGATAGGGCCCCAGAGAGTGATCCTCCCTGGGGGTTCCCTCCTTCTGGATTGTTGGCACCATTGGCTTCTCTCCCACTTCTGCCTTCCCCACGGCTCCCAGGACCCCCCTGCTAGGGATATGGGAGGGGAGGCTGTATTGAGAGTTAGGCCTGCCTTTGGCTATGCTTTTCCAGAGCCAGAAGGAACTGGGTGACAGGCTGGGGTAGCGGAGGCGGAATCGGCAAAAAGGAAGGTGCCCACTCTGGACCTGCCTCCTGGCAGCCCGGCGTAGTCGCTTCTGCCACCTAGCTAGGGAGGGCTTCAGAGCCAAGAGCCCCCGGGAGCTGGGTTGTACTCCAGCCAGCCCCTTCCTGATGGGAATGCCCTGCCCAGGCTGCAAGATCTCCCCAGTGGGAGGATGAAGGCTCCCCCCTGGGGGGGCTGATGGAATCTTGAAGTTGGGATTTCCCTTGATAGCCTTCCTGCGCCAGTTATAGTAGGTTGATCGAGAGATGCCGGGGAAACTGCGTTTGAAGCATCGGTAGGGTACCAGTGTGTTCATGGAGATGCAGTGCTCGAGGTAGCTCTTTGCTCCCTGCATGAAGACCCCTGTTGGGCCAGGGTCCAGAGGATAGCTCTTCTTCCCCTCTGCTGACAGCTTTTCCAGCTCCTCTACCTCCAGGGATGTCCCCAACACGGGATCCTTACTCACGCCACCTTCTGAGGTACCCTGAAGCTCATGCTTCCAGGCATAGTAAGTAGACCTCGATATTTCAGGGAACATCTGTCGGAAGCGCTGCAAAGGTATCACGTTGCCATCCTGGAAACACGACTGAAGGAAGTGCTTAGCGACAAAGCGCGTTGCTGCCTTCTGGCGGTGTTCGCGTGACTGGCGTTTCCATCGGTAGAAGGTGCTTTTGGTGATGCTGTAGCGCTCTCGGAGATGAGAGTAGGTGAGCTGAGGGTCTCGGTTCAGCAACTCCAACGTCTCTGCTGGGGGGACTGGAGGAGGAGGAGGAGGGGGGTGAGGGCTGGCCACCTCTGACTCTACTTCTTCCAGTCCCACCACTGCAGAGAAATACTCTGGTTTAAACACTTGGCTGGCCAGCAGCTGGCCTGCCAGCAGCTGGCCTGACCACATGATGTGCAGAGTTGAGGGGGGCTGGTTACAGCAGCGGGGCCTGATCAGCCGGTGGAAATAGGGCCGGATCTTGAGGTTCCACATGGGATAGATGGAATAGATGTTGTGTTGAAGAACCGAAGCCAGGGCATAAAGGTGCCACACATTGGCAAAGCTGTCAGGGAAGCAGGTAGCTTTAACGTCTACATCAAAGATGGCCTCCAGGGTAGCAGGGGGAAGGCTGCTCATCTCTGGAGTCTCCTCGGAGCAGAGAGAATAGCGGACAGCCTGTAGCATCACCTTGGAGTCAATCATGCCTTTGAGATAGTAATGTTTGTTCAGCAACATCTCCACCACAGTACGGGCCCGGAGTTCCGGGCTCAGGCCAGGCCCACCCCACAGCAACACGCTGGCTGCCTCAAACAGACGGCTCCCCTTCCCTTTGCATGCCAGGGGCAGCATATTCTTAGGGGCATCTTCTGGATACAGGCTGAGAGCCACTGAGTCCACGTCCATCTCACTTTGGAACTGTTCCCCACTGCGGCAACTGGGCAGAGAGAAGGAAGACAGTGTTTTCTTGGCTTCCAGGGCTGCGTTGGTCAGGCCCTCCAGGCCAAAGCATTCGGCCGCTTCCTGGAGCTCCTGGAGCACACTCTGCACCAGCTGGGTCCGTGAGATCATCCTGCAGAGAAGGAAAAGGCAAAGGTCAGAGAAAATCCTAGAGGTAATTTCCATGTCTTACTGACACCACCATCCCCCTTTCTTCCTCTCCTAGGAAAATGCCTGACACCCGGGATTCAAGAGGCCAGCTCTTGAAAAGACCTCATTGTCAAAATAGATCTGGGACCACAAAGAACCTAGAGGTTCTCATTCACTTTTTTAAAAGTCTTGGACCCCTTCTTCTCAAAATAATGTTTTTAAATGCATTTTTGAAAAGGAAACCAATAATATGGAAATACAGGCTAGAAGCCCATGTTATCATTTTTTTTTAAAAACAGGCTCACAAACCTCAGATTAAGAACCGCTTGCCAGAGAATCCCGGAGTCAGATAGGACCTTACTCCTTAGCAGATCATTTAATCCAATCCCCTCACTTTCTAAAATGAGAAAGTAAGTCCTAAAAAGTAAATTTTAAGTAGCAGAACCTGAATTCATACCAGGTCTTCTGACTCAAACTTCCCCATACAGCTATAAACCCTCTTATTCTGCAGAGAAGTAAGCTAAACCCCAAGGAAGTGATATGATTTATCCCTCAGGTTGTAAAGTTAGGAAGTGCTAGTCAGGATTCTAGCCCAGATCTCCTGGCTCCTAGCTCAGGGCTATTTCCAGTAATGCCCATGTCGTATCCCTTTACCTCTCCCAGTTCCTGCCTTAAAAAGATTTCAGAAGACAGACCTATGCAGAGGATAGTGAAGCCTCCCTGTTGCCCCCAAAAGCTGGCTCCATAAAAGGGGTAGCTTGTCTCACTTCCTCCCAAAGAAACTCTGGGTCCTAACTGAGTTGAGAACACAGTTGGGAACCAGAATGAGGCCTTGGGAAGAAGGGGTGGAGGTAAGAGGGGAGGGCTCATCTCAACACTCTTAAGCAGAGATAATTGCTAATATAACTCAGGTGGAACACAGACGCTGGCTAGCTGCCTTCCCAAAGAGACAAAAGCAGGGGCTAGCCAGGTGATTTGGGAAATAGAGAGGGGTATGTAACGCATAGTAAGAGAGAAAAAAGGGGAAAAAAGGAAAGCAGGATAGAGAACTAATGGTGGCCATTCTAGTAGTGTCCTCTCTTTTCAGCCCTCTCCCCCTCCTCATACTAACTCACACATCCATACTAATGGGCCACAGGACTTTCTCCCCTCATCTATTAGCACGTTCAGATGTGGGGATCCGATAATGACCCCCGAACTCCTTACAAATACAAATGTATCATCCCCTCAGGACTTCCCAGATGTGGTATAGGCTGACATAGAACAAATGAGGGGCTGAACTGGTTGTTATTTTCTAGTTCTAGATTCATGATTTGTGATCTAATTCTATTCTTATGATCCTACAGACCCTGTGAGATAAAGTATCACTATTATTCCCATTTTATAGATGAAGCCGCTGAGACTCAGAAAGGTTATCTGACTTGCTCAGATCACATACATTCTGAGATGGGGTTTGAATCCAGGGGTCTATCCGTTTTAACATGCTGCCAAAATGATTGTTCACCCCAGCTGTCATGTACACACACCATAGCATTTCAGTTGAAGAAGCAGGTCTGGCTGCCGTTCTCCAGAATTGAGTGCCCCTCAAGGAAAGGATGGATCAATCATCAGTAGTTAATCTCCTACCATGGATCAGGCACTGTGTGAGATGCCTGGGATACAAAGCCAAAAATAAAATGGTCTCTGCCCTTAAAAGGCTTATATTCTATGGGGAAAGACAAACTTTAAATATAAACACATGCAAAATATATATTAAATTAACACTGATTTCAGTGGAAGGAAGAGGTGTTAGTGAATAGGGGGATGAGGAAAGGTCTGATATAGGAGCTGGTGTTGTAGCTGAACTTTGATGGAAACTAGAAATTCTAAAGGATAGGTGAGAGATGAGGTGTCTTCCAGTTATAGATTTATGGTCCTATAACTAAATGATTTGGGGTGACTGGGAGGACAATGGTACCCTTAACAGTAAGTGGGAAGCTTGGACGAAGGGAATGAGTTAGCACGATGGATAGATGGATAGACCTTTGAGCCTGGAGTCAAGACCTGAGTTCAAATCTGACCTCTTGACATTTACTAGCTGGATGACCCTGGGCAAGTCAATTAACCTGCTTGACTCAGTTTCCTCAACTGTAAAAAAAAGCAGGAAAAATAATAGCACTTACCTCCCAGGGTTGTTGTGAAGACTAAATGAGATATTGATTGTAAAAGGCTTAGCACAGGGCCTGGCGCGTGGGAAGCACTATATAAATGCTAACTTATTATTATGGGAGGGTTTGGGTGGACAAAGCTAAAATAGAATTCTGTTTCAGACATTCTGAGTCTGAGATGCCTCCAAGACTTAAACTCAGGGAAAAGATCAAGATCTGAGTCACCTGCATAAACACTGAAGCAGATGAAATCACCTGGAGAATGTATAACGCATAGAAAGGACAGCCTTGGCCTAGGGGCACACTCATGCAAAGGGAGTCAGAGATTGGGAAGAATCAGAAAGGTAGTAGAACAAGGAGAGGGCAGCATTGCTGAAGCCAAGGACAGAGAGAACACCCAGGAAGACTGAGTAGTCAACAGTGTCAAAAGCTATAGAGAAGGTCAAGGAGAAAAGGCCATGGCAGTTAGTGCCTTAGATCAGTTTTCAGTAGGGCGATAAAAGTATGCAGTCAGTTGGCAAAAGCTTGATAAGTTAATAAGGACTAGGACGGATGAACATAAGAACTGGGAGCTGGATGAGATCCTGGAAAACAGATCATCAAGTCCAAATCTCCCAACCTGGAGAGGAAGAAACCAAGGCTTGTAAAGGGCTTTTCCAAAGTCACACAAAGCAGGCTGAGTAGTAGAACCAAGATTGCAGCCCAAGTTGTTGGACTTGAAATCAGTCTCCTACCCACTGCAAAGTGCCCAGAAGCCACATCCCAACCTCCTCCTAGTCCTTCTAAGACACTACAGAAAGTCAGAGAGCATGCATTAAATGAGCACTTACTAGCAAATATTTAGGCACCCAGGCACATAACCTTCACACCAAACACTGCAGTTCTCAAAGAAAGATAGCAGGCAAATAATTATGTGCATACAAGATTTACCCAGTATAAATGGAAGGTAAGCTCAGAGAAGAGGCACTAGCAGTAAGTGTTGGGAGGGTGAGGAGGGGGTAGGGAAAAGAACCCCAAAAGGCCCCTTGCAGAATATAGGATTTGAGTAGAGCTGTGGAGTTGGAATTTTCCTAAATGTATAGATGGAGCTGGGAGGAATCCATAAAACTTAATCTTAAATATAATGTTTTGTCTCCAATAAATGCTTAATTAGTGTTAACTGAACTGAATTGAGTACAAAGGTGATTTTCATACCACCTCATTTCTCTGAGGCTACTACAGCTGGGGAGTGTGGGTGGAAAATGCACAGGGGTAAGCCACCATCAGAAATCCAGGCTTTCTGGCTGTTCCTAGGCTACGACCTGGTGTCTCAGACATTATCACTCTGTCCCCCAAATCTGCAATATTCTTCCTCCTTATCTTCACTTCCCAGATCCCTTGGTTTCCTTCAAGCTCCAGCTAAAACCCCAGGAAGATTTTTCTGACCCCCTTAATTCTAGTGCCTCCCCTCTGTTGGTTATTTCCAATGTACTCCGTACTGAGTTGTTTCCTTGTTATCACTCCACTGCTCTCCTGCTCCCCTGGCCCAGATCGTAAGCTTCTTGAGGCCAGGGCCTGTTTTGTGCCTTTCTTTCTTTTGCCCAGGGCCTGACACGTAGTAGGCACGTTATTAATACTAGTTGACTGACTGGGTCAGCTGTGCTGGGTCTTCTGTAAAACGCTCTCCTTTACAAAGACAAATTTATCATCTCTCTTCTTCCCAGAGCCTGTGTGCTTATTATCTCCCAGGCTCTTCAGAAGTGAGAAATTATTACTGCTGACTGAAGCAGCAGCCAGCCTTAACTCCCTAACACCTCCCCCCAACCCAGTGATGGTGGTGTCAAAAGGACCAGAAGGTGAGAAAGGAGAATTGAAGATTTCAAGGAATCTCAAAGTTGGAAGGAGTCTATGGTGTCATCATTTAGTAGAAACTCTTCCCAAAGAATTTGCCAAGAGGTGCCAGAGTTAATATACCAGGTCCTAGGAACCCAAAAAGCTAAGGCCAATTGGGCCACCTTACTCCTATCCCATGCTTGTGTGTTAAGCCCTGGGAACTGGGCCCATATAGGCATCTCCCTTCCAGGCCCTGCATCCTCCATGCCCCATACAATCTGTCCCATGCAGCTTAGTAGTTATGGTATCCTCTTGGTCTCTAATACTCCAAAAGTCTTAGTGATTTTTAGCTACAATTAGCTGAATAATAAATACCCTGTATAGTTGGATTAAAAAATCATTTACTAATGTACAAAAACATCCCTGCCCTCAAGGAACTTACATTCTGCTAAGTCTATTTCTTTTCTGTTATGTCTTATCTTCCCAGTTCACTGGGGGAAAGGGCAAAAGCTATGTGTCTTTATCTCCCACAGTACTGATGTGTTCTTGAATTCATTCTCCAAACTGGCCAGTAGCTTAACAAATCAAATCATAAGGAGACTCAACCAACCCCTCCCCAACTCTTCCCACTCCTCCATCATTGTTACTCCAGTTCTGACCCTTCTTCAAGTTTTCTCCCATCTCCCAGGAGAGGGAGAGAGTGACTGCCCTACTGAGGGAGTTACTCTTTCTCCCTCCAATGGCAGCAAGCAGGTTCTACACCAAGCCCATGAAAATGTGGGAGCCTAGAATGGAATGGCTATTTGGTGGGGAAGGGAGTGTCGAGGTGAGGGAAAGACACAGACCTTAGCTATCTCCCACACAGTGCAACAGAAACCTCCCACTGAGATCTATTATACTTTTCTTTAACCCTGAGGCCAAATCAGGATAAGGCAAAGCCACCAGCAGGCCTACAACATAGATGGGAAAGGGGAGTTAAATAGGGTGAAAAGAAAAGAGGAAGAAAGAAGGAAAACAAGTTGAAAGAAAGGGAAAGAGTAGAATGCCATTATCAGAAGTCCCTCAACACCAGCTACCTAGGCTGTGGGGTATGGGCCAGGCCCATAAGAGGCTTGAGGAGTAAGAGATAGCCAGTCACTCAGTGATTTCTTCGCCTAGAAAATGTTGAGTTGACCAGATGACCTCTAAAGTCCTACAGTACCAAGATTCTAAGTCCAGGGAAGAGAAATTCCACAAAGTGGGGAGGGGCCAAGCTTAGGTTCATTGTGCAGGGTGGTAAAGGGATTGGCTTAGGGTAGGGGTTGGGAAGAGAGAGAAAAATCTTATAAAACAACCTCTTTCTTCCCTTTCTTCTCTCTCCTCTTTCTGCTTTTCTCTCTCTTTTCATCCCATAATCAGCAGGGATAGAAAAGTGGGAAGTTTCTCTTTTAGGGGCAGTAGTTCCCCGCCCCAAGGACGTGACCCCACCTCCCCACCCCACCCCCCACTTCATTTGGACTCCTCTTTCTCCCACAGACACCCCAAGCTTCAGGAGTTGACTCAGAAGCAGCACGACCCCAACAGAAGCAAGCCCTTCTCCACCCAGATAGGGCCATTGGGGGGACCTCACCCTACTGACCTTGTAGCCTGAAGCCCTGCAGGGCTCCCAGTACCTGGTCCCAGTGTCCACTTTCTTGTCCTGTCCTTCTCAGCCTTGGACATTTAAATCCCAGGGCGGGAATCCCACCAGGTCTGTCTTCCCCAGCTGGGCACCATAGTCACACTGGATCTGGTTTCAAATCTGGAGTGAGCCATTTTACACTGAACCAAACCATCTACAGCCAACTGGCGAGTGTGTGAAAAGATTTAAGCTCCTCCCCTCCCCCCACCAGGAAATAGTCCATCCTCAAGTACTCTTGTCTCAAGATGAAAGAAGTGTAGATTCGGGGGGTCACTTCCAAAGCTAAAGTGATAATAGCTATTGTCCCAGGACCCTCAAATCAGCGGGACTTCTTAAAGTGGCAGCTCTGCAACTGACCCCAAACTCTTCAGAAAACCTACCCAAGTTGGAAGGTCCCAATTCCTAATTAAAAAAAAAAGTTTCTAAAATGCAGAGGTGGAGGTGGGTTAAATCAGGAAGGGGAGAAAGTCTGAGAACAAAACCATCTCCCTGGGGGAGTTACAGAGAGAAGAGCATGGGGTCTGGCAATCGACAACTTGACTGACTGTCGTGGGGCCTTGGGGGCTCTTCAATTTTCCCCAAAATCCAAAATCCACCCCCACCCTTTCCAGTTGATTGCCTAGTCTCTTCCAAAGAGGACAGTAGGAGGCTGGAGTTCTTAGCTTCAAGAGCTAAGAAAAAAGGAGTTAAGTCCCCATCTAATCCCCTGAACTCCCCAGTTACCAGTGCCATCTCTGCAAGAGTCCTCACCCTGTATACCTTCAGTTGGGCCTCTGAACCCTATCATTGCTTCTCAGGATGGCCCCACTCTCCTCAAAGGTCATAGACTGGACAGCCCCTGTGAACCTTCCAAGCGTCTAGGCCAGGGCTTAAGAAGTCAGATGCCTGAGTATGTGTGTCTGTATGTGTGTTTGTGTGTGTATATTGGGGGAGGGGTTACTCTGGGAAGAAAGTGGTCAGGAGAATAAAGAACCAAGCAACCAGGGGTATGGGGGTGGGGTAAGAGTCAAACCTCTGCCCCCTCCCCCTTTGATTCACCCCAGTTGGCTTACCAACTGAATACTAGAGAGGGAAGAGCCTTCAATCGGGTCCTATCTAGCCCTTCCCAGTGGGGGAGGTGGACTGGATTGTTCCCTGCAGAGTCTTTTCCCCAGGACTTTTTCCTGTCTAGTTTTAACCCTTTGTGTGCCCCAAATTACCTAGCTACCTACCCAGCTTCCCAGCCCCTTCCTCACTAAATGTTTACCTATACACCACCACCACCTTTCTTTCCCTTCTCTCCCAGCCAGAACCCCTTGTCCCCCAAGTATTATATTCTTCATCTGCCAATCCTTCCTCTTTTAAGTAACTGACTTACCTTACCTTGGGCAGCTATTGTAAAACACCCCTCCATCCCACTATTTTAACATCTTCAAATGAGGGGATTCATCTTCCCAACTCTCTTCTTACTCTTCCAGAGGTCATCTACACCTAAGATTTCAATTGTATATGTAAATGCCTCCAAAAACTCTCCCTTAAGCCCCAACTTCTTCCTTTAAGCTTCTTTTGAATTCTGTATCTATGATCTCAATCTGGTCCAGTCCTGAGACACCCAACTGTATTCTGTACATTGCTCAAGCTGCTGGCTCCTATGAATCCTGGGTCCCAAAGCAAAATCCCACTCCAGAGAAACGAAAGTTTGCTAGCTATTCCAGACCTTTTGATGTGGTGAATGACCATCATCCCAATTCAATTCAATTCAGTCGAAGTTCCTAAAGATGGACAAAGAGAATGCAAAAATCAGTCCCTGCCCCTCAGGGAATCTACATTCTACTGGGAATTTACTTACCTCACGTTTGGGTGTCATCTTCTTCTCTTCCCTCCAATCTCACATTCAATCAATCCCTAAACCTAATCTCAAATTTTGTTCTGTTTAGTTCCCAAGGTCATCGATACCTACTTCGAGCCTTTCTACTGGATTACTGCAATGCCCTTAAAAACAAAACAACCTTCAATACCATTTTAACTGGTCTCCTTGCTTTCTGTCTCTGTGCTCTACACGGACTTAGTACTTTTGTCTGATGCACAGTTTTGGAGAGACCCACCTCCTTAAAAACCTCTCATGGCTCCCCATTGTTTATATGCCATATCTCAACCTTCTTAACTAAGGCTTCCAATCTACTTTTATACCTTAATTTCACACTGTTTCCCTTTAAGTACTCTAGGTGGTAGCTAACCTTAATTCCCCAACTAGTCCCTCCCTTTCCTAGCCTAACTACCATTGTTCTTACTATCTCCAGTGCCACCCCCACGCCCATTCTCTACCAGTGGAAAATAAACTCCTCTGAGTACCTCTTCTATGAAACTACCCTGAACTGCACCCACCCCACACCAGAACTGACTCCCCACATGCTTATTATTCAGTTTGACTTTTAAAACTCTTTATAACCTACCCCCCTTCTACTTTTCTAGTCTTCTACCTTCCCTTTATTTTAGTCCTAGATCCAGTGACTCTAGCTTGCTCTCTATTCCTAGAAAAAGACACTCCCTCTCCTGACTCCTGGAATTTTCTTTCTTTCTTTCTTTTTGTTTTTTTCCGTCGGCATTAAGTGATTTGCCCAGGGTCACACAGCTAGTAAGTATTAAAGTGTCTGAGGCAGAATTTGAACTCAGATCCTTCTGACTCTGGGGTCAGTAGTCTATCCATTGTACCACCTAGTTAGTTACCCTTTCTTTTTTTTTTTAACAAGTTTTTATTGATCTTTTGGTTTTTTTTTACAGCACCAAAATTTGTCCCAATACAACTCTCCCATCCTCTCCCAGAGAGCTATTCCATATAATGAATATTATTTTTGAAGAATAAGAGCTTTTTAAAACAGCAGAACTGATCAAAAAATCTGAAAATACACACAGCGAAACAGAGTGGGCCTCCCTCCTGTGCAAAGGCGTGGGATGGGGATGTCTGCTCATTTTTGTTCTTTGGTGATCTGCTTGGGTCTGCTTTTTTTAGTTTTCCAAGTTGGATTTGATTATTTTGTGATTATGCTTTCCATGTACATTGTTGTAGCGACTGCATGTATTTTTTTCTTGGCTCTATTCACTTCTCTGGACGTCAGATCTTGTTGATCTTCCCGTCTTCCTCTGTATTCATCATATTCGTCCCATCTTACAGCATAGCAAGATGTCATTATCAGTGCTTTTTCAATAGTTGTCTACCATGCCTGGAGTTGCCTCCCTCCTCACCTTTATTTGCTAGCTTCCCTGGTTTCCCTTCCAATCTCAGTTAAAAATCCCACCTTCTTCAAAAAGTTTTTGGCAATCCCTCTTAAAGCTAGTGCCTTCCCTCTGAGATTGGGTCCAATTTTATCCTGACTATATCTGGTTTGTACATAGTTCTTTGTATGTTGGCATTAAGTTGTGAGATCTTTGAGGACAGAGACTGTCTTTTGCTCTTCTTTGAATCCCCAGAATTTAGCACACTGCCTGACACATAGTAGGCATTTATTGACTTGACATATCACATTCTAATTTGTATTACAACCCTATTTGTAAATATTTTATCTACATTATGAGATTATGATTTCCTAGAGAACTAGCTTACCTTATTTATCAATTGAGGTCCCACAGGGCCATACTTACCACTTAATATATTTCCTTAGAATTAAATTTGAATGAAATATTCCCTATTATCATCGAAAAGCATTTCAAAACTATTTACAAAGAAATCAACTCAAGATCCCCCTACCTTTTATGTCCCAGCTTACACCATGATGGATTACACTGAAACAGATAAACAGAAAAGGCATTTAACTAGATGGTTCTGAGGTCTCTTCCAGCTCTAGAATCATGAGGCTTTGGTTTTAGGTGTGGGCAGAGGAATGACCTTGTATGACTCACAGCCAAAATTCACATTTTTATAAACATCAGAAAATACTATACCACTAAACTAAGATTCTTCCAGGGCAGCTCCAGGAAAGAGAGGGAGAAAAGGAAGGAAAGAGAAGGAGGGAGGGAAGGAAGGGAGGAAGAAAAGAGAGGTAGGGAAAGAAGGGAGGAAAGAAGGAAGGAAGGAAGGAGAGGGAAGGAAGGAAGGAAGGAAAGAAAGGGAGAGAGAAAAGGAAGGAAAGAGAAGGAGGGAGGGAAGGGAGGAAGAAAGGAGAGGTAGGGAAAGAAGGGATGAAAGAAGGAAGGAAGGAGAGGGAAGGAAAGGGAGGGAGAGAAGGAAGGAGAAGGAGGGAAGGAAGGCAGGAAGGTGAGGGAAGGGAGGAAGGAAGGAAAGAAAGAAGGAAGGACACCTATTAAGTACTTACTGTTTGCCCAACAGTGTGCCAAATTGAAGGGATATGAATTTTTTAAAAGACAGTTTCTTCCTTTAAGTATCCAACATAAAGGAAGATAACATATACATTTATGAGAGTGGTGACCAGGGAGGAAGGAGTATTTTAAAGAAGGAAGTCACAGGGATGGTGATAGGATACATAGAGAAAATTGATTGACATGATACTTCCAGGAATGAATTAATGTTCCCAAAGGTAAATGTGGACATGTCAGGGAGGGATTGTGTGTGTGAGGAGCACTGCTTCATGAGGAGGCAAAGAAAGGGTATTCTGGTGGTAGCAGAGAGCAGCACTGTTTGTGCTGGATCTAGATTGAGTCACGTCATTCTCAGAAGTGGTGGAGAAGATTAATTCACTGCCATTGAAACCCAGTCAAATAAAAATGATATATACATGCTGGACAGTATTGTTGAGAGGAAAGAGTTTGTCACAAAATTGAGGGAATGGTAATAGGGTCAATGTCCCAACACCAAAAAGGTGTTTATCAGATGACAGGTTGCTGATCATTGGATCATTGACAGCACTAGAAGGAACATCAGAAATCTTCTAGTCCAACATCCTTATTTTACAAAAGAAAAAATTAAGGCCAGTAGAGGTTAAATGACTTGCTCAAGGTTACACAAGTAAAACCTGAATTTGAATTCTTGTCCTTTAACATTAGGTCCTAGGTATCATGCTTGCAGCTTAAAACAAGAATTTGTAACTGACATACATCTTTAAAATAGTTTCTCTTTTTCAGAGAAGAAAAATTATGGCATATGAACATAGAAGAATATTATTATGTCATAAGAAATGAAGAAAAGGATAGATTCAGAGAAACCTGAGAAGACTTGGATAGACTGATACAGAATGAAATGAGCAGAATGAGTGTTCCTGGAGAACAATTTATATAATAACTATAAAACTATAATGAAAAATAACCTTTAAATAATTAAGAACTCTGATCAATGCAATGGTCAACCATCAGAAGACTGATGATGATGCATTGAACATTCTCATGTACAAAGAACAGAAAAAGAAGATTGAATAGGAAACCTCAAATGTATAATTCTGTATAGCTTTGGATTTTTAAAATCTTTTTTTATTTTATACTTGAATACCAAAACTTAAACACATAGTAAGAAAAGAAAAAAAGTATTATAAACTTAAATATAAAATAATAAAAAACGTGCACAGTACGACATAAGAGAGGATTCAAAATATATAGTAATAAATTTCCATTTCAAGAAAACCTATATATTAAATACTACACATTGTGTTGAAAGCTGAAAGCCATCTTTTCTTTGCTTCCTTGTAGGTTTTCTTTTGTTCTCTGCTGTACACTTTTTACTTCATTCTTTTTCCCTCTTCGTTCCCCCTCCCCCTGCAATTAGGTGTGCATAAATGTATGTACAGATATTGATACATACATACACGTATACATATATACACATACATACATATGTAAACATGTACTTTCCCTAAGAGATTCTACTCCTAATTTTTGTTTTTATGTTTGTTAACATAACATTTATTAACAGCTTGGGTTTTTAAAAGTATTACAGATTCAACAGTTTCACCCCAAAGCTGTTCTCCCTTAGAACTTCCTTCTGATATATTCTAAATTTTATATTAAAATGTTTTACTGATGTTCTTTTATTTCTTTTCTTTTGCTAATACTGTCATAAGTCTCCCCCCCCCATTAATTTTCCCTCCACCTTCAAAGAAGCTCTCTCTTTTTTGTGAGTATATATTATAACAAATAAGCAGAGCCAAGCAAAACAGACACATTATCTATTTTGAACAGCTGTCTCCTTCTGTGCCTCCAGTTAACTCTCTGTCAGGCACTGGGAAACATGTTTCATCAGTCTTCTGATGATTGGCATTGTATTGTTAAGAGTTTTAAATTCTTTAAAAATAGTTTTTCTTTGAAATTTTGTATCAGTTGTTCTCCAAGGTTTGCTTACCTCATTCTGTGTCATTCCATCTCTCTAAGTCTTCTCAGGTTTCTCTAAATCTGTTCCTTTCTTCACTTGTTATGACATAATAATATTATTCTGTGTTCATATGCCATAATTTATTTGCTCATTTCCCAAATGATAAGAAGGAAGGAAAGGGAAGAGAGAAGGAAAGGGCTGGAGAAAAGGAAGGAAGGAGGAGGAAGGGAAGGCAGGAATAAAGGAAGAAAAGAAGGGAGGGAGGGAAAGAAGGAAGGAAGGAAAGAAGGAAGGAAGAAAGAAAGGAAAGAAGAAGGAATAAATGAAGGAAGAAAGGAAGGAAGGAAGGAAGGAGAGGGAAAGAAGGAAGGAAAGGGAGGGAGAGTTCCCAGTTCTTTGCTACAACAAAATAATAACAGTAGCTAACTTTTATATGGAGCATGTCATGTGCCAGGCACTTTGCTAAACACTTTGCAATTAACATCTCATTTGGTCCTCACAACAACCTTGGTTGCTATTATTATAACTATTTTAGAGATGAGGAGACTGAAACAACTGTAGGTTAAATGACTTGCCTAGGGTCATACAGCTAGCAAGAGTCTGAGATCACATTTGAACTCAGGTCTTCCTGACTCTAGGTCCAGCATTGCACCACCTATCTAGCTGCCTATAACAAAAAGTGCTGCTATAAGTATTTCTGTACATCTGAACATTTTCCCTCTTTCCTTGATATCTTTGGGGAGTAGGAGCCTAGTAGTGGTATTATTGAGTCAAAGGTAAGGTATAGTTTAGTGATTTTTAGGTGGAATACCAAATTGCTTTCCAAAATGGTTGAGTATACTTGTGGGAGATTGTTTCTTAGCCTTTGAAGGGAATGTCTTATACCAACCTTTTTCCTTGTACTACTTTAATAAATGCCTATTTCTAAAAACCCATTAACCTTGGCTGGCTAATTGATGTCAACAGATAATCAATGAGGTACACATATCAGTTGAGGGTTTGTGAACTGTAGTACTAGGAAACTACCTCTAACCCCTATGGTTACCCCTAAAACCTTGAAGGAACAAGCAGAAAGACAACCTTCTGGGGACCCCACCTGCCAATGGAAGGAAGAATGAACTCGTGAGCCTTATATGCCTGATCTGTTCCACCGATTAGTTTTTCTATATTCTAACCGTTACCAAATAATTTAGATAATTGCTGCTTTAGTTTAAGATCTGATCCTACTAGATTCCCTTTTTTCTCACATTTTTCACCATATTTCTTGAGATACTTGGTCTTTTGTTCCTCCAGATTAATATTGTTAATATTTTCCCCAATAATAAACACAAATACATATTTACATATAAATGTATATAAATAAAGCATCTTTTCAATAGTTTGATATGGTATCAAATAGGTAAGTTAATATTTATCATTTTCATAATATTGTCATAACCCAAGCATGAACAATTAATCTCTCTCTTATTATTTAGATATATCATTATTATAATCATTATTATTATTACAAACAGTATTTTGGAGTTATAAGTTCTGTGTAATTCATACGAATGTCTCGGTAATGTATTACTAAATCTTTTATACACTCTATAGTTTTTTAAGAGAAATTTCTGTTTTGTCTTTTGCTATTGGATTTTGTTAATATTGTTCAGGAAAGTTGGTGATTTTGTGAATTTATTGCATATCTTGCTCCTTTGCTGAAGTTATTAGTTTCAATTAATTGTTCAGTTGAATCTGTAGGGAATCTTTAAGTAAATCATTTTGTAATCTAGAAAAAGCAGTTATCTTCTTTCTTCTCTGCCTATGCTTATTCCTTCAATTCTTTTTGTTTTATTGCTATAGATATCATTTCTTAAATTATAACATAATGGTGATAAGGAATATCTTTGCCTCATCACTGATCTTTTGGAAAGGATTTAAATATTTCTAGATTACAGACAATACTGGTTATTGGTTTTAGACCTCATTTACCATATTAAGGAAGCTCCATTTATGCCTATTCTTTTGATGTTTTTTTAGCATATTTTGTATTTTTTCCAAAACTTTTTCTTTATCTATTGATATAATCATGTGAGTTTTTCTATGATTTTTTTTATTACTATGGTCTATTATGTTTATAATTATTCTAATATTGAACCAACCCTATGTCCCTGGCATAAATTGAACTTGGTGATTGCTATATAGTCTTTTAAAATCTGTTACTGTAGCCTCTTTGTTAATATATTATTCCATATTTTTTCTTAAATATTTACCAAGGATATTGATTTACAATTCTATTTCTGTTTTGCTTTCAGTTTGTTTAGGTATCAAGGCCATATTTTTTCATAGAAGGAATTTGGTAGGCTCCTTTCTTTTCACCTTTTTGCAAATAGTTTATGCAGAATTGGAATTAATTGGTTTTTGCATGTTTGATAGAATTTACTTGTAAATCTATCTGGTCCTAGATTGTTGTTGGGTCTTTTGGGAGGGGAGGGGGGTTGCAAAGCTCATTTATGGCTTATGTGATTTCTTTTCTAAGACTGGGTCATACAAAATGATTTGAATATTTTGTGTATTTGTAAATATCCATCCATTTTATTTGTTAGCAGTTTTTTGGTATAAAATTGGATAAACTTGTTTCTAATAATTTCCTTTATTTCCTCTTCACTTTTAAATCTTTTTCAATTTTGATACTATCAATTTGGTTTTGGTTTTAAAAATCAGATTAACTAATATTTTGCCTATTTTATTAGTTTTTCCCAAAATACCTCTTAAATT
The DNA here is from genome assembly GCA_028627135.1 of Pseudochirops cupreus. NCBI lineage: Eukaryota > Metazoa > Chordata > Mammalia > Diprotodontia > Pseudocheiridae > Pseudochirops > Pseudochirops cupreus. The sequence continues at coordinate 438,133,658 of CM053582.1, forward strand.
TCTTTTATCAGTTCAATTTTTTGTGTTTAATTTTGTTCATCCCTTCTGATTTTCAGGATTTCTTATTCTACTTTCGTGTTTACTTTTTTTTTAATGTGCTATTTTTCTAAAAAAAAATTTGAGTTGCATGGTCAGGTCATCATTCTATTCTTTCTTTCTTTTGCTAATGACAGTGTCCAGTGATATAAACATCTTTCTAGGAAGCCAAAGCTGCTTCCATCTGAGACAGCTGACTTTTTAGCTGCTTTTCTGGGAGCCTATTGATGAGATGAAAGGAATCACTTTACTGTTTGGTTGGAGAAAGGCTGGATCAGCAGAGAGAGACCTTCAGATACTGTGCTGATTGAAGAAGAGCTGAATCCTGCTGCTAATCTAGAACTAATCTAATTTATTGCTCTTTAGTATCATTTACAATCTAAGAGAGGGGAAAACCTCTCAGATGGGTCTGCTTTCACTTTACTGTCCTCTGTGGCTTGAAAGGGAGAAAACCAGAAGGGAAATACTGGCTCTGCTTCTATTTTGCTGTGAGTTTATTGTAGAGAAGGGGTTTGACTTTTCTAGAAGTTAATTGGAGATAGCAGAACCCAATTGAGTTCTCATTGGGCTTGTCTGTATTGCCCAGAGAGCCAATCTGAGATAGTTTGCAGTTCTCTGACTTAAAGGAATTGCTTGTCACTGAACAAGTGCAATATTGATAGTATTTTTGCTTTTTAAAAAAAGCATAATATTTTCTCAGTACATTGTTATGGGTGGCTATGAGATTTTAAAAAGCTTATCACTACTTCACTGACTTAAGAGGGAAGAAGACCAGCTTTGCTTAGCAGGAGATTGATGAGGAATGGAAGGGGAGTAGCTAACAGGGAAGAGGTTTCCTCTAGTATAAATTGTTCCTGACGGCACCAAGGCTATCAAGATTTGCAGGTCTAGGGTTTTGAGTTATCTCTAGGAGTAAAGATTTCTCCAATTTTGTACTTTTTTGCTAGTTTTCTGTATGTGTGGATCTACTTTCCTCAGGGACATTTCATGCATTGGTGGGACAGTGACACTTCATGTTATGGGTGAACCTCGGTACTTTAATTATTATAGCTCTTGACTTCTATTGAGTAAATATCATGATTATTGTTGCTTTTGCCTTATCATTGTGTTTTATGTTTAACAGTCAATGGTATCCCAAAATAGAGATATAAGAAGACACCTCCCCCTTATCATTTTGTAGAGGTAGGGTAGGAAGAGGTGTGGGATATTTCATATATTGTCAGATTTCTTCCTAAATATTGCTGTGCTTTGTTGATGTTTTCTCTTCTTTTTCTTTTTATAAAGATTATTCATTATATGAAATGGCTCGTTTAAGCTATGTAAAAACAGAAGATATCAATTAAATTATTTTTAAAAAGTCAATGGCATCATATTATTTTGTGTAAATGGGAAGCACAGAAAGTGCTGTGTGCTCAGGAGGATAAACTGAAGAGTAGCAAGAGTGTACCCCCAAAACACGTACACCTAGACTAACCTTTAAAGAGATTGAGCAGCAGTAGTGACTAGACCTCCAATCTGAGAAAACCCATCATAATTGTCATATGAGGGTAGGCTAAGAATAAATCAATTCAGAGAGAGAGAAAGGAGGTGCAGGTACCATATCAGCTGCCATGCCCGTGGTTGACATTACCCAATTGAACAGAGTTTTGGCCACCCCTAGGCTACAGTTGGTTTTGCTAAACTGACTTTTCTTTCTTTCTTTTTAAACATTTGTTACAAGGGAAGGCTTGCTGGGTAAGAGAGAAGATGGAGGGACATATTGAACTGAATATGATATAAAAAACCAAAAGGTATCAATAAAAATAATATTCCCTCTCTGGGAGGAGCCATTCAAGCAAAGGAAGAGACAGACACTGGGGCAGAAGGTACTTTTAAGGTGTGAATCCCAGGGTCAAAGTGATCTTTCAAAATGAAAAATTGGGGGGCGGGGGGGCATGATGGAGGAGACTGGAATGAAGCCTGGTAAGAACTAGGCTTGGAGTCAAGACTATCTAGATTTAAATCCTGTCTGATACTTTCTGACTATGTGACCTTAGGCCATGCATTTGACCTTTCCATAACTCAGTTTATTCATCTGCAAAACAGACTCTAAGTTCCCTTCTCTTTCAAGATCTTTGATCCTATGAACACAGGCTCAAGTCCATGACTTTCAGTGAGGCATCCACATTTTGATGGTACTAATAATATCTTACATATGTGCCAGGTACTTTGGTTATAGGACACTTTCTTCACAGTGTCCTTGAGAAGCAGCAAGAGTATCATTATTTCTATTTTACAGATAGGGAAACTGTGACTCAGGGGAAGGAACCTGCCGATGTGTCAGAAGCAGGATTCAGACTCCAATTTCCTTGTTCCAAATACAAGGATATTTCAATTATAACATGCTGACTCTCAGGGGAGACCAAAGCTCAGGGAAATTGTGACTTGTTGAGATTCTCACCTAAGTCTCAACTATAGTTTAAGGATTTTTAGTACTTTCTATGTTACTAGAACACAGTAACAGGACTTAGGGGTCCTGAAATGGAAGACAGTGGGTTTCTGCCCCAAGAGTTTACAATCAAATTTAAGACTCTGTGTGTGTGTGTGTGTGTGTGTGTGTGTGTGTGTGTGTGTGTGTGTGTGTAAAACAGTTAAAGAATAATTAAATGCTAAATATAATATGTGTGTATAACAATTTGGTAGAGTGATTAGGAAATCAAAGAAGGTTGAACTGGGAGAAATCTTAAAGATGATCTGGTCTAATATCTTTTAAAATATATTTAAAAATTATGTACTTGACAAACGACATACAAAGAACAGAAAAGGGGGACTGTATATTAAATTCCATACAATTTTCTTTTTTTAAATATATATTAAATGTAACATAGTGGTACCAATCCTATCCTCTCTGCCTCCCCTCCTGAACTTCCTTCTACTCTTGTCTGTGTATTTTATAAACATTTCATTGATATACTTTTCCTCTTCCTCCTCCTCTTCCCCTTGTCATCTTCGACCATTTGGCATATGTGAATTGAAACCTGTTTTAATATGCATTTCTCATGTTAGTAATTTGTAATTTTTCATATGGTTATTGACAGTTTTTATTTTTTTCATTTGAAAACTATCTGTTCATATCCATCGAACAATTATTTTTAGCTAATGCCCCTTATTCTTATATATTTATATCCATTTAAAACATATTTTAGATATTAGACATTTATCAGAGAATTTTTATGAAGATTTTTTCTAAATTCCATTCCAATTCTAATTGTATTTATAATACAATGTCATAATATATGTTTACAATTATCATAAATGTTGGGGAATTTTGTTCAGTCCTTTCAGTCATGTTCAACTCTCCGTTTGGAGTTTTCTTGGCAAAGATACTGGAGTGGTTTGCCTTGTCCTTCTCCAAATCATTTTACAGATGAAGAAACTGGGACAAACAAGGGGAAGTGACTGGTTCAGGGTCACCCCACTAGGTAAGTGTTTGGGGTCATATTTGAACTCATGAAGATGAGTCTTCCTGATTCCAGGCCGGACACTCTATCCACTGCACCACCTAGCTGCCCTATCATAAATGACATTTATAATTGTAATATATATCACATGACATATAATTATTTTGTTTAAATCTATGTAGATCTAACTTTAATCCTAATCTTTGACAGCATGATTGGTATATCAAAAATATGTAAATTCATTTAGATAATATTGTTACAGTCATTCTATATTAACAAGTATTTATTAAGTACCTAAAATATACCTGACACTGTAGATACTAATACAAAAAGGGAACTAATCCCTATTCTCCATGACCTTGATGTTGAAGTCATTAAATATTAAAATATATGTTGCCTTTTATTTGGAGGAGTCAAATCAAGTTCTTCATAGAATTTTTCTGCATGCTCATCTAGATGTGTTATTGCCTACACACCCCATTCCATTTGTCATGGGTCTTGGGCCCTTGCCCAAGCTCTCCCTCGTGTCTGTAATTAACTCCATCCTCACTTTTATCTTTTAGAATTCCTAGCTTTCTTCAAAGTTCAGCTCAGTTGCCACCTCCTACATGAAGCCTTTCTTGCTCTCCCAGGTCTCCCACTTAGTCCCAAATTACTTCGTCTGTACTGGGGGCAGCTAAGTGACACAGTGGATAGAGTGCTGGACCTGGAGTTAGGAAGACATCTACCTGAGTTAAAATCTAGCTGGGTGACCCTGGGAAAGTCACGTAATTCTGTTTGCCTCAGTTTCCCCATCTGTAAAATGAGCTGGACAAGGAAATGGCAAACCACTCTGGGATCTTTGCCAAGAAAACTCCAAATGGGGTCACAAAGAGTCAGACACAACTAAAATCACTGAACAAAAAAGTATTTTTTATCTCCTTATATGTCTAAATATTGTTTCCCCCCAAAGAATCTCCTTGAGGGTAGGAACATCTTTGTCTTTGAATTCCCAGTACCTGGCATGTAGTACACACTTGATAAGTGCTTGTAGACTGATTGATTGACAGTGCATGAGCTGCATTTATTTTCATGTCAATCTTCTACTGATGGAGTGAATAGATCACTGTACCTAGAACCAGGAAAACAAGTTCAAATCCAGCCTTGGATCCTTACTGACTGTATGACCCTGGGCAAGTCACTTAATTCATCTTATGCTGAACTTCCTCAGCTGTAAAATGGGTATAATTACAGTACCCACCCCCTAGAGTTGTTGTGAGGATAAAATGAGATAATACTTGTAAAGTACTTTACAAATCTTAGAGCACTATATACAGATATCCCTTCTGTCTCACAACTTTTCCCCATGACAGTTTTGATATAACGCAAATTGGCATAAGAAATTAAATGAGAATTTTGGGGGGGTTTTGAGGAAACCACAGACAATACATGAAGGCCAGTAGACAACACAGAAAAAAAGTTTAGAAACTCAGAAATGCACAAAATGTGTGTACAATATTGCACAATATCAACATATTTTATCTTTAATGCCATAATAATGACAGACTTCTCTGATATGAAGAGAGGGTCAAAAAATTTTAGATGGATTTTCTAGATTGTGGGGGAGAGGGGACCCCCAACTCTCACAATGTAGAAGGGATTACTGAAATATCAGCTGCTATTATTATTGCAAATGTTTATTGTTTGGACTTTTTATCTCCAGCATCCTTAATACAGTGGTTATGACATAGAAGAAACTTAAGAAATTAACAGATTGAATCATATTATCATGAGCAGTGTAATATGGGACGACCAAAACTCTCACGACATATTATATCTTGCTCTTCAATGAAGAATAAAACCAACTCTACCAACCCTTTTTTCTTAACCTCTCCAGAGAGAACAGGGGTGAAACCTTTAACTGCAAAGTCTTTCTGTCTTAGTTTCATTTATAGAGAGAAGCTTAGTGGCACAGGGTATAAAGCATAAAGTGTTGGGCTCACAGTCATGAAGATCTGAGTTAAAATCATACCTCAGGCAATCACTAGCTATGTGATCCCTGGGGGAACCATTTAACCTCTCCATTCAAGCTTGCTTATCTATAAATTAAAGGGTTGGACTTGATGTGCTCAAAGGTCTGTTCCAGCCCTAAATAGATCTAAATCCAAGATACTAGGAGAATGTCAAGATTGATAGACTTCCACACATTTTTACTCTGATGTCTTATGTGGTATGATCCTTGGAAATTCAAAGACTGTGTCAAAAAATCCCAGGCTCTGGCAGCTTCTATAGGGTGGAAAAGGTTTGGGGTAACAGCCACGGCAACAGATCATGTCTGCTTTCTGTAGTAGCTCAGCTAAGGAAAGAGAGGTTCATCACCAGCGGGCTGTCCATTCAGTGACAATTTCTTACCTATGGGGAACTATGAGACAAAGAAAAATACAAAATGGTCTTTAGTCCTATTACCTGTGTCCCAGGGTGTCCCATCTCTGATGAGGAACTCTTTTTCTAAATTCATATCCTTTTTGATTTAGTTCTGAGGCAGCCTCACTTCTATAAAAGTTTATCAGACTTCTTTCATCTAGGAGGCAGCATGATACAGCAGAAGGAGCTCTGACTCTGTATTCAGAGGACCTGGGTTCAAATCCTGCCTACACTTACTACCTTGGGCAATTGACTTAACCACTCTAGATTTCAGTTCCCCATTTGTAAAATATGGGGTTGCAGGGGCAGTTAGGCGGCGCAGTAAATAGAGCACTAACCCTAGAGTCAGGAGGACCTGAGTTCAAATTCAGCCTCAGACATACTAGCTGTGTGACCTTGGGCAAGTCACTTAACCCCAATTGCCCTGCCTTCCCCTCTCCAAAAAGACAAAAAAAAAATATATGGGATTGGACTAGATGACTTCTGAGGCCCCTCCTAACTCTAAATCTATGATCTCTTTCTCTGACTTGTTATAACCATTCCTCTCAACCTGAGTAGAATTGCAGAGAAACTTTCTAAAGCAAAGCTTTATATATATAACTTGTATCTAGGGTTTCTCCTAAAAAGAACCCTGAGCTAACAGGCTTTATGGCTATATGACAGATATAGGGCAAGAATTTATTTCCTTCACCATAAAACAAACAGGAAAGATTCATATGCACAAATGAAAAAAATACTTAAAATAATTACCTATTACATCTCTTATACTCTCCCAGGAGGTAAAGACAGCTTTGTGGAACTGCTGAATAGATATTTCATATTCAGCTCAGATCTGTTCTGTGTGAGCAACTCACAAATTTCTTATCTCTGGGCTAGTCACACACGGCTCTTTAGTCATTTAGGGTACAAGGTCTGAGAAGCAGTGTGGTCACAGGCACCATCTTCCTTTGGGCAGATGGCACCAACATAGGTATCCAAAATCTCACAGAGGCTGGTACCAAGGCTGGAAATGCTCTTTCCTCTGGATCGTTATCTGGTGACCTGAGCCCAAGGAAAGAAAAGACAAAGCAAAAAAGGTAGCTAGAGATCTGTAGTTCAGTCTTGGGCCCTTCTAAGCAAGAATATGTTCTCACTGGCATGTGCTCATAACCTCCATGGGTAATGAAAATGGAATAGAGAAGAGAAATCCTCTTCCCATCCATCTATAAGTCAAAGAGAGAACTGGCGCTAAACTGTCTCAAAGAGACACTAAAAAGTGTGAGAGTTGGAATCTGTCTATAAATTCTCGTAGCTTAATTAGATGGGTGGCTATTCTTGGCCCAGTGACCTAATCACAGGGGACCAATCAGGAATTGCTACTATATTCCAAATTGCATGTCCTTCATCAAGGGACCTAAGTATATATCCCCCAGGAAGAAGTCAACACATATGTTCATTTCCATGGGAAGTACTCTAGTCCCACAGATTAGGAAGTTTCCATTTCTGTTCCCATGAAAATCCCTTTTACCTTCTCTTCAGTAACTATGGCAGAGGGGCAGAAAAGAGGGCTTAGGACATAACATTTTTTAGATCTTATACAAATACTAATTTGACTATGGAGTACTCTCAATGTGAGACACTTGATTAGTGATCAATAAATGGATGTACTACCATCAGTCAGTCAACAAACATTTATTAAGAACTTGATATGTGCCAAGCATTGCACTAAGCACTGAGGATACAAGGAAAGGCCAAAATACAGCCCCTGGCCTGAAGGAACACTTTCTAATGGAGAAGAGAATAAGCAAACCAGTATGTACATTCAAAATACAGACTGGGTAAGTGGGAGGTAATCTTAGACCTCCACATATTCTTTTTTTTTTTTTTTTTGCATTTTGGAGGGGACAAGGTAGGCCAATTGGGGTTAAATGACTTGCCCAAGTTCACACGGCTAGTTTTGTGTTAAGCGTCTGAGGCTGGATTTGAACACAGATCCTCCTGACTCCAGGGCTGATGCTCTACTCACCGTACCACCTAGGTGCCCCAACCTCCATATATTCTTACTCTGATTTCTTATGTGGCATGGTCCTTTCTAATTGATATCAACTAGTAATCATGAGGAAATCACACTGGTGGTGGCATATGAGCTGCAGCATTGAACCCAAGGTCTCTATCCCTAACCCTATTCTTTTTCCCCTAGGCTAACAAGTTGGAAATGCCACAAGTGACTATTTCTGTCAATCAATCAACATTTATTAAGTACCTACTATAAGCAAGGCATTGAACGAAGCTAGGGATAAAAAAAGAGGCAGAGGATAGTCCCTGTCCTCAAGGAGCTTACAATCTAATGGGAGAGACAAAATGCAAACAAATATATACAAAGCAAGCTATATTTGGGATAAAAAGGAAATAATTAAGAGAGGGAAAACACTAGAATTAAGAGGAGATTGATGTACTCTTGGTGGACCCATAAATGAATATAAGCCTTCTGGGAAACAATCTGTAATTATACATACACACCACACATACACACACACACACACACACACACACACACACGAAAAAAATCACTAGATAGCACATACATACCCTTTGACTCAGTTATACTATACCACTGTTAAACCTATACTTAAAAGAGATCAAAAGAAGAAAAGATCCTCTATTTGCAAAAAAAAAAAAAATATATATATATATATAGCATCTCTTTTTGGAGTAGAAAAAAAGAATCGTAAACTAAGAGGATTCCTAGCAATTGGGGGGTAGCTGAACAAACTGGAGCATATGAATGTGATAGAATACTATTGGGCTAAAAGAAGTCAGAAAAGAGCTCATTTGAAAGAGATATGGGAAGACTTGTATGCACTGATGCAAAGTGAAGTAAGCAGAACTAGAAGAAAAATTTATACTATAGAATCAGTATTATAAAAATGAATGATTTTGAAGACTTTTAGAAACTGATGAAGAATGAGATGAGCAGAACTAAGAGAGCAGTTTCTACAATGACAACATTGCAAAGGCAAACAACTTTGAAAGCTGTAAGAATTCTCATCAATATAATGGTCACCCATGATTACAAAGAATTGGTGATAAAGTGTGCTATCTACTTCCTGACAGGTGAGGGATTTCAGAATACCCAATGACATACATACACACATATGTATACACATATGTATATGTGTATACACACATATGTATGTACATATGACACGACCAAATTATCATTATTTTTTGCTTAGCTATGCATATTTGTTACAAATAATTTGTTTTTCAGTGGGGTGACAGAGGGAGAGGGTAGAGATTTCTGTTCATTAAAAAAAAAACCTTTAAAAATAAAGAGGGGATAGGGAAGGTTTCCAGCAAAAGATGAAATTTCATTCGGGACTTAAAGGAAGTCAGTAGTTAGAGTGGAGGAAGAAAGCACTCCAGGCATAGGGGACAGCCAGAGAGAATGCCCACAGCTGAGAGGTCTTGTTGATGGAACAACCAGGAGGCCAATGTCACCAGCCCAGCTAAGCTTGGAAAGACTTTTAAACAAAAGGCTGGTCACTAGGTAATGAATTTTTCCATGTAAGACCTTTTACTACTGCTAAGGCATGATAGAAGGAGTTCACACATACACCTGGATGAACATCCCACCCTTGTGACCTCACTTCATGATTAAGCCAAATGACTTGAAGTATGTGAAGATTTCAAAATGTAAAGGTTTATCAAAGCTAGCACTATTGATGGATCTATCGGACTACTCCCAGGCACACTTAGCAGAGCTAAATCAGGCATAGATATAGGGTCAGCTGCCACGGTGCCTCATTACTTCAACTTAGGCTGATACAAACTCTAGCTAGCTCATTTCTGGCTTTGCTCTCAGCATGCAGAGAATTCTCTTCCTCTTCTCAATCTTATCAGTCAGCACAGTGACCGAGTCTATCTCCTTCCCTTCTCCCTGGGGGGTTTCCTTTTGATATGTTGGTAATAACATAGAAAACTAGGGAGAACCCAGCATTACTGTGTCTGGACAGGAGAGGTGAGATATTTTACCCAGCGCTAACATGCAGGACTGAGAACTACACAGAAAAGGAGCCAGTCAGAAGACTTGACCAAGATTTATTTTTTCCTAAAATGCTAAGAACAAAATAAAATAAAATGGGAGTCAGACAATAACACCATGCTGGGCTTGAGAGAGAGAGAGAGGATGTATCCATTCTACAAGTCTTTCTTTACCAGCAAAACAATACATATTATCACTGCAATAATGAAGGATAAAAATAAAAAATTAAAACCGAAAGTTGCATAGTTATATTAACCAAATTTGGCCCTGAAGAAAAGGTATGAGGATATGCTTCCCTTTTAGCATGTTACTTCTTTTCATTTTCTTTTAAAAAATTATTTCCCTCCCTTCTGCCCTTCCCCCACCCATGGAGAAGTCAAGCAACATGACCTCAATGATACATGCATCACACAGTTCCACACTGGCCACGTTGGGGTGGGGGAGCAAAAAAAAAAAAAAGGAAGGAAAACTAAAATGAGAAAGAAAAGTGGGCTTCAGTCAGAGTTCAGTTCTCTTTCCGGAGGTGGACAGCGCTTTTCATCATGGGTCCTTTGTCTTGGGTCATCGTCTTGATCCCAGCAGCTCAGCCTTTCACAGTTGATGGAGGAAGCACTTCCTTTCTTTGCCAAAGTGGAGGACTATGAGAGGTGAAATATTTCCTACACCATTTTTTTCTGTTGGTTAGTTTTGTTGAGTTGCTTTTTCCATTCTTTGTTATAAGTGATGGCTTTCTGGATGGAGCTGGAGGGACCGTGGGGATGGGAAAGGTAATAACTGGGGCATAAAGATAGCAAAAACAAAACATATAAATAAATTCCTGAAATTTTGGGTACATGACTAAGAGTTAGAAAATATGAAATATATGTTCTGGAAACAATCACCATGAGCAATTTAAAATCAAATTAATATTTAACTTAATTTCTCATAGTACATTCACTTCAAGGGAATGTGGGGGGGAGGGGAATAAGGTAGAGAAGAATTTGTTTTAGCCTGTACCTATTTTGAATTATGTCTGTGTTTTAATAAAACTCATTCTCAATTTGACACCTACCCCTAATCAAACATTTATTAATTACCTATTAAGTACAAGGCAATGTGCTAAGAGCTGGAAGGCAAAGACAAAAACCAAAACCACCTCTGACCTCAAGAAAATTACATTCTATTATAATGAATAATAATAGCTACTTCCAATATAATACTACCTTACGATCTTCTGAGCTTCACAGCAATCTGGGTAGGCAAAAATAATATTCTTATCAGTATCTTACAAATGAACAAACTCAGGGTAAAAGGTTTAGAACGTGAGCTTCTTACAAGAAGAGATTGTTTCATTCTTTGTACTTATAACTTCACTGTCTGGCATAGTAGGTGCTTGGAGCATAGTAGGTGCTTAATAAATTCTCATTATTTATTATCATTCTCCCAACCCCTGCATTTTACAAACAAACAAACCAAGACTCAACTACATTTAAAAACTGGGTCATGGACACTGTCTAGTAAGCAATAGAACTGAGAACAGAGGTCCTTGGGCTCCAAGTCCAGTGTGCTCTCTCCTAAGTAGCAGAATTTCAGTTCATACCAATAAGGATGGTGATAGCAGCAGCTGAAATAATGTAAAACCATCAATATACTTTAATAGGAAGAGAATTCAGAACTGTACAGAGGGCTCAGCGGTGGAAAGAAATATATCTATAAGGGCAACAAGCAAATCGAAGGCAGGCCTTAGAGCAGACCAACAAAGCACCCCCAATGGTCACTGGCTCCCTTGAAAGCTCTACTGTAATGTCTCCCTCTGGACACCTGAGAGAGGCTCACTGGGTGGGGACAAAAACAGGTTAAAGAAAGGGCAGGATAGAGTTGAAACAATTATCAATTCAAGAAGAGTGCAAACAACAGAGATTGTGTAAGGGGGTGATGAGCTGAAACCCAATCTAGGCTAGGGACAATTAACGGAAAAGAGTTAAGAAATTTTAATGTTAGGGAGAATTCAAGAAAGGTTATTTTTTCAAAGCCTACCTGGCACGTGACCCCAGGCATGGGGACCCTAGACATGACTGAGGTAACTAGTCTGCCCCAAAGGCTCCAGGAGGCCACAAAAGAATTTTTGTTTCCACTTCAACAGACAATAGGAAATTTAGCAGGATGACAGGTCGATCACTAGACAGAAAGGGGCAACATTTAAGGAATGTGACTGCTCATTTCTAGATTTTTTAGAATGAGAAGTCCAGGACACACGGCCCTGTCTCGCTTTGTCTGGATAGACCCTTTACATCTGGGGAAGTGTGAGAAGGTGGTGTATGTATGCGTGGTTGAATGTGTATGTGTTGGGGGTGGAGTGAGAGGGGCCTGGAAGGAGAGGTTGTAAAAAATGTAAATGGTGCAGGGTTGAGAGTGGCTCCGGCTGTCTAGCACACCCGGAGCGGGGAGGGCTCTGGGAGTCAATCTCCAGACCCGGCTCTCCTTTTGTCCTAGATCTTGGCTGTGTAGGGGGTGGGGGTGGGGCTTGGGGTGAGAAGGGAGGAAGAGCACATTCCGGGAACTTGCCCATTCAATGGAGCCCCCAGCAGGTGCTGGAATGGTGGGAGAGTTGTGGGGGTGGGTATGAAAAGTTTCAAAATAAGAATTACAGCCCAGCATGTGAAGGAGATCCATCTTCTACCAGCCTTGGGGCTGTTCCAAGTCAAATCAAACCTGTGTCTGTGTGTAATGCAGTAATGAGTCCTTTTTCTTTACTTGAAAAAGAATTCTTCATTCTGGGAAGAGACAACCTCATAGACACTCTCTCCCCCAGAGTCCAAGAACACTTTCCCACACTAGTCAAAGCCCCCTCACCTCCAATCTTGCTCACTAGCTGTTTCTTCTTTCTTTCCTTCTCTTTCCATCTTTCTTTCTTTCTCTTTCTTTCTTTCTTTCTTCCTTCCTTTCTTTTTTCTTTCTTTCTTTCTTCTCTCTTCCTTTCTTCTTTCTTCCCTTCCTCTTTCTTTCTCCCTTTCTCCTTCCTTTCTCTTTTCCTTCTTTCTAGTTCTTTTTTCTCTTTCACTCTCTTTCTTTCCATCTTTTTCACTCTTCCTTCTTTTTTCTTCTTTCTCTTTTATTCTACCTTCTTTTCTTCTTTCTTTTCTTCTTTTCCTTCCTTTCTTCTCTTTCTTTTTTTTCTTTCTTTCTTTCTTTCCTTGCCCAATATCTACACAGTTTCCAAAAATTCCTCCACACTAGATGTTGGATACTTCACATTCAGTAGAAATAGTTTTTTCCTGGACCCTAGAACCTCCGTTAGATCCTACGGAAACCAAGATTCTTTCCTTTTGAAAAATGACTAGTTACCCTAGAACAGTGACTTTCATCAGTTCTCAGCTTACTTCTAGACTTATCTCACTGACTCCTCCCCAACCCCCAGAAGGGAGGAGGTAAGCAAGTCCCCTTTCTAAGAGGAAGAGGCAATACATACAAGAGAATGGCAGCCAGGGAGGCCTGTTTTAATTTGGGACATCACAGGGATAGTGAGGAGAACAATAGGAGGTTTGATTGATAAGCCCTTTTTAGTACTACTTGAACTATTAATTTGGTCATGATTTGAGTAGAGTGGAGGGTATGTATAGGAAAAAGGCAAGAAGATGGTTGAAGGTGGAATGTGAAGCTTGGCTGGGTCCAGCTGAATATAAAGGGGCAGGGTAGTAGTTGGTAACTAGGTGGCACAATGGATAATCAGGCTGGAGTCAGGAAGACTCCCTGAGTTTAAATCCGGCCTCAGACACTTGTTAGCTGGGTGACCCTGGGCAAGCCACTTAACCCTGTTTGCCTCAGTTTCCTTATCTGTAAAATGAGCTGGAGAAGGAAATGACAAACTACTCCAGTAGCTCTGAACCCCCAAATGGGGTCACAAAGCATCAGACATGACTGAAAATGACAGCATGGTACTCACTAATTAGGGCTGCAGGACGTGAAGGTGGGAGTTCTAGAACTGAGGTTATTAAAGCAGCCCAGAGCAAGGTCTATGGAGGAGGTCCAGTGGTCTTGAACGTGCAGGGACAGGCAGAGAAAAAAAGATGGTTTGCAGTCATCATTGTGACTTTGAAAGAGTTCTTTAAAGCCCTCCTCAGTATCATAACCTCTCTAACTCAGTTTCCTTATCTACATGATGAAAGGGCTAGACCTGATAACCTCTCAGATCCCTTCAGCTTTAAATCTATGATTCCCAACTCCTGATATCTCTTCAGTTAACTAGAGACTTTTGTTCAGTCATTTCAGTCATGTGACCCTATTTGGGGTTTTCTTGGCAAAGATATTGGAGATATTTCCTTTTCTAGATGGTTTTACTGATGAGGAACTGAGGAGAATAGGGTTAAGTGACTTGCATAGGGTCACATGGCTAGTAATTGTCTGAAACCAGATTAGAACTCAGGAAAATGAGTGTTCCTGACTCCAGGCACTGTATCCAGTGCGCCACCTAGCTGCCCCAACTAGAAACTAGGGAGGGATATACATACTTACATACACACACACACACACACACACACACACACACACACACACACACACACACACACACACACACACACGATGGCTGGTGTGGGGATCTTGCCCCCAAATTGCCCCATTAGCTATTTAGCAGGTTCTCACCCATAATGCCATTTCTATTTTCTGTTTCTGAGATGACATTGAAATAAACTTAATTCTCATACTTTGTACCTATTTGTTAAACATAGAACACTGGTACACTTGAATTAATACAATAGATATAGCTGTGATAATTAGTGTGAAGGTCCAGCTTCAATCAAGGACTTTGGACTTTGACTCCAAAATTTAAAACTAAGTATATTTGCTAAGATTTTCCTCTTTCCCCTCCTTACCTTACCTCTCCCAGGTGCCATCTGCTACTACCTTTTATGTCACCCCTGTTTCACATGAAGAGATAGATCTTCTCCTTGCCAAGGTAAACCATTAACATTCCCAAATAATACCCTTTTTTTTCTTCTTCTTCTTCTTCTTCTTCTTCTTCTTCTTCTTCTTCTTCTTCTTCTTCTTCTTCTTCTTCTTCTTCTTCTCCTCTTCCTCCTCCTCCTCCTCCTCCTCCTCCTCCTTCTCATCCTCCTCCTCCTCCTCCTCCTTCTTCTGTAGATTGCCCCCTCTATCATTCCCACTCTTGCATTTATCTCTAATCTCTCCTTTTCTGTTGGCTGTTTCCCTACTGCCTATAAACATGCTTATGTTACCTCCATACTCAAAATCTCTATCTTAATCCATCCATCCATTCTAGCTATAGACCCACATCCTTCCTCCCTTTTGTGGTGAAATTCTTTGAGACAGCCACTTACAATAGGTACCTCTACTTCCTTTCCTCTCACTCTCTTCTTAACTCTCTACAATGTAGTTTCATTAGCAGAAACTACTCTCTCCAAAGTTACAAACAATCTCTTAGCTGCCAAACATAGTGGCCTTTTCTCCATCTTCATCCTTCTTGACCTCCCTGAAGCCTTTGATGTTTGGTCATCCTCTCTTCTCCCTAGATTTTTGTGACACTACTCACTTGTGGTTCTCTTCCTGTCTCTCTGACTGTACCACCTTAGTCTCTTTTGCTGTATCTTCATCAAGGTCAAGTCTGTGGACCATGGGTATCCCACAGAGTTCTATCCTGGTCCTACTGCCCTTTACCCTATTTCACTTGGTGAATTCATCAGCTCCTATGGATTCAATTATCATCTTGATGCCAGTGATTCTCATATCTACTTATCCAGACTTAACCTCTCTGTTGACTTCTAGTCTCCCATTTCTAGCTACTTATTGGACATCTTGAATTGGATATCTCATAAACATCCCTTCCCCCAAACTCTCTCCTCTTCCTAATTTCCTATTACTGTCAAAGGTGACATCCTCTCAGTCTCCCATGGTTGCAACTTAGGTATGATCCTCCGATCCTTAATCTTCTCTCCTCTCCTCTCCTCTCCTCTCCTCTCCTCTCCTGTCTTCTCCTTTCCTCTCTCCCATATCCAATCCATTGCCAGGGTCTGTTGGTTTTCACCCTGCAACATACCCTCTTCTCTCCTCTGTTACTATAACTACCTTGGTGCAGGCCTTCATCACCTCACACCTGGACTATTGCCTGATGGTGGGTCTGCCTGTCACAAGTCTCTCCCCATTCCAGTCCATCCTCCATTCAGTTGCCAAAGCAATTTTCCTAAAGTTCAGGTCTGACCATGTCACCCCACCTCAGTAAACCACACTAGCTCCTTATCACCTCTAAGATCAAATATAAAATCCTCTGTTTGGAATTCAGAGTCCTTTATAGCCTGCCCCGACCCTATCTTCCTTCCCTATCTTCTTACATCTAACCCTCCCACCTTCACATACTCTGTGATCCAGTGACATTTACCCCCTTAGTGTCCCTCAAACAAGGCATTCCATTTCCTGACTCTAGACATTCTCCCTGGCTGAAATGCTCTCCCTCCTCATCTTCCACCTCCTAGATTCCCTAGCTTCCTTCAAGTCCTGGCTCAAATCCTGCCTTACATAGGAAGTTATTTCTGATCCCCCTTAATTCCAGTGCTTTCTTTCTCTCTGTTAATTTTTTTCAATTTATCCTGTATATAGTTTGTTTGCATATAGTTGTTTACATGTAGTCTCTCCCATTAGACTGTGAGCTCCTTGACAGCAGAGGCTGACCTTTGCCTTTCTCTGTATCTTCAGTCCTTAACACAGTGCCTGAAACATAGTAAGTTTATTAACTAACAATTTCCTGAAAGAAATCCTGAACTGAAAATATCCAGGAATGTCATAGCCAAAATCAATAACATAACATAATATAGTATAACATAATCCATAATCTAAGTCAAATAAAAATACTGCAAGCAGTCAGAATGAATGAATTCACATACAAAGAAGCTACAGATAGGATCATATAATACTTTGCAGCAACTACTACATAGGAGAAAAAACCTTGTAATACAATATACAACAAGGCAAAAAGTAAAGCCTTACAGTAAAAAAACAACTTACTTGTATCATAATTCTATAGAGGGAAAATCAACATTTAATAAAAGATTTCTAAGCGTTCTTTTTTTTAAATTAAATTTTATGTTTATTTTTAGTTTACATCATTCATTTCCACGAGATTTTGATTTACAAATTTTCTCGTCGTCTTTCCCCTACCCACCACCCCAAAACAGCAATCCCATTGTATACCCCCTACCCCAAACTACTCTCTCTTATATCTTCCCCCATCCCCCCTCTAACTTTCTGGTGGGGCAAGATGGATCCCCTTACCCAATGCTTGCATATCTTATTTCCCAGCTGCATGTAAAAAAAAATTTATATATATATATATATATATAAACATACATACATACATATATGTATATATACATAAACCATTTGATTTTAAAACTTTGAATTCCAGATTCTTTCCCTTCCTCCCTCTTCACCCACCCTTACTGGGAAGATAAGCAATTCAATGTAGGTTGTACATGTGTAGCTATGCAAAACATTTCCATAGTGGATATATTGCCAAAAACTGACCATATTTTCCTCCATCCTATCCCACTCCCCACTTGTTCTATTTTCTACTTTGACCCCATCCTTTTTCAAAAGTGTGTGCTTCTAACTACCCTCCCCCCTGACCTGTCCTCCCCTCCATCATCCCCCC
>CM053582.1:438151699-438168176 GCA_028627135.1 Pseudochirops cupreus
GAGGGGGGACACACTGGGATGGCTGTTTTGGGGTGGTGGGCGGGGGAAAGATGGGGAGAAAATATGTAACTCAAAATCTTGTGGAAATGAATGATGCAAACTATAATAAAATTTAAAAAAAGTTTACAAAAGCAAAAAAGATGACTTGTGAATTCTTCCTGAACTCCCTCAGTTGCTTGAAGTTCAGAGAGGTTAAATAATTTGCTCATGCCAACTTGCTGGATAGTTGTGTGGATGAGTGGATGGGGAATTTATTCCTTGGTCTTCTGGATTCCAAGGCCAGCGTTTAGCACTACTACACCATACTGCTTTTTGTAAAAAAGGAAGGCTTCTCTTATAATGGGGGAAAAATCATCTTTGTAATTTACCTAGCTCTTCTATATATTTTACGTTCTACTTTAAAAGCAGTTGATACTTCCATTGCTAGACATTAACCTTTCTCATAACTCTTTGGGTTTTTTTCCTTTCCTTCAAAGAAAGGAGCATGGGACAGAGGGCATGAAAAATGACCAGCCCCTAAAGAGAAAGGGCAGGGATGGGATCTTCAGTGAGACAGAGCAGGAGGAAAAGGAAGCCCTTTTGAGCCTGAATTGAAGCAAAAATCTTTCCAAAATGATTTATTTTGGGGATGGGGCCATGAGACATGAGTCATTTCAGCCCTTGCAAAATTTACTGCAGCATCTCACTGCTGCTCTTTGTTCATCTAAAGACCTGACCTACCTAGCTGGTATCCACACCAGTAATAGATAGGGTTTCACATGGATAAACGATTATTTTCCTTTGTACTAGGTATACTGCAGGACTTTTTTTTTTCCAAACTGGGCAACTCAATGAATACATCCAACCTTAAAAATGTGTTTTTATTAAGTATCGGTGTCATTCAATAGAAACTACACTGACTTTGGTGGCAGAGATGTTCAGTTGTTTTTTAGTCATGTCTGCCTTTGTGACCCCATTTGGGGTTTTCCTGGCAAAGATGCTGAAGCAGTTTACCATTTCCTTCTCTAGCTCATTTTACACATGAGGAAACTTAGGCACACAGTTTTGGTTAAGTGACTTGTCCAAGGTCACACAGCTTATAAGTGTCTGAGGCTGGATTTGAGCTCCAGAAGAGGAGTCTTCCTGACTTCAGACCCCGTGCTTTGTGCACTATGGTGCCACCTGGTTGCTCTTGGTGCCAAAGAACCAACCTTCATATCCTGTCTCTGTCACTTAGCATTTGCATGACCTTGGGTAAAACACATAAGCTCTTGATTTTTTTCACCTATGATAATAATAGCTAACATACAGCTTATTAGAGGTCTTCACAACAATCCTATGAGATAAATAGTTTCACCTCTCTTTTCTTTTTTTGCTTTTTGGAGGAGGGAAAGCAAGGCAATTGGAGTTAAGTGACTTGCCCAAGGTCACATGGCTAGCTAAGTGTTAAATGTCTGAGGCGGGACTTGAATTCAGGTCCTCCTGACTACAGGGCTGGTGCTCTATTCACTGCACCACCTAGCCACCCTTTCACCTCCTTTTAAGAGAAGAGGAAACTGAAGTCAACAAAGGTTAAATGGCTTGCCCAAAGTCACACATCTAATAAGAGTCTGGGGCTGAATTTGAACTCAGATCTTTCTGACTCCAGCAAGTGCACCAAATACCTGCTTCTGTATATAAAGGGACTGGACAAGATGAACTTCCACCTCTAAACCTGTTATCCTCTGAGAACATCTCAATACTTTATTCTGTTGTATCAATGGACCTCCAAGCCATTACCGAGGAATCTTGGGCCATTTGTTAGTGGTATTTTCTTCATTTCATACTCCAGGGGGCTACATGACATTGCATACAGTGTTCTGCCATTGGAGTCATCTCTGATACATACTCTTTTGATTAGAGTTGGCAAGGTGCTCAATGCCTCAGTGCCCCGGCAACTCTTTTTCTGATATTTTAAATTTTTATATTACTTCCTCTCACAATATATTTTTTCCACCTCCTCTTCCCAAAGGGCCATCTCTTATAAGAACAAAACAGAAGAGGGAAAAAACTGTACAGCGAAATCCACCAACGGATCGATAAAGGCCAACATCAGACGCATCGGTTCATGTTCTTAGAACTCCACCTTGGCAAAAGAAGGTGCAATCTCTCATCTTTTCTCTGGGGTCAGACTCGGGCGTTATGATTTTATAACTTCCTTTCAATTGTTCGATGGCCTTTCTTTCCATTCACATTGTATTTCCTTTTTTTTCTGTCAGTTCATATCTTCCCATGCCTCTTGGCACTCATCATACCTATTGTTTCTTAAACCACATTTCACAACATTCATATACTCCCTTTTGGTTAGCCAAAGTCATGCAGAGAGTAAGTGAAAGAGAATATGAAGGCTGGTTCTCCAGTACCAATGGCGGGTAGGTGGTGCCATAGTGCACAAAGTACTGGGCCTGAAGTCAGAAAGATACACTCATCTTCCTGAGTTCAAATCAAGCCTCAGACACTTGTAGCTGTGAGACCCTGGGCAAGTCACTGACCCAAATTGTTTGCCTCAGTTTTCTAATGTATAAAATGAGCTAGAGAAGGAAATGGCAAACTGCTTCAGCAACTTGGCCAGGAAAACCCCAAATGGGGTCACAAAGAGGCAGACACGACTAAAAAACTACTGAACAACATCTCTGGCACCAAAGTCAGCATAGTTTCTATTGAATGACACTGATACATAATAAAAACAAATTTTTAAGCTTGGATTTATTCATTGAGTGGCCCAGGTTTAAAAAAAAAAGCCTTGCAGTATACCTAGTACAAAGAAAAATAGCAGTTTATCCATGTGAAGCCCTGGCTATTATTTATCTATGTAGAAACCAGCCAGGGAGGTCGGGGCATTTCTTTTTTTTTTTTTTAATTCAATTTTATTTTATTTTCAGGTTCACATTTTCTCTCTCATACCTTTCTCTTCTTTTCCCCACAGAGAAATTAAGAAAAATAAAATTCGTTACAAACATGTATAGGCAAGCAAAACAAATTCCTGCAGTAGCTATGTCCAAAAAATAATTTAAAAAATATGCCTCAATCTGCACCTGGAGTCAGGTGATGACCTTTCTCTGGAGGTGGTTGGCATGTTTTATCACGAGTTCTTTGGAATTGTGGTTGGTCATTGTGTTGATCAAGGTTCCCAAGTCTTTCAAAGTTCAAACACAGCTGTTTCAATATAGAAACAAAAGTATTGTATAAGAAATTGTGAATTGTTAGATACAGTTTACTTTTTCTTAAGAAATATATACAGATTATCTAGTTCAACAAAGTAGTAATGATGTTGCTGTTCCCCTTCTGTACTTCTTTTTGTTCTGTGCATTTAAATGATTTATTTATGCTTTTTAAAATACCTATCAGTATCTACTCACCAACCATCCTTCCCTCCAGATAGAAACCCTATCGTGTAATAAACATATGCATATTTGTATATTATTTTGCATTTGTCAAGTGAAGTGCTTCAACCCATTGGTGTTATCCAAGAATGTATGTTTCATTCCATGTCTTTGTCAATCATCTGTCTGCCAAGACGTAGAAGCTTCATTTCTTCATCAGTTTTTCAAAATTATGATTGGCCACTGCTTTAGTCAGAGTTCTGAGATCTTTCAAAGCTGCTTACCTTTATATGATTTGGGGGGTCAGCATATAAATCGTCCTGGTTCTGCTCATTAACTATATCAATTCATTCAAATCTTATATTTCTCTGAAGCTGTCAACCATTATTTCTTATGGTGAACTACTGTTCAATTACATTCTCATACCTCAAATGATGTTCAGATATTCCTCAATTGATTGGCATGTATTGTGTTCCAGGTTGTTTGCCACAATAAAAAATGCTATGTGTATTTTTAATACAGACTATTTTATTTTTCCAATTATATGTAAACATAGTTTTCATTTGCACACATATTCTTATACATATGGATCCATTCTCTTCCACCTTTACCTCCTTGAGAACATGCCTAGAAGATGTATTGCAGGATCGAAAAGTATGCACACTTTAGTGACATTTTGGAGGACAGTTCCAAATTGTTTTTCAGAATAATTGAGCCAATTCATAGCACCAAGAATGGCTTTGTCTGTTTGTCTACAACCTCTCAACCATTAACTACAGCCATCATTTTTTATCTTCCCAGGAAACTCTTGCCTATAGATTATAAGACAAGTTGCTGATCTACATTGTAAGTCTGCAAGATTATAGATTTAGAATGGATGGGATTTTGGAGGATATCTAGTTCTCTCTTTATTCTCTCCTTCCTGCATTTTACCAATAAGGAAACTAAGGTACAGAGAGGTAAAATGATTTGCTTTCGGGGTCATATAGCAATAGATCAGAATATGAGCTCTGGTTCTGAGACTCCTTTGTCTTCAAATCTAGGGCTATTTCTTCTGTTCCACGCTCTTCCTGGTGAAATCATAGACATTCTACTTCTCTCTCCCCTCAGTCCCAAATACTCATGAGAACAAGGGACACCAGAAGTATTAAAGCAAGATTGCTACTCAAAAATAATAAGCACATACATATGCATGGTGTCACAAAATGCTGTTTGCAGTACCAATTAAGTCTAAGAAGCAGTCCCTTCTCTAGTTGCTTATAATCTAAAATATTGTGGACCTCATCATATTGAAAAGTATATACGCATGAAAAGGAAAGGGAGAAAAAAACTGGCTTAGATTTCAAGGTCCCTTTGTCCCAGGCCTTTAATTAGGCCTGTGGTGAAATTATTACATTTGCAGAGCATGTACATTTCTGGATTAATAAAGGAAACTATAGCATTAACCTTCCTTTTTTGTAAACTGCTGACAGGGTTGGTTTTATGGGTGGGCAAATGAGACTGAATGTAAATACTGCCTGATGGCTATTTCTGTTCCACAGAGAGCCTACAGAGACTGTTCAAGATGAACCTGCCAACATCTACAGCTAAAGTAAACAGCTGAAGAGGTTTCTGCTGGGCTTCTTATTCCTCCTGGTGGTCCCACTATAGTCAAATGACAGTGTCTTGCTGGGAAAATTAAAATATAAAAAATCCAGGCTATTTTACTAGAGGTAGCTAGGTGGTGCAGTGCGTAGGAGCCTGCTTGTTGTTTGTCCTTTGCTTCCCAAGAGAATCAATGACATCATGATGTCTTGACATGTGTGAATTGGAATTGAGGCAGAGTCACACAAAGTCATCAGTCTCACTCTCTCTTCCTGAGTCATCAAAGTCCAGTGGCAAGACAAAAGTCAGAATGACTGACGATGCAGTGGATGACTTTGGCACTTGACCAAGCTCCAGGTGCTCCACAGAGCCTGCTTCAGCTGCCTTTGTGGCCACTTGAGCAAAATATTCTCATCTGCCCATTCCAGCGGGAGAAACAATATGTACATGTTACTGAGAGACAGAATTAGGCTCAATTTAAAGAATAAGTTCCTAACAAATCTTTTGTTTTTGAGTTGTTTCAGTCATGTCTAATTCTTTGTGACCCCTTGTGGGGTTTTCTTGGCAAAGATACAGGAGCGGCTTGCCATTTTCTTCCTCAGCTCATTTTATAGATAAGGAAATGGAGGCAAGCAGGGTTAAGTGACTTGCGTGGGTCACACAGCTAGGAAGAGTCTGACGCCAGATCTGAACTCAGGAAGACGAGTCTTCCTAATTCCAAGCCCAGTGCTTTATCTACCGTGCTACCTAGTTGCCCCTCCTAATGAATAGAAGACCTAAATTCCAATCTGACCTCAGTTGCTTTTAGCTTTGTCACCCTGGTCAAGTTATTTAACATCCGTCTTCCTCAGTTTCCTTATCTGTAAAATGGAGATAATAATAGCATGTACTCTTAGAGTTATTGTGAGGATCAAATGAGATAATATTTGTAAAGTGCTTAGCACAATTCCAGGCACATAGTAGGCATTATATAAATAGATGATGACTAGACAGCTTGGCTTCTTTTAATTTTTTATTATTTGCTGCACAATTCATGGTCCATTTGGCCCTTTTAAAGACTGAAGTGTGTGTGTGTGTGTATGTGTGTGTGTGTGTGTGTGTGTGCGCGCGTGTGTGTGTGTGTGTGTATGTGTGTGTGTAGATTAGAAAGGGCATAAAAAGGGGAGCCCATCTCCAAGGAACTACAGAAGGAGGAAATAGAAAAAAGAATTAGGAGAGACCTCCGGTTACCACTCCTCCCCACCCCCACCAGGTACTATTTTGGGTTCTTTGCTATCTGTAGTGAGTATGAGATTTTATAACAAATAGAACAGAATCACTGATGCTCAGAGTTAGAGGGACCATAGGACTATGAGATCATAGGCCCAGAGCTGAAAGGGACCTCGGAGGCCAACTAGTCCAAAAACCCTCACTTTATAGAGAGAACTAAGGTTC
The DNA here is from genome assembly GCA_028627135.1 of Pseudochirops cupreus. Lineage (NCBI taxonomy): Eukaryota > Metazoa > Chordata > Mammalia > Diprotodontia > Pseudocheiridae > Pseudochirops > Pseudochirops cupreus. The sequence goes on from CM053582.1 coordinate 438,158,059, forward strand.
AGGAAGTTTTCATGACCTACCCAAAGATGCACGGATAAGAAGTGACTGAGGCCAGATTCGAACCCACAGATGTATTGAAAAGGTTTAATAAAAATATTTGCAACAAAATATTCCCTCTCACCTGCCCCAGATTCCAAACCTTTAGGTATCATTTTTCACTGGGCCGTGAATCTGTAAAAGACCACGGCAAACACTTCTCTCTCAAGAGCGATCTGTTTCCTGACTCTGTGGTTCTCTTTCCACACCCATCTTCAGGTATTTCCTTTGCTATTGCTCCACCTCTGGTCACTGGTTAAACCACAAGTGTAATCTCTGTCTCGCCCGCCCAGTCTCACAAGGTTGATGCCTAGATTTGTCCACCTTGGAGTTACGCATTCACCTAAGAATAAATGCAAAAGAAACAGTCATGAGTGCTCGCAGAAACAGGGCTACCAGGTAAGGGAATGTGGCCACCTGGCCCTCCTCCCTCTAATAATTCAACAAGAAGTCTTTCCTGACACCCCTTAACACATCTCCAGATTGTCTTGTATCTATCTTGTTTGTACATAGTTGTTTGTATGCTGTCTCCTCTCTTAGACTGTGAGTTCTTTCAGGTCAGGGACTGCCTTCCTTTGTGTCCCCAGCACTTAGCACAACATCTGGCGCATAGTAGGTACTTAATATAGTCTTTGACTTAAAGCTGCCAAGGAAAAAGACGGAGAAATGGGTGTATTGAATTTTTTCTGTGCACACTTAGTTCCAGTTGGGCCCCTCCTAAAATCATTTGTTCTTCTCTGTAGCCATTTAAAATACTCTTTGTTATCACAAAGTAACACCACTGAGTCATCATGGAAACTGCCTCACCAAAAGTTTCCACATGGATGAAATGGAAACAGTCAGGGAATATCTGTGCATGCTTCAATCAAAGTCTCTCCATTTCATAAGCATACTTACTTGTGGTTATCCATCCTTCGTTCTCAAAGAGGACTGATTAACGTGCTGTCTCCCCATCTAGTACATGAACTCCTAGAGTGCAAAGACTTTCATCTTTGTCTTTGTGTCTTCCACATGTAACATAGTGCCTGGTACATAATAGGTATTGTGCATCAATGTGTCTTTGAGTCTTTTCAAGGCTGACATTCTCAGTTCCTTCAACCTAACCTCACGTGACATGAACTCCAGGCCCTTCCCCATTCTTAGTGCCCTTTTGTGGACATTCTCTAACTTATTAATATCGTTCTTAAACTGACATACCCAAAACTAAACATAATGTGAACATGTGGTCTGACCAAGGCAGAGTACAATGGGATGGTTTATCACCTCCCTGGACGGGGACACTGTTCCTTTGTTAATTGCAGCCTAAAATTGCATTATTTTTAGCTCTCATATAAAATTTAGCTCTTTTAGTAGTTTTAGCTCTCATATAAAATTTTTTTCACATTGAGCTTGCAGTCCATTAAAACCCTCAGATTAAAGAAAGAGGGGCAGCTAGGTAGCACAGTGAATAGAACATTGGCCCTGGAGTCAGGAGGACCTGAGTTCAAATGTGGCCTCAGATACTTGACACTAGCTAGCTGTGTGACCTTGGGCAAATCACTTAACCCCAGTTGCCTCCCAAAAATAAATAAATAAATAAAGCCCTCAGATTCTTTTCCAATTGATATTTAACCTCAACTCTCCTATTTTGGACTTGTGAAGTTGATTTTTTAAAAAATTTATTTTATTTTAAATTTATTAAATAAAATAAACATTTCCATAACACATGTAAAATCATTCTGTACATACTTCTATTTATCAATTCTTTCTCTAGATGCAGATAGCTTTTTCCTTCAAGTGTCCTTTGTAGTTAACTGTGGAGTTGATTTTTAGCGGAAAGCATATTTGTGTGTGTTTTGGAGTGCTAGAATTAGTTTAGAGTCATATTTTATGGGTGTTTTGAGGTGACTATGTGAGAGCTGCGATATGTTGCTACTCCTACGCCGCCATCTTGGCTCCGCCCCGAAGTTGATTTTTAAATGCCCATGTATGAAACTTTGTATTTATGCCTATTGAATTTTATCTTATTAGATTCAGCCTAATATTCTAACCCATTGATAGCTCTCTTTTGGATTCCAACTCTGGCATTCAATGTGTTAACTATCCCTCCAAGTTTCATCATTTATATATTTGATAAACATGCCACTTTAAGGAAGGCCATGAAGTCCAACGAAAAAGCGCACTGTCTCTGGAGGCAAAAGAACTGCCTTCAGATCTAATCTCTGGCATACTACTTATGTGACCTTGGACAAGTCACTTAACTTCCTTGGATCTTGGTTTTTTCATCTGTCAAATGAGGAAATTCAACCAGATGGCCTCAGAAACTCCAAATAGCTAAGATCTATGATCCTATGAGCTATGCCTTTATTCAAGTAATCAATAAAAATACTAAACAGCACGTATCTCTAGGGTTCTCTACTGAAGATTTTCAAATGAGGAAAATAGGATTTTAGCCCTGGAAGAGACTTTGAAGGCAGGCTAATTTATTCATTAATTACAAATAAAAAAAATCCATACCACCTTTCCTATAATTTCTCTTCTTATAAGCCTTCCACATCCTCCCCCATTACTAAATCCCTCAGTATTCAAGGCCTTCCATACTATAGCTCCAAATTTCCAGTGTTATGTTGAGCTACTTATCTAGAGAAACACTACTCCTCAGTCAGTAGTTGATGCTCTTCAACCTAACTTGCACCTTCTGATCTTTATAATTTTGTTCATGGAAGTCCTTCCATCTGCTACAGTTTATGTTCATCTCTGGAAATCCTACTCATCCTTGTAAGTCTCAGTTTAAATGTCACCTCCTCCATGACTATATCTGGTAGAAGTGACCTCTCTGTAAATTCTAAATACACTTTGCTTTATGTTATACTTTTTGTGTTATACTTTTGACATCCTACCTTCCATTGTTATTTGTGCATGTATCTCTTCTAGTGGACTATAAGCTCTTTGAGGGCCAGGGCTCTTGCCTTATACATTTTGGCCAACCCCCACACATAGAGCTGGCAAGTCAGCTAGGCTGAACCAGCAAGACGCCCTGAGGGACACATAGGAGGCCACGTGTGCCAAGCAAGTCAAACCACAACCACCATTTTCCCTCAAACCTTGAAGGAGATAGGGCAGGATCCTGAGCCGAAGAGCCTTGGGAATGGCAGTGCTCCCCTCCAAGACTACCAGATCTGCTTCTAGCCCAGCCGTCACAGTCATTATTAAGGTCAGAAATCCATGGTGGAGAGGGGCCCACCTTCTTTATTACCACCAGTGACAGTTACCAACAGTCAGATAGGTATGGGAGCCCTGGGAGGCACAGCTCCTCCCAGACCACAGGACCTGCTTCTGACACAGCTCTCACAACTTTCATCAAAGGGAGCAACTCATGTGGATAAGGGTCCAGCTATCCCCACCAAATGCCAACCAACTGCCACCCACAGGAAATAGCAAAGCACCCTGAGAGAGAGACAAGAGGTATTTGCATGTACCAGGCAAATCAGATCACCACAACCACCACTTTTTCCCACCATCTCCCTTCAAATCCTAATGGAGACAGCCCATAACCTGAACCTAAGAGCCTTGGACATACCAATGTTTCCAGCTCAGTGCCCCCAGCCATCATCCAGGGAACTAACTCCTCTGGAAATGAAGCCTAGAAAGTCCTCTGGAGGTACTATGACCACAGTTACTGAAGACCCAGAGAAAAAAGTTCTTGCCACCAAAGTCCTTGTCATTGTCAAATTATTGGGGTTTAGGCTCTGCCCACTCAGGAATGCCAAAAAACTGTTGTGGTTTCATGATGTGTCGTGGTAGAACCATCTCAAAGAATTTAGGGTCAGACACCTGGAATCCAAGTATAGGCATTTATTAAGATTGACACCTCTCATGAAAAGGGATAAGTTCCAAGAGGAACCAGCAACTGCAGAGAAAGCAAGATGGATTTTTATAGGGTAAAGATGCAATTATATAACAGAAATTATAGATATTAAAAAGTCAGGAGAGGTTTGTTAAGGGATTAGGTTAACAGGGGAGGGGTCCCAGTCACAGTGGAATTATGCCTGCAATTACCCACAATACATACAGAAAACCCATTGGTGGGGTATGTAGGTATGATAATGATATTATAATCAGCCTGTCTATATCACAAGTTCACCTAAAGGACAGCTTTTGCTATTACTATGCAAGTGCCCACTTGGGGAAAGTCCCTTCTCTTGTTTTGGGGTCCACATCCTGCTGGGGCATCCTGATACTGCTACTTTCTGATTGGCTGCGTATTGTGGACCTGTCTGAGACTAGATGGATGTGGTTGTGGTTGAATACATGGACACGCCTGCTGTTTCTGTGGTAAATATGAAGAAAGGGTCTGGTGGCTATGATTAGTTAGAGGCAGTGGCTGGGATCTCATCACATGGACACGCCTGCTGTTTCTGGGAGAATTATGAGTTCATGGACACACCTGTTGTTATAGTGAGCAATGAGGCATATATAAAGAAGTTAGGATACTGAGTTGGGGTGGGCATGGGTTGAGTGGCTAGGTAGGGACAGGGGGCATTCTATTAAGTGGGGCCTGTAAGGAAGTTAAAACATTGGAGCCGTTGGCAGCTTTATTAGGATTCCATCAAAATGATTCTACATCAGAAAATGACATGATATTATCAGTGGAAATAGCATTAAGGAATAGGCATAAATATCTGCTTTACCACTGTATCCTAAGAAACAAGGGACTTTTCCATCTGACTCGTAGTTGAAACCTTCCATATATATGCGGATCTTCCCCATTAGAATGGGAGTTCCAAGGACCTAGAGGGTCCGTGTGGCCTGGAGGCTGCAGGTTGACCACCCATGGTCTATGTCTTTCCACAGAGGTTTACCCAGCGTGCTGGAGTCTTTTTTCCATTTCTCAGATGTAGCAATAATACAAATGGAAGACTATGTTTGTCCACCTTTCACCTTCTACCATTGTCCCACGTCCAGCTCATCTTCTCATATATTTCTCTGTTGCCATCTTTCGCTCCTTTTTCTTCAAAGTTCTTCACTAGTTATACGGTTCAGTCTCCTCACACTCTCACACCTACTTCATGCCTTTCTGTTGCTTCTCTTGTTATTGTTCAGTCATGTCTGACTCTTTGCGATCCTATGTGTGCATGGGATTTTCTTGGTAAAATACTGGAGTGGTTTGCCATTTTCTTCTCCAGTAGGTTGGGGCAAATAGAGGTTAAATGACTTGTCCAGGGTCACACAGGTAGTATCTAAAGTCAGATTTGAACTTGGGTCTTCCTCACTCTAGGTCTAGTGCTCTATCCACTGTACCACCTAGTTGCTTTATTGCTGCTCTAGATGATATTAATTTTCATTTTTTTCAGAGCTTATTCCATGTATCATGGCCATATTACAGAACTATTAGAATATCGGTATTAAAAAATATGGACCTTTGTTTCCGGGAAAAGTTCAATGTTATTAAAAGAACTTTGTAATGTTCCTGAAGGTAATATAACCTATTCTACTCCTGTTTAATTCTGAACCAATTATTTGTACTGTTTGTGCCGGATATACATGCTGATGGACATGTTTTATAGGTTTTCCCTTCAATTTCATGTCATAATGTTAGCAAAAGATATTCTTTATCCACTTGGTCTTCCCTGTGTGAATAATCAGACCAGATTCTTCTGCTAGGAGTCTCTGCAATGTTTCAGGTCTGGATGCAACCAGCACAATATCATCTGCAAGGGGAAACATCTGCATGACTGCTAAGCCCTTTGACTAGGATATATCTCCTTGTTTTGTGTCTTATCTAATGTATATGAATGATTGAATAAAGTTATTCCTATTTTTATGTCTTTTTATGTCTCCTTAAAGGAGTCTTAAGTGATTTTTTAAATATGAATAGGAGACACCTTGTTGCAAGAGAGGTATACTCAGCTATTAAATCAAATGCTTTTTCATAATCAACAAACAATAAGCATGATGGGATTTTATATTCCCTATGACTTTTAGACAGTCCTGTGATGGTGACGATGTGGTCCACTGTGGAATGCTATTTGCCAAAGCCTGCCTGTTCCCTACTAATATTTTTATTCTGAAGAGATAACTCTCGTAAAATTTTAATGTAGATGGGTAAGTAGGCATAATGGTCAGTAATTATGTTTTCTGTTGCCTTTATTAATATTAATAAAGTCTATTTTTATATCTTTTTTATTTCCCCTCATTCAAATCCCTAAACAACCTTACAACTGTGCTGCCTCCAGCACAGATCTCTCTTATGTATAGTTGGCCCAAATTGGCTACTTTTTCCCTTTAATGTTCTCTTTAGAGGGATGTGGTAATCAAGAGGGTGATGATGGTTTGACTCTCTACATCTTCTTCAGGTGTATCTGGGACTGCAATATTAGAGTCGAAGTGTGAAGGCTCTACTCTCCCTGATGATGAAAAGAGTTTGTTATAAAAATCTTTGTAGGTTTTTCCAGTTTTATTCTATTTATTGTTCCATACTCTCCTTCCCATTTTCATCCTTTGGGATGTTTTTAGTTAGTTGGATCTCTTGACAAGCTCTTTAAACCTGATTTTACCCTCTACTACTTCTCTCTGTTTAATGAGACAAAACTGTTCATAACCTCATAAGATTTTGTGTTGTTGCTGTTCAGTCATTTCAGACTCTTTGTGATGCCATTTGGGGTTTTCTTGGCAAAGATACTGAAACAGTTTGCAATTTCCTTCTCTGGGTCATTTTATAGACAAGGAACTGAGGTAAGCAGAGTGAAAGAAATGACTTGCCCACAAACTAGTAAGCGTTTGAGGTTGCATTTGAACTCATGAAGATGCCTCTTCCTGATTCCAAGTCTAGTGCTCTTATCCACTGTGCCACCTAGTTGCCCATAACATTTTGTAGTCACACAAAATAATGGGCAGATAATAAGGTATTAAACTAACTGTAAAGGTACAGTCATATTTGGTTATCCCTTTTAAAGTGTAAATAAGTTTCTGCATAATTAAATTGGAAGAGAATCCTGGATAGCCATTGGCCAGAGGGGATATTTGCCATGGCCCTTAATAAAGCAAATTCATCATTCTGCAGTCCTTCCAAGGTGGAGGGAATATTGGCAGATAGGAGAAAAATTGTGAAATATGACCTATACTGGTGTTGTTGGTTCTCATTCTTAAAGAGGACCAATGACATTATGAAGGTGATGTCTTGATTTGCTCATGAATTGGATTTAAGTGAGGCAGAGCTGAGCAAAGTCATCAGCCTCACTATCTCCACCAAGATGGATTGGTTGATCTTATACATTCAAAATTAAGGTCTTTCCCAGATCTCAGTTTGTCTGAGGTAAACCCATTCAATGACTAAGGACTAGGTAAGAATTGAGACAAAGATGGCACCTATACTAAAGTGTATCAGGGGAGATGGGGCAGCATTTTCTCCCTTCTATTTCTCACCCACATTCCACATGTAGAAGCTATTGATTGCTTCATGGGCAACATTGTGTACTAAGAGAAGGGATATGCGGGCACATAAGGCCATCTGGCACCCAGAAGGGGATGGGTTATGGTCCCAGAGATAAGATGGCACAGCCAACAAGTATAAAAACAATCATGAAAATGGCAGAAGGTAAAATTTGACTGCACTATTTGGTACACAGTGTAATTTCTGACATATAGCCCTGCTTCTATCCAATATTACTTCATTCACAAACTGATATTTCTAAGAATGAGGCATAACAAAGAGAGAGAGACAGAGAGAGAAATAGAGAGACAGAGAGACAGAGACAATGGGGCAAGATCTGTAAAAGAATATACAAATTGGTTAGAAGAGGAGATTCAAACCTAGCACTTCAGAAACTTTAATTCTATGTGGAACACAGAGATATTAAAGGAATAAATAAAGATATAGACCATGAATCAGGGGATGAAATTTCAGAATTGGAAGGGAAGAGAATTGATGAAGAGAACAAAGCAAAGAAAAACTATTTAGAAAAAAAAGCACAGAAAAGTGGGAGGCAGCTTGAATGATGATGCCAATACCACTGTCATGTTGTGTTTTAGGTGCCAAAGGGATAATCAGATAGAGATGTCTTGAAAATAGTTGGAGATTCAAGACCAGGGTTCAAAAGGAATGGGAGCAAGGAGAGGGTGGTAAGAAATGAAGATGGCAATTTGTGAATCACCTGAATCTCTACTGTTTTTAGTGGTGCTGATATTATCATTCATACCACTTTTGAGACCTTGGTTATGTTTGGCTTTTTATTCTTCACTTTTCATATCTAACTAGTTTTTTTAGTCTTCTAAAAATTTATTTACTTATTTTTTTGCTTTTTGTTCGTTTTTGGAGGCAATCAGGATTAGGTGACTTGCCCAGGATCACGTAGCTAGCAAATGTCTGAGGCTGGATTTGAGCTCAGATTCTCCTGATTCCAAGGTGGATGCTCTATCCATTAAGTGCTTTAGTGGATGCCCCTTTAACATCATTTTAAAAAAATTTGAATTCTAAATTCTCTCCCTCCCGCCCAGCCCTTCTCACCCATTGAGAAGGCAAACAATCATATCTAATTGGTTACTAAATATCCTTGACACTGAAGCAATGTACTTAATTTATCTATCCTTTCTTTGATATTCCCTTAGTCATCCCACATAGTAGTTATGTGAACCTAGACAGATCTCTTAATCTTTTAGGGTTTTAGTTTTCTCATCTGTAAAATGGATATGATGCCTCCAGCCAAACATACCTTTGTTTTGAAAGCAATCTGGGTTAAGTGATTTGACCAAAATATACTTTTTTAAAAATTAGCTTTGTTTGGTATATTCTATCCCTAATCCACAGCCCATCGTCCCTTTATTTTAAATCCTGTCCAAAAAAAAAAAATTCAAATCCTTTCTTAGATGCCATTTTCCTAACCAGCTGTTCACTTTCTAAATCTTTTTTTTCTTTTAAATCTCTTACCTTTGTTTGCCAGCAATGATGAAAACACTGCCACAGAGGCAGCATCTTCCAACACAAAAAGAATTTTGAATTAGCAGACCTGAGTTCTATACTTTACTACATATATGACATGGGCAAATTACTCTATCTCCCCTAGTGTTTGCTTCCTTATTTCTGAGATAAGTTGTAACTGATGACTTCTAGGTCCCTTTCAGGTCTAAATCTCTGATTCTGTGAATGTTCACAGCGTTTGGCACATAGTAAGCATTTAATAAATGCATGTTGACTGAATGAAAAGACTAACTAATCACTTACAATATGGCACTGTGCTACGCACTGGGACACTGCCCTGAAGGGATTATTGAGAGAGACAATATATATAGGAGAATGGTGCATGGTGAAGTCAAAAAGATAACTATAGGACAATACATTTCAAGGACCAATGGTAGTATTTGATGAAGTGCTTCTGTATCATTTTGGTGGGACTTTTGTATCCCAGTTTGTAAAAATCTCACTTGTGGTTGGGTAACTATGCATATCACATCAGTTTGTAACAAGCCTGTGCCATTAAGCTGTAAAAGTCACACTTTCCTTCAGCCATAAAGGCATTCACTCTGCTTCTCCCCCTGCCCCCAGCCTCAAAGTCTTTTCCCAAAGTCTGATAGATAGTTTCCCCTGAATTAATCACTGAAGTATTCTTAGAGAAATACATAACACCTTTGTTCTTAGCGGCCAGCTGCACTTTAGAAACCTTGAGCAACTTTATCAAGGAGATAACTCCCTCCTAAGATGGTCTCTAATCAGTCTAGCTTCCAAACTTGGCACCTCCTGAAACAATCAAGCCTATACTCCCAACCGCCATATTGGACCTATGTCATTCATTGACCAAAAATTACCTAGTGACATGTCAAGGCAAAAACCACACCCCTACCTCCCCATCCCTTTGGAATCTCCAAATGCATTATGGGTAATTCGCCTGCGCAGTTGGTATCAAAAATGTATGGCCCTTTAAGCACTTAACCACTCCCAGACTCCTCCCTAATCCCACCTTTTCCCACCTAGTTAGTATAATGAGCCTCTGACTGACAGTTTTATGCCTTTAAAATGACACCTCTATCCCCCAGCACCTTGCAGGTCTTTTTTCTATCTCCCCCCCCCCCCCCGCCCACTTTGCTGAGAAGCGTAACTCTGCCTTAAA
>CM053582.1:438168276-438203637 GCA_028627135.1 Pseudochirops cupreus
GTATTGATTTGATTATTGTGCCCAGGGCAAGAAGCACTAGGGAGGCTTAGCGAGGCCAATGGCAAAGGGCTGGATGGCTGTGAAACGTGGTCTAATGGGGCTGGGTATACTAGGCTAGTTAAAATCACTGTTCAGTCACACACTAATCAAGGCATCAAGTCCCAGAGCAGGAGTTTCAAAGCTGGGTAGATTATCTCCCTCAGGGAGTGGAAGAAGTGGTTGTTGTTATCCTTCCTTATTCATCCCTTTTATGGAAGAGGATCAATGACATCATGAAGGTGATGTCCTGACTTGCTCGTGAATTGTATTTAAGTGAGGTGGAGCTGCACAAAGTCATGAGCTTCATTCTCTTCTCCAGAGTAATCAGAGGGTAGTGGCAAGATAAGATTAAAGATGCCTGGCAATGGTCCAGGGAAGAAGTGGTAATATTAGAGCAGGTAAAGGTACAGGATAGACCCTTCGGTCAGCATCCACCTTCAGGACTAGGGAAGGAGGCAAGGAGATCCATTTCAGAAGGTAGAGAAAGATAAGAATTGGAAGTTTATGTGGAATTCTGAGGCCCCAGGAGGAAAAACTTCTACCAACCTGCGACCTCAAGGCCACATGTGGCCCTAGCCTAGGTCCTCAAGTGCGGCCCTTTGACTGAATCCAAACTTCACTGAACAAATCCTTTTATTAAGGGATCTTAGAGTCTTAGCTTGTGTGTGTGTGTGTGTGTGTGTGTGTGTGTGTGTGTGTGTGTGTGTGTGTGTGTGTGTGTTTTATATCTCATTGCATGAAAAATGTTAACCACCTCCAGAGAGAGAATTGATGAATTGAGTGCAGGTTAAAACACCCCCTCTCCCCCATTTTCTTTATTTTTCTTGCCTTTTTTTTCCCTCTAGCATGGCTAATATGTAATTTTTTTATGGAAACTGTTTTGCAAGACTTCAAATGTGTAATGAGTATTATATTGCTTGTTTTTTCACTGAGTAGGGGAGGACCTGGGAAGAGAGACTTTGGAACTCAAAATTTTAAAAATGAATTAAAAGAATAAAAATTTTAAAAATAAAAATAAATCTCATCACACATATCTTGTCCTTGTTTTTGACGTTTTAGATCTTATTACACACACACTCCTTTGTCCATGTTTTCAATCTCAACATGAAAAATGTTATCCACTTTCAGAGAGAGAATTGATGAACTCTGAACTCTGAGCTCAGGTTGAAACATTTTTTTTTTCCACTTTATTTTTCTTGCCTTTTTCTCGCTCACTTCCAGGTTTCCTAGCTCCCCACAACGGCATCTCTATGACCCAAAGACCTTCCTCTCTAGCCTGCAGCGCCTTCTCTATGGTCACGCCCCGGGCTCCGCCTCCCATTCTAGGGCCGCCCCAGCCCCGCCCCCTCTCAGTTCCTTCCAGTCCCTTCCCCGCTCCCTAGCTCCTCCCCCCTCCCATCCCGTCCCGGTAACTGGTTGCGCGTGCTCCAAGAAGAGGCCGGGACTCTGGCCCGGGAGGAGCCGGCGCGAGCTCTCCTCCTCCGCTGGCTTCATGACTCCTCCGGGGGCAGCACGGAGGCCCACCGACCCAGCCGCCAGGTGAGCTGTGCCCCCTTCCCTCCCCGGCGCCTGAGGAGTGCGGAGCACGGAGGAGCGACGGCTCAAGGGTGCAGGATCAGGGCAGCTTGAGGCGCAGGGGGTTTGGGAGTGAGGAGGGGTCTGCTAAATTGGGGAGGGATGGAAGCCCAGGAGAAACAATTCCTATACTAAGGGAGCTGAGGAGACCTCAGAGTTCAGTCCTTTCATTTTACAGATGAGGAAACTGAGGCTCAGGGAATTGGGGAACTTGACCAAGGTCATACATAATAATACTTTCCTATCGAACTTTCAGGTAAGTCCAGCGTTGTGCAATAATCTCTTTTGATCCTCAATGCAGTCCTAGGAAGGAGGTGCTATTATTGTCCCCATTTAATGAGGTTAATGGACTCTGCCAGGATCATACAGTTAGGAAGTGTCCGAGGTAGAATTCAAATTCGATAGCCACTGACTCCTAGTCCAACACCGCCCACTGCATCATCCACTTAGTTACGCATACAGGAGTTAAAGTGCACAGCTGACGTTTGAACCCAAGTCCAACCAATATTCTTTCCTAGTTCCTAGATTGCGATCAGCTTCCTGAGCAGAACATCGAAGACTGCCCCAGGCACAGTGTTCGGGATTAACTGAGTGTTACTCAGAAACGATCTCAACCTTTGCTAAAAAGAAAAAGAAAAAAACCCTCTTAATTACTTTAAGGAGCTTATTTAAAAAGTTTTTAAAATCCTTAAGTACCCTTGTGTCGTTCTGAAGAATTTTGGTCATTATAAGGTCCCATAGATGCAGAAGTAAGAAGGAGCTTGGGCAGATCCTTACTCCAGGATTTTCTTAAATTATTATCATCATTCAAAAATAACTTCATGATATGAGATTGCTTTCTTGTGACTGGCATAATAGCAGAGTGCTGAGAAAAAAATTTGTATTAATTGATGGGGAATCTTAGATATCTTTATTGAACACCGTTTTGGCTATGCAAAAGTGTATCCATTCACATATAGTTGTATGTGTGTTTATGTGTCAGTCACTCTTAGGCCCAGGAAAAAGAAATCAACCCAGTTCTTTCCTTTGAGGAGCTTTTTTTTCTTTATGTTTTTTTCCTTTTAGATTTATTTATTTTTAGTTTACAGCATTCCATTCCACAAGTTTTTGAGTTCCAAATTTTCTTCCCCTCCCTTTTCCCCCCTAAAATGGCATGTAATCCAATATAGATTCTACCTGTATCTTTACATTAAACATTTTCACAGTAGTCAAGTTGCAAAGAAGAATTATAACCAATGGAATGAACTGCGAGAAGAAGAAAACAAAAAAAGAGAGAGAGTACATAGTTTGCTTCGATCTGCATTCAGCCTCCTTAATTCTTTCTCTGGATGTGGATAGTCTTTTCCATCATGAGTCTTTAGGAGTTGTCTTAGAACCTTGCATTGCTGAGAAGAGCCAAGTTTGTCAAAGTTAGTCATCCCAGATACAGTGTCTGTAATTGTGTACAGTGTTCTCCTGGTTCTGCTCCCCTCACTCAGCATAAGTTCACATATGTCTTTCCAGATTATTATGAAGTTTGTCTGCTCCTTATTTCTTATAGCACAGTAGTATTCCATTACATTCAGAGCTAAGTGACTTGCCTAGGGTCACACAGCTAATATCTAAGGGTAGATTGGAACTCAGGTCTTCCTGACTCCAGACCCAATTCTCTATTCACTGCTCCACCTAGATGCCCCAGAATAATGTTTTTAAGTGTATAAATTAAAATGCCAAAATTAGATAGGATTACAAAGGAACCTCATTATGTTGAAATATTATTAAAATATTTTTTTTAAGTCCTCAGATCTAAGATTAAGAACCTCTGATGCAGGCAATCACTAGTCAGATCCTAGATTAGATTCTAGTCTGAACCAGGAACTGTGAGTGAAGGTTTAGGGTAGTAGATTATCTAGCCCAGGGGCAGGGGACCTGCAGCCTTAAGGCCACATGTGGCCTTCTAGACCCTTAAATGTGGCCTTTTGACTGAATTTTGGACCTGGGGGAAGGCTCTACCAGTCAGGGCAGAGCAGATATTGAAATGGCCCTGGAATCCAGGTGGATGAGATCTGTCAAGCCCTGCCATCAAATAGCTTACAGTGTAATTTTTTGGCAATGTGTAGACACAAAAAAGATCTTAAGATAAGAAATGCCACAAGTCAGTTGGAATGATTGAAAGCAGCCTGGTATGTAGTGAAAACAATTCTAGACTTGGAGCCTTAGATGTATTACTTCCTTAATCTGTAACACTAGACAGTCACATAACTTATTATCATATGTACCAGAGGTATAAAATATTGTAAGTCATTACTTCATGGGACTAATTAGTATTTTATTACATCAAGAACAGTGTATATGTATGTCCTGAAGCAGATTTTTAAACCCTTCAATTCAGTCCACATTTATTATGGAGCTACTGTGTACCTTCATGCACTGGATATACAAAACCCGAAATGAAACAATTCACACCTTCAAGGAACTTATTCTACTAGGGAAGAGGAGGAAGGGAATACACACACACACACACACACACACACACAAATGCCTACTAACGTGCCGGGCAATAGAATAGTTGTTCTTCACAATAACCCTGCAAGGTGCTATTATTATTCCCATTTTACAGTCAAGTAAACTGAGGCAGAAAGAAATTAAGTGACTTTCCAAGAGTTACAGAACTAGTAAGCAAGTAAGTCCAGATTCGAACTCAAATCTTTCTGAGTTCCTTCCTGCAGGCCCAGCACTATTCTCTGCATTACCCAGCCGCCCCTACATATAGAAATTCCTTTCACAGGCCCCATAGTGATGTCACTTATGTGGATTTATTATACCATCTCTGCACATACCATGTATGCCTTTTCATGGACTTAGAATCAAGAAGATCTGTTTTCAAATCTTGCCTCTGTCATCAGCAATGTGACCATGAGCAAAGCAGGAAACTTTTTTGAATTTGCTTCTTCCTTTGTAAAATGGGGGTGAGAATACCTGTATCGCCTATGGTAATGGTAAGGGAATTTGGAGGTCTTTCCTGCCCCTTAATAGGCCTAAGGGAATTCGAGGACCTTCCCTGATTTGAAAATATACTCTGCCCCCTAATAGGCTGAATGTGGTCACATGGAACCTGTGATGGGAGGGAGCAGTTTGCTGAGGGGTAGAGCAGAGCCCACAGGAGAAGTTTGCTTAGGGAGAGGCTTGTTTTTCAGGAAGGCCCACATGTTGTTACTTTGTAATTAGGCAGTGGGTCATGAGGGTTGTGATGTCCTCTGACCCTGGAGAAAGCTGTATATACCTCTGAGGTGAGGTTTTGCTTTGGGGCTCACTTTGGGAAGATAGGATTTGGCCAGATAAATCTCGGGGCAGCCATTGAGCCCCCCAGCTTTGAAAACCCAGATGTTGGTGCGTCTCTCTTTGGTAACTAACTACGTAGGTATATAATGGTCAGACAGCTGGAAGCCCTGTCTGTTAAATTGTGTTATTTTCTCTGTACTTTTTGTCTGCTCGTAACTTGTGTTTGTATTCTCTGAAGTTCAGGGTGCTGACTTTGTCCCCTGAACTAGGTAAATGATACATATTTGATTAAAGTAAGATTGTTAACCGTTCTTGAGTTGCTTTCCTTTAGAAAAGCAGATCAAAGAGCCTGTGCTAGCAGCCATCCCAAGTATGCTAGGGTGCTTGCTTCCATACCTATCTCACAGGTGTGTTGTGAGGACCAAATGAGATGTGTATAAAATGCTTTGGAAACTTAAAAAAAATACATAAATGCCAACTGTTATTAAAATATATGTTTGATATTTTTAATTTGTGTAAGGAACTTGATGAGGAAACCCTCTACCAATTCAGATTGATAATTTGCAGTACTTTATGATTTGTAATTTGTAGTTTTAGCTTCCTGGGATTCTGAGAGGTTGAACAAATTGCCCTGAATCACAGGACCAGTAAGTGTCAGAGGCAGGACCACAGGTCTAGAGCTAGAAGGAGCCTTTGAACACATCTAATCCAACCCAGGTGTTCCTTAATCTGAGATCTACTCTTTATCCACTATACCTATCTGCTCTCCTTATTAATATTGTTTTTGTTATTTTTCTTGTCTATATTCTCCCGTTATTTCCCCATAAGCAGTGGTTCTCAACCTTCCTAATGCCGCGACCTTTAATACAGTTCCTCATGTTATGGTGACCCCCAACCATAAAATTATTTTTGTTGCTACTTCATAACTGTAATTTTGCTACTGTTATGAATTGTAATGTAAATATCTGATATGCGGGATGTATTTTCATTGTTACAAATTAAACATAACCCACAGGTTGAGAACCGCTGCCATAAAGGATCCACCCAGTCCACTGGAGACCTCTGGGTACCCCTGCAGCTGTGGTGATCATCCCCCAAATATGGCATATCCTTCACCACCACTCCTTCCCACCCCCGTAGAGTATAAAAAAACCTTACAAACATCACAGTGCTTTCTGGCAAGTAAGCATTTAATAACTGTTTTCTCTCTGTCTCTGTGTCTCTCTCGTTTCCCCCCTCTCTGCTTCCTTCCTTTCTTCTTTCCTCTCTCTCTCTCTTCCTTTCTTCCCTTCCTCTGTTATTTTTTCCTTCTTCCCTTCCTTTTTTCCTTATTTCCTTTCTTCTTCCCTTCCCTCTCTCCCTCTCTTTTTTCCTTTTTTCCTTCCATCCTCCCTCATTCTCTCTCTCCCTCTTGCTTTCTTTCTTACTCTTTTCCTTTCTCCTCTTTCTTCCTCCCTCCCTCTTCTTTTCTTCCTTCTTTTCTTCATTTCTTCCTTCTTCTCTCAGACTTTCTCTTTTCTCTCTTTCTTCCTTTCTCCTTCCTTTCTTTCTTTTCCTTCCTTTCTTTCCTCTCCTTCCTTCCTTCCTTTTTTCTTTCTTTCCTTCCTTCATTCCTCCCTCCTTTCTTTTTTTTCCTTTGTTTCTTGTTTGCATGCTTGCATTCTTCCCCAGAAACACAGTAGACTACGTTGATGTAGACTTGGACTGAGCTTGATGACATTTAATTCCCAAGTTGTGGGTTACCTAAGTACCTCACTACTTCTGCCTTTGTCCTGTGTCTTCTGGACATTTTTTTTTAATACTCAATAACTGATTCCTGGGAGGCTGAGGGAAAACCAAGGATAGAGAAGCAACATTTAGCTGAGGAAGAGTTTTCCTAAAGTCATTGATCTAGAGCAGGAAGAGACCTCAGAGATCATTTTAGTCTGACTCCTTCATTTTATGGGTGGGGAAACTGAGACCCAGAGAGGAGTCTTAATTTTGCCCAAGATCATGGAGGTGGTGAATGGCGTCTTAAGGATTTTGACCTGGTTCTCTGTCACCAAATTAAACACTGTACCAGTTTGTACCATACCAAGCTGGAGCCCTCAAACTAGGTTGGCAGTAATGCCTCTAAAAAACAAGAGCAGCCCCCTGTCTCCTCCTGAGACTGAAAATTCCATTTTGGGATTTAGAAGGGATAGTCAGATAACCTGAAGTGTCACCATTGAGTTTGAGAATGGTGATTTTTCAGGCTACCCTTGGGAGGAGGGTGTACCAAGGACTTGGTAGGTTGAAAGTTTCGACTAAAATGGATTATTTGGGGGTTTCACTTGTTTTTGTTAATCTTTGCTCTGCCTTCCCCAACTCTAAACTAGAGAGATAAGTATAAATACAATACATAATATAACATAGTATAAACTAGAACAAACAAGGGGAAAGTAGGAGTAGACCGAGGCCAGTGAGATAGTTAGCAAAGTAGGGGCCATCTTCCTGTTCACCACGTCTGCTCTCTACTTCCTACACCCCAGATGCTTCCAAAATGAAGGAGGGACTTTGAACATAGAACGGCAGAGCACCCCATAATAATAGCTGGCATTTATGTAGCACCTGCTGTGTTCCGGGCACCATGCTAAGTGCTTTGCAGACGTTTTCTAATTTGAGTCTCACAGCAACCTTGGGAGGTAGGTACTATTTTATTTGTGTATATATACACACACATATATATGTACACACACATACATATATGTATACATATGTATATATGTATGTATATGTATATATACATTCATTTCACAGAAAAGGAAATTGAGGCAAGCAGGTGTTAAGTGACTTGCCTCAGGACCCTCAGCCAGTAAGTTGTTTGAGGATAGATTTGAACTCAGGTCTTCCTGACTCCAGGCCCAGCCCTGTATCCACTTTGCCACCAGCTCCATGAATCCTAAAACTTATAAGTGATGACTTTTGAGATTTGGAGGGAGAAGCCCAACACCTGCTGTGGTGAAAGGAAGAAATGTTTCAAAGAAAAAGGGAATCTATGATAGATTCAGGGTTTCATATACAACCCTCTTTTTAAAAAACTGGGGTTCTTTTGGTACCAAGATATTTCTTGATATTTTTGAAAAATTAAATTAATAAAAAAAGACAGGGCAGGGGCCAGCTGCAGACTTTGGGACTGACAGTCACTGGTGCTGAATCAGCAGAGAATTGTTACCAACAGCTGATGCTGAATCAGCAGAGAATTCAACTTAGGATTAGACTTGCTTCATACATGATTTCATTAGTTTAGCAAACTCCCAGTTAGGAAGACTTCCTCTTCTGATGTTGATTGGCACCTGTTCTCTAAGAGGCTTAGAGAGATGCCTGGATCACCAAGAAATGTAAGTGACTTACCCCTGGTCACCCAGCCAGTCCTTGCGTAGAGTAGAAAATAAATGAAAAGAAAGGGTTGGAGTGGGGTGAATGGGGAGCATTTGAGGTTGAAGGAGATTAGAAGACTATAGTTGGGTTCTGGGGGATTGCAGCGTGCAGTGATATGTTTAGGGTTTTATCATTAGTCTTGAACATGAGGCTTTTTCAGATCTCCCTTCCTAGATCCTTTAGCTTTCATCCTCTTAAAGCAGTTTTTCTGGCTTTTTTTTGTTTGTTTGTTTGTTTGTTTGTTTTTTACTTTTCTGATTTGTGACTTAGGACAAAAAAATTAGACCCATGGAAGATAGCCAGGGACCAGATGATCATTTTCCGCTGCTTTCATCAGGGCCTAAGATCAAAGGCTATGCTTTCCTGGAGGTCACTTGGCAGCATAAAGAGCTTCTCTTTTCTGGATTTCAGAGAAAGTGGGTATGGAATATGTAAAATGAATAATAAAGGAAGGAACGCAATTTCAGTCTCAGGTTGGGCCCAGGGACGACTCATGGTTCCTGTTCTTATTCTCTTCTGCGCTGAACACTGAAAATCATGGGATTCTAGCTCACAAAATTACAGATTTCAGAGCTTGAAGGGTCCTCGGAGGGTATCATTATAAGAAGGTGAAAAGGAACTCAAATTGTGGCACATGAAGGTAATGAATATTGTTGTGCTGTAAGAAATAGCACATCTGAGGGATTGTAGACAGAGAGAATGTCACGAACTGATGCAGAGAAGGAAGCCCAGCCAAGAAAACAACATTATTTAAGAAAAAAAGAAAAGGAACTAAGAACAGAAAAATAGGGTTTTTGTGACTTTAAAGGCAGCTGTGAGAAACAGCATTACATCGTGGGTAAAGAACCAGCCTCAAAGTCAGGAAGAGCTGGGCTCAGGTCCTGCTTCTGACCCATGCTGGCTGTGTGACCATTGGTGACAGTCTCTCAGTAATCTAGGCATCTCTCAGCCTCTTAAACTATAGAACTCATGCCAGTCTGCCCCGTAGAGAGGACAGATTTTGTTCAAAAATATTGTTTTTTTAATTTAAAAATTGGTAGAGGAGAATTTGTCAGTACAGATTTTTATGTGGCCCTTACTGTGTTTTGTTTTATATACCTGGAGCAGGTCCTTTGGAGAAGCCTAGCAAGGGGCTTTTAAGCTTTCTTTTTGCTTTTTGTAGGGCAGTTGGGGTTAAACAACTTGCCCGAGGTCACACGGCTAGTAAGTGTTAAGTATCTGAGGTTAGATTTGAACTCAGGTCCTCCTGACTCCAGGGCTGGTGCTCTATTCACTGCACCATGTAGCCGCACCTGTTGACCTAAGCTTTCACAGAAAGAAAGATAGCTAGGTAACCCAGTGGAGAGAGTGCTGAGCCTGGAATCTGGAGTTATCTAACCTTTGCCTGCCTCAGTTCCCTCATCTGTAAAATGGGTGTAATAATAGCACCTACCCTGAAGGATCAAATGATAGAACAATTATAAAGCACTTAGTGGGTCCCTGGACATAGAAGGCACTGTGTAATTGTTTATGCCTTCCCCTCCCTCCGTCTGTCATTCTAGCCTCATCAGCATCACTAATTCCCTACACGGGGTCCTGAACAGACTTTGTCGGATTTCTCCCCTGGGGGGTTTCCAGTCTAAACTTGTGAGAGAGAATTTCCTAGGTGGGGACATTCTAGCTCGCTGACCTTCATTCTGCGTCTTCCCTCTCTTCAGGCCCCGGCTGGACCTCCATTTTCTCCGACGCTTCCTAAAGATACAGGCCATCCTGTTTCCCCATTTCTCATCGCGGAATGCCTTGATGTTCCTGACTCTTCTCTCTGTCACCCTGCTGGGTAAGTGAGTGCGCGTGGACAGAGAAGGGAGCACTGCCCCAGGCCCCTTTGTCCGTGTGAACTTTCTTCTCTCTGGTTCAAATAAGAGTAACAATGATATGATAATAACGATTAGTGTTTACGATGCTTTAAGGTTTGTTCAACACCATAGATTTTGTCTCATTTAATTCTCACAAAAACTCTAATAGGTGCTGTTATTATCCTCTTTTTACAGATGAAAAAACAGAGATTAAGGAATGAGTCCAAAAGTCACACAGCTATTAAGTGTCCGAGACCGTATTTGACCTCAGAAAGATGAGTCTTCCTGACTCCAAGGCTGACACTGTGTTCATTGCGCCAACTAGCTGTCTCTGTATAGGGTGTTCCAAAGATCTTTTGGGACATACCTTGGCATTAAAGCTCTTTACAATCTTCCTTTTTTTCTGCTTTTTTAACCTATTACCCTTCTTCATGAGCACTGTGGTTTATCTATACTGGCCTGTTCTTCATCTAAAACTCTGTTTTTCCCATCTCCTTGTTTTTGTCCTGTCCCTCCCCTTTCCCCACCTCCCACCCCCCACCCATTCCGCTCTCCATGTCTGGAATGGTCTCCCTCTTCACATCAGAATCTTAGAGTCCCCGGCTTCCTTTAAGACTCAGCTAAAGATTTAGGTCTCTGAAGCAGATAATGCTTTCCCTCCAAGGCAAGGGTTTTTTGATGTGGAGTTCATGGACCCCATGGGATCTGTAGATACCATGAAATTGGGTGGGGGGAAAATTACATCTTTATTTTCACTCACCTTTAACTGAAATTTAGCATTTATTTCAATTATTATGCAAAATGTTTCCCAAATACATGTAAAAAAATTTTAACACACCTTTTTAACGTTTTCAGTTCCAAATTTTCTCCTTTCCTCTTCTCCCTCCCTGCTCAAGAAGGCAAGTATTTGCTTTTCATTTATACGTGTGAGGTCATGTAAAACATATTTCCATGTTAGCCACGTTACAAAAGAAAACACCAACAAAATAAAACGATAAAAATAGAGAAAGTTAAAAAACTGCTTCAGTCTGCATTCAGAGTTCATCAGTTTGCTCTCTCTGGATGTGGATAGGATATTTCATCATTGTCTTGGTCAGAGCAGCTAAGTCATTCGCAGTTGATCATCATTACACAACATTACTGTTACTGTGCACAGTAATTTTCTGGTTGTATTCACTTCATTTTGCATGAATTTATTTAAGTCTTCCCAGGTTTTTCTGAAACCATCCAGCTCGTCATTTCTTTTTTTTTTTTAAATAATATTTCCTTTTTTCCCCAATTACACGTAAAAACAATTTTTAACATTTAAAAAAAAAGTCTGTTCCAAATTCTTTCCTCCCTCTCTTCTGATAGAGGTTATACATGTGCAGTCATGTAAAACATTATCATATTAGCCATTTTGTGCAAGAAAACTCAAACCCCCCAAAAGAAAGTGAAAAATAGTATGCTACGGTCTACATAGAGACTGCTCATCATTTCTTATAGCACAAGAATATTCCATCCCAGTGCCACAGCTTGTTCAGTCACTCCCCAGTCAATGTGCATCCCCTCAATTTCCAATTCCTTGCCACCACAAAAAAAAAGCTGCTATAAATATTTTTGTACGTGTGGGTCCTTTTCCCTTTTCTTTGATCTTCTTGGGATACAGACCTAGTAGTGGCATTGCTGCATCAAAGGGTATGCACATTTTATAGCCCTTTGGTCATAGTTCCAAATTGTTCTTCAGAATAGTTGGGCCAGTTTACAACTCCACCAGCAATGCATTGTCCCTCTTTTTCCACATCCCCTCCAGCATCTGTCATTTTACTTTTCTGTCATGTTAGCCAATCTGATAGGTGTGAAAGGGTATTTCAGAGTTTTTAAATTTACATTTCTCTAACCAGTAGTGATTTAAAGCATGTTTTTATGTAACTATTGACAGCTTTGATTGCTTCCTCTCAAAACTGCCTGTTTATGTCCTTTGACCATTTATCAGCTGGGGAATGACTTTTATTTGGCTTAAATTTGACTCACTTCCCTATATATTTGAGAAATGAGGCCTTTATCAGAGAAACTTGCTATGAATTTTCCCCCCCAGTTTCCTGTTTTCCTTCTAATTTAGGCTGCATTAGTTTTGTTTATGTAAAAGCTTTTTGTAATCAAATTTTCTATTTCCAAATCAAAATTATCTATTTTACTTCTTGCTTATCTCTATCTTGTTAAGTAATAAAGTCTTCCCTTGTACATAAATCTCCATCTCTTGTTTAGTAATAAACTCATCTCTTGTACATTGATCTGACAGGTATATTTTTCCAATTTACTTATAATAGCATCCTAAAGTATGTCTAAATAATTTGTCCGTTTTGACCTAATCTCGGCATACTGTGTGAGATGTTGGCCTGTACCTAGTTTCTCTCTTTCCACTACTTTCCAGTTTTTCTAGCAATTTTTGTCAAATGATTAATGATTACACCAAAAGGTACATCTTTGGGTTTATCAAACACTAGATTACTAGTGTTATTTACTACTGTATATTGTATACCTAATTTATTCCACTGACCCACCCCTCTATTTCTTAGCCAATACCAGATTGTTTTGATGATTATTGCTTTGTAATATGGTTTGAAATCTGGAATTGGTAGACTGCCTTCATTAACATTTTTTAAATTGATTCTTTTGATATTCTTAACTTTTTATTCTTCCAGATGAATTTTCTTTTACTCTTTTTTCAACCTCTATAAAATAATTCTTTTGTAGTGTGATGGGTATGGCACTGAATAAGTAAATTAATTTAGGTAGAATTGTCATTTTTATTATAATGACTCAGCCTACCCATGAGCAATTAATATTTCTCCAATTGTTTAGGTCTGTCTTTATCTGTGTGAAAAGTGTTTTGTAATCCTTTACCTGTTTTTTCAAACAGTTTTTATAGTATTGGAATTGAGTGTTCCTTAAATGTTTGGTAGAATTCACTTGGGAATCCATCAGGCCCTGGGGATTTTTTTTCTTAGGGTTAATTATGAATTAAAAAAAATTATTCCGAGATGGGGTTTCATAGACTCCTTTACCAGACTGCCTAAGGGCCCAAGATACACACACAAAAGAACCTCTGCTCTAAGAATACCTTCCATTTACTCTGTTTATCTTGTGTGTATTAATTTATATATATGTTAATTCCTCCACTAGAATGTATACTTCTTGAGGGCAGGGTTTGGGTTTGTTCTTTCTTTTTGTCCCCAGCACTTAGCTTAGTGTCTGACGTTCAGTTAAAGCTTAATAAATACTTTTTGATCAATTGGTTGGGGGATGGGGGCTTGAAGAAGCCAAAGACTTGGAAGAGACAACCTGAGCTGTCTGTTGTTTGCATTCCTGTAATGCAGTGGTTCTCAACCTGCCTAATGCCTCTGACCCTTTAATACTCGTATGTGGGCATATCTGTATATGGGTGGACCTGGCTGGAGATGGATAGAGGAGCGGTGTCTCGGTTCCTAAGACCATCAGAAATAGGTGCTTTCCGATGGTTTTAGGCAACTCCTGTGAAAGGGTCATTCGACCCCCAAAGGGGTCGCGACCCACAGGTTGAGAACCCCTGCTGTAATGGTAATGGGAATTTGAAGATCTTCCCTGCCCTTAATAGGCTGAATTTAATCACATGGAGCCCATGGTGGGAGGAGTTTGCTGAAGAGTGGAGCAGAGCCCAGAGGAAACAAAGAGTCAGCAGTTAGATGGAGGGAGAAGAGAGGACGCAGGCAAGGAGACAGCTAGGCTTGTTGAGTGTTTGTGGGAAAGCTTCGTTGGGATGCTGTTGCTCTCTGCAGTGTTATTGTGTATAGATTTCTTTGTTGCTATGATGAATTCAGTTTTCTGGTGCTGGGATTTATCTTTCTGGTATCTGAATAAATGTTTTGCTTCTGTCTTCCATATGGAGATACTGTTATATTTTGCAATTCATAACTATCCTAGCAAATTCATAGTCTCCATGAATGCTGTAAATAGGTGATACAATTCCCCATATGTTTCTTCCTACAGAGCAGCTGGTCATCTACCAGGTGGGACTAATACCCAGTCAGTACTACGGTGTCCTAGGAAACAAGGATCTGGATGGATTCAAGACCCTGACATGTCTAGCCCTTGTTCTCATCGTGGTCAACTCCACAGTAAGAGGTCCCTTGGTCCTGTTCCTGTTTCTTTCCTCCCATCCCTCTTTCCCTGTTTTCACCCTTGTGTTTGGAGCTGGGTGCCCTCAGGGGATTAAATTACTAAGGCTAGGGGAAGGGGATATGGTGTGGTTGAGCTACTTCCTTTTGTGGGGAAGATTGAAAACCGTTGTGCCCTGGGCCTGCTTCTGCCTGAAGAATTGGGTTTTGTTGTAACTCCTCCCTTATTTAATCCTCTTCAGCCAGAGCACAGAGTGGCCAGGTGGGCATCAAAGTGCTTATGCTCCTATGGGGACTTGTAGCTAAGCACAACTCGGCGGTATAGGGTATGGAGCTACAGGTCTAGAATCAGAAAGACTTAATTCAAATCTGACCTCAGACACTTCCTAACTGTGTGACCTTAGGCTGCTCCCCTCTGTGTGCCTCATCTATAAAATGGAAATTATAATAGCACCTACTTCCCAGAGTTGTTGTGAGGATCAAATGAGATAATCATTGTAAAGCATCTTGCATACAATGCCCAGCACACAGTAGGTCCTATATACATGTTAGTGATAATGATAATGGCTTATTTCATTGTCAATTAAGAGTAAAGACAGTTACATCATTTATCTTTCAATGTGGGTAATTTTTAAGCTACTTTTAAGCTACAGGCTTCCTTTCTTCCCCTTCCCAATATCCTCAGGATGCAGGGAGGGGGCAGGGCTGCTTCTCTCCATGCTGTAAAAACTAACACAAAGTGATATATAACATATTCCACCAAAAGTCAGCCCGTTTCCCTGGTATCTCTTTGGTCATTGTGATGCATCATCATTCATTTTGTTATGGAATACATCTATTATACTGAAGCCTTTATCAAGCTAAGAGAAAGGGGCTGAGGGTGAGAAGAAAGGAGAAATCAAAAAGGAATTAGTTAGATGATGATCCCTGTCCTCAATGAACTTAGAGGCACATGTATATTAAATTTCCTTTGAACACTTCCAAAACAACCTCTCCCCCTCCCCCAAGTGGATTTTTTAAAAATACAATTTTGAGATGCCATTGATTTAGGGGGACTCCTGATAAGAAAACTCCCTCTCCTGACACATCAGCCCCAGCTGTGCAATTCATGGTCTTAAGAGTTTGCTTGGGGGTATTGAATGTTTAAGTGATTTGTCTTGGATCCTACAGCCAGTATGTCAGAATGTCTTCCTCACTCTGAGACTAGCTCTTCACATCTTTATTTTGTATTCACTTATCTGTGTATGCTTTATTTTCTCCCTATTAGAATGTAAGTTCCTTTAGGAAAGAGATTTTTTTTTTCTTTGTTATCTTGCTAACCCCAACCCATAGCGTATCTTGATGAGCCACTTGATATGATACAGGGGGAAAGTTCCTAGTGGACAGGGAACAAGGAATGAACCAAGTGGGTTGAGATAAAAACAAGGGAGGCTTCTTGCTGGATGTGAGATTTGAGCTACATCTCAAAGGAAATGATCTTTCTCATAACATTCACTCAAAAGAGGTAGTTTTTGTCAAAGTACTTAGTATAGTACCCAGCAAATAGTGGGTGCTTAATACATGCTTATTACTTTTTCTTCTCTTCGCCTTCCTGCCCACAGCTGAAGAGCTTTGACCAGTTTATCTGTAACCTATTGTATGTGAACTGGAGGAAGGAACTTACTGAGCACCTTCATTGCCTTTACTTCCGGGGCCGAATCTACTACACCCTCAATGTGATTCGTGATGACATCGATAATCCGTAGGTTCCTTCCACTGTCTCTTACCCTAGACTGGTCTCCTCTTTATCTTCTGCCTTTCTGGGTGTTTGATTTTTCTCACTGGGATTGAAAGGAAGCCATGTGACTATGAGAGTCTAATAACATACAAGGACATTTTCTTTCCGAGTCGCCTTGTTTGCTTACTCTTCAGCCAGGCACTTTGGAGTTCAGATAGGAATTACCACCCAATGCCAGGTGGAGCTCCAAGAGAAAGGCTTTTAGTGGGTGTGCTTCCAATCTCTTTACTTCCTTTTCTCAGTGTTCTTTTCCTTCCTCTTCTGCTCTGTGGGTTAACTCAGATTATAAGTTCTGTGGTTTTATGTGTACTTGTGAGAGACAGACATATGGGACACTTCTTTCTTAGCTTGAACAACCTAACAGACTCTTGGTTGGTAGATATTGCTTCTCCCCTGTCTTGTTTCTCAGACTTTGTCAGAACAAGCTGAAGCCTCAAAGGAGCAGCTGTCCAGAAGTAGGGCCTTATTTTAAACTCAATGAAAACTTCTTGGAGAATCCTGGGTATTGGTGGTGTGCCACGTTCAGAAATCAGCCTAAACCTGGCTTCCATCAGATTTTGAGCTCATTTCCACTAACAGTTCAGGATGAACAGCTGTGGATCAGGACAAGGGAAGAAAAATTGGCTTTTCTGTCCTTTGGGCCATGTGATCTCCCTTCACAAGGTTACCTGGTTCATACTGCTCTCTCTTCTCTCTTTGAATGCAGGGACCAGCGCATTAGTCAAGATGTAGAGAGGTTCTGTCGGCAGCTCAGCACCATGGCCAGCAAGCTGATCATCTCCCCTTTCACCATCACCTATTATACGTATCAGTGCTTTCAAAGGTAGGGTCTCTGGGGAAGGTTGGCTCTAACCAGTCTTTCCCCCGTATCTCCTCTTCTCCAAGATACCCTGTTCCTGAATGGTAAGGGTTCCAACTTTCAATGTTTGCCTGTGCCAAGGTCAGGAAATGCTTCTTTCTTGTGTTCTTTAAGACCACTCATCCTAGAGAATTTCCTGGCTTTCCTTATTTGGGATTCCAAGTCTCTTTTTTGCCAGAAAATTCAAAATGTGTTTATTTTAGGGTTCCTGTTCCCATAACCCAGGAATTCCCAAAACCCTTGAAAACTAACTGTGATTTTCTTTTCTGGTGCTGGGGAATGGGCAAAATTCCTTTTTCTTGGGATCTGGGCAGCAATATGGCAGTAAAACTGTGCCTTGCCCCTGGGCCTAGGATACAGAGACAGGGAACTGACAAACTCAGAACTGAGGGAATGACATATGTTAATATTTTTTTCTTTTTCCTTTGAACAAAAAGTATTCTACTTAAAATTTTTTTTATTGATTTTCCTTGGTTTTTACATCATTTTTCCAAATATATCCTTCCCTTTCTTATCCCCAGCAAGCCATTCCTTGTAACAAAAACAAAATTTTAATTCTGTAAAATCAACCAATCTGTATGTCAACAAGTCAAAGCCACTCATCTCTGCAAAGAAGGAGAAAGGTTTTCTCACTTTTTCTCCAGGGCCAAGCTTCTTGACTAACACCATTTAATTTAATTTTTTTTTTTTTTTGCTTCTTGCTCTTTCAGCACGAGCTGGCTTGGGCCAGTGAGTATCTTTGGTTACTTTGTCCTGGGGACCGTAGTGAACAAAGTCCTGATGGGCCCTATTGTTTCAAAGCTGGTGCAACAGGAGAAGCTGGAAGGAGATTTCAGGTGGATGTTCCTTGGTATCTTTCCTCTACTTTGCCATCAGAAAAGACCCAACATCTCACCTAACCCAGCTTAAAGACGTCATTTTACCCACCCATTCTTGCTTGTCTTTTAGCCCCAGTTTGGAGGCTCTGCCTCCTGTTTGTCCTTTCCCGTGTACCTTTGGGGAGCTAATCACTGGTGGAGTAAACAGTTCAGCAAAACTAACCAACAAATTTTAAAAGTCTGAAATTATACGAAGCAGGAAGATTGCACGGAGAATGGCGCACTGGAAGACCTGAGTTCCTTTCCAGCTCCAGACACTTAATAGCCATGTGACCCTGGGCAAGTCACTTAATCACTGCTTGCCTCAGTTTCCCCATCTGTAAAGCAGGGATAATAATAGCACCTACCTCTCAGGGCTGTTTTGAAGCTAAAATGAGATAATATTTGTAAAAGTCTTTGCAAACCTTAAAGCACTATATAAATACAGCTGTTATTCCTTACCCATATCTACGCCTCTGCAAAGAAGATGAGTAGGGGTCTTCTCGTATTTGTGGGGGCCAGGGGAGGGGGGTTATTAAATCGTTATTAACATTTTGCATTGTTCGGCTTTGGTTAGTTGTTCTCCCTCCCCTCTTCCTTCTCTTTCTTGTCTTTCCCTTTTTCTTCTTCCTTTTCCTTTTTTCCCTTATTCCTCTTCCTCTTTCCCTCCTTTTTCTTCTTTCTTTTCTTTCTCTTCCTTTTTTCCTTTTCCTTTTCTTCCTTCTCCTCCTTGTTCTTTTCCTTCTCCCTTTTCCTTCTCCTGCACCTTCTTTTATTTCTCTTCTTCCTTCTCTTCTTCTCTTTGTTCTCTTCCTTTTCTTCCTCTTCATCCCTTTCTTCCTTTTACTTCTTCTCTCCTTTCTCCTCTTCCTCCTTCCTCTCTTTCCCCGCTCCTCCTTCTTCCCAGTTATGTGCTGCCATTCTGCATAATGTTTTCATGGTTCTTACTTCCCTTTGTATCACTTCATATAAGTCTTCCTTCAGCATAGCCTTTAAGAAACCTGGGCCACCTCCATACCACAATATTCAGCACCAGAGTAGATCTTTAGTGGATGTTCCCTTCTGTTACATTTTTTTTTAATGAGGAACATAAAACAGTGCCTTATAACTTACTTCTCATTGTTGTGAGAATAAAATGTTAAGAGTTATATATGGAATTGTGTTTTGGTGGGGAGGTCACTCAGGGCTCTCGTCTTGTCCTCCTCTGTGTCTCAGAAAGAGGAGTACACAGTGGATCCAAGAATAATGATTCACATGTTATCATGAGTCTTGTTCACTGACCTTTGTTTCCTTCGGTTCATCCAGGTTTAAGCACGTGCAGCTTCGGGTGAATGCTGAACCAGCAGCTTTCTATAGGTAATACAGTGGATAGATTTGTTTGTTCCATGCTTGTGTTCTTTAGGTGCTCAGGGAGGCATATGCTGCCATGAGTTAGGAGTTGATCTGGATAAGTTTCCTGACTGATTCATCCTGCCAGAGTCTCCCTCTTCAGAGAACTGAAACAGCTTCATGAGCTGCCTTCATTCTACCCTGCTGGGTCTGTTAACCCATAAAGACCTGTGCCATTTGGTGCTGTCATTCCATATCAAATGTGAATGAGTGTAACTCTCTTCTGGCTTACCTTCCAGTGTTTGGTGTCTAATGTTGGTTTTGTCAGTAGTTGTTTGGAAGAGTAGTGCCATGAGTCATTCTTAATATGGTGGGAGCCACCTGGTGGCCTGTTTTGGGAGTTTTTGCGAAAAACTCATTCCTAAGCCACATTTGTAATACTCTGAGGAAATAGGTATAGAAACCATTATTCAGTAATAACTCATAGATCTTCCCGCTCCTTTAAAATTGTTATTTCTAAAAATATTTTTCTTACTAGATTATATATTTAGAACTAGAAGGAACCTTTAGAGATCATCTGGTCTAACCCTCTCATTTTACAGAAAGGGATATGGGAGCCCAAAAAGTTAAGTAAGTAGCAGAGCCAAGATTTGAACCCAGGTTCTCTGATTCCAAATATGAGGGTCTTCCCACTCTGTGAAGCTGCCTCCCAGTTTGTCTTAGGCTGCACAAATCTTTACCCAGGATTGAACAATTATGGCTCACAAAGTACTTAACTCTAGCTGCAGGTGAGGAGATCTCTACCTTGGTGAACATGTTTTTGGTGAAGAACTTAGAGGCGGTCAGTGCAGTTTAGAGGATGGACTGAGCATTCTGGTGACTTTGACCATACCCACCATTTTGTTGTTGTCCATCAAGCATTACCATATTGTTTCTATATTTCCACCTGCAAGATGGAGAGAATAAATATTGATGATGTAGCAGCTAGGCCCCTGAAGTGTATAGCCAGTTACTTGCTTTTGCTGCTTTAGAGTGTCATGGGCTGGGAGCCCAAGCTGTCAGAGACCTGACTGCAGCAACAACTTAACGAGTTGAACAACAAGGGGTGTGTGTGTGTGTGTGTGTGTGTGTGTGTGTGTGTGTGTGTGTGTGTGTGTGTGTGTGTGTGTGTGTGTATGTGTGCGTGTGTGTGTGTGTGCGTGTATGTGTGTAGGGGGTATGGTATGATGGATAGAGTGTCTGGAAGACTTGAGTTCTCATCCCATATTAGCTGTGTGACCCTCTTTCAGCCTCAGGTTCATTTGTAAAATGGAGTTAATAATACTTTCAGTACTTAGTTCATCGGGTTGTTAGGAGGATCAGATGGCTCAGTGTAGGCACAGTTCTTTCTGGGTCTTAAGTCCTACATAAATGCCTATTCTTATTATTAGGAAATCATATCCTTAAAGGTTCTCTGAAGGACCAGCCTTCATATCCTGCCTCCATGACCTGTTTAAACTGAGGCTCAGGTTCTGGTCTTTGGACAAGGTTACGTGAATTACAGAGCTATATTCCCAAAGAAAAAGGGAGCTGTTCTTCCTTACTCTTTGCCTTGTTTGTGCCAGGATAATAGGTCCGTCTAGATGCTCAGGACTCTTATTTTAAACTGTTCTCTGCTTCTTTCTTTAATGCCCCTTGGGGCCACCAAGAAGCCTAGAAATGTGTTTGAGCCATCCCCAGCCCTGTGGGGTAGAGCTGGCTTTCTTTGTTCCAGGCCTGCACTCCCTCTGTGGGTGGTTGGTGGAGAAATAAGGTTTCCCAGTGCTTAGGGAGGGTCATTTGGTTCTTCTAGGCCCTCCTGCATCCCCCAGCTACAGGAAGAGAGAAGCTTCCTGCTATTTTTCTCTGATCACCTTTGGTATGGCCTTTTGTTGCCACAATCTATACCTACTGTATGCCAGGCTCTGTGTTAACCAGCACAAGGCCCAGACGCTGAGGTCCCTCTGGTGAGCTGGGGGCCTGAAGGATGGAGTAGGATGGAGTAAAGGAGGGAGAAGGCACCAGTTAAATGATAAGATTCCTGGAACCTCAGAGAGCCTGAGTAAGGCCTAACTGGGACCCATAATGCATCATGGCTTTGCATTTTCAGAGCTGGGCACGTAGAACATGTGAGGACGAATTATAGACTGCAGAAACTCCTGAAGATACAGAAGGAGCTCATGTCCAAGGAACTTTGGCTCTATAGTAAGTGAAGAGAGTCCTGCTTTCTGGGATACCATGGGCTCCAGGGCACGTTACTGGGATATTCTATCCCTTTCACAGTTTTCCTGAAATGGTTAAAGGAGATGGTCATTTCCCAGGTAGGCTGCTGGCTTCTAGCTTGGGCTCCAGGAGAGTTAGAATCAGCTTTTGCCTCTTTGTCCTGGGGGCAGTGAAATTATGCTCACTAAGTCCAGAGATTGGTTGTAGTCTTTTTAACCCAGTCTGTAATATATGCAGTTGGCATCAACACCTTCGACTACTTGGGCAGTATCCTGAGTTATGTGGTTATTGCGATCCCCATCTTCAGTGGCGTCTATGGAGACTTGACCCCGGCAGAGCTAAGTGCTCTGGTTAGCAAGGTGAGCTGTTAAAGACCCACAAGGGCCCCCACTCTTGTAGGGGATATATAGTGACTAGGAGAACATGGTCCCATCCAGAACCTCTCTCTCCTTTTTTTTTTCTGGTTTGACTTTAGGTTATTATGGGACCTGTTGAGGGTGGTCTGTCTGGTACCCAGAAAGAAAGAAGAGAACCCCAAGCCCAGGAAATGTATGTGTGGAAGAGAGCCAAACTGAGGGTTAGGAACTGTATATTAAGGGAAGCAGACAGTGGAGGCAGGAATGGGCTGTGTGTCATCTCTGGTCATACCTGTGCCAAGACTGCCTGGCATTTCACCAAGACCTTCATGGGATAAGCTCCCTAGTCACAGGGCCACCCTGCTTATTCAGCACTCAGTCAGTTAACAAGCATTCATTAAGCACCTACTATTTGCCAGGTATTGTGTGAAGCACTGGCCTTTGTCCCAGAACTGACCAGATTTTTCTCTGTGTCCTCCCCTAGAATGCCTTTGTGTCCATTTATCTCATCAGTTCCTTCAGTCAACTCATTGACCTCTCAACAACCCTCTCTGATGTGGCTGGCTATACTCACAGGTGAGATTCAGTCCAGCTTCCTTTTGACTGGGGTCCAGAAAGAAATCAGAGAGCTGTAGGCCAGGGAAATGTGTGTCTAGAAGGGAAGTGAAAGCCTTGTTCTTCTTGATGCATACGACTCCCAGAGTTCCAGTCTCCCATCACCAAGTGCCTGCCTATGGAGCATTTTATATTGGATTTCTCATAGATATCTCAGACTCAACATGCTCAAAACAGAGCCTTTATCTTTTCTCCAAAACCTATTTCAGTTTCTATTGACACACACTGCCTTGGTTCATAACTCCCATTATCATCACACTTATTCCTCACTCTCACTTACCCCACATATCCAGTTATGTATTAAATCATCTTCCACAACAATTCTCAGATCCATCTTCTCTCCATTCACATAGCCACTACTCTAATTGAGGCCCTTCTCATTGGTCTTCTGGCCTCGAGTCTCTCCCCTCTCCAATCCATCCTCCACATAGATACCAGAGTGACTTTCTAAAAGGAAAGGATCTGACCATGTTACTCTTGTTGTTCAGTCATTTTTCAGTCACGTCTGAGTCTTCAAGATCTGATTTAGGGTTTTCTTGGCAGAGATTCTGGAGTGATATGCCGTTTCCTTCTCCAACTCATTTTACAGATGGGAAACTGAGGCAAACTTACCCAGGGGCACACAGTTATCTATGTATCTTAACTATGCACACATACATGCACACATGTATATATACACACAGAGGTATATGTGTACACAAGTATATATACACACAGATATGTATGTAAACAGGTATATATGTGCATGTGTACGTGTGATATATACACATACATATTTTTGAGTCTCTGTATATGTCTTCTCTGATAGAATATAAGATCCTTCAGGCAGCTAAAAGCACTTTTGTCTCTGTGTGCCCAGTGCCTGGCACATAATAGATAGGCAGGTCATTTATTAAGCACCTACTATGTGCCTGGCACTAGTGTAACTACCAGAGATACAAAGAAAGGCAAAAAACAGAATCTCCTCTCAAGGAGCTCATAGTCTAATGGGGGGCCTGGGGGGGAAGCACCATGGAAGCAACTATGTACAAACAAGCCGTGTATCAGATAATTTGGAAATAATCAATAGAGGGAAGGTACAGGCTTCTTACCAAAAAGGTGGGATTTTAGCCCGGACTTGAAGGAAGCCAAGAAATGGAGATGAGCTGGGAGGTAATTCCACACGTGGAGGACAGATAGTGAAGATACCCCCAGTTGGGAGAGGAGCATCTTTTGTGAGCGGCATCGAGGAAGCCAGTGCCACTGGATTACAGAGAATGTGCAGAAAAGTAAGGTGTAAAAAAATCTAGACTTTAAAGGCCCAAAAGAGGATCTTGTATTTGATTCTGGAGAAAAATAGTCACTGGAACTTATTGAATAGTGACATGGTCAGACCCACACTTTAAGAAAATAAATTTGACAGCTATGTGGAGGGTGGGCTGTGGTGGGGAGAGACTTGAGGCAGGAAGACCAACTAGCAGGCCATTTTAATAGTCTAGGTGTTAGGTAATGAGAGAATCAGCATAGTGACAATATCAGAAGAGAGATGGGGACATATACAAGAAGTGGAGTTAACAGGCCTTGGCAACAGATTAGATAAGGGTGTAAGAGTCAAGGAATAAATGATGGTACCCGTGTTGAAAGCCTGGGTGACTGGGAGGATGGTTGTCCCCTATAGTAATAGGGGACTTAGGAAGAGGGAAGGATTTTGGGGAAAAGATAATGAGTTTAAGGGTGGCTAGGTGGCACAGTGAGTAGAGCATTGGCCCTGGAGTCAGGAGGACCTGAGTTCAAATCCAGCCTCAGACACTTAAAACCTACTAGCCATGTGTCCTTGGACAAGTCATTTAACCCTAATTGCCCTGCCTTTCCCCCTCCAAAAAGGAAAAAAAAAGATGAAAAAAAGATAATGAGTTTAAACTTAAGTTTAAAGTGGAACATCCAGTTTGAGATATCTGATAGGCAATCAGAGATGCATATCGAGGTTAGGACTGGATAAATAGATCTGAGAATAGTCTACCTAGAAATGATAATTGTATCCAGGGGAGTGGATGAAATCACCTAATGAAATAGAATAGAGGGAAGTAGGGAAGAGGACGCAGGCCAGCCTTGTCTGTGACACAAGAGAAGAAGACGTGTCACAACTCATTTATGGCTCCTCCAGACAGAAAGAACCTCAGGATTTCCTCTCTTTTCTAGAATTGGGGAATTACAAGAGACCCTGTTGGACATGTCTTTGAGGCATCGAGATTATGATTCAGAAGACCCAGATGAGTGGGATTTTAATGAGTAAGTCATGATCATGAGCACTTATATTCGTGGGGATTTACCCACAAACATTTACAAATGGTGTATGTGTCACTTTAGAGTGACATCCAGGCACAGATTCAGCTGCATCTCAGGTATGTACTTGTTGAAGTACTAGTCCTAAGGGAGAATTGTCTTCCTTACATTGAAAGTTCACTGTTACCAGGCAAGGTCCCTCCACTATTCCCCAAAGAACTCTTGGAGGTTAACATGGCATGCCTGCCTGGTTTCCGAGGGAGCCTAATAATCTGCTTCCAGTACTCCCAAAAGAGAGGCAGATTGGGAAGCCCTGAAAAGAGCGACTATCTTCTAAACAATGCGGATTAAATGTAAACAAGTAAACAAGGGGCAGTGCCTGCAAACCTGCGTGGGAGTATGATGTCATTGTTCCTTTTCTTCCTTCTACCTGTGTTTGACTTCAGGCCCTCAGGATCAAAGGTAACAGACACAGCCTTTCTCCTGGACCGGGTTTCCATTTCAGTCCCCTTCTCTGACAAGCCTCTGATCAAGGATCTGAGCCTGAGAGTTTCCGAAGGGCAGAGCCTGCTGATCACAGGGAACACGGGCACTGGCAAGACCTCCCTGCTCAGAGTCCTGGCCGGCTTGTGGGAGAGCATGCATGGTGAGGACTGAGCCTTTCTGCAACTCAAAATCTCTGAGTTGAAGGTGGGAAAGTCCTAGGCTATCTGTCAGGTAATCCTGATACTAGGATCCCCAGACCCTTGAAGTTAAGGAGACTGGGGGGGATAGGAGGAGAGAAGAGATGGGGGAAAGGCGGAATAGCAGGTAGTTTTTTATTTGTTTGTTTTTGTATTAAACCTATTTTCACATTAGTCATGTTGTCAAGAAGAATTAGAGCCAATGGGAGAAACCATGAGAAAGAAGAGTCAAAAAAAAGAGAGAGAGCAAATAATGTGCTTCCATCTGCATTCAGACTCCATAGTTCTTTCTCTGACCGTGGATAGCATTTTCCGTCATGAGCCTTTTGAAGTTGTCTTAGATCCTTGCATTGCTAAGAAGAGCTAAGTCTGTCAAAGTTAGTCATCTCATAATGTGGCTGTTATGTACAATGTTCTCCTGGCTCTGCTCGTTTCACTAAGCATCAGTTCATATAAGTCTTTCCAGAGGTCTGCCTGCTTATCATTTCTTATAGCACAGCAGTATTCTATTACGTTCATACGCCACAACTTGTTCAGCCATTTCCCAACTGATGGTCAGCCCCTCAATTTCTAGTTCTTTGCCGCCACAAAGAGAGATGCTATAAATATTTTTATACATGTGCGTCCTTTTCCCATTTGTATGATCAATTTGGGATACAGACCTAGAAGTGACATTGCTGGGTCAAATAGCCCTTTGGGCATAGTTCCAAATTGCTCTCCAGAATGGTTGGATCAGTTCACAACTCCACCAACAATGCATTATTGTTCCAATTTTCCCTCTTCTTCTCCAGCATTTATCATTTTCCTAGAAGGTTATTTTTGTCCCGCTTGGAGCAAGGACCTCAGAAACTCTGTGACTAATCCTTCTGCTAAATCAGTGCACAGATTGAGGGCCAGTCTTTCTTTTGGATCTGAAAGTGGTGATAGGCGTGTCTCTTTTGGGCCCTTGCAGGGACTGTACAGATGCTGACATGTTTCGGTCCTCATGGAGTGCTGTTTCTGCCACAGAGACCTTTCTTCACAGATGGGACCTTGCGTGAGCAGGTCAGTCTTGCTAGTACTCTTCTATTCCCTACCCCTACCTCATTGGTTGGGGAAGTTGGTGGCTGTATCGGAGGGGAGATTCAGAGAGCAGGAAGTTGGTTGAGGTCCCATGGGCTTCTTGGTAAATTTCATTCAATTTTCATTTGATGCACATCTACTAAGTGTTCACTATGTTGGGTGTTGAGTGGAATATAAAGTATGATTCATGGTCCCCACCCTCAAAGGGCTTTCAGTCTGTCCCTCTCTGCCCTGGAGCTAAGGAAAAGAATAACAATAACAAATAGTTGACACAGATATAACGTTCTAAAGATTGAAGAGTGCTTTACCTGTGTTATCTCATTTATGCCTCATAACATCTCTGTGTGATAATGGAGATATTATTATCTCCATTGTTTTTTACAAATAAGGATACAGATTCAGAGAAATTCAGTGATACGGTTTCAAGTAGCCAGGTACTGTGAGGTCTGTCTGACTTCAAGGCCTGGACACTGTCCACTGCTCACACATTTCTTCAGTGACCTTGTCCCCGTGTTGCTTCACCCCTGCCCGAGAGCATCTGACCTGTCCCACTTTTTAAACTATTCATACAATGAACTGGTAAGACTTGCTGTAAGAAAAGATTTACAAACTCTTGGTGCTTTTCTAGATTAGAATGCACTGCCTTGGGAATAGTGGTTCCCCCCTTCACCTAGAGATCTTTAATCAAAGGCTGATTGTCCCCTTGTCAATTTAGAGATTGCCTAGTCCAAACAACTGATTTTAAATATGAAGAAACTGTGACCTAAAATAATTAAATGACTTACCCAGTGTCACAAATGTATTCAGACTTCAAATCCAGTGATTTCTTCCTATTAACCCACACTGTTATGATAGGGATTCTTATACATGGGCAGGTAGGTGGTGCAGTGAACAGAATGTCAGTCCTGGATTCAGACTTCTCTTCCTAAGTTCAAATCCAGCTTCAGACACTAGCTGTGTACCCTGGGCAAGTCACTTAACCCTGTTTGCCTCAGTTTCCTCATCTGTAAAATGGGCTGGAGAAGGAAATGGCAAACTACTCCAGTATCTCTGCCAAGACAACCTCAAATGAGGTCACAAAGAGTTGGACCCAACTGGAAAACGACTGAACAAAAACACCTACCAATTGGACCAGATAACTTCAAAGGTCCCTTCCCACTCTGAGATTCCATCCTCCTCCTCTGGAATCTAGTACTCTCCTCCTATGTATGTAAAATGTGATTTTGCTTTTTCAGGTAATTTATCCTTTGAAAGAAGTCTACCCAGTGTCAGGTAAGCTGAAGGTGACACATCACATCAAATCTCCAACTTTCCTCTCTCTCTGTCCCTCTGTTCTCTGTCTTGTCCTGGTATCTCACGTTAGTCTTTTGAAATGGAGTCACCACTCAGGGCTTTTGGTTGAAGTTGAGGTTCCTTCCTGCTCTTCCTCACTTGGTGTAATATGTTTTTGGCCTCCCCTGAGTCTGACCTTTCCTTCCAGGACAGAGGTTCCCTCTCACAAGGCATGGAATAGTTATACTTCTCCTCATGCTCTTGCCACCTAATGACAGTGATGATAATTTTTTTTTTTTGCTTTTTGGAGGGCAGTTGGGGTTAAGTGACTTGCCCAAAGTCACAGGGCTAGTGCTTTTTGTGTGTTAAGTGTTGGGGGCCGGATTTGACCTCAGGTCTTCCTGACTCCAGGGCTGGTGCTCTATTCACTGTGGCACCTACCCGCCCCCTACCGTGATGATAATTAATAACAATAGCTTGCGTTTAGATAGTGCTTTAAGGTTCACAAAGTGCTTTATGTAGTTTCTACATTCAGGTTGGTGCAGGGTCTCAATCTGTCTTGAGTTCTAAATAGACCTTTCCTCCTCCAAGTCTGCCCAGCACAGGCTTAGATAATAACTAATGATAATAACTAGAATTTATAAAAACACTTTAAGGCGATTTCCATGTATTATCTCATTTGATCCTCCCAACTTTGTGAGGTAGCTGCTGTCATTATCCCCATTCTACAAGTGAGGAAGGGCAGCAAGGTCGCGCCATAGTGTACAGAGCACCAGGACTGGAGTTAGGAAGACTCATCTTCCTCATCTTCAAATCTGGCCAAGAAAACCCTAAATGGGGCATGAAGAGTCAGACATGATAGAACAACAATATGGGAGGGAACTGAGGGCTAGGGAGGTTGAGTCATTTGTCTCAGGTCGTGCAACTAGTGAGTGTCTAAGGCTAGATTCAGACTCAGGTCTTCCCAACTCTGTCACCTTTGTTCAGTCTTTTTTCAGTCATGTCTGATTCTTCATGACTCCATTTGGGGTTTTCTTGACAAAGATACTGGAGTGGTTTGCCATTTCCTTCTCCAGCTCATTTTACAGATGAGGAAACTGAGGCAACCAGGGTTAAGTGACTTGTCCATGGTCACACAGCTAGTAAATGTCTTAGGCTGGATTTGAACTAAGGAGGATGAGTCTTCCTAACTCCAGGCGCAGCACCACTGCACCACCTAGCTAATCTATTTTGTCACCAAATTGCCTATAACTTGGGGGGAAATCTATTTTCTAGGTTCTGTGGATGATGAGAGAATCATGAGGTTCTTGGAATTAGCTGGCCTGGTGAGTCCCTCCTGGAATTCCTGTGAGAGGCAGCTCCAGGTCATTTGGTCTTCCCTGAGAAGCCCCGGAACAATTGGAGGGATAATAATAGCCCTATTTCTATATGTCCTTAAGGTTTTCGAGGTACTTTGCATGTGCTGTCTCATTTGATGCTCACAATTCTTTGAAGTAGGGATTATTATTATCCCCCATTTTGCAGATATGGAAACTGAGGCAGAGGGAAATTAAGCAACTTGCCCAGAGGTCACACAGCTAGCAAATGTCTGAGTCCAGATTTCAGCACAGGACTTTCTGATTCTAGGTGCAGATCTGTCCATTGTCACCTAAATGCCTCCCACTGAATAGTGTCTGCTTGGCAGATTATTGCTTCTGGGGACCATGAGCCTACCCCACTGCCTGTACAGCGGGACTGGTAGTGTTTTGTGTTTCTGCTGTGAAAGGCAGGGATCTGGGCAGCTGAGATTTCCAGGTGTGCATCTATTTCTGGAGGGGAGATTAGAGATGTGAATACCAATAGGATAGGTGATGGTTAATGCTGGACTGTTTAGTGAGTCAACAATTCATTAAGCATTTACTGTATGCTAGGTGCTAAGCACTGTTTACTGACATCTTCCCGTCTCTCTGTGTGTTTCAGTCGAGTCTGGTGGCAAGGACAGGGGGCCTGGACCAACAAGTAGACTGGAACTGGTAAGGATGGATTAAAAAAAAACC
Source organism: Pseudochirops cupreus (assembly GCA_028627135.1). Lineage (NCBI taxonomy): Eukaryota > Metazoa > Chordata > Mammalia > Diprotodontia > Pseudocheiridae > Pseudochirops > Pseudochirops cupreus. Next base: position 438,197,871 of record CM053582.1, read on the forward strand.
TACATCTTTTACAAACACGAGTCATTGTCATAGATACCAGTTCTGAGGGGTTTCCTAATTACAGAACATCTAGCACCCAGGATCTAAAAGCTGGTAAAGTGTTTCTAGATTCTGCCAAATTAGAGTGGCAATGACCTTCAAGCCGTTAACTACTATGTGGGCCTACACAGCATATTTCCCCAAACAATGTAATTTTGCAATAAAATTGTATGTACGTTATAGTCACACATCATCTTAATATCACGAGACCCCTCTTTTTCATCATTTGGCTAGTTGACTGTTTACAGCATCATTCCTATGAAAATAAGTACCCAGGTGTGTTCCTGTCTCATCTAACTTCAAGTTTTTTGTAACTAGTTTTTAACCGTAGGACAGATGTGTCTGGAATTTCTCAGTTTACTTAACCTCCAGGTTTCATTCAAGGTGGGGAAATGGGCTCTTTTCCAAAAGTGTGACCACTGGAGAAGTCTCTGAAGTCATCTCTTGGATGCCTATAATGAAGGGAAGAAAGTGTTTAGTTCTTCCCTTTTATCCCAATCTACCATCTTTCTGTTCCCCAGGTATGATGTTTTGTCCCCAGGAGAAATGCAAAGACTCTCTTTTGCCCGGCTCTTCTATTTGCAACCTAAATATGCAGGTAAGAAATAACCCACAGTGGAAGTGGTGCAGATTATGTAGTTGTGTGTTTGTGTGTGTCCTTGAGTATGATACATGTCCTGTGGTAGGAAACAGCATTTTGCCTCATCTCCCTCACCTTCAGAGGATGAGAAGTAACACCCCAGGCCCTTTTGTAGACTCTCGGCCCACATGGTAGTATTTTGTTTTCTTAGAGAAGCTCAGAACATTTTATAAATTCAGCCCTGTCATCTTTGTACTGTTTGTGACAGCTAGAACTAGGGGCAGGGGATAGGGTGTCAAACCCTTAAAGTGGGCAAAGATTTTTAATCCAGGCTGCTACATTCACGAAGGGCAGCTGGACATGCCCATTGAGACAATACAAAGACCATGACAAATGGGGAGTTTTAGCATCATAGAATTTTAAAACTGAAAGAGAAACCTTAGAAAAATCATGGGGTCAAACTCTCACATTTTATGGATGAGGAAGCTGTCAAAAGAGAAATAAAAGGGCTTATCCAAGGTCTAAGTGCCAGACGGTGGCATAATCAGAATCCTTTGGCGTGGGATAACTTCCCTGAGGATGGTACCTGTTGCTGGGTTGTGGTGTTCTAGCGCTTGGACCTTGAGGGCTCTGAAGAGGCCTTCGGAGTATGACATATTCTTGTGACTGGCTAAAGGTGCCTAGAAACGGCCCTGACTCCTAGTCTTTTGTCACTGACCTTAGCCTGTATTAACGTTTCTACTTCTTTTTATCATCAAACACAAATGTCCAATATAGCTTCTGTTTACAGGCTGTTTTTATTTTAAAGCCATTTATTATTGGGTTTATAATTTCATTTCATTATTTAATGTGTGTATTATGGAATATAACATATATAAACATATTACATATTTAACTCGGTAATGTAATATATTATTATTTATTTATTAACTCTGATGATGAATATTTATCTTTGCTCTTTCTTTCTACAAGGCCCTGCATCCTGGGATAGGTGATGCAGTGAGTGGGTTAGTCTTCGAGTTAAGAGAGACTGAACTGATAGTAGGGGGGAAGGGGATGAGAGGGGTGAGGATGGAGGGGAGGGCAGGGTGGGGGGGAGGGTTGTTAGAAGCACACACTTCTGTAAAGGAACAGGGACAAAGTAGAGAGAATAGAACAGCGGGGGAGCAGGACAGAAAGGAGGGAAATATAGTCAGTCTTTCACAATATGTCCATTGTGGAGATGTTCTGTGTAGCTACACAGGTACAGCCTGTATTGAATTGTTTGTCTTTCCTGTGGGGGTGGGTGACAAGGGAGGAAGGGAAAGAATCTAGAATTCAAAGTTCTATAATCAAATGTTAAAATATATATATATGTATATGTGTATATATATATATATATTATTATTATTATTATTATTATTATTATTTACATGCAACTGGGAATTAAGATATACAGGCACTGGGGTAGGGAGATCCCTCTTGTCCTACCGGAAAGTCAGAGGAGTGATGGGGGAGGACACAGGAGAGAGCAGATTGGGGGATCGCTGTTGTGGGGTGGTGGTTAGGGGACAGATAGGGAGAAAATTTGTGACTCAAAATCTCGTGGAAATGAGTGATGTAAACTAAAAATAAACAAAAGTTAATTCAAAAAAAGAAAGGTTGGAAAAGAAAAAAAAAGAGAGACTGAACTAAAGATTCCAAGTGGGCCTGTCAGCTTCCCTTATTCTTAACCTTTACCCTCCTGGAATTCCCTCCACTCTACCAGAAATGAGCCCTTGACCCTGGGTACTTGAGGTTAGATGACATCAATCATTGATAAGGAAACTGGGAAGTAGGGGAGAAATTCAGAAAGGAGCCGTATTCATCATTAAAACGTGGTGCGGATAATACTACCATCTCTTCATAATCATTTACCTCACAGGATTGTTTTGAGGAAAGTGAGTTTTTAAAAACTGTATCGCTATCTTGCTTATACTTATATATTAAATAAATAGAATATATTTATATATTCCACATAAGTATTTTCTATACATGTTTATGTAGAAATGTCATATAGACATATAGAAATATTATATAGACATATAATGTCTATACATTCAGATAAATGTATAGATATTCTATGTCATATATTAAATATGCTAATATTCCACATAAACATATATTCTACATTATATACATGACATTTACCATAATATGTTTATAAAACTGTAACATATTTAAATGTAAACATTTATATATTTAATATTTATAAAATATATATGATGTTAAAAACATAAATACTTCCCTCCTCCTCGTCCCTACCCAGTGACCATCCCTTGTACCATTAGTAAAAAGAGAAGAAGAAGGCAGTTCGGCAAATCCAGCTCTTCAGATGAGTCCGGTGGGATGTATGTGTTTACACACACATAACCCCGCCCTTGGCAAAGAGGGAAGAGAAGGACACTGATCTTTTCTTGTGTAGAGCTAAGCTTGGTCACTATAATCAAACTGCATTCAGTGGCATTTTTTTTTCTTCTTTCCATGTACATTTTGTAGTCATTTTGTATTTTGTTGTCCAGGTTCTCCTTAGGTAGCTCAGTGGAAAGAATGCTGGGCTTGAGTCAGGAAGACCAGAGTTCAAATTCTGTCTCAGACACTGATTAGCTGTGTGACCCTGGGCAAGTCTCAGCTTCAGTTTCCCCCTAGATAAAATGAAGATAACAAAAGCATCTACTTCATAGAGGATCAAATGAGAAAACATATGTAAAGAAAGCACTTTGAAAACCTCAAAGCAGGGCGGATGGGTGGTGCAGTGAGTGGAGCACCGGCCCTGGAGTCAGGAGGACTTGAGTTCAAATCCGGCCTCGGACACTTAACACTTACTAGCCATGTGACCTTGGGCAGGTCACTTAGCCCCAGTTGCCCAGCCTTCCCCCCTCCAAAAAAAAGCAAAAAATAAATAAATACAGTTTTTAAAAAGCCCAAAACCTCAAAGCAGTATGTAAATGCTGGCTGTTAGTACTGTTTCTTCAAGCTTCGTAAAAGCCTTCCCATGCTTTTCTGAATTCTTGAGGAGAGTATCTGATAAACTTCTAAGTACTATGTATTTGTAAGTGCATTTTTGTTGCTGTCTTTTGTTTTGATATTGCCTAGATTAGCCCTTGTATCTCTTTTCTCCCTTATAACAAAAACAATTTTTCTTTTAAAGGGAAGGAAGAGGAAAAAAGTTCAGCAAAAGCAATCCAAAAATAAATCTGGTATTATGATGCAATGTACCATATTTGTGGAGCCTCCCCAACCCTTCATTTCTGCAGAAGAGCTAGGGGAGGGGTCTTCTCACATTTCCTCTTTGGAGCTGAGTGTATGCTTTTTAGCTCCAGAACATTCAGTCTGTTGTTTTGTGGTGGTTGGTTCTGTCCATGCACACTGTTGTAGTCATTTCATACATTGTGTTCCTGGCTCTGCTCACTTTTGCTCAGCTCGTATAAGAGTCTCTCTCTCTTTAAAAAAAAATTATTTGTTTCATTAAATATTTCCTAATTACTTTTTTAAAAAATTTAACATTCACTTTAAAAAATTTTTGAATTCCAAATTCTCTTCCTCCTTCCCCCACCCCTTGAGAAGGCAAGCACTAGGTTACAGATTATACATGTGAAGTCATATGAAACATATTTCTGCATTAGCTATGTTGCAAAAGAAAACACAAATCTCTTAATTCCTGTGGGGATGAGTTATTTTTACTCTTAGAAAATTGAGCCGCTACCAATTAAAGAAAGAAGTTTCCCTGTTATGTTAAGCAGCTTGTGGCCTCTCTCAAGAGTGTCTGAGAGGCAGCTGGGTGATCAGGTAGGACAGGGCACTGGCCATGGAGTCGGGAAGACCTGAATTAAAATGTGGCCTAGCAGTGTGACCCAGGGCAAGTCATTTACCCCTGTGTGCATCCGCTTCCTCATCTGCAAAATGGGGATAGTAATAATAGCCCCCTACCTCCAAAGTTATTATGAGGATAAAATGAGAACATATTTGTAAATTGTTTTGCAAATCTTAAAGCGATGTATAAATGTTAGCCACTATCTGTCACTAGTGGATCGAGCGCTGGACCCAAAGGCAGGAAGACTCAAGTTAAAGTTCTACCTCAGATCCTTATAGCTGTGCGATCCTGGGGAAGTTACTAAACTTCTGCCTGCCTCAGTTTCATCATCTACAAAATGGGGATTGTTGTGAAGATCGAATGAAAGTATAAAGCCATGTAGCAAAAGAAAACACATCATGTGAGTCTCTTAAATCCCGTAGGGATGAATTACTGTTCAGAAAATGGAGCTGCCGCTGATTAAGGCAAGAAGTTTCCCTGTTATGTAAAGCATCTTGTGGCTTCTGCAAACCTAAAGCAATTGATATAATTAATTATATTCTTGTTGTTATTAATGCCTATTATTGCCTACCTTTGACACAGATAGTGTAGGAAGAAAACATGCCGAGAAGGACTAAGTCTGTCACGGCTGGTCGTCACACAGTGGTGCTGTTCCTGTGTACACTGTTCTCCTGGGCCTTACTCTGTGCCAAACACTTTACAACTGTTATTCCATTTGATCCTCCCAAAAACCCTTTGAGGGAGATGCTGTTATTATTTCCATTTTGCAGCAGAGAAAACTGAGGCAAACAGAGGCTAAGTGAGTTGTCCAAGGTCACACAAATAGTAAGTTTGGATTTGAACTCAGGTCTTCCTGACTGCAGGATCTACTGCATCACTTAGCCTTTGGTGTAAGAGAAGAATTATTGTCTTGAATTCTTGATTTCTTCCCATTTCCCCTTAGTGTTAGATGAAGCCACAAGTGCTCTGACTGAAGAGGTAGAGAGTGAACTGTACCGAATCTGCCAGCAGCTGGGCATGACGCTGATCAGCGTGGGCCATCGACAAAGTCTAGAAAAGGTGAGGGGTCAGGCTCTTCTGTGCCAGGGGCTTGTACTAACCAGGCTTCCGTGTCCACAGCTTGAATGCAGGGAGGGAAACGTGAAGAGCAGGGAGCCAAGAGAAGTGGAGTGGGAGGAAGGGATGGCCGGACAGGGCCTCTGGACGGGACGGAAGCCTGATGTCCTACCACAGGCATCCTAAGGTCATTCTCTCTACTGGGGGGGTGGTATCTGCTTTCTTGTAGTTTCATTCTTTGATTCTGAAACTTTGTGGAG
>CM053582.1:438204137-438267384 GCA_028627135.1 Pseudochirops cupreus
GATCCTGATCCAGGCAGCTCAAGACAAGAGCACTTAGCCTCTGAATGATTGCTTGGCCCCCCTGCAATCTGCAGGCTGGGAGCTTCTGAAGCAGCCACGTGGAGGTGGCTGCAGGGCTGCTGCTTCTGCTGCTTCCTTGCCCTGGAGGGAGTTCAGCTGGATCCTCTCCCCCAAATTTGACCGAGTTCCACTAACCTTTCATTTAGTCCTTATTTCTTATGGCTTGATAATTCTGGAAAATGCCACAGCTGCTGCTGATCCACTCTCCTTTAGGCTCCAGCTGTGGCTTGTCCTGGCCACCCTGGGGCCAAGCCGCGGTTTCAGGCCAGGCTGGTTTCAGCTCCCAGCACACTGCGATGAGCCCTTCCTGGCCAAGCTTGCCGAGCTGCCTTCAGCGGAAGATGTGTTTTTCTGTAATTTTGTGAGTTCTGGAGCCCTAAAATTTGTTTAGAACCATATTTTATGGGTATTTGGGGGGGCCATATGAGAGCTGTGGTATGTTGCTGCTGCTACGCCGCCATCTTGGCTCTGTCCCCCACAATATATATTTTTATGTGTATCTATTGTCTCCCTCATTAGGATATAAGCTCATTGTGAGTAGGAATTTTTTTTAAAATTCTTTGTGCTTATGTCCCCAACTCTCACTACAATACCTGGCATATAGTAGATGATTAATACTTATTAACTGATGTGCCAACTAGATGCCAAGAAGAGGACTATATTTGGACAGAATTTGTTCAACTCTGGTTGCAAAGTCATCTCTTATATTTTTTTGTCTTCTTACACATGGACCAAATTGCAAAAGGACATTGGCTTCCTCCATGAAGGCCATTTCAACACTCTGGGAGAAACTTCTGATGGCCTCAAGGGTTGTTTTCCATGGCCCATGCTTTGGTCAGAGTTCCCCTTACTCCTAATCCAACCTTGTCTTAACCCTGTCTTTACTCAATAAAGCCCAACCATTCAACCCCAGAATTTCCATGTGGTGAGATTTCTATTCTAAAGATGTCACCAATCTTCACATATTGGTGAATTAGGAAGTATAACGGTGACTGAGGCAGAGTTTAACAGAATCTTGAAGTAGCAGCATCTAGTTGGCACATCAATAATAAGTATTAATAATCTAGAGAAATAGTGTGGCTTAGTGAGAGGACTTGAGAGACCTTGAATGGAAGTCCCAATTCTGACACTTTTTACTTTGTCGCTTGCTGCTGCTTAAACTATCCAAGATTAAGTTTCCTCATCTTTAAAATGGAAATAATACTTGGTTCTACCTAATTCATTATGGGGTGGTTGTGAGGAAAACCCTCTGTAATCTTAAAGCACTAGAGAGATATGAATTTGTATTACTTAAATTTTGGGTCTCCAAACAAAAATGTTAGAAGGCGATTCTTTGCCTTTTAAAAATTGCACGTTAAGAAATTAAGAAGAGGGTGGTGTCAGAGAAACTGGGAAGACATAGGAACTGATGGAGAGTGAAGTGAATAGAACCAGGAGAATGATTTATATTATATTAGCAGTGCTGTAAAGACAAACAATTTTGAGACTTTGGAACTCTGATCAATGCAACGATCAACCATGATTTCAGAAGACTCATGGAGAAACACAGGGAGGCCTGTTTTGCTAGGAGGGGGAAACATGGCCAGTTAAGGAACTTGTTTTGCATGACAGTACACGTTTGGAAAAAGGGTTTTGTTTTTCTTTCTTTCCCACTGGATGAGGGAGGGAAGTGAGGAGGTGGGAGACAGAAAGAAGGTAGATTTTTGTTGATTTAATAAAATAATGTTTAATTTAAAAAATAAATATAAATGTACAATAAACAGGCCTCCAGAAGAGAGGGATCTTCTCTTTTTGTAGGCCCCCTGCAATTCAGGGGTTACTTGGGGGCAGCTAAGTGACTTGGTAGATTAATACTGGGCCTGCAGACAGGAAGACATGAGTTCAAATGTGACCTCAGACACTTATTAGCTGTGTGACTCTGGGCAAGTCACTTAACTTTTGTTTGCCTTGGTTTCCTCATCTGTAAAATGGGCATAATAAAAGCACTTAACTCCTAAGGTTGTTTTGAGGATCAAATGAGATAATAACTGTAAAGCATAGTGTCTGACACATAATGTGCTATATCAATGTTAGTTATCATTATTATTATTAGTAGTAGTAGTCATGTGACCTTGGACAAGTTACTTAACTGCAGCTTGCCTCATTTTCCTTATCTGTAAAACGGGGATAATAATGGCATCTGTCTACCAAGGTTGTTGTGAGGCTCAAAATCAAATGAGATAGTAATTGTAAAGTACCTAGAAGAGTGCCTAGCACATAGTAAGCATCATATAAATGTTAATTATTATTAGTGGGTATATGCCAGCCCTCCAGGAAAGTCATTGGAGAGTGGTTGGTTCCTCATTCACTATCCTCTTCCCCGTTCCTTGATCCTGTTCTGGCTGATTCTTCTCTGAGAAATTGAGAAAGATGGGGACAAAACCCCGTCATGAGCCCTACTATACAAGGGGATGTTTCTCTTTCCCACACACCACTAGAACGTTTTCTTTTCCCTGGGGGAGAGTTGGGAAGAGAAGATAGGAAGTGGATTCAGATGGATACTTCATCCAGTTCAGAGAGGGAGCTGACAGCAGAGTGGGGGGAAATAGGAGAGGGGGAGAAGGGGCTTCACACTAGACACATTTAGCTGGGGGCTTCAAGTGGAGATCATAGTTGAGGTGGTTCCTGCCCAGAAGGCATCACTTTGCTCATATTTACTTTATGGTGTCATTGGGGGTAGACAGGATGGTCCAGTGGAATGATTACTAATTACTTTTGAAGTCAGAGGATCTGGGTTTCAATCCCGCTTCTCACTGATTATCTGTGTGACACTGACCAAGTCACTTGGGCTGCAGTCTCTGCATCTATAAAATGAGGGCCTGGACATGATGGCTTCTAAAGTCTTTTCCAGCTCCAAACATATGACCTTATGGCTGTATCCACTGAGGAACTTTTCATCCTTCATTTTAGGGAAAGAGATCACCTCAGGTATGTAGACCATGGTGGAGGTGGGGACAGAGGTGGGACACTTCACTCTCTGGAAAGCCCAAAGTTGGGCTTGGACCAAGGAAATATTACTCTTAGATGGGGACCCTTGAGTAGCAGCCAGACCAGAGTTCCAGAGAGTGTGGTTGCCCTAATTCTTCACCTTTTGTTTCTCCATTATTGGCTATCAAGCCTTAAGAACAGAAATGCAATAACTCAGAGAAAAGATAGAGGAAAGAAATTCATATCATTAAAAAATCTCTCCTTTCATTGACCACTGGAGTCTACAGGCTACAGAAAAGAACCATTCCTGAGGTCCTTCTCTATCAACTCATAAGAAAAAGGTGTGAGGCAAAATGTTTTCAGAGGGGAGTGAAAAGTGTGATATTGAAAAGGCATATATTTTTTTCTGGAATATCATTCATGTTGACCTCGAGTGGGGTCAGCAACTCGCCTCTATGACTCACTCTCCCAGACAAAGGCAGTTAAACAGGTCTGAAACTGAGAAGAAAGAGAATCCATCCTTTTCCAGCTTCCTTATTGCTTGATGGTGGTAGACCTATAACTATTGCCACTCTTTTCTTCCCATAACTGAAGCATCAGGAAGATACCAGAGGAAGAGGCAAGAGATAACATATGCCAGGCAAATCAGACAATCCAACCCAGATGGAGATGTCCCAGGATCTTAACCTCCTTTCCTGGGACTAGCAGTGCTCCTCAGATCACCGAGCCCTGCTTCCAACCCAACCTCATCCATAGCCATCATCCAGGGAGTCCACCCTTGTGGAACCTTCAGCACATTCCCCAGCAGCCCTTGCCTCCTCAGCAACTAACACTGCTGAAGACTGAAAAAATAAAGTTGTCATCACCAAAGTCCTTGGCACTGATGAGGTTCAACATCAGTTGAAGTAACATTAAAGAAGATAACATTACCATCTGCTGGGGATGGGGAACCTATGGTCTCAAGGCCACGTGTGGCTCTCTAGTTCCTTAAATGCAACCCTTTGATTAATCCAAACAAAGAGTCAGATACGACTGAACACCAAGAAAGGAAATATGAAAATTAGTAATTCAGAGAAGAATGGGAAGACATGAACTGATGCAGAAAGAATCAAACAGAATGAAAAAAAACAATGTACATAATGACTGCATCGATGTAAATGGAAAGAACAAAAATAAATCATAATTGCAGTGAACAAGCTTGGCCCTAGAGAAGTGTACCGAGGTGGAAAAGAGTAGGTAGGAAGTAGAAAGACATTGACTGATGAGCTGGAGAGTCTTCAGAGTAGGGTAACTAGCATCATGAGAAGTCCTGAGCTCATGTCATATAAAGTTCCGTTGAAGGGCCTGAGAATATTTAGGCTGGAGAAGAGAAAGCTGAGGAGGAACATGATAGCTAAGTATTTGAAGGGTTGTCATGTTGGAAGAAGAATCAAATTTATTCTGTTTGGTCCCACAAGCAGAAACGATGGGTAGAATCTGCCAAGAGGAAAATTTAGGCTTGATGACTAATTGTAGAAAATGTCCAAAAGTGATATGAGCCATCTCATATCACTCAATCAAATCATCACAGTCTCAAGGATTGCCCTTGCTTTCAGATATTTAGGTAGAAGTTGAAAGACCACCTATCAAATATTGTGGAAGATTTCCTTTAGGGAGTGGGTTGGAGTAGATGGCTACAGCATCTACTGTCACACTCCGCTGGTGTGCTGATTCATTTGCCATCTCTTCTCCCTCAAACTCATATTCTGCATAGTTTGGCACTTAAAACTCTTTATAATATGGCCCCTGCCTATCTTATGAGCCTACGTACACACACTCTATGGTTCAGCCAGACTGACCTTCTTGCTATTCTTCATTCATTCATTGTGGCTTTGCATAAGCTCCTTCCCAGTCTTGAAAGGCACTTCCTCTTCACTGATGCCTTAGAACTGATTGACATTCAGAGCTCAGCACAAGGGTCATATGAACCCTTTTACTGACCTCCCAGACCTCCTCTAAAAAGATTACTTTGTATTTATTTTGCAAATATCTAATATGTGTTTGTTTACATATATGTATATGTGTATATGTATGTATGTATCGTATTATGTTTCCCTTGATCAAATGGAAACTCCTTGAGGGCAGGGACTGTTCAATTTTTGTCAGTTTTGCTAGCTTCTAGCACTAGGGTTTGTATCTAGTAGGTGCTTAATAAATGCTTGTTGACTGATTAGATAGCAAAAGGGGGAGGGGAAGATGTATTTAGAAATGAAGGTGAAGATCTAAACTTCATTATAAAGCAGAAACCATCAAAACTACTTGGTACTGGCCAAGAAATAGAGTGGTGGATCAGTAGAATAGGTTAGGTGCACAAGACACAGTAGTCAGTGACTACAGTAATCTACTTTTTGATAAACTCAAAGACTCCAGCTTCTGGATAAGAACTCACTATCTGACAAAAACTGCTGGAGAAAACTGGAAAATTATATGGCAGAAACTAGGCATAGACTAACATCTTACACCGTATACCAAGATAAGATTAAAATGGGTACATAATTTAGACATAAAGGGTGATACTATAAGCAAATTAGGAGAGCAAGGATTAGTTTACCTGTCAGATTTATGGAGAATAGAAGAATTTATGACCAAACAAGAGATTGAGAACATTATGATTACATTAAATTAAGAAGATTTGCATAAACAAAGCCAATGCAACCAAGAATAGGAGGGAAGCAGAAAGCTGAGGACCAATTTTTACAGCCAGGGTCTCTGATAAAGGCCTCATTTCTAAAATATATAGAAAACTGAGTCAAATTTATAAGACTACAAGTCATTTCCCAATGGTCAAAGGAAATGAACAGGCAGTTTTCAGATGAAGATATTAAAGCTATCTATAATCATAGGAAAAAATGTTCTAAATCACTATTGATTAGAGAAATGCAAAGTAAAACAACTCTGAGATACCATATCACACCTATCAGATTGGCTAACATGACAAAACAGGAAAATGATAAATGTTGGAGAAGATGTGGAAAAATTGGAATACTAATACATTGTTGGTGAAATTGCAAACCGATCCAACAATTCTGGAGAGCAATTTGGAACTATGTCCAAAGGGCTATAAAACTCTGCATACTTTTTGGCCATGCAATACTACTACTAGGTCTATATTCTGAAGAGATCATCAAAAAGGGAAAAGTATCCACATGTACAAAAATACTTGTAGAAGTTCTTTTTGCAGTAGCCAAGAATTGGAAATTGAAGGGATGCCCATCAATTTGGGAATGACTGAACAAGTTACGGTATATGAATGTGGTGGAATACTGCTGTAAGAAATGATGAACAGGCGGATTTCAGAAAAACCTGGAAAGAGTAACATGAACTGATGTTGAGTGAAATGAGTAGAACCAGGAGAACATTGTACGTGGTAACAACCACACTATGCGACAACCAAGTTTGATAGACTTAGCTTTTCTCAGCAATGCAATACCTTAAGACAGTTCCAAAAAAGTCATGAGGGAAAATGCCATCCACAACCAGAGAAACAATTATGGAGTCTGAACAAATGCATAGCAAAGTATACTATTTTCTCTTTTTTCTTGCAGTTTTTCTCTTTTGTTCTAATTCTTCTTTCACAACATGACTATTGTAGAAATAGGTTTAACATGATTGCACATGTATAGCCTATATTAGATCACATGCCATCTTGAAGAGCAGGTTGAGGAGCAAGGCGTGAAAATTTAGAACTCTAAATCTTAGAAAAGTGAAATATTGAAAATTAAAAATTAATCAATTTTTTTAAAAAAAGAAATGAAAGTGAAATAAAACCAAACAATGTCAATAAAGTTTTAAACTGAAAGTTTAAGAGAATGATCCAGGTTGGGAAGGGGCAGGGGAGGTGGTATTGAGTTAGGGGTATGGCACTAACTGGTAATAACAATTGTTATTGTTTAGTCATTTTCAGTCCTGTCAGACTCTTTGTGACCCCATTTGGGGATTTTCTTGGCAAAGATACTGGAGTGGTTTGCTATTGCCTTTTCTAGCTCATTTTACAGATACGTTATATATACAGATACATTGTACTGAGGCAAACAAGGTTAAATGATTTGTCCAAAGTAGTCCAAGGTCCACAGCTAGTGTCTGTAACTGGATTTGAACTCAGATCTTCTTGACTTCAGGCTTAACACTCTATCCGCTGAGCCACCTGATGTCAGTGAGAGCAGATCCCTGGTACACAAAAGGAAAAATTGCTAAGAGCTACCTTAGCGTGAGTGAGCTTGACTCTCTCACTTTCTCTGTGTCTTTGACAGGGAAAACCCAGGGGGGTCCTTGCCCACAGGAAAATATGAATTATTTATGAGCAACAAGATAGCAAATCCCTGAGCAGAGTTAATGAGTCAGAGCTCTACTTGACTTGTGCAGTAACAGGCAAGTCAGGAGCATGGTGATACCATGGCATATTTTCCAGGTGATGCCTTCACTTTCTTTTATTAGAAACAGGCAACATCCATGTCAAAATGTGCCCTGTAAGAAGAGGCCTGGCCTAACAAGATTGCTAAGTAGGCGAGTTTATCTTTGGATTTGCGGTCTTCAGCTTGGCCCACCCTTCCTCCTTCCACCTTGATTGGGATTGCACCACAGTGCAGAATTGGCCTCCAAACATTTGCCATCCCATGACTTGTTCAGAGCTACAGAACAGAAAAAGGTTAGAGCATTTGACCTAGAGTCTGCTGAGAAAGAACTGAGTTCAAATGTGACCTCTTACTAACTGCATGACCCTCAGCAAGACATTAAAAACAAAATAAAACTCTGCCTCAGTTTCCCCACCTACCCCTTAAGGTTGTTGTGAGGATCAAATTAGATAATGTATGTTAAAGTACTTACTATGGTGCCTGGCACATAGTAAGGCTTACTAAATACTTGTTTTATTTTCTCCTTCCTTCCTTCCTCCCTCCCTCCCTTCTTCGTTCCTCCCTCCTTCCTTCCCTCCCTTCCTTCCTTCTTGTTTCCTCCCTTCCTTCCTTCCTTCCTTTTTCTTTCCTTCCTTCTTTCCTTCCTTCTTCTTTCCTTCCTTCTTTTCTTCCTTCTTTCCTTCCTTCCTTCCTTCCCACAACAACCCTATGAGTTGTTAATACCCTATGGGTACTATTATTATGCCCATTTTGTGATGAAAAAACAAGCTTGAGAGAGGTTAGGGTCCCAGAGCTAATAAGTATCTGAGGCAAGATTTGAACTCAGGTCTTCCTGACTCCGACTACAGCATTCTATCTACTACTTATTTATTTGTTCATGCCCCTCAGAATTCCCATGGTCTGAAGTTCTGAAAGGTTGACCTTCCTTCTCTCATAATCCTAATCTCCGTGAGGATATCTGAATGACCAGTAACTGGCAACTCTGAATACTTCCATTTGGAGGCTCTCCTCGACCTACCCTCCATTTTCTGTGGCGCTGGCCTCCTGCCTTCACAACTGGAAATAAAGGCAGGTGCCTATCAGCTTGCAGAATGGCTAAACAAATTGTAGAACATGAATGTAATGGAATGTTATTGTACAATAAAGAAAAAAAATTAACAATTCATAGAAGCATGGTTTTATAAGATTAGATTAGATAAGATTATTAGATAAGATTCATGATAGTCCCTGTCATGGAAAGCTGTAAAGGAAGCTGTAAACTTACAGAAAAACTCGTGGAGGAAATACTGACAATAACATTGTTCAAAGGTCAGTACAGCTATGTTCCCCCAATAATATTCTGTCTACAGCCAATTTGTTTTTCTCCCTTTAACAAGCCCCCCAAATAATATTTTGCCTACTGCCAGCTTGTTTTTTTCTCCCACAAAAAAGCATTGAAAAGGGGAGGCAGGGTAGGTACCAGTTGGGGAATGGTGGCAAAGTCCAGATAGTCACAAGCAGAGCTGAGAGGAGAATGGAGCATGGCCAGCCTAAGCCCCTTCCCCAAATGTATGCCCTGGAAGGAACTCACCAATGGGAGAAGGGGGCCACAGAGCTGAGGAATGTCTCAAAGTGAGAAGGCCTTAGGCCCCAAGGGAAGTGCCAAAGTTTGAGGGAGATTCCAATCTTATTCAATGGCTTTGGATTTTGTAACCTCTTAAAAAGAATGAGGAGAATCCCTAAAATGTCATATCCTTTTCAACAACTACCCTGCAATGTCTCTTCCCAGAGTTACAATACCTAGTGCTCATTGGTTCTCTCCTTCTTCATAGCCAACTGAGCCCTACCCTATGGTCTCCTCTGAAACTATTGTTTATCTCATCCAAAGCTTCATTTTCTTTTTCTTTTCTTTTTAAAAAAAATTTATTTATTTATTTTTAGTTTTTAACATTCACTTTCATACAATTTTGAGTTTTAAATTTTCTCCCCTCTCTCTACATCCACCTCCCCAGGATGGCATGCCATCTTGATGGAATCCTAATAAAACTGCCCCCAGTCCCAATATTCTAACTTCCTTATAGACCCCACTGAACAGCAGGTCCACTGTACCTCCCTACCCACTCACACCCCCACCTCCTAACTTACTTTCATAACTTCTTCATATGTTGCCTTCCTGTTCACTAGAACAACAGATGTGTCCATGCACTGAACCACAAGCACATCCCTGTGGTCTCAGGACCACGCTACTCAGCCAATCAGAAAGCAGAAGCACTAGGATGCCCAAGCAGGATGTGGACCCCAAAACAATAGAAGGGACTTTCCCTAAGTAGGCACCTGCCACAGTAATAGTAAAGAACTGACCTAGAGTGAACTTATGGCATAGAGAAGTTTATTATAGTATCATTATCATACTTACATACCCCAATGAGTTTTTCTGGATGCACAGTTCCACTGTTGCTGGGACCCTCCCCTATTACCTAATCCCTTAACAAACCCCTTCTACCTTTTTAATGTTAATAATTTCCGTTATGTAATTGCATCTTTACCCCATAAAAGCCATCTTGATTTTTTTGAAGTTGCTGGTTCCTCTCTTCATGAGAGGGTCAATCTCAATAAGTGTCTATATTTGGATTAGAGGTGGTGTGACTCTGAATTCTTTGAGACGGCTCCACAACCACACGTCATGAAACCCCTGCAATCTGATATAAGCTCTCCTTATACATTCATACTAAACATTATTTTCACATTAGTTATGATGTAAAGAGGAATTAGAGCTAACGGGAAGAACCATGAGAAAGAAGAAACAACACAAAACACCAAAAGAAAAGGAGTGCAAATAGCAGGCGGCCTCCATCTGCCTTCAGACGCCGTAGTTCTCCCTCTGGAGGTGTCTTAGGGCCTCGAATTGCTGAGAACAGCCAAGTCTGTCAAAGTCAGTCATCGCACAATGTGGCTGTTAGTGTGTATTCATTTTCTCTGAAAAAAAAAAAGTTCTCCCATTCTTCATTCCCTGCTCCTCCCCCCTTCCCAGATCCTCTTTGTAGCAAATAAATAAAATCGAACAAAAACAAAACGCCCTAGCTGTTTTTGAAAATGTCAGTCTTGTTCTGCATTCCATATTTATCACTTTCTGAGGCCTGAGGCCTGCCACCTTATCAGTCTTCCAAAGTCACTCCCCATTGCTTCCAATCTCTGACTCCCACTTGTCTCTGTGCTAGCTCAGCCTCTGGATTTGTCCTGACAACATTTCCTAGAATGAATTTCCCTATCATATCACCCTTCTGCATCAATTTCCCACATTCACTTGCCTCTGTGAGTACCTCTGTGTCCATTAAATCTTCACCAATTTGACTTCTATTACAAACACCAATTCTAAATCAGTTAGAAGGCATTTATTAAGCATCTGTAGAAGGCAGTGGAATGAAAAAAACAAAAATCCAGCCCCTGACTTCAGAGACCTCATGTTCTATCCAAGAGACAACAGCCTACTATGTGCCAGGCAGGAAGCAACTAGGTAGTTCAGTGGATAGAATGCTGGGTCTGGAGTCAGGAAGATCTGAGTTCAAATATAGCCTTGGACACTTTACTAGCTATGTGAGTGACCCTGAGCAAGTCACTTAACCTCTGGAGAAGGAATGGAAAACCACTCCAACATCCTTGTCCAAAAAACCCCTATGGACGGTATCAGCCTAATATATTCCACAGGGTCATACAGAGTCTGACGTGACTGAACAACAACAAATGTGGCGAGTATCGTACTGAGGAAGCAAACATTTGCTCTCTTTTGAGCCTTACAACAACCTTGGGAGGTAAGTGCTATTATTATTCTCACTTTGCTATTGAGGAAACTAAGACAAGCAGAGGTAAATCATACTAAGGTTCACCAAATACAAAATATTTATGGTTTTCCCGCAAGCCCGAGAGCACGCCAAACTCACCAAAGAACCTCCCTCTGCTCAGCCCCTGGAACTGCCGCTTGTTCTCCGTTCTCTAAGAGGATCATGGCATCAGGGAGATAATGCCATGACGTGCTAGTGAATTGGATTTAAGTGAGGCAGGGCTGTGTAAGGTCACCAACCTCACTTTTTCCTCCACAACCATCTGGGTCCAGTGGCCAGATATGATATCTGGACTCTGGAGATGGCCCAGGAGGCAGTAGGAGATCTTGGCCTTTACAAGTTAAGATCTGTAACAGGTCTCAGTTTGACTGAGGCAGTGCACATTAAGTGATTAAGGATGGGTAAGAAATGAGGCAAAGAATGGCCTCTTTACCTAATTTTTTAAAAAATGGCTCCAAAGGAGAAAGTGAGGCTGGTGACTTTCCCTAGCCCTGCCTCACTTAAATCCACTTCACTGGCATGTCATAGCATCACCTCCTTGATGTCATGATCCTTTCCGAGAATGAAGGACAAACAACATGACAACAAGAGTACGAGAGAACTATGAAAGAGGATGAAATGTAAAGGTTCGGAGATTAAAATTTACATTCCCTTTGGGCAGAGCACGGGCAGATAAAAGAGTGATGCTGACCTTCTCACTGGTTCCCCAGAGATACTCCAGCCTCAGCATTATATCTTTGTATCTAAGGACAATGTTGACTAAAGGTGAGGATGGACAGCGTATGAAGGAAGTGATCTGAAGTGGACAAAGGATTGCCAAGGTAGGAAAGAAGAATTTCTAAGCTCTTTGAGGACCTGGGACAATGCCTTATGTTTATCTTATCTGGGCACATTGACCCAGCAAGATCATAGATTAGGAACTAGAATCACCTTTAAAGATCATTGAGGCCCACCCTTGCATTTTCCATATTGGAAAGTTAGGACTTAGAGATGGTCAGTAATTTGCCAAGGTGATGGTATCAGAGTAAAGATTCTAACTATAAACCCAGCATCCCTTTGAGTGTACCAATCAATAATGTGTACTGAATTCAAGTGCAAAGTGAAGTGAGCTTTCTTGGCCTGGGAAGAGACTTCTAGGCAGGAGGAAAACTCAGAGGAAGGGGGGGGGGGGATCAGTTGAACTTTCCCCATGGCTTTTACCCTGAGGCATCTAGGTGCCAGCAGTAGACAGAGCTGGACCTGCTGGACCTGGAGTAGGGAAGACCTGAGTTGAAATCCAGCCTGAGACATTTACTGTGACCTTGGGTGAATAATTTACCTCTGCCTGCCTCAGTTTCCTCAACAATAAAATGAGCTAATAATAGCACTTACCTCCCAAGGTTGCTGTAATACTCAAATGAATGCAAATATGTTTGCTTAGCACAATGCCTAGCACATTTGTTGTGGTTCAGTCATGTTGGACTCTTCATGAATTATATTGGGTCAATACTATCTGCAGGGTTTTCTTTGGAAGTGGTTTGCCATTTCCTTCTCCAGAGACAAAGAGGGGTTAAGTGCCCTGATCAGAGTCACACAGCTAGTATGAGGCTGGATTTGAACTCAGGTCCTCCTGACTCCAGGCCCAGTGCTCTCTCCACTGAGTCACTTAGCTGCCCCCTGTATGGCACACAGTAGGTGCTTAATGCTTGTTTCCTTCCTTCCTTTACCCCATACCATGGCAAATGTCAGCAAATGTCTGGTGAGTTTGGGCACACAGGTGAAGGGAGCCAGCACTGACTCAGACAGGCCCAGCCAGGGTCAAACTGGCACCATTACCGTCCTGGAGAAGTTTAGCTCTAGTACAGGAGGCAAAGTCAATTAATGAACTGTCAGCCCAAATATTGATAGCTCCTCAGTCTGCCACAATGGCTTATATTTATGTACCGCTCTAAGGTTTGCCAAGCACTTTACATATATTACATCCTCAACCTCAATATGGTTATGGGAAGATGCTTATTAACACTAATATCAGTCTTGACATTTCATATCTTATGGCCTTAGGTAGGCTTCTCTCTCATTATGAGCAGAGGGATCCCTGCAAATGAATTAATTTCACATTAATTTTCTGACTGTGAGTTTTGCGGACTGTCCCTCTGTCTGTCTAACTAAAAATCCCTTCAGTGGATTTACCCGCTCAAACTCAGAATTTTAGAGCTGGAAGCAAGGGTGTCCTGGTAAATGTTTAACAACCAGCTCCTTGGGGAAAAAAAGGTACAGAGCATACACTTTTAAATTTAATCTGCATAATTACCATTTTCTCCATCTCTTTCTTAAGTCTAGACAATCAGCAGTACAATAAATCAAGCCCTGACTTGGAGCATTTGCTCATTTCTGAGGTAGAAATACTCATGCTGAAAACTTAGCAATCTTATCCAAAGCTAGTAGTACAGCTTTAAGGTCACATGTGGCCCTTTAGGTGCTCAAGTGCAGGCCCCTTTGACTGAATCCAAACTTCACAGAAGGTATCCCCTTAAGAAAAGGATTTGTTCTTGAAAACTTGAACTCAGTCAAGAGGCCACACCCAGGGATCTAGAAGGCCATATGTGACCTCAAGGCCACAGATTCCCTACCCTCACAGGAGGAGCTGGCCCTGGCATCAAGTCCAACCACCTCAATCCGACCCAACAAGCATTTATTAAGTGAATATATTATTTGCAAGGCAGGGGTCTGAATTAATTCATAGGAGCCTTCCCAGATTTCTCTTAACCCTCCCTTTCGTAATTATGGGACAATAATATGCCATTAGTTTCCTATGACTTAATTTGTTCAGTCCCCCAATTTTGGGGCACCCACTTTGTTTCCATTTCCTTACTACAACAAAAAGTGCTGCTATGAATATTTTTGTGCAAATGTATTCTTTCCTACTTTCTTTTATTTCTTCAGAGTATATGCCTGACAGTATTGCAGGGTAAAAGTATATGTATAGCTTAGTAGTTTTTTGGTATAATTTCTTATTGCTTTTTAGAACAGTTAGATTCCCTTCACAACTCCACCAATAATGCATTAGTATCACTGTTTTCTGATAGCCCTTCCAACAATTGTCATTTTCCATTTTTATCATCTTTGTCAGTCTAATGTTTGTGAGAAAAAAAATCTTAGAACTGATTTAATTTGAATTTTCCTTATAATTATTCAAAGTATTTTTAATATGGTTGTTATGGTTTGCATTTCTTCTTTTGTGAACTGCCTGTTCATATTTTTTTACTATTTATATCTTTGGGAATTATTCTTATTCTTATATATTTGTATCATTTCCCTAAATATCTCAGATATCAGACTTTAGTCAAAGAAATGTGCTGTCAATATTTTCCCTAATATACTGTTTCCTTTCTAATTCAACTTGCATTGATTTTGTTTATACAAAATGATCAGCTTATTATTAACTATTCCCTGGAATAGGAACAATAACTGAACCCCAAGCTGGGGGAAAATTCTTGAATTGCTTCTAGCTGACTCTGAAATGACTTAGGCTTATGTTAATATTTGTTGGCATGCCTTTGGCAAACATCAACTCATAGCCCTCCTAAGGGTGCCCACAAACTGATTGGGAAACCATAGACAAGAGTGGAAAATCTGTGGATTATTTGGAACAGTGAACTGGTAATGAGAAGTGCCAACTTGCATTTCTTTGTCATTACTACTGCTGGGGAAGAGTTCTGTCTGCTCTTCATCGCCGTTAAAGTAATTCAGCAGGCATTTCTTAAATGTCTAATATGTGCTTGTGCCCTGGGGGATAAAAAGACAAAATGAAAAAACCAAGACAAAAGGATCTTTTTCCTCAAGGAGCTTCTATTTTAGGGGAAAGGAATAAGCACTTACATAGTTCCTACTGTGTGCCAGGCATTATGCTAACTGCTTTTTACAAATATTAGCTCATTTGATATTCACAATAACCCTACAAAGTAAGTGCTATTATTATCCCCATTTTACAGTTGAGAAAACTGAGGAATACAGAGGTGAGGTGACTTGTCTAGGGTCATACAGGTAGTAATTGTCTTAGGTAGGATTTGAATTCCAATATTCCTGACTCCAGGCCAGGTGCTCTACCTACTATACTACCCAGCTACCTATCCTCCTGCATATCTTTTTTTTTTTATTTGATGGTATTTTATTTTTTCTAATTACACATAAAGATAATTTTAACATTCATTTTAAATAAAATTTTGAGTTTCAAATTTTCTCCCTCCCTTCCCTCCCCCTCCCTAATATGGAAACCAATTTGATATAGGTTATATATGTACAATCATGTAAAACATATTTTCATATTAGTCATGTTGTGAAAGAAGAAACAGTTTGCAAAAAAAATTACAATTAGCAAAAAGAAAAAACATGAAAAAATAAGAAAGTAAAAATAGTATGCTTTGATCTGCATTCAGATTCCATCAGTTCTTTCTCTGGAGGTGGGAAGCATTTTCTATCATGAGTATTTTGGAGTTGTCTTAGATCATTATATTGCTGAGAAGAGCCAAATCATTCATAGTTGATAATCACACAATGTTGCTGTTACTGTATACAATGTCATCTTGGTTCTGCTCACTTCACTTTCCATTAATTCATGCAAGTCTTTCTAAGTTTTTTCTGAAATTTGCTTAGTTGTAATTTCTTATAGCACAATAGTATTCTATTACATTCATATACCACAACTTATGCAGCCATTCCCCAATTTATGGGCATCCCTTCAGTTTCCAGTTCTTTGCCACCACAAAAAAGAAGTGCTATAAATATTTTTGTATGTGCGGGTTGTTTTTGCTTTTTTATGATTTGGTTAGCAGGTGGAATTTCACAAACTAATTTGGCCACAGAATATTTTGGGGCTGGAAATAGATTGATGGAATCCATAAACCCTAGGTCAGTTTGGTTAGAATGTAGGGTGGGTGAAAGAGTGTGTCTGGAGATGGGGACAGCTAAATGGAGCATTGGATAGAGAGCTGAGACTGGAGTCAAGAAGACTCCCTGAGTTCAAATCTGGCCTTACTAGTTGTGTGACCCTGGATAAGTCACTTAACTGTGTTTGACTCAGTTTCTCATCTGTCAAATGAGCTAGAGAAGGAAATGGCAAACCACTCTAGTATCTTTGCTAAGAAAACCCCAGATGGGGTTACAGAGAGTTGGACATGACTGAAGGGACTGACCAACAACAGGGGATATGGAATAATCTTCTAGGTAAAGTGTGTCAGAAAAATAAGAAATTAAGCCAAGTTTCTTACCACAAAGTTACTATGCATAGCAAGTATTTTTAGTTGGGTAAATACAAAGATGCAAAATGGGAAAGCTTCTATATATTTGCAGTACCTACATTAAAGGATAGCTGGGAGGAAGGAATTTTCTAAACCTTAAGTTGCTATATTAATGTGAATTGTTTTGTGTTTTAGATGGAAAATATTATTAGCATCATTTTTTTATTGTGGAATCCATATTCACACTATGAAGAACCCAGCTTGGGAAATACTAACAGAAGCATAGAACTCTGTCTGCTTTCCCAGTTAATCAAGTATATACAGAGTGTCCCAAAAGTCTTAGTGCAATTTTTAAGTTACTGAAACTTAAAACTGTTTCTGTGGCTAAATCAGTTTGGAAAATTCTACCTGACAGTCAGTGAAATAGGCAGCTAGGTAATGCAGTTAGATACAGTACCTGGCCTGGAGTCAGGAAGACCAGAGTTCAAATCCTGCCTCATGAGATACTTAATAGCAGTGTTGATGAGGGGCCAGAAATGTTGCGGGAGAAACCTCCAGGGATACAGGGATCCTGAGACCAGAGTTCCCAGGGCAAGGCTGCCTGGAATGAATTCACAGACTTAAGCATTCTTCAAGTCAAAGTGGCAAACATTCATTGTTAGGCTTTTCAGCAGACGAGTTCTCAGGGAACCTGCAACCTTAGAGGGATACAGTTAAAGTTTATATAGGATAAACGATAGTAAAACATGCACCAAATATGCTAACTAGGTGAGTCAGGGCGGGAATTAGAGCATGGTTAAGGAGTGGTCAGTTCTTAAAGGAACATGCACTTTCAGGATCTACTGTGAAGATATTTTACCCAGGGTTCACTGGGAAATAGCCCAGGTGGGGTGGGGGGAGCTACAGAGAGATAGGGTTTTGGCTTGAAACGTCCCTAAGTCAACCAACGGTCAGGGCTGGCTGAGAAATACTCAGGCTGCCCCCATCAATGTCTTGTTAGAAAAGATAAACTTAAGGGAGTATACGTGTGACTAAGTCTAAGATACATATGATAGGTCTGTGAGTAGTTAATATCTTTATGATATTTACAAAGCTGGTTCAAACTGCGAACTTCTATAGGTGCAACTGGCTGCTGCATCAGGAAGCGAGAGAAGTATTTTGCTAGGGGGCGCTACCCTTGAGTTCCAGAGAAACTGCCTGAGACGGTGTTTTGAGGCTAGAGAGATTTGAGGCGGGGGAGAAATGTGATTTTGGAACTAGACATGACTTTGGAACTGGGGTTCAAGCACAGGCACCCAAGCTCCCCATCAGTGTGAGCCTGCACAAGTTGCTTAACCTCTGCCTCAGTGTCCTCACCTGTAAGTGGGGATGATAATCAGCAGCTACCTCCCAAGGATTGTTTCAAGGATCAAATAAGATGCTAGAAGAGAGAAGAAATAGACTATCCTTTATATAGCCTACAATTTTTTTATGATGCACAACTCGGGACTTTGGTTCATAGGACCATGAGTATAAGACTGGAAGGGGCCTCAGAGGCCATTTTGTTCAACCCCTTCATTTTACAGATAAGAAAACTGAGGCCCAGATAAAATGCGCCTATGGCCCAGGGAAAGTGACTTGCCCAAGGTCACGGGTAGTCTGTGGAAAAATCAGCATTTGAACCTTGGCCCCTTCATGCCAGAGGCACCACAAATTGGCTTATCCACAGATTACTTAACATAAGACTTATCTCTCCTGACTATTTTATAAGGTCCTGGTTGGCAGAGACAGTGTTTTCTTAATCTTCTATATCTCCCACAGTGACCCAGCATTGGGCTGGACACCTAGTACTCAATAATCGCTTGATCAATATGAAGATGATACATGATGCTATTGACTCACATTACAGCACGAGTTTTGAAGATCTTTCCAATAGTGGTCAAGGGCTGTCCCAAGTCATCTTCGATCTCTCTCACTCAGTCCCCTTGCAACCAAAGACACACATTTGGTAGCAAAATAAGGCCAAAGGCTTTATGATGGGCAAGCATCGTGGCCCTGTGGATGGGCCCTCCCTCCACCCTCCTAGCCCTGCTCCCTCCTCCACCCCCCAGCCCTGCTCCCTCCCCTCTCCTATGATAAGCTTCCTGGAATCTTGGGATTTGTTTGAGGTATCCTGGGAGCTATGAGATGTAGATAAATTGAAGGATGGGAGGGAATGTGGGAAGAGCAATGAGAATAATTAGGGAGGGGAGGGATTGATCGGTGATGAAAAATTAAGGAAGCAAAACACTCTGGGTCTGGCTCAGCTGTGACTGAACAGAGACATGATCACTTTCTGAAGGGGGAGAGGACCTAACAAGGTGGGGGAAGGAGAGGATTATGATTAAAGAAACAGGAAGAAAATGAAGACAAAGAAATTGAGGAGTAATGGCAAGAGAGGCAATGCGGGCTATTTCTCCACACACCCAGTTTGGGGGGGAGGGAGAAGGGAAGAATGCCAGCAGCTTCTCAGGACACTTCAGATTGGTCTGAACTAAGGGATCAGATGAGTGCCAGGAATGATTGTGTTCTAGCCCCTGGCATAAGTCAGCCAGGGGGTGTTGAGGAAGGGGTGCTGGTGTGGGAGTCAGGAAGACCTGAATTCAAATCTTGTCTCAGACCTTTACTACCTTTGTGATCACAATCTTTCTTAGCCTCAGTTTCCTCATCTGTAAAATGGGTATGATAGCTCCTACTTCACAGGGTTGTCGTGAGGCTCAGATGAGATAATCTGCAGGCCATAAAGCCCTATAAGAAATGTTAGTGATGATTTGAGAAAGGAGCGGGGCGGGCCTCTCCCTTACTCTCGCCAAAGGGGCAGTTGTGAAGCCTCTTTATATTCTTGAATTCTGAGATCACGGGATTTTGGAGTTTGGGGTTTGGAGTTTTTTTTGCTTTTTTGGAGGGGAGAGGGCAGGGCAATTGGGGTTAAGTGACTTGCCCAAGGTCACATGGCTAGTAAGTGTTAAGTTTCTTAGGTCCTCCTGACTCCAGGGTTGGTGCTCTATTCACTGCACACCTACCCGCCCAGATCACGGGATTTTGAACTGGAAGGAATCCTAGTCTGGTCCAACCCTCTCCTGTTACAGATCCATAGAGGGCACGCGGCTGGGGTTCAAACCCCTGGATTCAAATTTAGTCTTAAGGCAGCATTGCCCATAAATACATTAATCAAGGTCCATTTAATAGCTAGCTGCCAGTTTTGAAAGCATGACCTCAAGGAAATGGGGCTCGGCCGGATAACAGTCATTGGAACGGTGTAATGGGAGGAGGGGGAGAACAGGCCACCATATTCTTTCCTACCCTGCAGTGGGAAGTCCTAGGCAGCTGGAAATCAGCATGAGGAAATAGGAGGGTGGCAGAGAAGGTGTAGGAAACTCCAATAGTAGACTTTGCTTGTCAGTTTTGCTGAAGTAGATCTGGGTAGTGGAGACAAGGGATGGAAAAGTTGGAAGGGGAGAGGAAGGGAACAAGAATAATATGACTACTCTGGCAGATGGGGCCAGTAGGAAAGAAGGGAGAACTCCTCCTCACAATGAGCATGGAGCCTATGGAAGATGACAGGCCTATTGTGGAGAGAGACAGCAAACAGGAAAATGAACAGGGAGAGAGTAGAAAAGGGGGTGTGTGGTCCCTATAAATGACAGGACAGAGTCAAAGATGGAGGAGGTATAGGGGAATGAGGGGGTGAGTGATAGAACAAGTAGAAGCTGGTGCATGTTAGGGAACTCATTGGCCCTGAACGTGGTATAAAGTAGTGGGTTTTCCCCTCCATTCACAGGACCTCGGGATAGAGCTTTACAGTTTATCTGGGCTAATGAACAGATGAACAGTGATCTCTAATTAGTCATCCAGACTCCACTTGAAGACTTCCACTTAATGAGGATTCAATACTTCTTGAAGCAGCCCATTCTACTTTGCAATTTGTGAGGAATATTTTCCTAATATCAAACTGAAATCTACCTTTCTGCAGTCCTATCCATTGCTTCTGGTCCTGTTATGTCTGCTCTCACACCAAGCAGAATGAGTCTAATCTGTCTTCTATAGTCAATAAATAAACATTTATTAAGCGCCTGCTATGGGTCAGGTAATGTGCTATGATCAGGGAAGCAGTGAGATACACTGGAAAGGGTGTTGGAGTCAGAGGACCTGAGTTCAAATCCTGACTCAGTTAGTTTTATGTGACTCTGAATTTGTACAAGTCATCTGTAAAATGAGCTGGCTTGTAAAGTCTAAATCTACAGTGTCTAGGGTAGGTATCGTCGGTCCATTATCCTATTACTGTGCCTAAGGTAAGTATGGTTTGCTTGTCCTTTTCACAGTTATAGAGAGATTCCTTTGGGTTAGTAACTGAGTGCGCCAGTGCATTCAGGGAATAAAAAGTGATCCCAAGTGGGATGACGTTAATCAGGGAAGACTTCCTGAAGGAGGTGAGAAATTTTGACAGAAGAAAAGACAGCAATAGAATGTCGGGTACCCCATCCATGGTCAGTTCTATTCCCTGAAACTCAAAGGACCATGGGCAACCACGGACACAGCCTCGTGGATGCAGAACCTTTACAGTCTCTCTAGAGCATGGCCCTGGGTCTGCCTGGATATCTTCTCGGCTTTGGTTGTATTTTTTACTTTGGTTCCAGTTTTCCTTTCATCCCTCCTCTTCCCTACCACCCCCATTCCTACTTCTATGAGAGGCTTGGAAGTAAAACTTTTCCAGTCTTTTCATGCTTCCTTCTGCCAACCCTGTAATCTAACAACATTGTTGTTCAGTTGTTTCGGTCATGTTCAACTCTTCAGGACTCCAATTGATGTTTTATTGGCAAAGATACTGGAATGGGTTGCTATTTCCTTCTCCAGGTCATTTTATAGATGAGGAAACTGAGGCAAACGGGGTTAAGTGACTTTAGTGTCTTGAGGCCAGATTTGAACTCACAAAGATGAGTCTTCTTGATTCCAAGCCCAGAATTCTATCTGCTTTGCCACTAATATAGGGTGACCAGGGTTTTGCCTTAGGGCAGTGACGTCTAGGGAATTACTCTTCCTCCCCCTGGAAGATTTCCTGAGATGGGAAGATTATTCTTATAGTTGCCCCAGGATGTACCCTCCCCCCAACCCCAGAAGGGGGTAGGACAGTCTACAATGATAATGACACCAACAATTGAATTGTCTTCTGTACCTCTGTCACGGCCCTCCTTTTCCCCCTCAATATCCTCGTTACAGCTCTTCTGGGAAGGATGCCCTTAGACCGCTCATTCTTTGTTTATGCCTATTTAATCTGATATGAAAACCAAACAGGCTGAGGATTTAAGCCTGAGTTAGAGGAAAGAAGAAAGACTTTGATGCAGTGGTTTGGCAGGAGAGCTAGGGCAAGAAATGAAAACTGGGAGAGAAGAGACAGGACTCAGCAGTAACCATAGCAGAGAACCCCATGGTGGGTTCTCTGAACAGAAAATGTTCCTTTCTTTAGCCTCTTCAGTCCCCTGCCCAAGGGAATCTATAGAGTTACCTCACTTCCCTGGCCAGGCCTCTTTCAAGCTTCAGAATCCCTATTATGTTCTCTCTACCTACCTTTCCTTCATTTTATCTACACCAGGCATACTCAGCAACTTTAAGCTGCCCTCATAAATCAGTCCTTCCAAATATTTTACCATTCTTCTTGTTCTTCTCTAAGAAACTAACAATTTCTGCCTCTCAAGCTTAAACCCACAATAAAACCAGCCTTCTTGGTACCACGTTGCCCTAATCAGCAAGGGACAATCTTCTGCTATGGGACGCTTCCAGGGGCACAGGTCACCCTCTCTCACAGCCTGCTTCTTTGTCTGATTCAGGCCTATTGCCAGATGACAACTGGCCTACTTTCTCCTGCTGCAAGTTTCCTTTGGTTCCTGTGACCTCCCAGAGCTCTCCTCTCATTGATTATCTGTGAACCTAATTACATATTTCTCTGCAGAGGGCAGTTTGTCTTTTCCCTGGGTTGAAATCCTACCAGGTTATTTTTCTCATCTAATTTCTAGTGTAGCAGGTTGGTAGATGGTTGAAGCAGAGTCTGTCTTAGGTCTCTGGGTATCATTTTCTTTTTTCTTGCTCTGTCAACCTTTCTCGAGGTAAGGGAAAATCTCCAAAGTGAATGGGAATGTGGTCTGAACCGTTCACCTCAAATAGCTGATCTATGCAAAATCTTGCTTCTACCTTCCCTCTTGTAAGCCTCTATCTCTCCATTCACACAGCTAGCCCTCAAGGTCAGGCCCTTATAACCACTCACCTGGACTACTGAGATAGCTTTTTAACTAATCTACCTGCCCTCTCCCCACTCTAATTCACCTTCCACTCAGCTGCCAAAGGAATTTTTCTAAAATGTACACCTAAACATGTCTCTCTCTGTCTCTCTGTCTCTTTCTCTCTGTCCTTCTCTGCCTCTGTCTCTCTGTCTCTTTTCTCTGTCTGTCTCTCTCTGTGCCTGTCTACCTTTGTTTCTCTCTCTCTGACTGTCCCCCTCTCTGTCTATCTGTCCCTCTCTACCTTTGTCTGTCTCTGCTTCTCTCTGTCTTTGTCTGTCTGTCTCTATCTCTGTTTTAGTCTCTCTCTCTCTGTCTCTGTCTCTCTATCTCTATCTGTATATCTCTGTCTGTCTCTCTGTCTCTGTCTGTCAGGTTTAGTCCCTACTAGGATAGCACAAGAGTTCCATCAACATGTTGCTTGAGCAAGAGTAAGGACACTATTTTCCAAAGCAGGAGACATAAAGAGCACTTAGAAGAACATTCTTACTTTGCCGTAGAATATATCCAAACCTAAAATCCTGCTCCAAGTTATTCCTCTTTTATGATGAGTCCAGCCTCTTAGTTTTCTGTCAGATGCTTCTGTCTCCAAGCCAATCTGAAAGAGTCTTAAGAGATTCCCTGAGCCCAAAGGCCAAATGTAATCTGTCTACTCTGCTTACTTCACTCTGCAGTTTTATAATTCTGTCCCACGGACCATCAAGTTGGTGGGTCACTGTTGTCCTTTAGACAATTCAGTGGGTGATAGCTTTTCTGGTTTTATGTTAGCCCTTCCATAGTCTAGATCTCTTGGAAATATACTTCATTCCTCTTTGGCTGGGATTTTGCATAGATTTATTTGACAGTCATTTCTGGGGATACTTTTACCTTTTTTTTTTTAAAAGCAATTCTATATCTTTGTTTCATGGGTTGTAAAAAAAAAGATATATATGGTTGGAATAGGAGATAGGCTGGTTGTGCAGTGAGAGCAAGGGATGGATAATCTGTGTGTTATGCTGGTACCTAGGGAATGTTAAAAGGCTCAAAGAAAGCCTTCAGCATAGGGGGCAATAACAAGGATAAAAATTGGAACCACTAGGTGGCATAGTGGATAGAGTGCTGGGCCTGGAGTCAGGAAGACTCATCTTCCTGAGTTCAAATCTAGCCTTAGACACTTCCTAGCTGTGTGACCCTGGGCAAGTCACTTAATCCTTTTTGCCTCAGTTTCCTCATCTGTAAAATGAGTTGGAGAAAGAAATGGCAAGTTACTCTAGTATCTCTGCTAAGAAAACCCCAAATGGGGTCATGGAGAATTAGATACAGCTGAAAACTTACAACAACAATAGCTAGAATGATATAGATATAGCATTTTATCCTCATCAGTCCTATAAAGGTAAGCACTATGATTACTCCCCTTTCACAGATGAGGAAACTGAGGCACAGAAAGTTTAGTTAATTTGCCCAAGGTCACACCTAATATCTAAAGTAGGATTTGAACTCCGGTCTTTCTAACTCCAAGGAGAACACCCTAACCACCAAGCTACCTCTACTTCATTGTACAAACGGAGGCATCGTCAACTGCTGTGCTAAGTGGGACTGGGGACATCCTTAGCCTAGTGACAGCTCTTTGACCTATAAAGTAATTTTGCTGATGATGTCATGTAGTACAGACACAACTCCATCTGTGTCTTGGACCGCACACTGTCTTCGCGAATAGATGCTGATCCCTCCTCCAACTCCTCGTTGTCTTTACTTGAATTTTATTCTTGTTTTCATCTTTACAGAAAATGACACAGAAATCACAGATTCAGAGTTACTAGCAGTTGGTATAGTTCCATATCTCAAACACTTCAATATCAAGTTGTTTTCTCACTGTATGTACAGTATTTACATGGGGGGTAGTGGTGGGCTAAAATCTAACACAGACAGAGACAAAGACAAGGGAGGGCAATGGATGGAAAGGTGGGAGAGAACAACAGATCAGCCTTTTGATACAGAGTAAAAATGGTATTCCGGAAAAGACACGCCAAGCCTCCTTCTCTCAGGACCTTCTTTTCAGGGAATATTAGCTGGAAGAGAGGGATGGAGGGAAAGAAGAGTTTCTCTTGTAGGGAGCTGGGTCCTTCTTGTTAAGCTTTGTCTATGGTCTGGGGAGAGTTGTTAAAACAGAATTCTGTGTGTGTGTGTGTGTGTGTGCGCGCGCGTGCGCGTGCACACATGCGTGCTTGAGTGTGGATATGTGGGGGGGCAGGTGTGTTTGGGGGTGCTGATGTCAGCATGTCAAATGTGTTGTTAAGGCTAGGGCTGTATTAGTAGTTAAATAAAGGAAGCATGTATCAGAGCCCACCAGAGTTAGGAGCACACCCTGTCAATAAGCACAGGGGCAGGGATGCCCTGCTAATTGATAGGTCCCACTAGTAGTGCCTTAACTTTTTTTTTTTGGTTATTCAGATTTCTGATTTCATCTGTATAAGGAATTTCCAGTGTAGAAACTCCCTCTACCAATACAGATTGGCAATTTAGATCTTAAGTCTTCAGAGATCTTTTAAAATCTTAGAAAATTTCATGGGGCACCAAGAAGTTAAGAGGCAAATTTGTCAGAGACAGAATTTGAACCTAGGTTTTCCTAACTCCAAGGGCCAGACCTCTGTCCAGGGTCTTACTTACTACAGAATAGTTAGAAAGGATCTGCATGGATGTGTACTCCTATGCTCATGTGTTCATGGGATAAGTAACTACATATATGTGGGCTGTACTAGTTTCTGGAGGTCATGGTAAGAAGACAGCTGACACTGCCTGCCTTACTTTTCAGAGATTGCTTCCATTCCCTGGCTGTGACTGACCCCTGGTGTATATTTTGTTGAGGTTAATTTCAATGGTCTTCTCTGAGTCTGGCCTTTGGGGGTATAAAATATAGATCACTCACAGGTATACACCACCACAGGTATAAAATGTAGACTACTACAACTTTCTTGTCTTCCACTGAAATGGTACAAATTAATAATAATAATAAAGCACAAATGTTGCATGAATTGCATGGTGAGTCTCCTGAAAAACAAAGAAAACCAAAAAACAGATGTTAGGCACCTGAGAAGGCCAGCATCTGGATGTGCCCCCATCAGAGCAGGCAGCCACAGGCACCTGTGAGAGGTGAGGCTGGGAACAGTAACTCCCTCCCCTACTCAGGTGGCAGGGTCTAGACCTGGGGGCTCTGAATGAAAAGGTGGACGCTAGCACCTGTGATAAACAGAATCAGGTGAGATGAAGGGGATTTCAAAGGGATGTGTCTCAGATCCTTCAGGCAAGTAGCCACAGGCCCTGACGGATTGCTAGAAGAGAATAGAATGGTTTGTGTCCCTGGCTAGGGCACAGACACTGCACGTCTGAAAAGGGATTCCAAGTGGCTGAGAGGGTACCATGGTTGGGAAACAGGACCACATGTCTGGTACCAGTGAGAGGTAGGTTTTGAGTAGGAATCAGTGTATCAGAAATGCAAAAAGTATAAGTGGGAGCTTTAGGTCCCTCAATGATTAGGAAATGAATGAACTTCAGGTACTCAATAGCAGATCCTCTCATGGATGGATACAAAGGAAGGAAGACTATTGAGTGAGGTGGCCACATGTTATAGTGTTGAGGGTATTGGAATTGGGGTTTGTGTCTTCTGTCTTTTTGAGAGCAGTAAATGAGTAGGATGGATCTGAAAAGGGGCAGTAATGGGGGGATGGGTAATGTTGGAGGATGCTTTGGAATCAAGATTACAAAAAAGTCAGTGAAGAGGGCTCTGAAGGGATGGGTCAGGAAAGCAAAGTGTTGCTAGAAATAGGGAGGCAAAGAGGTTTAGCAGGAATGGTTTAAGGGTAGTGAGGGAGTTTTCTGAGGGTAGGAGATACAAGACAGGAGAAAGATAACTCAATATGGTCCAATGCCTCTGTCCAAGACTAACATAGTAATTGTTCAGTGCCACTTAACAGAGGATACTGAGGGATCTATGGAGGGCGGGGTGAGGTTGGGAAGAGTCTCTGGAGAAGCCACATGGACCAAGCCGCTTTGTACTACCCAGAGGCTTGGGGCTCTGCCTCCCGGGTACTCCTACCGACAAAATAGCAAGGGCGAACATTCCCTGGGGAGAAGTGTCCTGCAGAGACCACATCAGGGCGGCCCTTGACTTAAACCATCTTCTCATCTGGCTGCATGGGGTTGGGTCTCTCCGTCTGCCTCTCCTCTTCAATGGTCTCCTCCTCCTCCTCCTCCACAGACTCCTCTTGCTTCTCTGCTTTCTGAGTCAGGGCTTCCCCCCCAGATATGGTCCCCAGCACTTTGGTGCTGTGTTCCTGAGCTTTGGCCCTGAGGGCGGCAATGCTGTTTTCTCTCAGTTCCTCTTGAGAGATGGTGGCTGCCTGGGGATCAGGGCCCCGCTCTTCCTTCTCACTCTTGTCAAGCTTGGGCAAGGCCTGACGCTCCACCTCCGGCTTCCTCCCGGTCTCCGCAGCTGCCTCCAGAGACTTTTTGTGCATCCCTAAAAAGAATTGTTGGTATTCGGGTTTAGAAAAGCGCCTGGGCATGGGAAAGCCATCTTGAACTGAAAACAGCAAAGATAAAAGAGAGGCCAGAATTAAAGGATGAGCAGAAAGCCTTGCTTCCCACAGAAGTCACCCCAAGGCCTAAGGGCTGTGGGCACTAGGGAAAGGGATGAAAAAATAAAGCTATAGAAGTGAAACCTAGAGCCAGGGAGTGGGACAGATCAAGGATAAAGCTTCCGGGCACTCAGGGTAGAGGACCCAGGCTGAGGTGGTGGCTGGGGACCTATGTACTCAGAGCACTGTCAGTCAGTCATTCAATGAGCATTTATTAAACTCTTTCTGTGTACCAGGCATGGGGAGTGGGGTAAAAGTTGGAGATACAAAGGAAGATAAAAATATAGTCCCTGCCCTCAAGGTGTTCTTGTTAGAAATTCACCCAGAAAGTAGGGAAGAGAATGAGATGCGTGGAGGGGAGAGAGGAAAGGAAGTCCAGCGACCTTTAGAGCAGGGGTTTTCAAAGTGAGGCTCGTAAGCCTTAAAAAAATTATAACTATTTCAATATCATTGATTTCCTTTGTAATTAATTCTATGTATTTTATTTATGTATTTGAAAATATAATTCTGAGAAGGGATCCACAGGTTTCAACTGGACTGTCAAAGGGGTCCATAGCCCACATGCAGTGTGATTAAACCCCTGTTTTAGAGGGTTTCTGGGGACCCAGGAGGCAAATCAAAGGGATTTTCATTCACCTCAGGCCTCCAGACCTACACTGTCTTATCCATGAGCTCTAAAGCTTGGGGCAGAGAGAAGAGATGGAAAAACTACAGCAGTGGGAGAAACTGTACCCCCCTCCCCATATTTACTGAAGAGGGGAAGGACTCCTCATAGGAGCCATTGAGACAGATGAGTTACTGGATATGAAGGCATAGCTCTCCAGCAAAAGAGGATGAGTTTAGGTAATATTAACCATAACAGGCTCTCAAAGATACTTATTATCTGAGCTCTCACATTTAGACAGCAATATATATTTTCTCAGATTCTGAGCTCTGGGCAGAGATGCTTTCTCTAAGGGCAAGGCATGGGATAGATGGGATGGTAGGTCCCTAATAGGGTCTTCAGGGCAGGA
Organism: Pseudochirops cupreus; assembly: GCA_028627135.1. Lineage (NCBI taxonomy): Eukaryota > Metazoa > Chordata > Mammalia > Diprotodontia > Pseudocheiridae > Pseudochirops > Pseudochirops cupreus. Next base: position 438,232,506 of record CM053582.1, read on the forward strand.
TTTTGATTAGGGAATAGAAATACTTCATTTTCAGAATTTCAGGTTTCTTTTTCAGTCACTTCCTTCTCCTCCCCATTCCCTCATTCCATCTTGTTAGAAGTTATCCATATTCCCAATGCTTTTCTCTTTTTGGAATTAGTACAGGACCTGCAAGGAAGATCCAGAACTCTGACCTTCTAGCCCAAGGACAACTGCTTCCCTAAAGGGCCCTAAGGCCCTGCTAAGGGTGCTGGTATCTTACCAAGTAGCCATGGGGCACAGGACTCCATGATGCCATCCTTGGCAGATTTGAGAATGGACTCTGGCAGTGGAATAGAATGGCGAACCATAGCTCCATACAAGCCATATTCTGCCATGACACTGCTCCGGCCCCAGCACTTCTCCCGTTTCCTCCATTTGGCTCGGCGGTTTTGGAACCAGACCTATGGAGGGAGAAAGCAAAGAGTGGTGTAGATAGTGAATAGAATGCTGGATAGTCACAGAGTTAATACATTTCAAGTCCCTACTTAGACACTTATTAGCTATGTGACTATGAACAACTCACTTAACTCTCTGGATCTCACTCTCCTTGTCTGTAAAATAAGGGATTTGGACCAGATGACCTCTGAGATTCCTTCTAGTTGTAAATCTATGATTCCATGATCTAAGTCATGTATTAAAGGTAAGGCTGAAAGCCTCCTAGAAACACTAACTCATACATTTAAAAAAAACAACAAAAAAACATGATGAGGTCCCAACTCTGTCCTTCACAGAATTCAGTGTTTCCCAAGGTGGTAGTGAATATGGTGATTATCCATAGTCATTAAATCCCTATGTTGTAGCCCACAACTTCTTGTTTCTCAATAGGATCTAAATGCAGACCTCTACAGTAAGGAAATAGTTGGAAAAAGTATTTGGAATCAGAAAACGTGGTTTTGAAGCCTTGCTCTCCAGCTTATTACAGAGGGTTGTAATGTTGGACTATATTTTCTATCTGCAAAATGAGGATCATAACTATTACCCACCTCACTGGGCTGTGAGGATAATAATATGTCAATAAGTGACATAATGCATGTAAAGCCAGATGCAAATGTCAGCTACAATCATCACTGCAGCCTATCCCCCAATCTCTGAACCACAGGTACAATTAAACTTGCTGAGTAGGCAAATCATAGGATTACAGCAAGGTTAGGTGATCCAGGTAGCAAGCATCAGAGATAATTTGAACTCTCTTGTCCTCTATTTCCAGATCCGTGCACTTTCCACTGAAATCTAAAAAGGAAGAAGTGGAAAGAGGAGAACTAGGAAGGGAAAACAGGATCTTGAGGCTACCACCATCATCTAGACTAGAGAGAAAAAGGACTGGGGGTGTGGCTTTTCCTAAATCTGTTAGGCAGCTAGGGGATCAAGTCGACAAAGCCAAGGACCTGAAGTCAAGAAGACTGGACATCGGAATCCTCCCTCAGATACTCACTGGCAGAATGATTCTCTGCCTCAGTTCTCTCCTCTGTAAAACGGAGATAATTGCAGGTACTTCCCAGGGTTATGAGGATAAAATGAGATCATATTTGTAAAATGCGTTGCAAGCCTTAATTTAGCCGTCTATCAGTGCTAGTTAATGTTGTCATTGTCACTGGCCTGAGAGTGAGCCTAAGTCCCTTCATCCCAGTTTTACATTATCTCCCTAAAACTAAAGCGATCTCACTCTACATAGAGGTAAGGGGTAAGGAAAGGGCTTATAGTTTAGATTCTTTCAGGAGCCCCAGGAGATCCCTGCCTAAGGAGAGACGAGTGATTGTTGGGCCCCAGGGTAACGGTGGAACAGGGTTTAGGAGAGAAGAAAGAACCCTGCGGTCATGCTGGGAAGATTGAGGCTTGGGTGGGGGCGCGTCGCAGAGAAGGGGGAAGGCGCCCGCCTCCCGTCTCCTGGACGCAGGAAAAGAAGACCCTCATCTCTTCAGGAAATTGGAGGCTGCTTCTCTCTGCTTTGACCCCCGGGGGCAGCGAGTACCGAACCAGAGAAGAAGGGAAAGGATGGGGACGAGAATGCGGGATGGAGATGGAGATGGAGATGAGGGGTGGGGGAGGAGGGACGAAGAGGGGGGTAGATATCGGCTGGGGAAAAATCTATTAGTTTTCTCCCTCTGATTTCCATTCTTCTCCTGTCGCCTCTCTCTTTCTCTCCCGCCCTCCATCCATCCTCCTCTCCCTTCTCTCCCCCTCCCACTCCACAGCCCCCGCCTCCTCCCCCCACCAGCCTTTCCCTTGCCCGTGGAGGTATCAGCTTTTGATGAAAAATTGCTCGAGCTCCATTCAGGAGGCGGCAAAAGAAGAGTCACCCCCAGGGGCAGCCCTGGGCTGATTGAAAAATAAGTTAATTTCAGTTTGAATCGATGGGCCTCAGGCACTGAAATATCACGGGAAATTAAAGCGGTGGCTCTCCCGGGAGCCTCGCCATTGACCCGCACTAATTAATGCCGGGGAGTTAGCGCATGCTTCTCCGGGAGCCGAGCTTCTCCCTTCCCGGGGGACCCCCAAACACTTCTCATTTAACTAATTAGACGGGGAAAATTGGGTGTTAATTTGTTTAGGACTTTTTTTTTCCTCTCCCCCCCACCACGGTAGCGCCCCCACCCCCACCCCCAGCCCCCTCGTCCCTTCCCGGGGAGGTGCGGGCAGGGCTAGAGATGAATGCATGGGGTTCGCTGGCAGATGGATGCCCGGGTCACTCTGCAATCTTCTCCGAGTTGATTGCTTGATTAGGTCGTTAGCACATTAAAAAAAAATTGCTTGCCGTCTGGTGCTGGCGTGATGAGTGGGACGCGGCGGCAGCGCCTGGGTAATTTATCTTTTTATACGGCAAAGAATTTGATTTCCATCTGCAGATATATGGAGGCGCCTTTGACACCTGTTTAACACCTCCGGAGCTGACAGTTTAACTCTTTGTGGTCACCCTGGCGGGGGTGAGGTGGGGTGGGGAAGGTAGGCGGAGGAAGAATGGCAGCTGTAGCACCCACGCACCCAACGGGCCCAGACCCTGGGGCACGTATGCATGAAAACACTGGGTTTCCTCCCCGCCCCCGCGCCACCCCTACTCCGTTCCTAGGGATGCGGAGCCCTCGAAGAGTGAGCCAGCAGAGGGCTTTGCCCCACGGAGCACCAAGAGGAACGCGAGTGGATTGTGGACGCCGCTGGTGCAATCATCACGAACACTCCATTTCCTGCCAACGCCAGCAGGTGGAGGAGTAAGACCACTGACAATTCCCGGCATCTGGCCCCCCCACCCCCCCAGCGGGTGGGACGAATGGAAGGATGCTGTTGACTTTTCTCGGGCAGTCTGAAGGGGATGGCGGTGGCGGAAGAAAGAAAATTTCTCCCCCTCCCTAACTCTTCATCCCCCAGCCCAGCCTACTCTTCCCCATAATGCAGAGAGAACGCCATACTGAGGTGCCCCTGGCTAGGGTTCGCAAAAGTCAATCTTATTTCCTTGAAGGGCCGAGCCAAGGCTTCTCTGAAACCACCTCCAAACAGATCTTGGGCTTAAAAAGGACCTGATAAAACCTCGGCCACAACCTGGGTTTGTATTCCAGCAGGTGACTGCACCCCACTGGGTGGTTCCTCTCCCCTCAAGGGTGGGGAGTTTATTCAGTCAGCCTCTGGAACCAGTCGCTGTGCATCTCCACCCCTCACCCCCTCCAGGTATCAAGTACTCGGACTACTAGTAAAGTAAAATGACAGGATCCAAGATAATTTACCTGGAAAGGATTTAGGAAACCATCCAGTCCAAAACCAACATTTGGCAGTTGAGGAAACTGAGGCTTAATGAGGTAAATTGATTTGATCACCCAGGTAGTAAATATCAGAAATGGGATATGAGCTCCCTCTTCCCGGAACTCTAAATACAGGACTCTTTCCAATACATCTAGCTGCTAATTAAATTTACTTCTGAGTAAATTAAGCTTCTAAGTTCCCAGTGGTTCTCCAGATTCAGCTGTTATCCAGCTCCTTCTACCTCTCTGGGAAACGGTTAATCACCAAGATATTAAATGGTTTGCCAAAGGTGCCTCCCTGGGTGCCCCTACTCCCTTTTCTTTGTGCTCCTGGCCTCCCTTTATCTCCCAGCCTCCTCTCTTTCTGCCCTATATTTCCACTAGATGGTCCTACAAAATACTCAGTACAGCAAAAGAGGAAGTTACCACTTGAAACCCAGCCTGGCTTCACCCCCGTCACCTCTGGCAGTCTCCTGATAAGCACCAAATTGAGAAAGAACTAGATATGCATTATAAAAATCCAAATGTTCTACCTACCTAGACCTGGGGACTCTCCCAGGCCTCTCTTTTGACCAGTAGGGCTTGAATAAGCCACTCTATCGTGATTTTCTTGGGGGCCCATAAAGAGATTTCAGGGAGTCTTGGAATTTGGGGTAAATATAGATAGATAGACAGACAGATAGATATAGATATACATACACACATACTATATATCTTCATTAACTTCAAACTGAATAGTATTTCCTTCAATTATTTTAAAACATTATTCTGAAAGAGGCATGTGGGCCAAAGGGGTCTTAATAAACCCCTGTATCAGATGGAGGCCAGATCATTTCTGGGTTTCTAAATAAAAGTATACTTTCAGTGCTTCTTCATATCATCATTATTTGACTCCTCCCCCCTCCATTTTTATGTGCCCCATCCACAGCTGAAGGAATCCAACCTTCTTATCTCCCCTATTCTCTCCCCTACCCCTATAAAAACCAACATAGGTTAAGATGGGAAGTGGGGCATGATGGGTGGAACACTAAACTGGGAGACAGAAGATCTGGGTTTGAATCATGATTCTGACACCACCTGTGTGATTGTGAGCAAATAATTCCATTTTTCTGAGTGTCAGTGTCCTCATATGTAAAACAGTAATAACAGTTGCACTGGGAAGTAGCCTTGTTTAGTGGACAAGATGCCAGATTTGGAGTGAGGAAAATCTGGGTTCAAATCCTGCTTTTGGTCCACCTAGCTGTGTGACCAGGAGAATATTACTTAACATCCCTGAGCCTCCCTCAAGTCTCTAAGACTCTAGGTGATATACTGGTCACACGATCTACTTCAGTGGAGGGAATTTCCACACCAAGAAAATCACAGATCTCTGATATATTGACCTAATATTCACACTGTCTACCTCACTGGATTAGAAGGAAGAGAGCACTTTGTAAAAAGTAAAGGGTTAAGTAAATGAGAACTATTAAGGAATGACTGACTTAGGATGTGAGAGCTCTTTATGGGGGGAACCTCCAATTCTGAACCCCTCAAATTATACCCATAAGCGACAACATGGGAGGAATTATGGTAGAGAGGGCAGAGCACTAGCTGAACTTGAGTTCATAGCTCATCTCTGAGACTTACAACCTCTATGACCTTGGACAGGACTTTTCAGGCCTTAACTTCTGTAAAAATAAGGAGGTTGGGCCCAATGCCTTTGCATGCTCCTTCTGGCTCAAAATCAATATATATTGTGGGCCCTATGATGAATATTTCTTATTCACTACATCAACTGGTTAAAAAAAAGAAGCAGATTGCTCTTCATGAGCCCACAGCGTTAGCAAAAGCACATTTCCATCGTAGTGGCTAGAGAAAATGGGCTGTCTCTGCTTCTCAAGCTGCAAAGTGAGGCTTGACACTCCTCCCTCTGAAGCCTCTTTTTATTTCTGAATCATCACACTTAGCTGTGCCTCAGGACAGACATATCACCTGACAAGCTGGGAGGTGACCGCAGAGCTTAAAAGGGGAAGAAAATAACAACACACACACACACACACACACACACACATATTTATATATATATATATATATATATATGTATCTATATACACACATATATACACACATATATACTATATATGCATGTGTATAGATATGTGTACTTATGTATATGAAGTGCTATTATATAGAAACGTTATTATATTATTTATCTATATCTATCTATCTATCTATATACACACACATATTAATGTTTGCAGAGCTCTGGAAGGTAGATGCTGTTATTATTATCATTCCCATTTTGTTCTTCTTGTCCAGTTGTTTCAGCTGTGTCTGACTCTCTGTGACCTCATTTAGGGTTTTCTTGGCAGAGATACTGAAGTGATTTGCTATTTCCTTTTCCAGTTCATTTTTACAGATGGGGAAATTGAGGCAAAAAGGGTTAAGTGACTTGCCCAGGGTCACATAGCCAGTCTAAGGCCCCATTTGAACTTGGGTCTTCCTGATTCCAGGCCTGGTGCTCTATCCACTGTGCCACCTAGTTGCTGCATTTCCATTTTGCAGATGTCCAGATGAATACACTGATGTAGGCAGAGGCTCAGTGAACTGCCTAGGGTCTAGTGCTGTATCTACTGAGCCACCTGTAATAAAATAATGAGAGAACCCTTCTTTTGGAGACCTATCCACCTCCTCGTTCTGTTCCCCAGACTAGGTGAATTGATTTGGTGACAACTGGCAGAGGTCGATTTGGCCGAATGTGGATGTTCAGGGTATCCTGTATGCCTCAGGTGACAGTTCTTCCCTGACCGCTTTCCCTCCCTTAGCATCTCTCCCCAGTTTTCCAGCTTGGTTTGTATATTTTCCAGTTAGGCAGTAGAGGTCCCATCCTTAGACACCAGCTGCATCTCAGCTTCTCCCCATGTGCTCTGAGGACAAAGACAGCGAGAGAGAACAACTACCCAGACACTGGCACATAAGCCGAATCAATGCTCACCAGTTGCTCTGAAACTCAGAGGAGTTGCTACCTCTCCTAGGTAAAACCAGGTCCTCTCCTGGATCAATGATGCTTTTATAATAGGGATAAAGACTCTTGAGATTTCCTCAGGCCTGAAAATTCCAGCTTTAAGAAAAGCCTGGGTAATGTATACAGAAACGTTTAGAACCGAGTTATCCTCTTGGGCCTCATAACTTTAGACAGAATGAAACCAGGCCTTCAGGGCAAGATTCTATTTTGCCCAGAGATGCTTTCCTGAGGAACTCAGTGCCAGCTGGAACTTCAACCTGGGAGTCATCCAGGGCCTTGTAAGCCCCTGGAGAAGAGAGTCTGTGCCATATCTATCTTTGTATCCCCAAGGCCTAGTACAGTGACCCGCATGGAGTAAGCGCTTAGTAAATGTTTGCTCAGCTGAATGGATTTGGTTTCTATGCTGCCTAGCTCTTGACTGGGGCCAGGTAATGTTTAGCTACAGGGAAGAAATCTAGGTGGCCCAATAGTGTCCCTTTGGTCAAGAAGAGAAGATATGGAAGCAGAGGCCTTGGAGGGAAGTTGTCATCAGAGCAGATATCTATTCCTAGTATTTTTTATGATTTTTGTAATGATTTTTTTTTTTTTTGCTTTTTGCAGGGGGGAAGGCAGGGCAATTGGGGTTTGGTGACTTGCCCAAGGTCATAGGGCTAGGAAGTGTTAAGTGTCTGAAGCTGGATTTGAACTCAGGTCCTCCTGACTCCAGGGCTGGTGCTCTATTCACTGCACCACCTAGCCACCCCCTCCTAGTACTTTTTAAAGTTTTTCTTTTCTGTTAGATTAGGTTTTCAAACATGGAGTGACTCCTAGAAACACTGGTGTGTGTGAGTATATACAAAGAGATGAGCCATTAATGAAGGCCTGTTTGCCCTCCTCAGACTTTGCTCTATTCCTCTGGACTAGGATAGGGGTGACACACAGTATGGGCTCCCTGGGAGCAACAGCAAGTTATAATAAGGAGGACCACAGATGGCTTGATCAGAGATAATAGTGGCAGGTACTTTTCTCCTCCAAGATACTGTCTGTAGCTAAAATCTCCTCGAGGATCTCCACAAGGGACTCTGGATGAGCACACTCATATTTGGGTATGGGATTTCAAAGATTCCAATTTCTAATAGCATTTTTTATTAACTAGGAGCCTAAGTATAAACATGTCTGTGTGTAATGTGCCCAACACATGCCCAGGAGGCTCTGTGTGCACCTAATATTGAGAATTTTTCTTCCAAGTTCCCAGATGCAAAGAGCCTATAAAGTTTTAACTTAATTTTTTTTGAGGCAATTGGGGGTTAAGTGACTTGCCCATGGTCACACAGCTAGTAAGTATCTGAGGCAGGATTTGAACTCAAGTTCTCCTGACTCCAGAGCCAGCACTCAATCCATCGCGCCACCTAGCTGCCCCTCCTAAAGTTTTAATTTGAAACAAAACCAAAATAACTTACTTTTCTCTCTCTTCCTAGAACCTTCTTATCTTTCTCAACTTTCCAGCCTGATTTCAGGGCACTCCTTTCATGCACTCTAAAATACAACCAAATTCAACTTCTTCTTCTTCTCTAACTTTACCTCACCCTTTCCCACCTTTACACTTTAGAAGTCCAGCTAAGGGAGCGTTAAGAAGAATTTCCAGTTGAAGGAAAGAAGCCTTACAAATATTATTTCATTTGAGCCTTATAATAACCCCGAGAGGTTGGTGCAATTATTATCTCCATTTTACAGCTGAGGAAGCTAAGGCAGACAGAAGTTCAGTGACTTGCTGAACACTCAGATAGCAAGTGTCTGAGGCTAGATTTGAACTCAGGTCTTCCTGCCTCCAGGCCCAGTGCTGTGTCCACTGAACCACCTAGCCACTTAGGTTTAGGCAACAGGATTATTTCTACCTAGCATGATGTAAAGTGCTCTGCACTTGGAATCAGGAGACTTGGGTCTTAATTCCAGCTGTGACACTGACTAGCTTGGTGATCTTAGGTAAGACATTCAACCTCTAAACCTCAGTTTTCCCATCTGTAAAAGAGGAATAATATTATTTGTACCATCTACCTCACAATACCATCATGGGAAAAGCTCTCAAGCCTTAAGGAACGATGTCAATGTAAGTTATTGTAACTCAAATGTGGTTAATATTCCATGATTTCAGGTAAGAAGTTTCACTTCTGCCTCCAAATACCAATAGCCCACCACACAGGCATATCCTCAGCCACAAAAGAAGACATGCATACTTCCAACAGAAAACACAGTAGGCAGATCTAACAGTTCTAACAGCTCTCACTTTTCTTTAATCTCACTCTCTCTCTGTCTGTCTCTGTCTCTCTCCTTCTCTCTCTTCCTCTTTCTCTGTCTCTGCCTCTCTGTCTCTCTCTTTTCTTCTCTCTCTCTGTCTCTGTCTCTCTCTCTTTCTCTGTCTCCCTCCCTCTCTCTTTGTCTCTCTCTCTGTCTCTCTGTCTCTCTTCTCTTTCTCTCCCCCTTTCCCCCTTGTCTCTCTCTCTTACTTTTCTTTCCTTCACTGGAAAATCAAGTACCTTCCATTGCGGATATTTGACCTGACCACTAGGGGCTATACTTTCATGGTCTGCTTCTGACTTGGAAATGCTGGGCACTAACAGCCCAACGTCAGTCACCACATGCTCTGTTTTGTGTCTCTTAAGGTCCCCTCCCGACAATGAATACCCATTGGTTGATGAGTCTCAGTGACTTTCCCAAGAATGACCTTGGAGGTCTTGCTGGAGTTTCTTCCTTTATAAAAAGCCACTAAACACAGATGCCTTTACAACTCACCCAAAGCCAGCCCTCCTTTTGGAGACACTTCCTGCCTCCTCCTTCTCTACCGTCTCTTGCCCACATCCCACAGTCAGACTTAGCTCTCAGGCCCTCAGTAAGATAAGGCATTGGCAGCCATTTTGTCTCTCCCTTATTCAGGCTTCCTCACTCTCAGGAAGCCACTCTCCTCTCTTCAGGCTGGAAGCTGATTAATTTAATCTTATTGTTGGCATGATTTAGTACCCTGACACACCAAACCCCACTCAGCACTTCTAACGCCATATTTCAGCAAAGCAGTTTTCAGGCCCGGACCCTTTAGCAGTGTGGGCTCCAGTGGCCACCAGGTGGCCACTCAAGTTTCTCATTATTACACTCATGTCCAGGTGAATCATAGGAATGGACAGGACCTCAGAATTCATTTGGTCTCTCCCCTACTCAACTCAAGCCCCTTTTCTTTCATATAATTCTCTTCAACAGGTACATATGTTTCATCCCCTTCAGGGAACAAAAATTCCTTAAGGTCAAGGACTATCTTTGTTTCTGTCTTTGGATCTTCAAGTAGCACAGAGGCTGACCCGTAGGCTCTCGATATGTGGTTGCCAAATTGCTAAGGGTGAATAGAGGACTGGCTTTAGCCTCAGGGAGACAAAGAACAAAAATTCGAGTCTGGTCTCTGACGTATAACTGTGTAACTTAATATCCCAGTACCAAAAGCAACTCTCTTACTACAAGTTACAGATAAGTTGTTGGTGGGATCCAATTTTTTTTTAATCTTCCTATTACTTTTTGTTTTGTTTTGTTTGGAGGGAGGAAGGCAAGGCAATTAGAGTTAAGTGACTTTGCCCTAGGTCACGTGGCTAGTAAAGGGTTAACTGTCTGATGTCAGATTTGAATTCAGATCCTCCTGACTCCAAGGCTGGTGCTCTATTCACTGTGCCAACTAGCTGCCCCTCCTATTACTTTTTATTTCTTCTATTCCATTCTATATTATTTCCTATTACTTTTCTCCCCATAAAGACTAGGAACATTTAAAAGGCAAATCAAAAGCACTAGGAAAGTCAAGGACCCGAAGGAGAAAATTAGCTATATGAAATACAATATATTATTAATTATTACGATTATCACCTCTTCATCCTTCAGTATGTTGAAGATTATTGTGACCGTCACAATGGAAATTCATTCCCATTCCCTAGACAGGCAGGATCTCTCAGGATTACAGATCACAGACTTTTTTTTTTTTTTAGGAAATAAAAAAACTTGGAAATATGACTGTGGTTGACATGTAGCCCCAGGAATTCTGATATCCTGAATAAGATTTTTGTATTCAGCCCTCCCACCCCATCCCCAGACCCAGAGATATGGAGAAGTGTGAAGGGCATCTCTCCCCTGGCACACACAAAAAGACTTAATAAAATGGAGCAAACAAAAGTCAGTCCTACAAGGGATATGTTTGGTCCCTACATGATCCTTAACACTTGCAGCCACATCACAGTTAGGGACTTGCAGCAAAGACCCAGGCCTTAGCTATGGGTTGGCCTGTTAGCCATCAAGAGACTCAAATCCAAGCTGGCCTGCTAAGGTTTCAACCAGTTATGTCACTCTCATTCTTAGGCCGATTCTGGAAGCAGACTCTGCCACCCTCACAATCAGGGAGTCCTCTGATTACTCTCTATTCAGGGTTATTGTTAGTCTTAACAGTGACAGTTCTTTCTATGAGGTATATAAAAAAGAGATGAAGCAAGATGAGAACCATAAAAGGTGGAACATGGGCTGCATAGCTAATCAGAGCATTTTCTTCTGATAAAGGTCAGAGGCTTTTAGAACTGGCTGGCACCTTACAGATCATGTAATCCAGCCCCCTTGTTTTATGACTGAGAACCCTATGTTAAGTGACTTGTCCCAATTCTTACAGTGAGTTAGTGGCAGGGCTGGGATTCAAGGCTAGGACTCCTAATGGGCAATCCAGTGATATACCACAGTGCTTCCTCACTGAAGGTGGGAACCTCTAAGAGTGGCTGCCTTCTCACCCCCAAAACTCCTCCTACTTTATAAACACACACACACACACACACACACACACACACACACACACACTTCTAAATATGGCTAAGTTCAGAAATGCCTCCCTTTCACTCTGGGTAATCTTACCATGTCCCTTGCCCTCATTCCAATAGAAAAACATTAAGTAATTAAGAAAGGATTTTTTGACCTTTCTTCAAACAATCCCTTTTTCTGCACCCAGCTTAAAGTTAAAACTAGGCTTGACTTTGAACCCTGGATAGTCTCAGACTCCAAAATATCCCCTCTCTTTCAGTCATGACAGAATTTTCCTGGGACACTTTGTAGAAACAGGGCTTGGCAAGGCTCAGGTAGATGACTTAATGGCTAGCATTTTACATGTTATCTCATTTGATCCCCAAAACAACAACAATGGGATATTTTGGGGGTTGACTCATCAACCAGTAGATATTCATTGTCGGGAGGGGACCTTAAGAGACACAAGGCGGAGCCTGTGGTGACTGACATTGGGCTGTTAGTGCCCAGCATTTCCAAGTCAGAAGCAGACCATGAAAGTATAGTCCGTAGTGGTCATGTCAGACATCCACGATGGAAGGAAAGAAAGGTAAAACAGAGAGGGAGGGGCTATGATCATCCCTATTGTAAAGATGAGGGAACTGAGCCTGGAAGGAGTTAAAACGCCTTGCTCAGGAACACTCAGTAAGTGTCTGGGGCAGGATTTGAACTCAGGTCCTCCTCACTTCAGGTCCAATACCACTGTGCCACCTATAAGGGAGCAAGTAGTAAGACAATGTCCTTCATGTAAGAGATATGCAGTAAGTGGGAAAAAACCATTAGATCTGGAGTCAGAGGACCTAGGTGTGAATCTCAGTTCTGTCACTTAATGCCTGTGAGACCTTGAGTGAGTCACTTTCTCTGGACCCCCATTTCCTCAGTTGTAAAAAAAGGGGGGTTTCAAAGGTCCCTTCGCAGCTCCAACTCTGTGGATAAATCCTGTTCTACCTTTTAGTCTTACACATCATTGCCCCTTACCCACTCTCCTCCCCATCCATTTCCTCTTCACCCAGAGTGAAGAGTAAGATGTAAAAGACAGCAGTGACCATATGCACCAGGCTCCCAAGAGACCCTTCTAGGAGGTTCTGGAACCTCGGCTTGGCCCAGGAGGGAGTGGAGTCTATTACTCCTTCAAGGTCTGCCTGCTCTGCTCTGGCTGGTGGCTGAAGGCCCTTCCCACCCTATAACAGTTTATGCCTTTCTGATTCCACTGATCTTTAGAGGGTTATTTTTCCATCAAGTCTGACTCTTCATGACTCCATTTGAGGTTTTCTTGGCAAAGATATTGGAGTGATTTGCTGCCTCCTTCTCCAACCCATTTTACAAATGAGGAAACTGAGGCCAACAGAGTCACATAGCTAGTCAGTGTCTGAGGCCACATCTGAATTCAGGTCTTCCTAACTCCAGGCCCAGCACTATCCATTGCACTGCCTAGCTTCTGGCCCTTGAGAGTATCAGTGAGGAATGAGTAGGGCAGTCCAGTCTCAGCTTCTCCATGCAGGGGGTGCACAGTGGCTGATGCTGGGCTGGATAATTATTTATCAGGCTGGCAGAGCCTTAAACCATTTTATCCAGGGTTGTTGCCCATACTGCTTCTCTAGCCATCTCTCCATACTAATAATGAGTTACCGCAGATCTCTGATTAGAGACATTCAAGGCGTTCAAGGACTCTGGAATGTCATGGAGATTACGCTGGCAGGATTCATAGGTCTTGAGAACCCCTCTGTTGCAGTGGATGTGGCTTTTAACTACACAGTCCATCTCTGGTGCCCTTTAACAAATGGCTTCCTCCACCCTCCTGAAGGGTTGAATCAAATGGTAGGACATCCACTCTGCACCAAGCCCTTATTGGGCTACAATAGGAAGCAGGACAGCAAAACCCCATTCTCTCCCTTTCTCTTTCTCAATCCCTCTGGCACCTCTCACATCCTAACTGACCTCTGGTGTCTCAGCTCCCATCTAATCCTCATTTCAAAACCAATCTTCTCATTAAAAAAACCAAACCAAACCAAAAAAAACCTCTCTCATATTCCCTCCTAGCCAATAACTTTCTGCAAAAATTCCCAAAGCTTTTTAAAATCTTGTGTTAATTTATAATGTCCTGGAGAGTTGGGTTAAGTGTCACATGATCCTTCCTCTTTTAAAACTCAGAAAAACTGAATGAGTTCCTGAAGCCCCTGACTATTATAGTGACTCCTGGTCCAACCCCTCACTCAAGAGCTGAATTCTCCCATGGTCACCTATCCCAGAGAGGTATGACATGGGACTGGTGGGTCTCTATTCTCCTCTGTGTAAAGATCCTCTTAACTTCTCCAGAGTATCCCAGAGAAACAGAGGATGAAATCTGAATTCAAGCACCTCACAGTGAGCTAAAGTCACTGTGTTGTATAATTACTTGTATCCTAAGAGTTAAAGAAAATCTTGGCTCAACTCAAACAGCTATGCAATGAGTCTCCCTCCCCCCATTCCACTCGACTCCCTGGTTTGAAAAAGAATTCATATGGAGGGGATAATAGTGCCAAGCCTTGAGTTAGGAAGACCCATCTTCCTGAGTTCAAATCCAGCCACAGATACTTACTAATTGTGCAACCTTGGCCAAGTCACTTAACCCAGTTTGCTTCAGTTTACTCTTCTGTAAAATGCGCTGGAGAAGGAAACGGCAAACCACTCCAGTATCTTTGCTAAGAAAACCCTAAATGGGTCTAAAGAGTTGGACGTGACAGATATGACTGAACAACAATGAAGACCCCAAACTTACTCTCTACCACCCCTGAAATCCTCCCATTCAAGGTCTGGCAAGCCCTTGTCTAACCATATGTAGTAAAAATAATAGTATTTATAGAATCAGGCTTGAAGAATGTTTTACAACTTTACATTTACATTTACAACTTTACAGTCTTTACAAATCATTTTTTCAGATGAAGAAGCTGAGACAAACACAGAGGTTAGGTGACTTGCTCAGAGTCACACTGCTAGTAAGTGTCTGAGGCTGAATTTGAACTAGAGTCTCCCTGACTCCAGGCCCAGGACTCTATCCACTGTGCCATCTAGCTGCACTTTTGGTATGGTTTTTAGTCCTAGGGAAGGAAAGGACCATTTGTACATTCAGAAGAACTCACCTAACTCAAGTAGTAGAGCATTATCCTAACAATCCCAAACATTTATTAAGGGTACTGTCCCTGATACTAGTGTGACAGTCAGCCAACTGTCTACTATGTTCAAGTGCTGTACGAGGAGGGGCTATATGTGTTTGGTGGGAGATGAGAGGGTTGGGGGAGGAACGTACTTAATTTAACCCCCTATGAGTATGGATCCATGCCCTGATGCCACCAATGCCACGACCCACAAAACAGAGTAGCCAAGCTTCATAGTACAGAGTCTCTGCCACCCATCAAACCCCATCCCCACCACTGTGATCATGATGTCTGAAGGGCAACAGGACATGCTCCTTCCGTCCTCAACGAGTTCAGTATCTGGCTCACACTCTTTTTCTCTTCTCCAACTTCTGCCTTCATAGTAGGGACTTTAACATACATACCAATACTCTCACAAACACCCCAACCTGCTAATTCTTCAATTTACTCATTTCCCAGGTCCTACTCCTCTACCTTACCACAGCTTTGTACAGTGGTCATGTACTTGATCTTGACCATCACCCACAAGTATTCTACATCCATGTTCATGGACTCTCAAATTCCTTTATTTGATTATAATGTTACAATTTCTTCTCTCCTTCTGCCTTGCAAGTTCAAACCCTGTTCTTCATCACCACCTTAGTTCTTCCACAGACCATCATCCCTGTACTTGGCTACATTCTCTGCCCTTCCCCATCTTGATCCCTTGGTGAACCAGTTCAATTCTATGCTGTCCTCTTCTCTCAATCCACTTAAATCTCCCTCTTCTCTCCTGTTCCTCCTCTCACATCACTCAAATACTTTCTGCTAATATCTCTTCAGTCCTTCCATGTCTACTGGCTGTTTCACTACTATCTACAAATATGCCAGTGTCTCCCTAACCTCAAAAAATCATCTAGTCCCCAATCTCTAACTACCTATAAAATATCTCAAAAATATCTTAAGCTCAGCATATCCAAACTAAACTCATTATTATTTCCTCCCTCCCCCATTCTCCCTTCTTCCTAACTTCCCTGTTACCGTCTAGGGTACTACCATCCTCCCAGGCAGCCATGTAGGTCTCATCCTTGAATCCTTTCTCTTTGTCACTACCTCCTCTCCTCCCCTCATATCCAACCAGTTGTCAAGTCTTGTCCTTTTTACCTTTGTTACATCTCTTCTTTCCTGACACTACCATCTCCTTGGTGTAGGACCTCATCTCCTCATGCCTGGACTATTGCAATAATCTTCTGCTTGGTCTCCCTGCCTTTTCTTTACACCAATAAATCCTCCTCTCAATTGTGAAATTGATCTTCCTAAAGGCAGGTCTGACTATAGCACTTCCCCTCCCCATTCAATAAACACCAATGACTCTTTATTACCTCTAGGATAAAACATAAAATTCTATATTTGACTCTTAAAGCCCTTCCTAACCTGGCCTCTTCATATTTTTCCAGTTTTCTTACAGGAGTAAGATACTCCTTTTCACATACTCTGTGATCCTCAGAATTAGGGTTAATTCTGGACCTTAGTAAAGAGTGTTTTATTTCCAGTGGGTACTTAATGAATATTAATATAATTGAATTGACTCCAAGGGTTATTTTTCAAACTACCTCATTTCTCTGAGGAATATAGGTAGTAAATGCTGGGAGTAAGCACACAAAACACTCCATCTTTGAGCATTTTCACTGGTTATCCTGATACCTGGAATCCTCTCTCTTCAGCACTGTCTCCTGGCTTTCCTGGCTTCCTTTGAGTTTCAGATCGTCTCCCCTTGTACAAGAAGACTTTCCCAATCCCTCTTTCCTCTGAGACTCCCTCCAATTTAGCCAATCCATAGTTTGTTTGTACATAGTCATATAACCTTACACCCAAAGTCTATTGGTATGTGACTGTCTTCTCATCGGTTGCTGTGTTGTTATGTTTGTCCTTCATTTTTGAAGAGGACCATGACATCAGGGAAATGGATGACATGACTTGCAGTTGACTTTGATTTGAGTGAGGGAGGGCTGCACAGGGTCACCAGCATCATTTTCTCCTCTACAGCCATCTGGGTCCAGTTGCCAGACATTCATCAGAACAACTGGAGATGGCCCAGGATGATGAATGAATGCCCTGCCCTGTGTGAGGATGGGTCAGGGTGAAGTTGGCCAAAGAAGAGTCTTCTCCACTCTGCTCCACATGACAAGCAAGACATTAATCTCCATCAATGAGGAGACAGTCGTATTCTAGTGGAGTTTGGAAATGGGCTTACAATCTGCATGATGACCCCATTAGACTTTGTGCTCTCTGAGGGGAGAGATCAGTTTTGAGTTTTTTGGTTTGTTTGGTTTTTTTGTCTTTTTTCTTTTTGTATCCCTAGCACTTAGGACAATGCCTGACACACAGTAAATATTTTACAAATTCTAATTGACTGACTGATAATAGTCAGGGTTATATGATCTGACTAAAGGCGTGCATGAGGCCAATGACAGACAACTCTTATGAAGCAAAAGCATGCAAACAAAAAAACAAAAACCAGTTGACCAGGCTCTAGGAATCACCTTTTCACAAAGTCCTTCCTGATTTTTCTCCCCAGATGAAAGTAAACTCTCCCTCTTCAAATTTCTTTTTCTGGAATTTCTTTATGGAGACTTCTCCTTTACCCTTAATCACATTCTACCCTGTATCATACTTAGTTGTGTATTTGTCTTATCCTTCCTATCAGACAGTAGACTCTCTAATGACTAGAATAGTGTAATTTTCTAATCTTTATATGCCTAGCACCCACTTCTGTGTCTTGAGCATAGTAGGTGCTTAAATTAAGCAATGTTTGCTTAATTGAATTGGATCAGACAGGTTATTCAAGTGGCAAATGAAAATTTGTTAGTGAAAGAGTAAGAGCTATAACTAAAGAACAGTTAACTGAGAGTTGTTTGCCGCCTTTACTCAAATCCTTGAGTTTAGGATTTCCTCAAGACTTCCCTGCAGCCTCTAAGATTTTAAAGTTATCAAAAAAACTAGGCGTGTGACCTTGGGCAAGTCACTTGACCTCAATTGTCCTCTCCCAAAAAAAGGCAAAAAAAAAAAAAGATTTTAGAGTTATTCATGCAATGAGCAAATTGATAACCCACAGGTCAGTGGTACCAAACAGAGATTCAGAGCAGCAATCACAGGAATCTGTCAATCAAAGCTGTAAACCTGTCATGGCCAGCCTGAGGTCTTTTTGTATGCTTCATTCTCAAATAACACTTCTCCCTTGACAGAAAAGTCAAGCTGTGTACAATAGCAAGAAATGACCTGGCAAGGGTTTACTGCTAAATGTTTAACGACTGGCTCTCCAGAAGAAAAAAAATGTACACAAGACACATTTTTTGGTTTAATCCGCATTATTAACATTTCATCCATCACTTTCTTAAGTTTAAATAATCAACAAAATGATAAATCAAACTCTAATTTGTAATATGTGCTGATTTATGAGTAAATGCTCACACTGAAAATTTCCACACAGAAAACTGAACAATCAGCTTTTGAAAGTCACCACAGCTGGCTCCAGCATATCCCTGAGGGACCACCTCTCTTCCTACACATCTTACCTCTGGGGAACAAGAAGGTCTTTTTTGGTAATTCTCTCCTCATTTTTAGTTAAGAGTTTTAAAGAAAATGACCTACCTTACTTAGGCCTTATCACCTCCTCTAGCTACCTGTATAAGGCAGGAGATAAAGTTATTTTAAAAATAAAATATAATCAATTAATAATAATAATAGCATTTATGTGATGCTTTAAGATTTGCAAAGTGCTTTACAAATATTATCTCATTTTATCCTCACAACTGTCTTGGAAAGTTGATGCTATTATTATCTCCTTTTAAAGAAGAGGAAACAGAGACAGACAAAGGCTGAGTGACTTGCCCAAGGTCACACAGCTAATAAGTGTCTGACATCAGATTTGAACCCAGGCTTCTCCTGACTCCAAATCCTGCTCTCAGTTTGCTGTGTCACATAAATGAAAATTTGATCTACAGGGAACAAATCCTAGAGAAGTCATTTATTTCCAAGTTGAGACCTGGTCATACTGAGCAATGGGTGCAGGGGCAAAACATCACAATGGCAGTCCCTCAGGAGTAGCCAGTAAATCACTACGGAGACAATTAGGAGGATAAGGATCTTTTCCATTCAAGGTTGAAATCCATCTTAGGCAACTAACTCTAAGGCTGCTAGAAATGCAAATACGTACACGATCTAACTCTTTCATTGGTATTTCACCGGGAGTGATATTTTCGCCTGGTGTGAGGGGTACGGGATGGACTGGAGGGAATGAGACATGATCTGATTCTTTACCCAGGGAATTATCAAGCACCACATTTGCACTCTATCCCCATTTGTGTCCCAGCCCCAACTAGGGTAGATTTTATACCATAGGGGAACCCTGCATCAGTGCTAAAGGTATCCCTATTCCAGCTTGGTCAGAATGGCCTGGAACATTTCAGTCCATATAGCCACTAAAGAAAGGATCAGACACCAGGGCAGGTGATCGCCTGTAAGTTTCCTGAGTGGGAACAGGAGACCAGGAGAACCAGGAGCCTGGGCTGACTTGGGAGAGAATGAGAGTGCCTTCTTGGCTGGGAGAGACAGGAAAGAAACTTTCCCTTTTCTCAAGAGGATGGGGGCAGTAAAAAAGGGCAGGAGCACAGCTCTGTTCTCAGCAGGAGATTCAGTAACCCCTAGATAAATCCCATTAGCCATAATTCCCAGCCCTTTTTGACATGTGATCTAGGGCACATCCACTCACTGTATCCTATGGCTGTTACAGGCCTTCAGGTAGGAACAGGGAAGGGCCCTGTCACCATAGATCATAAGTGGAGCCAAGAATCCACATGGATTTCTCTCTTCTCAGGTTACTTTCTGTCTCTTTCATAAAATGTAGTTCTTGATATCTATGAGTATAAATCTTGCCTCCTCAACTATACTATAGTTGGTCAGAGGGCAGAGGGCATGTCTTTTCTGTCTCTTATATTCTCCACTGCACTTACCACAGTATGTCACAGGTATTTAACAAATGCTTGCTAAGGGCAACTAGGTGGCACAGTAAATAGAGCATGGCACCTGGAGTCAGGAGGACCTGGATTCAAATGCAGCCTCAGATGCTTACTAGCTGTGTGACCTTGGACAAGTCACTTAATCCCAATTGCCTCAAAAAACAAAACCAAAAGCAAACAAACAAAAAAACAACCAAAAACCAAAACAAAGAAAATGCTTGCTAACTTTAATAAAATGTCCCTTAATGATAATGGTTCACATGAAGACGTCACCCACTGGGACCACATGTTCTCACTGGTGAGCTTTCACCTTCTCCTGATCTAGGCCTTGAACACCCCTTCCCAGACACATCCATGCCACACCGTCACTCTCGAAGACCCACCTCCCCAGCCCAAGTATGTGTTAGCTTCCCCCATTAGAAAGTAAGTTCCTTAAGGAAAAGAGCTTCTCATTCATTCATAAAACCACTTACACAACAACCCTGTGAGTAAGGTGCTATTATTATTTCTGTTATATAAATGGGGAAACTGAATCTCAGAAAGGTGATGGGCCAAGGGCTATTACAGATAGTATCTACTATAAAGGACTGGCTCTAGAATCAGGGCCTGAGTTCAAATTCCACATCTGCCATTTACTAACTTGGACAGTCACAACTTCCCTGGGCCTCAGTTTCCCCATCCCTAAAATGAGGGAGCTAGACTAAGTGGCCTCAGAGGTCCCTTCCAGCTCTCGATCTAAGTTTCTATAAGGTGGGATTTTAACTTGGCTCTTCTCCAGAACAATCCCTGTATGCTATCCACTATGCAAGCCACCTGTCTTCTTAAGACACTCATCAACCAATTACATCCACACTGACCACCTTGGATACGGAAATAGAAACCAAAGAGAAATTTTTGGAACAGAACATGAGAAAATGAAAACCAGCCCTGCGTCCTGACCCTGAGAAATGGGTACATTGTAGGGGAGGAAGGGTACAAGGTCTGAGAGATCGGTTACCTGTATCCTGTCTTCTGGAAGCTCTGTTTTCATGGCCAACATCTCCCTGGCATAGACATCTGGGTAGTGGGCTTCGTTGAATGCTTTTTCTAACTCCTCCAGTTGGTAGGATGTAAAGATTGTCCTGAGGAAAACAAAGCTTATTGAAGATTATGGAAGCCTAGGAAACCATATCTGTTATCAGCTATCAATTAGACTGATGACCCTCCCCTTTCCCGTTACTCCTCCCCCACCAAAGGAGCACAAAACACTTTCGGCAATAATAATGATGACGATAGTGATAAGTAGCATTTATCCAGCATTTTAAGTTAGACTGAAAACTTCTCTTGGTCTTTCCCTTTCCCCCTACAAAGGAACATGAAAATACCATCAGCAATATTAATAATGATTGTGATAATAATAGTATGCATTTATACAGCACTTTAAGTTTTGCAAATTGCTTCACACATATTATCTCAATCAATCTCATAGCAACCCTGTGAGGTAGGTGCTAATATTATCCCCTTTTTATGGACAGGGAAACAGAGGCAGACCGAAGTTAAATTATTTGCCCAGGGTCACACGGTTAATAAGGAGAAATATTTGAATTAATGTTTTCCTGACTCCAACTCTAGCACTCTATGCACTGTTTCACCCAGCTACCCCTTAGAGGGGGACTGCCTCACCTAGGGTTGGGACCATCCATCATACATCTACTTCCAATGGAGAAGCCAAGGCAGTATAGCTTATAGTTCTGTACGGGTCCAATATAGCCTGAACCTAATACTGATGTGCCACGCTGAGGGATAAGGACTGGATGCCTTCCATTCCTTCTACACAGAAAGAAATAATACACAGAATTATGCATACACAGAAAGGCATGCAAATGGGTTAGCTTCTTTGATTAGAACCCAGCATGTCCCTTCAGTATAGCATGTTGTTTTAGTTGAGCCTGCCAATGATATTTCATTTAGAAGGCATTCTAGAAAAGGTATCTTTAAAGAGAGGTAGTGGAGAGAGTTCCTAGGTCCTACAGAAAGGTTTTTCAAGAAGTCCTCCCCATACTGAGAAAAGTGAATGGACCCATTTGCCTCTATCCCCTCACAGATTTCAATCATTCATTCACTCAGTGAGCATTTCCATGAATCTTTCCAAAGCTCAGATGTTCCTTATATTCCCACTGTAGCTACAACCCAAGAAAGGCATCCTGCCAAGTTTCTCACCTACTATCTTTCCTCTTCTCTTTCCCCAGTCTATTTTACCTTAAGGACTTCAACCCTACACCAGTATCTTAACCTTTTCCTCTGCTTTCCCCTCACTAAAATGTCAGATAGACCACACTTTACCACCAATTTCCCCAATACCTGAATCAGAGGATACGCTCCCTCTCTATACTCCATCTCCCCTCTTTTCCAAGACAAACCACCTTCTGGAATTTCTATCCAGACCCTTCTTCCACCACCCCAAGTCCCAATTCTCTGCAGTATCCTCAAGCACTCATGGTATAGATGGAGCCTATTGTGATCTCCCAGAGAAGCATTTCAGTTTGCTTTTGCCAGTCCAATGACAGGCACAACTTCTTCCTTCTCCCGGTACTGATATCAAGACTGTTTCCAGGTTTTTACCTAACAACAATGGAAATTAAAATCCGAGCTAGGCTTCAAATGCTGAAACTGTTTTAAAGATACTCTACAGTTGATCCCATTAGAATTCTATTGGATCAACATAGATCTTATGTATCAGGACCTTAAGAATATTTAAAATTCTTCATGTTCTCTTCAAACAAGGAAATAACATTAACCAAAGTATCTCTTAAATCGGAATCATAAACGTAGTATCTATTTTCATTTCAATTCAATAAGTACTTACTGTATACTACATGCAAAACAGTGGACAGTGGGCCAGGGGTTAACTTAATATTTTGGGGCAATGGGGTTGAGACAAAAAGAAAAAAATCCATTTATTTATCATATAAAGTTCCTAGTGTGACCTTAAATTGTTTTTCCTGGTTTTGAAATGCTTAGGTATACAAAAAGTAAATACTTTGGCATTTTGAAAGTCTTGCACTTTCTATTCTGGTTCTCTTGACTCCCTGCTGTTCATAACTAGAGGGTCTCACCATTATAAATCACCCCAATCACAATTCCTTGTTGTAATTATTGAAATGGATCAGCACAGGTCATACCATCTGGCCAAGGTCAAAGAGAGGATCAGAAGTAGATAGGACTATCCAAGAATCATAACTCCCAATTCATTTGGGTTTTGGAGGCTGTTCATTACATTGAAGTCTAGTCTCTACTAACACTAATCACGATTCTTCCTTTAGTCTGGACCCAAGTCCTGCCCAATCTATGGTGATCCCAACCCCTAGAAGTGAACCCAAAGCCTATGTTTGTAAAGTGGATTCTTGTCTCATTCAAAATCTGATCCCAGACTAATCTGTAAAAGAATTCAGTTTGCATTTTTTAAAAAACTGAAGAATCTTCTGGCCTCTGAAGGGACCTGCACTGGGAGGATCTAGTCTGTTTCCCTGTATCTGACTATGATTGTTCCCCATCCCTCCTCCCTCACCCCTAGTCAGGAGAGATGCCTGGTTTGAAGCTGGATTATCTCCAATAGATAAAGATCTAACTGCCACTCATTTTCTTTTGTTGAACATCCCTAAATCAGAGGAGCATGGGAAAATCTACTTCAATTAATAAAAAACAAAAGTGTCAGCAATTAGCAATCCTTCCCTGTTCTCTAATCTCTGCTACCCCCAGGTCCCTATGCTTTTGAAATAACTTGTAGGAAGGGAGAGGGAGAGAGAGACAAGTGAGAAACCTTAACAAAAAATCACAGAATCGAAGACCTCCAGTGATTGGGAACCCACTATCTTCTGCACAGCTCTAATTGTTTAGTTTAATTTCCATATTTATGAGTTTTTAAAAATATCTATAATGATGACTCATCGCAGAGCTCTTAATTTTAAATCAGATTTCTTGGAATTTCTGTACTTTAAGACTAAGAAAAAGGACATGAAGGACTCCCTAACAATCTCCTGCAGGATTCTGATTTTGATCTAGCTAGATCAAATATGTGATGGGAAAGAGAGAAAGAAAAAGAAGGAAAAAGGAAGGGAGGATGGGAAGAAACTGCAATATAAGGAACATTGGGGGAGCATCCAAAACTTTAGGGAATAAACTTTTTTTTTTTGATATGTTAAGATACTGGGTTCAGGAGCTTGAAAACCATTGACGGCATTTATGCAGCA
Source organism: Pseudochirops cupreus (assembly GCA_028627135.1). Taxonomy (NCBI): domain Eukaryota; kingdom Metazoa; phylum Chordata; class Mammalia; order Diprotodontia; family Pseudocheiridae; genus Pseudochirops; species Pseudochirops cupreus. Next base: position 438,256,443 of record CM053582.1, read on the forward strand.
ATAGTTAGCTTTGACTCTAATCCAGGACCCTTACCTCCTTTATCCCTCTCATCCTAAAGAGATATGGGGTGGGAATGGGGAGTGTTAGATGGGTAAGTTCTTGGAGAAACTTGTAATTATGACAGAAAACACGAGAAGACTGGATTAAGGCAGATTCAGAAAATGGTTTGGGGACAAAGGAGAAGCCACTTGAAAAGAGCCAATATAGTCAATTTAGGGACAGACTCCAGGATTACACTTATCCAAGGGTCTGTTTGAGAGGGTTCAATTTAGGAATAACTTTTTAAGAAGAAATAGGAATACCTTCTCCTACACAGCAGAGAGGTATGGGACAATTAGGGCAAAATATTCTATATATCAGGGTGGTTTCGTTTCGTTTTGTTTTTTTCTTAATTTGTCCCAAGTGGGGGTTAGTTTAGAGGAGATGGTAGCCAGAAATGGTTGTGATATTAAGACAAAAGGCATCTATAAAATGAATTTTTTAAGAGACATGGTAACAGAAAGTACAATTTCCAAAGGGCAAAAGATCAGGGGACCGTAGGAAAGAGGTTAGAGATAGTATGAGAATGAAATCGAGACGAAAGGAGAGAAAAGGATTGCTAGAATGAGATGGAGAGGAAGAAAGAATGGAATCAGGAAGAATCTAGAGATGTAACAAGCAGTGGGAAGACAGGAATGGTGCTAAAGGTAATAAGGAGAGTGGGAAAGGAGGGAGAAGGAATTAAGGTTGAAAGGAGATTGGGAGGATAGAGGAGGACTATCCCATGATGGAGAATAGTTCAGAAAAAGACAGTATGCATCCTGGAAGATTACAAGCTGGGATCCAGTCGCTTTACTGGTCCCCAGCAGCAGGGAGCCCCTTCTATGTAGTGGCAGCTGGGAGACAGTTTCAGTTGAGAGCAGGAGTGGATTTGGAGGGAGGCGAGGAATTGGTGCAGATCTGAGGAATATGCTGACGCACTGAAAACTAGGTGGCCGCTTTTCTCATTCCCACTTCGTTTGGGGCTCGGATTTCTGCCAATTTCGTTTCGGATTAAAAAGAAAAGGAAAACATGGGAAGCGAATAGTTCCCATCATGGCCAACAGCTCCTCATCACCCAGAGTCTGACCCACACTCCTGAGAGTCAGAACACACTTCTCCCAACAAACCCAGACTGATCCTCCTCTCCACTCACAGAGCGTTTGCCCAAGGAGCACGGGTACAGATCTTGGGGTGGGGTTGAGGACAGACTAGGGACCAGGGGAAAAGAGAGCCAGAAAGTGACTCCCACAGAGGTCTGGCCTGAGCCATAGTAGTAGGTGACTAGCAAGTGAGTGGCCCTTACCTGTGTCTCCTCTTCTTCCGTTTCTTGGTCTGGTTTAAGGAAGATTTGGTCATTTTTCTGTCGCTGGAAGAAACATCTTCAGAATCTGAAAAGGGGAAGGAGGGACATACAGCACTATGGGGAATCACTCCTCCTTGCTCTGGTTGAGTAGTGGTTGTTGGGTAGGGGTCAAACTTTGGGGTCTACCCCCTTGGAATCAAGCTTATCCCTATGCTGTCCTCACCACTGTTTGAAGGATGCGCCACATCCTCTCGTTCCCAAGGCAGATTATAAGAAAGATTTTTATAGATTTGGTTGTGATAGAAAAAGGACGGAAAGGAAGAAGCCCATGGTGTCTTGACAAGCTCGGAGAAGGGAGTGACATGGGGAGTAAACGGAGAAGCGAGGGAGAGTGGTTAGGCAAAGAGGGCTTATACCCCGAGTCCCCCGGGAGATAGAGAACAGAGGGAGCGCCCTAGTTCTGTGTCCTCCCCCTTCCTTCTTCAACACACACACACACACACACACACACACACACACACACACACACACACACACATACACGCAGGAAAGTTGGACCAAAAGATCCAGGAGCCGCAGGCAAGAAAACCTGGCTTGGACAGGTGGAAGAGGAGGGGAGGGAGGAGAGGAGAACAGGAACGGGGGGAAATCGGGGCAAGAGAGTCACCCTCTCAGGGTCACCTCTAACGGGGAGGTGGGTTGCAGGCCCGACATTTTGTGGCAGGGAAAAAAAAAAGAAAAAAAACGAAAAACAAGAGAAAAAGAAAAGAGACTGGAACGGGGACCAGAAACGAAAACTGGGGATCTGCACCCCGCTTGTTGGAGGGGAGAGGAAGGAGAAGAACGGAAGGGGTGGGGAAGAGTAGCTGCGGCCAAGATCCGCGCAGAGATGAGATGCATCATAGTCCGGGAGCCAGAAATGGCTCATTGAGAATAAACATAATAAATACATTAATTCTTTAAGATAGGGGTTATTACCGAGGATTAGATACTATTCCCATCCAAGGGTTGGTTCATTTGTTTGTTTGGAGGATGGAGGATGGAAGGAGGTGACATTTCTGGCCAATTTTCGTTGGCTTTTATTTTTTCAAAAGAGAAATTTTGGGTCATTTGAACTAACAACAACCGAAAAAGGAGGGTGCGATAGACGGGAATAAGAACTTCGGACGCCGGTAACCGGGCAGGGCAGCTGCGCGGGGGAGCCGCGGATCCTAGCGAAGCCTGCAGCTGCGTGGGCTCCGCAGTCCCCCGAGTGGCCGCCGCCTGGCCCGCTCCCCTATCGGAAAACGAATAGGGCTCTCTCCCAGCCCGTCTAGCCCCCGGCCTGCCTGGCCCTCGGCGGCCAGGCTGCAGGGGACCTGGACGGGGAATGAATGGGGACTTCTGGGAGCTGCCCCGAGAGATCCGAGCTTCTCGCGCGTCCTCCTACGACCCCCCGAAACACACAACGGGCTCTGACACCCAGCGCCCCCTCTCTTTCCCTGGCCCTGCAGCCTAAGATGCCCCCCAGGTTCTCAACGAAAGGCAGAGTCTCGGGCTGAGGGGGCCTATCCGAGGACCCCGAAAAATCGTGAAGCGGTTCCTACGAGCGGGCGGTTGGAGGGGAGCCAGACTGAGCCGGCGCGGACAGCCAGGGCGGGGGTCGGGTGGTTTAAGGGTGGGAGACGACGGGAACCCGGATCCTTGGGATCCCCTGACGGAAGCGGGGATCTCTGTTCCCTCAGCTCCGGCCACTTTGTGGGCCACTAACTTTTTTTCTCCTGTCTGTCCTGGGGAGGACTCCAAGGGCAGGGAATGGGTAGCTCTCCAGGCTCTCCCCCTTTCCCCCAGCCACCATCCGTCCCTTCTTGCTCGACTCCTACCTGAGCTGGCCGTCTGGCTGGTATCGAGCTGCCCCGAGGCTCTGCCCAAGGGCTGCAGGTGGACATTCTGGGGGTCTGACAGGACTTCCAGGAAGGTTGGTTGCGTGTAGAAGCCTGGGAGACCCCCTGTCCCCAGGAGCCCCATGCCCCCCACACCAGCCGGGCTGAGTACCGAGCGGGCTGTCAGCAGATGCCCCGTAGGCAAGCTGTCCAGGGCGGCCCGCGGATGTGAGCTGGGTGGCTCCTTGTTCAAGCCCAGAATCTCCTGGATGCCGAAACCGGTGCACCTGGGCGGGTTCCCCCCCGAGTTACTCTTGGCCACAGTCTCGGCTTTGGGTTTGCTCAGCGCTTCCCCGGCTTTCCCTGTCATCTCCGGGTGCTTTGGAGGGGCAGAGCCCGAGCCGATTTTTCCTCCCCCCCACCCCCCCTCCTCTCTCCCCTCCTCTTGAAGTTGGTCCCAGGTGCCCCCTCTGGTGTCTAATGCTCTGGAGCCCCAAGGAGATTCCCCTTTTATCCAACCAGGCAGCAGCCCAAGTGGGGTCAGAGCTGAGCAGCCAATCACCGGGGCCAGGAGCGATTAGGAATTCCAAAAAATTCCTACAGGCTACAGGCTACAGGCGGCAGGCGGCACAGAGGGCCCCAGGGGCACCAAGACAGAGACCAAGAGGCCAAAGAGTGCTCCTGATCAGGATGAGAAAGGCTTTGGTCAGAGAGATCCAGAGAGTTTCCAGGGACAAGACCTCGAAGACAGGCCCATTTATAGTGCACAGCATGGCAAAGAGATGTGGGGCCCAAAGGAGAGAGCAGAAAGACTGGAGAAAGGGAGCAGAGGTTCAACTAGGGCAAATGAGAAGGGGTGAAGAGTCCCCAGGATAAGACAAGGAGGGATACTTGGGAGGTTCCAAGGAAGAGAAGGAAAAGATGGTACAGATAGGTTAGAAAAAAGTGTCCTGGCAAAAAACCAAACCAAAACCAAACAAAAGCCAGCTATCTAGAAAACAGTCAAGGAGTCTCAGGCCCAAAAAATAAGTCTGTGCAGTAGTGCTGAAGAGGAAGGGACCAGAAAAAAAAAAGGCAGGAGAAACAATCCCAACAGAGAAGAAAGCTATCCATATAGTCAGTACAGGGAAAGGGAACAAGATCATGAGACCAGCTAGAAAACCAAACCTCTGGTTTCACAGATGAGGAAATTAAGGCAGTGAGGTTGATGACGGTGCCTAGAGTGGTCAGAGTTTCAGTAAGAAACCAGGTCATCTAAATCCAAATCTAAGGATTTTTATTTTGGGGTTTTTTTTGGGTGAGGGGGAGAAGTGGGCAACTAGAAAATAAGGAGAGATTTTGATATGGACAGGAGGGAGATCTGGAAGAAAAGAGAAATCTGGTGTGTGTTGAGTTGGTGCAGGGAAGAAGGGGGGTATTCCAGAAGAAAGTTGAAAAGATTTATAAATAGAGTCCCTAGTAGAATAAAGAACAGTTAGGGAATTGACTAGGAGAGACCATCCTGGTTGAAAGAAGAGGGTGACCTCTATTGAAAAGAATGACATTTTCTCAGGATATTTATATGAGGGAACATGTAAGGTATGTGCTTGTGAATATGCATGTGTGTAGAGGGGAAGTGTTACAGTGAAAACCTTCCAGCAAGAAACTAGGGAAGCTAGCTATTTAACTAATGGTACTTTGAGGGAGGGTTCTGGGCTGGAGTTTGGGGTTGGAGAGGAAGCAAATTGTTGAAACAGTGATTTTAATGGAGATCTGGGGTTACTGGAAAGGTCAAAAATAGCATATTGTTCCAAGTAGGAAAGGGAGGTAACTCAGAAATAGCCTCACCTCACCAGGAAGAGGCTAAAACTGAAAAAGCATCATTCTGATGCAAAGGTTGGGTCTGGTACCACTGGCATGAAGAAGATGGAGCTCTGAGTAAAAAACAGCTCAGGACTCCTGACAGAGTCATCTCAGGAGTGTGGCAGGAGGCTCTCTTCTCCATCCCCCCACCCCCCACTCCTGCACCCCCAACCCTCTCCTCCCTCCAACCCCCAATCCCCAGTCTATTAATCAAGAGAGAGAGTCTCCAGCTCCTAGGGAATGGGTAGGTCCTGGTGTCCTTGACAGACATCAGCTATTTCCCTTTTAAGAAACCAGCCACCTCTGGTCCAGTCAGAGGGATGCAGGGACAATCAAAACTATTGAAGGGACAGGGGTTTAGCTAGGGAAATGACTCACTTAAGGTCATCCTGGTGGTCAGCAGCAGAACCTCAAATAAATGATACCTTTGTATGTCACTTTGTATTGCCCAAGGCACTTTTACACACAACTCATTTAATCTACAAAATCACTCTTTGAGGGAGGTAAGGCAATTCTCATTGTCTACATTTTAAAGAAGATAAAACCGAAATTCAGAGAGGCTGAACAATTTGTTGATGGCCCCAGAGCTAATTAGTAATGGACCAAGATCCAGGAATCTTGACTCTAAGTCAGGGGTGGGGAACCTGGGGTCTTAAGGCCACATATGGCCGAAGGCTCCCCACCCCTGCTCTAAGTCTTGGGTTTTTTCCATTACTCCGTAAGTTCAGATTAACTTGAATCTTATTCTAGAGTCCTTGATTCTCCTGCTAAAGAATATTTTGGAGTCTTTGCTGTTGCTTTTGTTCAATTGTGTCCAGTTCTCCATGATTCCATTTGGGTTGGTTTGTTTGGATTTTTTTTTCTCAGCATACTGCCTAGATACTTCCATTTTCTTCTCCATTTCATTTTTACAGATGTGGAAACTGAGGCAAATAGGATTAAGTGATTTGTACAGGGTCACACAAGTCTTCCTGACTCCAGGTCTGGCACTTCATCCACTTTGACCCCTAGTTGCCCCATATACCTCTTGTGCATGTCCCTTAATCTATTCACACAGCTGCCATCCTGATGAAGAGCCTCATCAACTCACACTTACACTCCTACAATAGACAATTGCAATTGGTGTCCCTATCTCATGCCTCTTCCCACTCCAAATCATTCTTCACTTGGCTGTCAGTCATTTTCTTAAAGTACAGATCTTGACCATGGTATTCTCCGACTCAGTAAATTCCATTGGCTCCCTGTGACTTCCAAGATCAAATATAAAATCCTCCGTTTGGCTCTTAATGTTATGCACTCCCTGGCCTCCTCTTATCTTTCCATTTTTCTTGTTCTCCACTCCTTCCCACATATATTACAGTCATGATACACCGGTCTGCTTACTGCTCTTCATCTCTCCACTCCGTGCCTTTTCCCTGACTGCTCTCCATGCTCGGAGTGCTCTCCCTTCTCACTGCCTCCTCTTGGATGACTTCCTGAGCTTCCTTGAAGATTCAACTCAAATCTTACTTTCTGTAAGAGGCCGTTCCTGGCCTCTCTCCTCTCACCCTTGACTGCTCATGTCTTCCTACTGAGATTAAATATCTTGTATATAATCTTGAGGTTATTTGGGTATGCATTTTATCACTCTGAGATGTATCTATCTTATATGTACATAGTTTTTCATATATTATCTCCCTCATTAGAATGTGAATTCTTTGAAGGCAAAGACCATGTTTTTGTCTTTATTTGTATCCCTGGTGCTTAACACAATGCCCAGCATGAAGCCAGTGTTTAATAAATGCTTATTGACTAACTGTCTTTCTTGGAGCTAAGGTGGATAGGGGAGAGGACCACACTATAGAACGTCATAAGTCTCCACCCCAGCTAGTTTAATTCATTCCAACAAATGGATTCAATGACCAGAAGGAAAAGAGTTTTAGATAAATTAAATGAAAGATAGTTCAGTCCAATTGAGGAAAGCCAAGAAGTGATCCAATGACCAAATAGAATAGATGTAGTTACTTTTGACAAGAGTCACAGAAAGAAGAATGCTGTTCTGGGGACCCAGCCCATCATTCTCCATAGTGATGTTAATAGAAGAGTTGGAGATCTATGGAGGATGTGGAATCCTCTGATAGTCTGGGGCCTAAATCAGCCAATCTATCAGGTTATATAACCCACTGGGGATTTTAGCGTGCAAAATAATCCAAGTGGAGATGAGCCCAATGAAAAAATGAGCGTTTCTCATATATAAAAAAGGAGTAATGGCAGAACTACACTTTAGGACAAGAGAAAATCGATCTTTGAGCTGACCATTCAAGATGGCTGGGACATAGTGGAAAGAGTACTGGGTTCAAGTCCTGTTTCTGATACATGATGGCTGAGTACCCCTGGGAAAATCACTTAACCTCTCCCCCCTTAGGAATCTAGACAATTCTTTAAGACTATAAGTTGCAGAGAAGGTGCCAACTTGCATTAGTAAAGGGAGTTTCCTCATCCCAGAGTTCCTTATGTCAGTGAAGTCACAGGTCCTGCCTCTATCTCTATATTTGAAATATATTGTTCAGTTGTTTTCAGTCATGTCTAGCTCTTTGTGACCTCGTTTTGGGGTTTTCTTGGCAAAGATGCTGGAGTGGTTTGCCATTTTCTTCTCCAAGTCATTTTACAGATGAGGAAACAGACAAATAGGGTTAAGTGACTTGCCCAGGGTGACATAGCCATTAAGTCTCTGAGGGTATGAACTCTTGAAGAGAAATCTTTATGAATCCAAGTCCGGTGCTCTATCCACTGTACCACCTTGATATATATCTATATATCTCTCTATATATGTATATGTATGTGTGTATGTACATATGTATATATGTATATTTATGCATGAATATAAACTCCTTGAGGGCAGGGATTATTCATTTCACTTTTATCTTTGTATCCCACAGTGCCTGCCACAAAATTGATGTTTAATAAATGCTTGTTGATTGCTCAAATGAGGTAACATATAAAATGTTTTGTAATCTATAAATCACCGTAGAAATAGTAGCTCCAGTTATTATTACCCCATTTCCTTGTAACTGCAAAGCAACTAGAAAAAGACAAAAAGAATTTAGAATGTTTCTAGAAAGTTACTAGAACAAGGGTGGTCTCTATGGGGAATGAAACCTGCCTGTTTCAAAGGCTCGCACTCTTACAGCTGGGGATGAATGTCTATGTTATGTTAATGGCATTTGTCATGTCACTGACATCACATGACAATCAAGATGAGTTGGATGAAACAGTATGAGGAGGGACATGAGTGATGGAAAATACAGATCTTGTCAGGAAATGAGGATGAAAAATTCTTTGACCAACTCCTGAGCTTAAAGGTGCCAGATCGCCAATTTCAGTGAGACAATAACTTCTAGACAGGGCTCGAAAGCTCTCTGATGGGTCATTGTTCCAAAGAGAATGAATGTGGGTTCCAAATCTGAAGGAATAGAAGCAGAGAAGCAGAGACTTCCATGTGTCCATTCACAACCCATGAATTTTGCAGGTGGGACTTTTGTAACTCATCTGGGGAGCCACATTGCAAATTGTCTGTGGAGCTAATGGTTTGTGTGTGCAGATTTAGTATATGTTGGTTGCAGCTGCTCTGTAACTCTCATCATAATATGAGAATTGCCATTCTGCATCAGACCAGGGGTCGGAGTTATTCCTGTAAAGGGATATATCTATATCTAGGGCCATGTGGAACCCTGTGGTAATCACACTGTATGATCTTCTATTGGAACTGAGTTGAAGGAAATATCAAAGGTAGCCTTTTAAAAATATTTTTATTGATACCTTTTGTTTTTACAATATCTTTATTTTTGAATCACTAAATTTGAATATTGGAAGGGACCTCAGTGCTCATCTAGTCAACCATGAGAAATCCTCCAAAATTAAAATTTTTCTAACTAGGTAAAAGAGGCCATTCTTTGTCTCATTTCTCACCTAGGCTTAATCATAGAATGGGTATTGCCTCAGTTAAACTGAGACCCTGGAACGACCTTAGCTTAAAAAGACCAAGGTCTCCCACTGCATTCAAGGCCATCTCCAGTTGTCCTGATCCAAATCTTGCTACTGGAGCCAGATGATGACTTTGAACAGCGCTCCCTCACTTAAACCCAATTCATTTACAAGTCTCAGCATCACCTTCCTGATGTTGTGGTCCTCTTCAAGATGAAGGACAAACAGCAACAACCCATACACCAAAGTAATATCCCTTCTTCTCCCATCCAGCAAGCTTCCCCAAAGGTAGTCTTGTAGGAGAAAAGTAGGAGTGGTCTTGTAGGAGTCACAAATGTGTTTTGAATTGTGTATTGTACCTCAGAATTACAAGAGAACTCAAAACCATTTTAGCACATCATCCATATCTGTAGAGCCAAGACTATGGCAGAGTGACTATGGCTTTGCCTCAAGGTGCTGAAATTTAGAAGGCATTGGGCACTGGGCACCTTTTCAGTCCTTCAGCAGGTAGAAACAATCAAACTTAGCACCTAGTTAGCAAGAAGGATCTGTTGAAACCTCATCAGAAACCTTGCCCCTTTATGGGTACCCTCTCCTCCTCTTGCCCCCTTTGTTATTAAGGTTTTCCTTACATGTCTTCCTTACTTAGAATGAGATCACCTTGAGAGTAGGTAGTATCTAACTCACTTGTATTTGTATCCCTCAGAGCCTAACACAGTGCCTGGCACCTAGTAAGAACTCTCTCTCTCTCTGTCTGTCTCTCTGTCTGTCTCTCTGTCTGTCTCTCTGTCTGTCTCTGTCTGTCTCTGTCTGTCTCTGTCTCTGTCTCTGTCTCTGTCTCTGTCTCTCTCTCTCTCTCTCTCTCTCTCTCACACACACACACACACACACACACACACACACACCCTCAAAATATCTCAGATAGCATGCCTTTTCTCCCATAGCTGCACCCCAGGTAAACTCTCCTACCCCACCTCTAGACCTAGCCAGCCCTACCGTCTTCCCCTTCTCCCCACTATGACCTCAGAGGGATTTAGGGTCTTTCCCATCTCAGATGAATTTGCATCAAAAAGTCGATTTGAAGGCACGTGGCCATGATACCTGGTCTAAGTACGGTTTGTACTGCTTGTCCTGGCCATAAGAACTGCTAGTTATGGCTCTGATTTCCAGAATCAGAATCTTTTCTCTACAACATCCCATACAAGTCCTCATCTAGCTTCTCAAGTGATGGGGAATTTACCATCTCTTTGGGCAGCCCATTCCATTTTGGGACAGGTGAGGAAATATTGTTATCTAATCAGTCTCCACCTATTGCTCATGGTTCTGCCCTCTGGAGCCAAGGAAAACAAGTCCTAATCCCCCTTCCACACAACAGTCTTTCAGATCCTTGAAAATAGTTATCATGTTCCTCCTTGTATCTTCTTTCTTTTTTCCCCAGAGAATAGATTTTTGGGAGTATTTTTCCTCTTTTGTCTTTAAAAAAAATTCTGAATTTCACAAACATCAAATAGAATGAGTATTACCATATATGTTGCAGAACAAAAGGAGGGGATAATGCATGAAACTGTAAATCTGTATTTTGCAGAACTTGCTTTTCTTTATTAAATATATAAAACACGCAGCATGGAACTTTTGTAACTGTTCTACTTTTGTAGATTTGTTTGTGATTCCTTCTAGTTTCTCTTTTCTTCTATTTAAAAAAAATTGGGGAGCCCTATCTCAGCCTTTTCCTCCTGTTCACATCTCAATTAAGCCTTTTTTTCTATGCTAAAACTCTGCATTCTTTTCAATGAAACTGCAGGTATCTTCCAAAATTTACAGGGAATTAAGTAAAAATTATAAGAATACAAGTCATTCCCCAATTGACAAATGGTCAAAGGATATGAACAGGCAATTTTCAGAGGCAGAAATTAAAGATATCTTTAAGCATATGGAAAAATGCTCTAAATC
>CM053582.1:438267884-438293828 GCA_028627135.1 Pseudochirops cupreus
GGGGAGAAAATATGTAACTCAAAATCTTGTGGAAATGAATGATGCAAACTATAATAAAATTTAAAAAAAATAAAATAAAATGAGCTGGAGAAGGAAATAGCAGACCACTCCAGTATTTTTGCCAAGAAAACCCCAAATGGGGTTGCAAAGAGTTGGACAGAGTGAAACAACTGAACAGCAACTGCCTCAGTGGTTGGTATGTTGAAGAACAGGCATGTGATTGTGCTACACTGCATATATGTAAAAGAACTTGACTCCTGAATGGCTGAGAGAAAGCTGATCAAAAAAATCTATATAGCTGCATAAATAGAAAAGGAAGTCCTTCAGAGATTAATAGAAGATACTTTTTTTCGGAGGGGTGGGGAAGGCAAGTCAGTTGGGGTTAAGTGACTTACCTAAGGTCACACAGCTAGTAAATGTCAAATGTCTCAGAATTTGAACTCAAGTCCTCCTGATTCCAGGTGCTCTATTCACTACACACCTAGCTGCCCCTATTATAGGATACTCTTACAATAAGTAGTTTGAAAGAGGGTTAGAAAGAGGCAAGTACAGATCTTGGCTATTGGGAATCACAGGCACATTAGGGGTGGTATTCCCTCCCCCCCAACATATATCATGACTCCAGAATCTGTAACCCTTAGGACTGCTAAGTGAAGACTTCCTTCCCTTCAGTGAGTTGGTGGTTCTCTCTCCTGGTTTGAACTGAGATATTATTCCCAGCTGAAGAGTGCATTCACTCTTGTTTATTCTTTGGTCTGTTCTAATCTGTATAACTTTCCCAATCTGTTGCCTGTTTACTTTGTGTGTGTGTGTGTGTGTGTGTGTGTGTGTGTGTGTGTGTGTGTGTGTGTGTTTTGGAAGGGGGAAGGCAAGGCAATTGGAGTTAAGTGACTTGCCCAAGGCCACACAGCTAGTAAGTGTGTTAAGTGTCTGAAGTCAAATTTGAATTCAGGTCCTCCTGACTCCAGGACCAGTGCTCTATTCACTGTACCACCCAGCTGTTCCTCTGCTTACTTTGATAAAAAGTTTCAGTAGATATTATAATGGTCTTTTGAGTGAACTGCCTTTGGTTGGAGCGAGATAAACTGGCATTAGTAAGGTAAGTATCACCTTCTCTTTGACATCGAGCAAGGAAAGTACCCTTTTATTCTGAACTCATGGCTGTATCCCTATACTATACATCTTGGAGGTTTTGTAGCTATGATTCTAGCCCAATAGCTCTCTTGGAGATAAGAGACTGGAGAAAAGATTGCTCAGTCACAGCTCTTCTACAGCCTGCCTGTCTCCCACCCACAAGGCTGTTGGAAGCATCCAGCCAAGCCTCTCCTCCTACTCCCCACAAAAGTGGAAATCACAGTCTTTTTTTCGAGAAAGGGTCAAATACTATTTCAGATATGTATCCATGCCATCTTTATATTTAATACACTCACATATATCCTACCTAAATACAAAAGAAACAGAAATGGCTATGATAGAAATGACTTCCATTGACTAGGTGAGAGGGAGGGCTGTGGTCGCTGCCACGGCCCCACTGTAGAGAGGCAGCTTAGAGCAGTTCTGACTCAGTATCCACTGAGTCATCAGTTCTACTGGCTTCAATAGCCAACTGAGGACCTCTTTATCATCCCTCTGTACCAGTACCTGAGTCATCATGGTTAGAACTAGGAGCACCCCAGGTTTCCACATGGTCACTTGCACTGAAACCCGTCTTCAAGGACTGCTTCTCAAAGGCCAATTCACCTCCACTACCTATATGATAATTTGAGACAAAGGGGAAAAGCACTAACGACTGTAGAAATAGGGAAAGGTCTCACCATAGGAGATGGCACATAAGTTGAGGCTTTGAATAAGTGTAAACTGCTAACATGAATCAATATTTAAAAAAAGAATCAGAATTTTAGACCTAGAAGAGATCTTACAGATCATTTTGTCCAGCCCCTTCACTTAACATAGGAGAAAAGTGAGAGGGGCAGCTAGGTGGCACAGTGAATGTAGCACTGGCCCTGAAGTCAGGAGGACCTGAGTTCAAATCCAGTCACTTAACACTTACTAGCCGTGTAACCTTGGGCAAGTCACTTAACCCCAATTGCCCTGCCCTCCCCCCTCCAAAAAGAAAAAAAAAATCATGAGAAAAGTGAGAACCACAGGGGTAAAGTGCTCTGTACAAGGTTAAAGAGCTGGGCCTAGAACCTTGATTTCCTGACTCAGTCCAGTGCTTTTCCTACCACTGTAGGCTGACCTCCCTGGGAGGGAAGTCTGAAGAGGTCTCCATCTTCATCCTTCTTTTTTTTTAAATTTCTTAAAAAATTTCTTTGTTTACTTTTAGTTTATAATATTCAGTTCCACAATCCCTTGAGTTACAAATTTTCTCCCCCTCCCTGTCCTCCCCCCTCACCCCCCATGGAGGCATGCAATCTGATATAGGTTCTACAAATACCTTCACATTAAACATTAATCAAGTTGTAAAAAACAATTATAAGCAATGGAGTGAACAACAAGGAAGAAGGAATGAAACAAAACAATACACAAGAGAGAGAGAGAGCAAGTAGTTTGCTTCAATCTGCATTCAGACTCTGCAGCTTTTTCTCTGAATGTGGAGATCCTTTTTCATCATGAGTCTTTTGGAGTTTTCTTATTACCTTGTATTGCTGAGAGGAGCCCAGTTTATCAAAGTTAGTCGTCATAGATACAATGTGTCTGTAACTGTATACAAAGTTCTCCTGGTTCTGTTCCCCTCATTCAGCATCAGTTATGTTAAGTCTCTCCAGGTTATTATGAAGTCCATCTGCTCCTCATTTCTTATAGCACAATAATATTCCATTACATTCATATACCACAACTTGTTTAGCCATCCCCCAATTGATGGACATCCCCTTGATTTCCAATTCTTTGCCACCACAAAAAGAACTGCTATAAATATTTTTGTGCTAGGGATCCTTTTCCTACTTGTATGATCTCTTTGGGATACAGCCCTAGAAGTGGTATTGCTGGGTCAAAGGGTATGAATTTTTTATAGCCCTTTGGGCATAATTCCAAATTGCTCTCCAGAATGGTTGGATCAGTTCACAACTCCACCAACAATCATCTTCATCCCTCTTACAAAAGCTTACGTTCCTATGTCAGGTCCTGTCTTCAGATCTTCCCCATAATATCTCTGCAAGACCAGACAGTCAGTAAGCATCTATTAAGCAACTGCTGTGGGCTGGGTACTGTGCTAAGTGTTGGACATACAAAGAATAGCAGAAGGAGCCCTTAAGGAAATGACTACCCAATAAGAGAGACAACATGCAAACAACTACAAACAAGCTCTATATTAGATAAATAGAAAATGATCAACAGACAGAAGGTATCGTTCCAAGAAGTATGTCTGTTTGTAGAGGCTATTCTCTCTCCATAGTTCTAAATCATGCATCATCTAGGCAGGGCATGGCTCAGATCCAAGCCCATTTTAATTAACTCCTGAACAGGTATTACATTTTAGGAACAACATTGGTAAGTCAGTTTGTCTAGAAAAAGGCAACCAAGATGAGAAGGCATTAAAAAAAAACATGCCATAAAAGAATAGGTTAAAGGGATATTCATTCTGGAAAGGAGTGGACTTAGGGATATGGAAGCGTATTAACTAAGAAAACTCTTCCCTCTTTTAGAAATATTAAGAAATCAGATTTTCTCTGTCTTTTATCTAAAGTCCTCGATCTCACCCGAAGAGAAAACCTTGTCAGCACTTTATCAATGTCCTAGTGTGAAATCTTTTAAACATCCTTTACAAAGGCTAATCCATTTCTTTTTTTCATATATGTTGCTGTTCAGTTGTTTCAGCTGTAACTGACTCTCTTGTGACTCCATTTGGGGTTTTCTTGGTAAAGAGACTGGAGTGGTTTTCCATTCCTTCTCCAGCTCATTTTGTAGATGAAGAAACTGAGGCAAACAGGGCGAAGTGACTTGCCCAGGGTCACACAGCTAGTGAGTGTCTGGGGCTGGATTTGAAATCAGGAAGGTGTTTTCTTAACTTCAAGTCTGTCACTCTATCCATGGTGCCACCTAACTGCCCTTCTTTATATATACATACAGTTTTTAAATTAACAAGTACTTATTTTCTCTCTTTCAACACTTTCCCACCCCTGCCACTGGGAGAAAAAAAAAGAAAGAAAAGGATACCCTAGTTAAAAGATATATACATATGCATAGTTAAGCAAAACAAATTCCCACTGGTCATATCTGAAAAAATTGTGGTTAATCAATTTCTAAAGGGTGAGGAAAATTATCTACAGAATGCACCCCCAAAAATGTTACTATGGTTCTGTTTGTTGAATCAAAATTGATGCCTAGACCAGAGGTGGGGAACCTGTGGCCTTGAGGCCACATGTAGCCCTCTAGGTTTTCAAGTGTGGCCCTTTGACTTAATCCAAACTTCACAGAACAATTCCTCTTAATAAAAGGATTTGTTCTGTAAAAGTTGGACTCAGTCAAAAGGCTACACCCAAGGACCCAGAAGGCCACATGTGGCCTCAAGGCCACAGGTTCCCTACCCCTGGCCTAGACTTTGTCCCCTTGTTTAAACTTGATAATGACATTTTGTCTTTTGGGGACAGAATATTATAAATTATGAATGGAAATAGACAGTGGCAGACAGTCTTCCTTCTTTCCTTCCTTCCTTCCTTTATTCCCTCCCTTCCTCCCCTCCCTCCCTCCCTCCCTCCCTCCCTCCCTTCCTTCCTTCCTTCCTTCCCTCCTTCATACAACTAGTCAGTATCTGAGGCTGAATTTGAACTCAGTTTCTCCTGACTCCAAGGCTGGTGCTCTGTCCACTGCTCCACCTCACTGGCTCCAGACAGATTTTTCAAAGGCAGGTTAAGCCTTGTCCCTTTGCATTTTCCTTCTCTCCAAGGAGATGCTTAGAAATATATTTATCTCTGTCCAAGTAGTACCTAAAATTGAGTACCATTTTTTTTTCCACAAATGGAATATAGTTGCAGTCTTCAAGTATTCTAAGAATATGACATGAAAGAGCCTTAGATTTGTTCTGTGTCACCCCTGGGGACAGAACTTGACACAATAGGTAGAAGTCACAAAAAAATGCATATTTATCTTGATATAAATGAAATCTCCCAGTAATTAGAGCTTTCCTAGGTGGAATGGGTTGTTGAAAGCAATAAGTCTCTCATCAGTAGGGATCTTCAAGAGACTGCTGAATGATCACTTATTGGAGAATGTTGTAGAGGAGATACCTGCTCAGGAAAGTTGGGCTATCTGCTATTGGACTTCTTTCCAATTTAGGGATTTAATCATTCTTTGAGAAGGACTGAGAGGATGATTATGAGGAACTCTACAGAGGATACGTAGTTATTTGGAAATGGGCATGCAGTGGACAGGGACCTCTTTAATGCAGACAGAGCAACTAGCTTCATGTGACTGTTCTGCTTTGTCAGATTAATAAGAATAAGGAACTCCTCTCCCCTGTCTCAGTTCACTCTTGGTGACAAGGTGAAGTTGTCTTTGGTGGACAACAGGATAGACAGTGGTCTCTTTGACACATTTTTGTTAAGGCACCCCAAATAGAACAGAAATATCCTTTATGTGAGGAAGGACAAGGCAGAAAGACAAACACTAGATTCAGAGTCAGAAGGTCTGGGTTTGAATCCTGACTGTTATGTACCCTGAATCCTCAGTAGTTGTGAGGCTTTTGGTGAATTATACCATGAGCTTCCTCACTTGTAAAATAAAGGAGTTGGGCGGGAGTGACCACAGATTCAGAATTGTAATGGACCTTTAGAAAGATGTGACACCCCCAAGATTGGGGAGATAATAAGCATCAGAGGTGGAACATAAACTGTTAAGGGTGAAATCTGAAATGACTGAGGAAACAAACATTCAAGCTTCCATGAATATCAGTTTATTAACAACACATTCTTATTCCCTAACAAATCAGGACCCTGGATAGAGGGGGAGACAGATTTTTATGTATTAAAGGATAACAATAAGCAGGATACAAAATAAGATGTATAATTAGGTAATCTGATTTTTAATTGGAGCAAAGATTAGGGGCTTTCCAAGTTGCGAGAGGAGAGAACAAACAGGTACAATTCCCTAAACTGGAAAAAAAAAAGTGTCCCACTCCCCTCATGTCTGTATTCAATCAAAGGACCATGGGAACATGGAAACAACAAGTGATTGACCAGAATGGGTCCAGTTGCTTGAGATGTATACTTGTCAGAAAACTCCTTACATCAAGCTTCAGATTTCACCTTCCCAGCCATGCAGGGCTAGGTTCAAACAATGCAATAGAGTTTTCTCACAAGGGAACTGAGTCTGATTCATTATTGAGTCACAAGATGGAATCAGTGTGGTTCACTCAGTTCTCTCCCCCAACTTTGATTCTGTGAGAGGGGCTGCTCCCTCCCCTATAAATCAGTCTTTTATAAGGTTTTTCATATATTCATAATCAGAACTATGTAAGACTATACAGATCAAATTACTTAGAGGGTTCACAATGGACTAATTTTGAGAGGGGAGATGTACATGTCACTAAGGTAACCAAGAAAATTCTGCAAACAAATACCATGAAAAAAAGGCCAAAGCAATACAGTCATCAATCCTAAAAAACATCAAGTCTCCCTCGTATCCTAGTAAACCACTCCCAATGGCCATTTAATCATCACAGTTTGTCTTGAGTCCCAGGTGTCCCATGTTATCTGGTCCTTGGAAATAGCTTCTCTTGGACATTCTGGAATAGACCTTATTCTCAGAAGAGTTCTGAAAGGGGTTCTGCTTCTCTGGTTCCAAATCACTTATAGAGATTCCTAGCTAATTCCAACAAAATCTGCCACTTACAAGACTTAACATAATTTAGTACAACTTCCTAAATTAGGTTTTCTAAACCTGACACTTCAGAGAATTTCAGTTTTTACATACCACTTGCTGGTTTTATTTTTATCTAAACCCTGTACCGATATAAGAATCTAAAAATAATTCATGAGAGTCCAACTTGTAAAATGAACCCTTCTGTCTGAACCAAGACCCTCTGAGTCTAGAGTGTATCTCTTTCCACTGTCCTACAATGACTCTTGTAGCTATAGAATATGTTCAGGCAATGCAGAACAGTCTAGTTTGACCAGCCTTGTGAAGGAGAAGTAGGGGATGAAGCCAGAAAGGGGGTGGGGAGACTTTGACGCCAAGCTAAGCAGTTAATATTTATCTGATGAACAATAGAAAGTAAAATTGAAATGATATTTTTCTTACTGTGGATGGAAATATTTTACAATACCCATCTTATGTAAATTACTGGAATGTTAAAGTAGGATGGGATTCTAGGGAGGGGTGAGTCCTCTGTGGGAGGGGAGAAGTAGTTTTAAAAGTGACTTGTCACTTTGAGAGTATCCTAGAGGGAGTGGAGCAGCCTGAGCTTGGGACAGGCACAGAGTACTGATGGGACTTGGTAGATGCCAGTTTTACCTGCTGCTAGGTGGAAAGCGTCATAGAGGATGTCACCTTTGGTAGGGGAAAAGACAGAGGCAGTCAGTATTGAGCCCTCAGTATTGAGCCCTCAGGGAGGTAATAGCTAAGGGCTAGCCCTTTAAGAATGGTTCAGCCCATTCTCCTTTTCTTTGCAGAGGTGGGGAGCACCATGTCTATGAAATATTGTAAATACTGTTAGACAGTCAATGTGTTGGTTGGTTTTGCTGAATTGGTATTTTCCCCCTCTTCTTTCTTTCTTTCTTTCCTTCTTTATTTTTAGTTACAAGGGATGCCCTCTAGGCTAGCAGATGAAAAGGAATGAAGGTGATGTAAAACAAAACATATAAATAAAAATTTTAAGAGGCATGGTCATTTTGAGCCATGTTCGCAAGAAGAAAGCACTGAGCTTTACAAACAGGAGACACTTGCCTTTTTTATGCCTGGGGAGGCTGATCTGAACATGAGCATGGTCAAGGGCAGAAATGGGAACCGAGAGTGAGGGACGGGTGAGGTTAGGTGGAAGGAAATCTCTAGGTCCATGGGAACCTGTATGATAGGATTTAGAGCAAGAAGGGAAATAGAGATCATCTGATTGAATTGCTTCACTTTACGCTGAGATAATCATAGCACTTTCCCCCCAGGGCTGTTGGATCAAATTTATGTATTTGTACACATACACATACACAGTGCTTAGTTGTGTCCAACTCTTCCTGTCTCCATTTGGGGTTTTCTTGGCAAAGATACTACAGTGGTTTGCCATTTCCTTCTTCAGCTCATTTTACAGATGAGGAAACTGAGGCAAACAGGGTGAAGTGATTTACCCAGGGTCACAAACTAGTAAGTTATCTGAGGCCATATTTGAACTCAGGTCTTCCTGACTTTAGGCCTGGCACACTATTGCACCATCCAGCTCTGTGGGGGGGGGGGGGGTCTATAGATATATTAGGCCTATATATCTATAGATATATTACACACATATATGTACGTGTATAAATATACATACATCCACGTATACAGACATAATACACACATACAGTGCTTTGCATATATTGTTAGTGAAGCTGATAATTATAATAACTAACAATTATGTAGCACTGTAAGTTTTATAGAACAGTTACCTCATTTGATCCTCACAAAAACCCCGGGAGGGAGGTGCTTTTAGTATCCCCCCCATTTTACAGATGAGGAAATTGAGGCAGACAGAGGTCTAGTGATTTGCTCACAATCACCTGGCTAATAAGTGTCTGATCTGAGATGGAATTTGAACTTGAGTCTGGCCAACTCCAGGTCCAGTGCTCCATCCACCAGCAATAATAGCTACCATTTATATATTGCTTTAAGATTTTACAAATAAGATCTCATTTCATCCTCACAATAACCTCGGGAGGTAAAGGTTATTATCATCCCCACTTTACAGATGAGGAAACTGAGGCAGGTGGACTTAAGTAACTTGCCCAGGGTCATCCAGTTGGTGTGTCTCTGGAAGGATTCAAACCCAAGTCTTCCTGATTCCAGGTCCAATACTCTAGCCATGCACCTCTTTATTGCTTCCTGACTACAGATGAGAAAACTGAGACCTAGAGAGGTTGACTTTGGGGTATCAGGCTGGGGGCCCAACTTCTCAGACTCCAAATCATTGTTGTCCCTCAAGTTATCCGCCTTACTTTCTTGTAAAACTTTAACACCGCCTCCCCCCCCCCAATGTTGTTTCAGTGATAGAAAGTCAATGAAGCCAGCAAGGACAGAGTGGCAGAGTCCTAGCTGACCTCCAGAAGTAAGCTAGGAAAATCCTTCTGCCATCAATAGTCATTAGGCCACTTCAATAAACATTTATAGAGGGCCTACCATGTTTTCAGGTGCAAAACACTAAAGATGCAAAGAAAAAATTAAGGAGCTTACATGAGGTGTGTGTGTGTGTGTGTGTGTGTGTGTGTGTGTGTGTGTGTGTGTGTGTGTGTGTGTGTATGTATGCACATGTACCATTTTAAGGGGCGGTGGGCTACTGGCCCCTTCCAACCATTTGGAAAAGCAGGTGACCCAAAGACCATGGAGCCCATGTTTAATGGCCTATGCCCTTTGGAGGAGTCTGATCATGCCTAATCATGCCTTGGACCTCCGAGCCCAGAGCTGAGAAGTAAAGCTAATTCTTGACCAGTCTGGCATACTTTCCCATTTTAGCTCAGACAAGAGTGAAAAAATGCAAGAGGGACATTGGACTTTACAGATAGATAGATAGATAGATAGATAGATAGATAGATAGATAGATAGATAGACAGATATAGATACAGATATACGCCCTCATGTATAAATAAATGTATATACATATATACCATATACATGTGTGTATATTATGTATCTTATATAAGGTGTCCCCAAAATCTTTTTATTCTTTGTTACAAGGGGTGACTCTTATTTTAAGTAGTTATTTATATAGATTTTGCTCAGTTTTAAGAGCAGAGAGATCATGTGTTAAGCTTTAATTAAAGATGGAAACTACACTAAGATTTTTGGGACACCCTATTTATGGATGTATGTAAATAAAATAGTGATACCTAGTTAAGTGTGTGTGTATGTGTATCTACACACATATACGTGTGTGTATGATGTTTATATGTATATACACATAGAAATATATGCATCTAGAACTATATGTATGTGTTTCTGTGTATATATGCACAATATAAAAGTAGTGTGGGTGAGACGCATATACACATGCATATAGAAATACATACACATGTTTCTAAATGTATATATACACATAAACATGTAGTGTATAGATACATAAATGTGTGTGCACATATATTTCTATGTGTGTATATGCATATATGTCTATACTTAGATATTTTGTATAATTATGTATATTATGTACATGATATATACATATGTACATAAATATGCATGTGAGTATGTGTATCATAAATGATAAAACAAGATTTATGTGGCATGTATTATATATATTTATAGATGTTATATTATATAGATTATATACATACATCCTCTGGCTCCAGCATCAGACTCTTGCTAAGAAATAGTTGCTTCACTTTACTGAGGTGATGCAACCATTCCTGATTGGTCCACATAGATCCCCATTGCTGGAGATTGTGTCATTGAAAAGAATTGGCCTCTTGAGTGTTATGGGGCATCTTCCATGAGTCTTATGGAAAAACCTCTCCCCTCAATAAGAGCTGTAGAAAGACTCTACCCTGTCTTTTTTTGGGGGGGGGCACCATTTCTTGGGAAAGATACAGTTGCTCTTATCCCTATGATTTCTAGCAGAGGAAGGAGATGATTTCTCTTCCTTCAGCCCCTTAAGCAGAAATGGCAGCTACAACCCAAGCTTATGACAACAGGAGTGTACACTTGCCAACTTCAGGTTAAGGCAGCCCTGGCTATCTAGTGGAAAGTACTTCTATAGTTACATGATTTCTCAGAGGAGAATGTGAACAGGATCATCTAGGACCTAGAGTAATTAAAGAACCAATCCTGACTGTCCAGAAGATCTGGACCTTGTGAATAGCCTCCTAATTGATCTCTCTACCTCCAGTTCATTTCCTCTTTAATCCATCATGCGCATAATAGTCAAATTGATATTTCTAAAGCATGGGTTTGGCCATGTCCCTCCCCTGCAGAATTGTAGAATGAGAAAGTCTGAGGCCAACTAGGCAAATATAAGTGGTGCCCTTTTGTCAGGTCATCTCAAAACCTTTCTGGAAAATGTCATGGCAGCTCTGCCTGTAGAGCAAAATCTATAAAAGTAATGATGAGGCTGGTTTTAAAGAAACATGTTTATAGATCTAACCCAAGGCCAACAAGGCAACCAGTGGTGTACAGAAGCTCTGGGGTCAAAGACCTCCTTCATTTTATTGATGAGGAAACTGAGGCTTGGGGAGGCTTAGGACTTGCCTAGAGTCACATGGAACAGTTAGAGGCAGGATTTGAATCTAGGTCCTTAGACTCTATGTTTAGTGTGTGAAGGAACAACAGGGAATTTTTGGTAAAATAGCAATCTGGGAGATGCAAGTATGTATGGAAGAAATTGCCCTGTGCTATCCTTTTATCACTTGGCATCTACTCACCTAATTCCAGCACAAAAGACAGTGCTAGGGCAAAGACAAGATACCATCTCTTTTTAGGTGTCTTATGTCCTTTCTGGGATAGGACAGTATTTATGTGTCTTATGTCCTCTCTAGGAAAGGGCAATATGTACTTGCTGCTGCCCAGATGGCAGTGTCCTATGGTGTCAGGTGACCCTGCTTCCCTCTCCCTACCCAGTTTCTCCACTTTCCCACAGTTATTATTAATTCAAGGTGACATCCACTGACAAGTAAGTAAACTCCTTCAAATTGACTTCTTTCGCTTCTCCCTAATTGATTCTCTATTGCATTTACCACAGAGGCTGTTCCAAATCTTTTTTTTTTATCTTCCCAAGTTCTTACACAGTACCACTTCCAATAGTCTCACAACTCAGGTCCTTAATACCCATTTTGCTTAGAGGATAGAGCCCATTCATTGTGCACACTATTTTCCCCTTCTCTAAACTTAACCAACTTTTGACATCATCCCCTATTCTCTTTTCCTGTCATGGCTGATGAAGACAGGGGTGGCCCCTCTCCTTGTCAAGTCCAACCCATACATCCTTGATTTCATTCTTGCCCATCTTTTGTAACAAGATTGACTTCATTGACCCCTGCTTCTAGTTTCAATTTCTCCTTAACTAATGTTTATCTTCCCTGCTACCTACAAACATATCTAAGTCTCTCACATCCTTTTAATAAATGCTCACTAGGCCCTGCTATACATCAAATCATATCCTATAGCTCTCTTCCCTTTCTCAGTTAAACCATTAGAAAAAGCCATCTACATTTATTGCCTCCATTCCTCTCATTCACTTTTCTCTTCTTTATGTCCTGATTTCTCACATTACTCAAATGAAACTGTTCTCTCTCAAGTTACCAATGATCTCTAAATGACTAAATCTGAAGGCTTTCCCCTCAGTCCTCATCCTTCTTGACCTCTCTGCAACATTTAATATTGTCAACCACCCCCTCTTCCTGAATACTCTTTCCTCCCTGGGTTTATCATGACACTATTCTCTCCATTCTTTCTTGGTGACTTCATCATCTCTGTGTTTATGATTCCCAGTTATATCTTGAGCTCTAGTCTCTATCATGAGCTATAGTTTCTATCTTGAACTCCAGTCTTGCATCAGCAACTCCCTATTGGACCTTAAATTAGGACCACTTACTTCAGTAATTGCAATAGGGCTCCTTGAGTGAGAAGAGCTCAAAAACAAGGAGATTAGCTCAGTTCTCATATCCATTTCAATTCCTTCATTTGGCGGCAAAAGCCTCTTTAAGTGAGTGATTGTGCGATAACCCATCCTCCACATAAGACTTGTGTGTCTACGAAACAATGAAAGGATTTTCTTTATTGCTAAATAGAGAATGGAGTGGGGTATTATGGGCCTCCAAATCTGCCGGGGGATATAAAGACATTTGAGACCCAGTCTTTGCTTTTTAAGGAGTCTATCTGAAAAGAGAGGAGAATGCATACCAATAAAAACATAGCTAATGACCCAGTATATGCCAAGTCCCAAGGGAATGACACAGGCAGTAGCTGTCATAGAAGCCCTGAGGAAAACTTAAGTGGTCAGTTAGGGCTTTGGGGAGAAGGCAGGATTTGAACTAGTGGCTGTTTCCAGCTGTAACTGGCTCTCACAATTGGGCTTCAACATCCAACCAGCTTGGGCTAGGCCAATGCTATTCATAAGATGAAGCATGGCGTAGTGGAGACAGTGCTGGACTTTGAGTGAAGAAGACCTGAATTCAAATCCAGATTCAGGCACTTACAGGCTGTGTGACTCTGCACAAGTCACTTGACTTTTTAAGCCTCAGTTTTCTCATTTGTAATATGAGAAGGTTGAACCTCTGAGGTCCCTTCATTCTAAATCTATAAGCTTATGATACTTTCAGCTCACTTGAATTTCAGATAAGCACTTGCCCCACCTCCCTTTGCCAAGTCCCATCAAACACTCCCTCCTTTCCTTCCCCAGGATTCCTTCCCCAGAGTCCTTTTCAACCACCCCCAGAGACTCGAAGTGTTAAGAACACAGCAGCACTTCCCCTCACTGCTGCCTAATGGAGGTAAGCCTATTACCCAAGAATTCTCTATAACCTCTGAACCTAAAAGACAAGGCCCTGGGAATCTACCCAGTGGAAAGGTTTATGAAGAAAATGCCATCTTGGCTAGTTTTGCTGAATTCCAATTCTTGTTATACATCTCATTAGTTGTGTTACCTTTGACTAGTCACTAGGCCTGTTTCTCATCTG
Source organism: Pseudochirops cupreus (assembly GCA_028627135.1). Classification (NCBI taxonomy): domain Eukaryota; kingdom Metazoa; phylum Chordata; class Mammalia; order Diprotodontia; family Pseudocheiridae; genus Pseudochirops; species Pseudochirops cupreus. Next base: position 438,281,669 of record CM053582.1, read on the forward strand.
CAGATGAGAGCCCAACCCAGCAGTGCTTGGGCTGCCTGCAAAGATCTTGGGAGTTATAATTTTCCCCAGCCTGGGGAGAGAGGATACTAATGGGAGATCAGGACTGCAGGGAAAGGTATGTTCGCCATACTGAGGGAACTTTGAGAATTGAGAATGTCTTTGTGGCTAGCCAGAGCCTTGTCCTGGGGCTTCTACAACAATAACGATCAGCAACTTTAGGATTGTTGCACGAACCAAGTGGATTATTTTGTGAAATGCTTCCTGGAAGCTGCTGGAACTTAGAAATGGGGGAATTACAGGCTAAAAGGGGAGGAAGAAAGGATTTGAGAGAGAACCCACGGTCCATTCAACTCTCTCTCTTCCATCTATAAGGGTTGGAATGGGGGGTGGTAGATAGGAGGTTGACTTATAGCCAAAACCAGGCCAGGGAGAGGTTTAGCCTCAAAATCCAATTCCATTTTATATCCCATAATAAAATGCTGTCAACATGAGCTGCCTGTTCAAATAGATTTGTTAAGAGGACTGAGAAGAGCTTTGCTGGGTATAGGGGTGGGGATGGGTGAGGGACTAGGCTCTGTCTGTCCCAGGAGAGAGTCTAGCAGGGCCCTCAGATCTAGTGAATCTGGGCAGGGGCAGGGGCAGGCTGTGGGAGACTTTGGTGTACGTGGTATTTGGGGAAGGAGAAACAACAGAGGTATGGAACCTTAAAGGTTAAGGCAAAACTATGAGGCTGGAGAAGTTTATCATCCTTTTATCTGCTTTTATCATTCTTCCCTGATGCCTCTTCCTTAATATTCTGGAGCATCCAATGCCTTCATGTTCTCTTCCCCTCTGCCAATCAAAACATACTCACAGGAAAGGATCTGATGAGTTCATTCTCCCCCCAGGTATAAACTGACAAGGACGTATTAACCTCCAGAGAATATTTCTACTTTTAAAAAGAATCCAATTCTAATGCTGAATATCCTAACCCTAATTGTGGCATTTCAAGCACCTGCCTAAATGAAGAGGGGAAGAAAAGTGTGGAGGAAGAATAGGAGAACCTTCCAGGGATCCACTGAAGTTCAAAGATGGTTATCTTCTAATCTATTTATGCTTACGATCACTCCTAGAACAAGTCATAGGCACTGGGAGCTCTGGCAAAAGACTTTTGAGTCTTTGAAAGCATGTGGGAGACATGAAGAGAACGATGCAGTATGGGTGTTGGGCACAAATACCCTTGGGTATCTGGCTAGAGGTTCATTCTCACAAAGTGGATCTTGCTAGGTTAGACTAGCCTCACAATAATAGCTTCTTTTGGCCTTTGTCTCCTTCAGGTCTCTTTTTGCCCTCAGCAAACACCTTCATTCACTATTGAGCATCCACAAGAACCTTGTTGTTATTGAATCATTTCAGGTGTATCTGACTCTTCATGACCCCATTTGGGGTTTTCTTGGCAAAGATAATTGGAGTGTTTTGCAATTTTCTTCTCCAGCTCATTTTATAGATGAGGAAACTGAGGTAAACTGGGTTAAGTGATTTGCCCAGGGTCACACAGCTGGTAAGGGTCTGAGACTAGATTTGCACTCAGGAAGATGAGTCTTCCTAACTCTAGGCCTGGCACTCTATCCACCATGCCACCTAGCTGCCCAAGAACCTAGATGCCACCAATTGACCCAGTCAACTGCAAGTACCTAATCTCCCTCCCAACATTCACCAGACTGTCCTTTACCTCCAAGATCCATTTCTTCATTTGGACATGAATGGAGTCCAGCAAGTCTATCTGAGGTTTCCTGGAACCTCGCTTCAGGATAGCATTAGCCTGTCTCTGGGGTGAGATTCCTGCTATTTTCTGCATCAATCAGACCACACCTGGAATATTGTCCTAGGAACATATAGTGACAGACCCAGAATGGGAAGGGACCTCAGACACAATCTAGCACAACCCTCCTCAGTTTACAGATGAGGAAACTGAGGCCCAGGGAAGTTAAGGGAGTTGTCCAAGGTCATATAGTTAAACATCTATATGTAGGATTTATACTCAAAGTTGGTTTTTTTCCTCTAGAGTCAGTGACCTGGATTTATTTTAGGATGCCACATTTTAAGAAGGAAAGAGCAAGCAGAATGGTGATAACCTAAATAGTATATATGAACAAGTGAATGAATTAGGGAATATTTACCATGAAGAACAGATTTAGAAGGGGGCATCATAGAGTATGATGAGCTGTCTTATGGAAAAGGGGTTATTAGACTTAGAATTATAGGACCATAGATAGATAGATAGAGAGAGAGATAGTTAGATAGAAGAGGCCTCCAAGGCCATCTTGTTCAACTTACTCATTTTATGGAGGAGGAACAGATCAAGTTCATCCTTCATTTCTGAAGAGGACCACTGACATCATGGGTTGATGTATTGACTTTCATGTGAATTGGGTTTAGGTAAGGCAGAATTGTAGAAAGTCATTAGCCTCACTCTCTCTTTCCAGAGGCATCCAAGTCCAATGGCAGGACAAAAGTCAAGAGGATTGGCGATGTCCCGGGATTCAGTGGATGAGTAGTGTTGAGCTAAGTTAGATGATCTGCTTTGGTATTATTTCTAAGGGCTTGGCACAGTACCTGGCACATAGGAGACACTTAACAAGTGATGATTGCCTTTCTAATAGGGCTACAGAGGGTAAGTGACTTTCTCAAAGTTCACATAGGCAACAAGTGGTAGACCTGGGATTTGAACCCAAAGTCCTCTCCAAATTCCATACCTGTTCCATCGTACCACAGTTCCTTCTTCTGTTTGCCCCCCAGAGAAAAGAACTAGGATCAAGGAGGAAAAATTGATGGAAGACTGATTTAAAATGTCCCACAAGATCACCTGTTAGACATAGAGGTCTTGCTTTCTAAGGATGAAAACCTTTAGGGAAGGACATTCCAAGTTAGGGGAGAGCTCAGTGGATACCCACACTGGGCTTCAAATCAGGAAGACTCATCTGGGCAACTCATTTAACCCTGCTTGACTCAGTTTCCTCATCCATAAAATAAGCTATAGAAGGAAATGGCAAACCATTCTAGGATCTTTGCCAAGAAAACCCCAAATGGGGTCACAAAGAGTCAGACATGACTGAAATGACCCAATAACAACAATTCCAAGTGAAAGTGAATCAGAATGAAGAGAAGGAAGAATAGTAAGTGAATGTGTGTCTTGGGAGATCTGGAGATTGAAGCTATTGGGAATGGGCCAAAACCAATGGGTTTGGTGCCTTGGTTTCCCTACTTGATTGAAAAGGACAGGAAAGGAAGGGACTGAAGAGGGGACAAGGAGAATAATTGGAGGGTTAGGCATTAGGCCCCTTTATGAGCCATTTTAATTCATGTAAATGAGGATTTTTAATTTGTTATACTGGGTTTTAAATCTATTACCATCTCATTTGCTTCTAAACCATGTTTTGCCCCAGTCTGAACTGAATTCCATTTGATGCATTAGGAGTAATTCTCCTCCCAAAGGGTTAGATGTTTTCTCTCTGCACAAAAGTCGCTTATTTTGGATAAAGAGACGATTAGATTTATCTTTAATATTTTAATGGCAGCTGGGATTAGCAAGCAAACAGTCCCTACTGGGCTTGTTCTCAGAGGATTAGACTCTAATAAACTCTTCAGATGGGGATCCCCCCTCCTTCTCTGTTTTCCACAAAGTACTTATATTATTTTAAAAAATTCCCTCCTCTTTTTTGAGAGCCATAAATTCCATTTGCTGTTTTCTATTAAATCAAATTGATTAAATTCATTGTGGCTATTTGCTCATAGATATTTTTTAATTTTAACATCTCCTGAATAAAATCTTTAATGGTGCAATTTGAAATACCAGCAATATACAGTATAGCTCCTATTAAAACAGATGGAAATGAGAATCTGTGAGGAGGGAGGGAAAGGGGATGTGTAGTATGTCTTAAGGGGAGGGGATAAATGCATGGGAGAGAGGTGGGAATCATAGACTGACCTACTCTCCCTTTATCTATCTCAGCACAGTTCCCTCCTGCCCCATAAAGTTTAAAGGCAAGGGTTCCTTCCAGGGAAGGATACAGTTTAAAGCTCAGTCTTGGGATGGCTAGGTGGCACAGTGAATAGAGTACTGGCCCTGGAGTCAGGAGGACCTGGGTTCAAATCCAGCCCCAGACACTTAACACTTACTAGCTGTGTGACTTTGGGCAAGTCACTTAACCCTAATTGCCCTGCCTTCCCCCCATCCAAAAAAGAAGAAAAAAAAAAGCTTAGTCTTTCACCTCTCTTCCATGCCATGGAAAACCATCTCCCCAAGAACAGAACCATAACTAGTCAGGTGATCAGGACTTGGACGATATTGGGGTGGGGGGGAGGATGCCATGTTCTTCCTTATAAGGCTATTCTTTAGCTTGCCATCTCAGAGTCACTTGTGGTCTGGCACTGATGCCATGCTATGGTCCCCATATACTGCCCTACATCATATCATAATTGCCCCTCTCTCTTACCTGATCCTCACAGGTCACTTTTGCTGTCACATTCCTCTCCTGAGGTCCATTTTTCCCCCTATCATTACACACCATACCTGCTACCTCATCCACTTGGGTTTGGCAGGTCAGGAGTCATCAGATGATATATAGGCACACAAACTAAATTCTCTTAGGGACCTACTGCCCAAATAACTGCAGCTAACTGGAGCAGGCTTTCACTGTCTTATGCCCTTGCCCCTTAACTTAAATGTAGCCCTAGTGCCAGAACTGCTAGTTATGGTTCTGCCCAAAGAGACCCATCCTTCCATCCCAATCCTCTTTCAGGATCAACATCAACAACTTCCCTGACTTCCATCCCATCCCAAACCCTAATCTCAGCTCCGCCCAGTGAATGGAGCTCTCTATAAAACTCAACAAATTGTTCTTAGTCCCTCTTACCCCTAGAAGATCAATCAGTGCATATTTATGCATTCAACACTACTCTAAAGAGTGGGGGGAGATCAGAAGTATATGTGGAAGTATGACACTGAGACTTCCTAGCAGAAGTATCAACTTTGCCAGTACCCTGCAAACTAAACCAGATTAAAATGTAATTGGGAAATAATAGTAATAATAATAATTTACATTTCTGGAAAACTTACTACATGCCAAGCACTGTACTAAGAGTTTTATAATTATCTCATTTGATCCTCATTACAACCTTCAGAAGGCAGCTGGGTGGCACGATAGAGTGTTGAACTGGCCTGAATTCAAATCTAGTCTCAGAAACTCAGAAACTTCCTAGCTTTGGGATCTTGGGCAAGTCACTTAACATCTGTTTGCCACTGGAGAAGGAAATGGCAAACCACTCCAGTATCTTTGCCAAGAAAACTCTATGGACAGAGGTCCAAGGGGTCACAAAGAACCAAAGATGACCAAAACAACTCAGCCACTGCTACCACTGCCATGATGGGTGGTTATTCCCATTTTACAGTTGAGAAAACTGAGGTAAATAGAAGTTAAGTAACTTGCCCAGGATCACACAGCTAGTAAGAGGTTTAGCACTCTTATCAATTGCACCATCTAGTTTCCCCTAAGCATTCACAAGAAGAGTTTTATGAAAAAAGATAGGTTTTGAGCTGGGTATAAGGATGATAGAATTTAGTTAGGTTGGAGAGAGAGGGAACAGATAGCCCTGACCCAACACGAATGAAGTACTGAGGTGGGAATAAATATGGACATTGGAAGGAATAGTAAGAAGTTTGTCATGGCTAGCATGGAAGATGGATGTTGAGAAATAATGATAATAGTTCATTGAATGAAGAAACGAACATTTTTACAATGCTTTGAGATTTACAAACACTTTCTTTCACTGCATCCTATAAGTTTTAGTATGTTGTCTCATTATTGTCATTCTCTTGTATGAAGTTATCGATTGTATGATTTGTTGTTTGACCCATTCATTCTTTAGGACTAAATTATCTAGTTTCCAATTAATTTTTAGTCTATCTTTCCATGGCCCTTTATTACATGTAATTTTTATTGCATCATGATCTGAAAAGGATGCATTTACTATTTCTACCTTTCTGCATTGGAATGTGAGGTTTTTATAATCTAATACGTGGTCAATTTTTCTGTAGGTGCCATGTACTGCCAAGAAAAATGTATATTCTTTTGTATCTCCATTCAGTTTTCTTCAGAAGTCAACCATACCTAACTTTTCTAAAATTCTATTCATCTCCTTAACTTTCTTGTTTATTTTGTGGTTAGATTTATCTAGTTCTGAGAGGGGGAAGTTGAGGTCCCCCACTAGTATAGTTCTGTTATCTATTTCTTCTTGTAACTCCTTTAACTTCTCCTCTAAGAATTTGGATGCTATACCACTTGGTGCATATATGTTTAGGATTGATATTAATTACTTCACTGTCTATTGTACCTTTTTAGCAGGATGTAGTTTCCTTCCTTATCTCTTTTAACTAGATCTATTTTTGCTCTTGCTTTATCTGAGATCAGGATTGCTACTTCTGCTTTTTTTTTACTTCAGATGAAGAGTAATATATTCTGCTCCAGCCTTTTACTTTTACTCTATGTATATCCTTCTGCTTCAGATTTGTTTCTTGTAAACAACATATTGTAGGGTTATGGTTCTTAATCCACTCTGCTATCTGCTTCTGTTGTATAGAAGAGTTCATCACATTCACATTCAGTTATGATTACTATCTGTGTCTCTCTCCATCCTATTTTCCTCCCTGTTTATGCTTTTCTCTCTTTTTTTCCTTTCCCTCCTCTCTAGAATTTTACCTTCAAGCACCACCTCCTTCAGTCTGCCCTCCCTTCTGTCAGCCCCCTCCCTTTTCTTCCTCTTTACCCTTACTACTTCTTTACAAAGCATTTTCTTTATGTATGTAGTGTAAAAATTATCCTCCATGTTCTTTACTCTTGGGTTCGGAGATGTTTTGAGGTTTGTCCATGGTTACACAACTAGTAGGTGACAGAACCAGGATCTGCACTGAAGGCAGCTAGGTGGGTACAGTGGTTAAAGAACAAGGACTAGAGTCAAGAGTCAGCCCAAATGCAAATCCGGCCCCAGATACTGACTAGTTGGGTGATCCTGGGCAAATCACTTAACCTCTGCCTCAGTTTCCTCACTTGTAAAATGGGATAATAGCTCCTACCCCCCCCTCCAGTTGTAAAGATTAAATGTGAGAATATTTTAAAGTATTTTACAAACTTTAAGGCACTATGTAAATGCTTTTATTGTTCAGTTGTATCTGACTCTTCAGTGACCCCATTTAGGATTTTCTTGGCAAAGATACTAGAGTGGTTTGTCATTCTCTTTTCTGGCTCATTTACAGATGAGGAAACTGAGGCCAACAGGATAAAGTGAATTTCTCAGGGTCACAAAGCTGGTAAGTGTCTAAGGCCAGATTTGAACTCAGGGAGATGAGTCTTCCTGACTGTAGGCCCAGCACTCTATTCACTGCACCACCTACTTGCCCATATAAATGCTACCTAATCATCATTATTACTCCAAACTCAACACTCTTTCACTATTCTGTGCTGCCTTTCAAGGGGTAAACAGAAAATAAAATTTTTAAGTAGTATGAGATAAGATTTTAAAGATCCCTATGCTCGACCAGTTTTTAAAGCACTCATTACTGTGGTTGGCACATGCTAGCAGCCAGGAAAACAAAGACAAAAATATGGCAATCACTGCCTTCAAGGAATTGATATTATATTAAGGGAGACAATTTGTTCACATAAACACATATGCAGACTAAACACAAGGGGATGGCAGGGGGAATCACTAGTAGCTGGGGAGGATCTGGAAAGCCTGTTGAAGGAGGCAGCTTGAACTGAGCTCTGAAGGAGGCAGAGGGTGAAGAGAGAACTTCAGACACAGGATACAATCTGTGAAAAAGCCCAGAGAAGGGGTGAGATAGGATGCAATGTCACGTATGAGGAATAGCAAGTTCAGTCTGACCCAAATGTAGAGTGTGCAATGGGGCCTGGAAATAGACATTGGAGCTGGGTTGTAAAGGGCTTTAAAAGCCTAAGAGGAATTTGGATTTGATTTTAGAAATTGCTGGTGTTATTTGTCCTTCATTCTCAAAGAAGACCATCATATCATGAGGATTGTGTCTTGAATTGCCTGTGAATTGGGTTTTGTCTTGCTATTTTTAGAAGCAGAATGAAGTCTCTAGAATTTAATAGGGCAGCTAGGTAGATAAACACCAGACTTGGAGTCAGGAAGACTCATTTTCATGAGTTCAAATCTGGTCTCAGACACTTACTAACTGTGCAACCCTGGTCCAGTCACCTCATTCTTTTTGGCCTCAGTTTCCTCACCTGTCAAATGAACTGGAGAAGTAAATGGTAAATTACTCCAGTATCTTTGCCAAGAAAACCCCAAATGAGATCACCCCAAAAGAGTCAGACTCTACTGAAACAATTGAACAACAACAATGGCCTTCTCCCCAAAGTCTTCTCTTCTTCAGGATGAATATCCTCAGTTCCCTTAATCCAAAGTTTTTCACCTGGGAGGTCTACAGGGCCATTGCGACCATCTATAGACAAGGCGAAAAAATTACATCTTTACTTCCACTAATGTACCGTTTCCTTCAATTATGAGTGTAGGGAACAAACCACAGTAATATTAAGGCTTCCCCAGACTGCTAAAAGGGTCCATTACCCAAAAAATAAGTTAAGAACCCCTGATTTCACCAATCTTCTGTGACATGTTTCTCCACTGGTGTTTTAAGTTTATTGACCTCATGTCTTATCAATCTTAAAGTTTTCTGGATATTCTGCAGCAAGCTAGTGAGCTTCCTAAAATGTCCTCAAAACTGAGACTTGTGAATCACAAAGTCAAGACTAGAGCTAAGTCCCCTACCCATTCCAATGTTCTTTCTATCACAAGGTCCCCTGATTATGGAGAAGAGGATATTTTTGTATCTTCCTGCGACTCTCTTTGAAAACCACTGGTAAATTTGACTCTGCATACAAAGTCAGCAAAATTAAAATACTAGTGAAATTTTCGGTTCCTGGTGGTCTCTTTCAGATTGTCCTTTCTCCCTCTGTATATGTTCCCTCTTAAGAGCAATCTTTCTCTTCCCCTACCCCCCTTTTTTTGGTCCCTCATTCTCTAATCCCAACCTCATCAACTCCAGGGAAGAGCTGATCTGCAGGAGAAAATCCTTCATTCAGGGACAAAATCAGCTTAATTTGCCGCAATTTGTAGCAGGTCTTTGCCAGGATTTGAATATCAAATTATCCTGAAGCTGGGGATGGGGGAGGCCTCCCCTCAAGCAATATGGACAAACATTTCACTTAGGCTCCATTCTAGAAGATCAGTCTGCAGAGTAATTATGACTGAAATAGGCCTCTGGGAGCCTGGGGACCACCTGGACCTGCACTGGCAGGGCCACTCAAAGGAGGAAGGGGAGGAGGAGGAGGCTAAGGTCCCTAGGTGAGGATTAACCAGACTGGCAGCAAATGAATACTTGGATAATTAATAATTTCCGGGCAGTGCCCAGCTAAAAGCCAGCTGGTTTGCAGAAGCCAGATGCATAGTAGGACACAAAGGCAGTAGGCAAGGGGAAAAGATCTTGGGCTGGGATGAAGTGTTGGGGAATAGAAAAGGAAATAGGGACTAGGCTATATCTGTGTAAGGAGTCATCCCGCCTCCTGACTGTATAGGAGAGATGGCAGTCAAGAAACCAGTATTCTTAGCTTGTCCAAATGACTAGGAGACCTGAGGAATGGGGGTAGAATGAAGTAAATCCTGAGCCACAATCTCCATGGGGAGATCATAGCCCCAAAGAGGCCCATTAGGAAGGTCATCTCCTCCTCAGACAGGTAGAGTTGAGAGGATGTCCTCTGTCTAAAGCCCCCCTTCAAATGACACTCCATAGCTCCCTGCCTGTATCCCCGTCAATCACTCTTCCATCCTACTCTCTCTAATGATAATGATAATAATAGCAATATAATTTAATATATAAATTAATTATAATTGAATATATAATTAATTTATATATTTAGTATAATTGAATATATAATAGTGATCAAATTTAAGGTTCACAAAGTACTTTCTTTACAACTACCTCATAAGGTGGGTAGTATGAATATTGTTAGCTCCCTTTTAAAGATGAGAAAACTGAGACATAGGGAAGTTAGGTGATTTGCCCACAGTATGATGGCTGGTGGTAGAGCTGGTATTTCCTTGCACCATTGTAGTGCACTTTCATTCTCACTTTAGCTTTCCTCCTTAAGCTTCCCATTAGTAGATGGTTGACTTGAAGGAAAGAGGCTAAAAGTGAGGAGCAGGTAGGGGTAAAGGTAATATGAAATCAGAGCTGGGATGAGTGTCAGGGGAAACAGAAAACACTTGCAAGTTCTTTTTCTTTTTTGGAGGCAATTATGGTTAAGTGACTTACACAGCTAGTAAGTGTCTGAGGTCAGATTTGAACTTAGGTCCTCCTGATTCCAGGGCTGGTGCTCTATCCACTGTACCACCTAGCTGCTCCTAATTTCCCATTTGCTGAGAAACAGTAAGTGATTCAGATGATCTAAGGTTGGCAGTGAGTCTCAGATGTTCCAGTTCTGTTCTGCCTTCTCCCCTTGTCCTGCCTCCTCCTACTTCAACTCAACAACATCCAACTCTGCCACTTACTTGTGTGACCTTGGACAAGTCCCTTAACTTCTCTAGGCTTCAATTTCCTCAATTATAGAATGAAATGACCCTAGATGACCTCAAAGGTCTCTTCCAGATCTCTGTCTCTCTGGTTACATGTTCCCATGGTCTGTCTGGTCTTGAATTCCAGGTCTGATGATAGCACTGAGAAGAGAGCTGTAAGTTACCAGGGCAGTCCCACCTTAAAGGTCTAAGACATGTTCTCAACATGCATGGTTTCTCATATGATTCTCTCATTCAGGAATTTATTCTAATCCTTCCCAAACTGGGTTCTTTTTTTGATCCATGGAATCTTAAAGGGAGCAATAAGTCTCACAGGCTTACTGGCTACTGTGTAAAAGCAAGACCTTTTTATCTGTCCAGAACCTACTTTTTTCAAGCTTTATAGGAAGAGAGCACGACTCTAGAACTAGTGTAATGGAAAGAGTTCTAGAATTAGTCAATAATTCAATGGCTTTAAATCCTATCTCAGACAACACTGTATTGTAACCCAAACCCCCAAACCCCCAAACCAAAAGTCAGGATTCTTTTCTCACTGGAGGAGATCAATGCCCCTATCCTTACATCAAGAGCAGGGGAGAGAGGGGTGATTTGCCCTTTCGCTCTCTTCGGATTCTTTTAGCTTCCAGCTTTGAGGAAGAAGATGCACCATCCCAACCTCTCTTCCAGCAACCAAAGGGAGGTAGGCTCTTGATAGAATCATGTCTTTATCCCCAGCTTTCCACACTAGGGACTTCAGAGAATATTCACGACGTATCTCATGGTTGATTGAGCTATTACTTCAATCTCAATACAAGAGTTCATTTACTCTGAGTATTGTCTGGTGTGTGTTCTCCTACATATACTTTCTCTGGTTTCTGTTTTTCTATCAACGTAGGTAAGTGGGTTTCTTTGCTATTTGTTATGTGTTCCTTGTGGAACTCGTATTTGTTGGGAAGGGATTCAAGCCTTAGACATAAAGCTTGGGATTCCCATTCCCCCATTAATGAATAATGATCAGGAATTTAGCTTATGTTCCCAAACCTATTTGGTCTCCAACCCCCTTTTCAAAAAAAATTACTCAGCACCCCCCTGGATTAGTTTACATTAGCCTTTATTTTTATTCAAAGCCCCTCCCCAATTACACCTGAGGCTACTACCTCCCTGCATCATTCCAGTGCCCCTCAGGGGGGCAGTATCAGCAACTTTGGTAATCTATGCGTTTTTATTTTTTTCTTTTAAATAGTATTTTATTTTTCCAATTAGATATAATAACAGTTTTTAACACTCTTTTCTCAGTAAAGTTTTAAATTCCAAATTTTCTCCCTTCCTCCTCCCTTAGACAGTCAACAGTTTGATATAGGTTATTTATGTGCAATAATGTAAAACTTATTTCCATATTAGTTGTGTTGTGAAAGAAAAACAGAACAAAAGTAACACACACACACACACACACACACACACATACACAAAGTGAAAGTAGTATGCTTTGATTAGCATTCAGACTCCCATCAGTTCTTTCTTTGGATGTGGATAGCATTTTCCATCATGA
>CM053582.1:438294328-438321087 GCA_028627135.1 Pseudochirops cupreus
ACAGGCACTGCAGTTGGGAGATCCATCCTGCCCTACCAAAAAGTGACATAGGAGAGAATAGACTGGGGGAGGGGGGACACACTGGGATGGCTGTTTTGGGGTGGTGGGCAGGGGAAAGATGGGGAGAAAATATGTAACTCAAAATCTTGTGGAAATGAATGATGCAAACTATAATAAAATTTAAAAAGCAAAAAAACAAAAAAAACAAAAAAAAAGAAATGGGATTTATTACAAACCATCATTACAAGATGCTAACTCTTGACTCCTGCAATTATTTACTATTTTACTCCAAGTGTCAAGACCATTTTCATTAGTCTGTCCTCACCTGGTAGAGAAGGATTACTCAGTCCTTGGTAGCAGAGTTAGCAAGAGCTTGGGAAAGGAGAGATCTTAAGTTCTTTTGGCTTTGAGAGGACACACATGGTCCCAGGACCTTCCCAGGCAGAGGTGTCTGGAAGAAGCTGTCACATAGAGGATCAAGCATGATCCTGTATCCAGTTTGCTTCTCTAGAGATTTCAGGGAACTTCCTGTCGGTGATATCAGGAACCCTGTCTCTCTAAGCTTTTGTCTCCTTTAGGCAGACACGGAACATCATTCTCTACCAATGAGGAGAAGAGTATGCAAATAGGCTTGAGCTTACATATTATTATGCGGCAATGAAAGCTTCACCAGATCCTAGGGCGCTCTGTAGCAAATTTGGTGCCTGTCTGTCTTGCTTCTATTCTAAGATTCTATCTATTCTATTCTATCCATGACTTTTTAGAAATTGAAACATAAAACACAATTCTTTTCAATGTGATATATAGGTAAGTGAAAGGTTTTTATTAGAAAATTCTTTTTGCCATATCTCCCCTGAACCAACTCATCCACATACACAAAACTTACCTTTTATATCCAACAAAACTTTATCTTCAAAGTTCCTTTCTCTTCCTCTTACCTCTTATATCTTTTCCAAAATCATTACTCCTGCCAAAATAAGCTGACCAATTCTTTCCTTTTGCCTTCCAACCAATCTGAATATACTTACTGAGCACCTACTATGTGTATAGGCTATAGGTACCATGTTAGGCACCATGGGGGATATGTAGTCCCTCTCTCAAGGATTTCACATTCTAATTGAAAGTATTCTCTATGAACTATACTCCATGAATTTCCTACCTGGCATTGGTCTCTGGAGCTTCACACAGAATCTGAGTGGGTTTTGGTACCATTCCCCTCCTTTTCCTCTATTTCCACTCCTGTGCTTGGTCATTTTGTTGATTCAACTACAAAAAAAAGTGCTTTGCATTTTATAACTGGGACCTTTCATTCTATTTTTTTTTGCTTCCCTCCTTACCCCCACCCCAGGCCTAGAATATATATGCGTTGTTATTCAGTCAAGTCCTACTCTTCATGACCCCATTTGGGGTTTACTTGGTTTGCCCTTTCCTTCTCCAGTTCATTTTCCAGATGAGGAAACTGAGGCAAATAGGGTTAAGTGATTGCTGAGGGTCACCCAGTTAGTAAGGGTCTGAGGCTGGATTTGAACTTGTGAAGATGTGTTTTCCTGGTTCCAAGCCCAATTCTCTACTCTCTGCTCCACCTAGCTGCCTCATACTCTTTACTCCAGTCATTTTGCTTCTTTATCTGCTATAGTTTGGATCATAGGATTTAGATCTAGAAGGGACCTTAGGAGCCAAGATTATCAATCGATTGACTGATCTACTGATTTATCTGTGGTATACAGCCTTTGAGGGAATTTATTTGGTTTGATTATGCATATTTGTTACAAGAAATTTGTTTTTCTTATCTTTTTCCCCTCCAGTAGAATAGGAGGTAGAAGAGAGAGGAAATAGATTTGTTTGTTGTTTTTGCTTTTTAACTAGAAAGGTGGGGGGGCGGGTAGAGAGAGGAGTTCTCCAAAAGTGAAATGGTGCATGCACTTTGAGATGAAGTCATTGTATTTTTAGTCACTTCTAAGAGACCTCTTGTGATAAATGCTTGTACTGTGAAAACTAAATACATCAGTAAAAAACTTTTTAAAAATGTGATACAAAGATAGCTCTGTCTGAAAAAAAAGAGTCATGTAGGCCAACCCCTTCAAAAGGAAACTGAGACCCAAAGAGGACATGCCCAAAGTCATAAGAGTTGTAAGTAGGAGAGGTAGGATTGGAACCAAGGTTCTCAGTTCAGATTAAGCGATTTTCTACTATACTATATTCATTTATCATTCTCATGTCTATCTTTACCTGTGCTAGCCCCCCTCTCCACAATGACTTGCCGTCCCCTCCCCTTATCCATCCTTCAAGTTCTCCCTTTGCCATAAAATTTTCCCTGATCTGTAGCCATAACAAAGGCCAGTGAAGGGAAATTTGTTCCAGGATAGCTATATTGTGTGGGGGCATGCACTTCCTCCCACTCTTAAGCATTCAGCATAAGTCATACCATAAGAAGTTAGATTTCTTAATCGTTTACCTTTCCTACTGCCAACCTATTAAGTTTATTCTGCTTTCCTAATTCAAGGCAAGAAAGGACTGGGAGGTTGAGTAAACAGTACAAACAGTATAGGTCCTGCTAAGCTACACTCAGAGTATGTAGCTTATGGCTTTCCAATGCTTATGGCAATGATGTGGCACAAGTACCTCCCTCCCTCCCTCCCACCCCCCAGTTGCTAGTCAGCTGCCAGGCCAACCTTCCCCTGAACCTGCATGGAAGCTAAACACCAAAATGGCACAACTGCATGCATGGTCAGATTATCTCTTGTGAAGCCACTGATACCTTCCCACCAGCAGAATTTGCCTGATGAGTAAGAGGAAGTCATAGTTACAGTCTGGCTCCAACCATTCCCACCCCCCCGATCTGCCCCTTCTCTGAATACCTCCAGTAGTACCCTTTGTCTCCATCACATAATCTACCACTGATTACATCTCCTACCTAGAATTGTTAGATCAATATTTAATAGGCATTTGTGTTGGCTTCCCAAGCAAAATGTTGATTCTCTGGGGGACAAGGATGTCAGACTTTAGCATCATCATCATTGTTGATAATATTACTAACGATTCATATTTCTGACTTTAGCATTTCCAAAGCACTTTTCCACAACCAAAATGTAAGGTATGTAGTATAGTAAAACATCCCTGTTTTCCAGAGGAAATGGACATTTTAGAGGTTAAATGACATATCCACAACATATAGCTAGAATATAAGGAAATCAGTCCTCAAACCTAGGTCTTGTGATTCCAAGACTGGAGTTCTTTCATGTGCTTCCAGCACCATCAGCACTAAAAGAGCAAACAAATGGTACAGTGGTTTATTCACAACCACAGAACCAGAAGGACTCGGGAAGTACTTAGGAAGATTTTCTAACGGAAACAACCTCCAGGACCCATTTCCTATGATTTTCTCTTGACCCTCAGATCAAAAGAGGGGTAACTAAATCTTTAGAGCACAATAGGGGGCAGCCAGTGGATAGAGCACCTGGTATGGAGTCAGGAGGACCTGAGTTCAAATGTGATCTCAGACAACAGCTGTGTGACCCTGGGCAAGTCATTTAACCCTATTTGCCTGTTTTCTCATCTGTAAAATGAGCTGGAAAAGGAGATGGCAAACCACTCTAGTATCTTTGCCAAGAAAACCCCACATGGAATCATGAAAAGTCAGACTGAAAGAATGAGCAACACCAACAGGGAAAAAAATAAGGGAATCGGTCATTCCCCTTCTAGCCCTTAACACTCCAGCCCTATTTCTATATTTCATAAATTTTAAGCCTGGAAAGTTTGCTGACCACATATGCATATGAAAGATCAGAGATTCATTTAGACAGAGGAAAGGCAATTAGCCTGGCTTAGTTTTGCTCCTGGCTTAGTTTTCCCGTTCCCACTCGTTTGCACGGGAGATTGGCAGAGTTTTGAAGTTGAGGAGGTGGACTGGGAGGAGATAAATGAACTTGAAGGGCTAGTCCCCAAATGAATGCAGTTTAGCAACTGGAAATTAAGCAGAGAGTTGAATGGACTTTCTGATCTAAGATAAAATTGTGGCCCTTAGTGATTAGGAATTATAGTTCAAAAAAGAGAATTAAAATCAAGTTTAGCTAGGGCAGCTCTGATCTGTTTTTCAAAAAGCTTGGTCCTTGGGACAAGAAGTCTCTTTCTGGAAAGGAAAACCCCAGGCCTACTAAGGAATAAAGTGCTTTATCTTTTCTAAAAGAGTTACTGCAGAAAAAGTCTCCAGACTTTAATCTGAAAGAACAATGGCAGAATCCATCCTTCCTATAGGGAATAGGGAGGTAATGCCTCATCTGAGAATTCCAGTTAAAATCAGAAACCAAGAGATGTCCTACCCATAACTTCATGCCTAGTGGAGTCACACCTGGCAGTGATAATATGCCCACCACATACTATACACTTGGTAGAAACTGTATGCCATTGGAGCCCAGTGGGGGAGCAGATCGTTCAACAGAACAATGCTTCCTCACTAGAAGACACTCGGCAGGCCTGCAGCACTGGAAGGGTGAGTTGCTTTATTGTGCACGTACTACCTATATGGCATTTATTCATTATTAAATATTTATTGTTAATTTTCTTATTTCATTAAATGCCTTTGATTTATATATTCAACCCTCATCTCATACTTGAACTTCAGACCTGCATCTCCAACTGCCTAATGGACCTCTCTACAAAGATGTCCTTCATTCATCTCAAACTCAGTTATATCTACAACAAAATTCATTATCTTTCCCTGTAAACCTCTCCTTTCTTTTAATTTTCCTATTTCTCTTGAAGGACCACTGTTCTTCCAAGGTTTACAACCTAGGAATCATCTTCAACTTTTTCTTTTCACTCACCTCCCCGCCCCCATATGTAATATCTCCCAAATCCCTCCTGCTTTGCTCACACCACAACCACCAGGGTAGGGTGTCCAGGGCCTTATCACATCCGCCATGAACTATTGCAGTGGTCTCTTAACTGGATGACCCGAAATCAGTTTTTCCCTATTCCAATCTATCTTTTACACAGCTGTAATGCTGATATTCCTAAAACACAGTTCTGACCATGGCATTCCCCTGCTCAAAAAGTTTCTGGGCGTCCCCATTGCCTCTAGTATAAAAAATAAACTCTTCTGTTTGGCATCTATAACCCTTCACAGCCTGGCTCTAGCTTATCTTTTTAGTTTCATTATATATTTTTTTTTCCTTTGCACATTCTACATCCCAGCCGAACTAGCCTATTGGCTTTCTTCTGTGCAGTATACATCCATTTCCCTATTCTATGTCTTTGCACAGGTTGTCCCACATGCCCCGAATGCCCTCCCTCTTCACCTATGCTTCTTGGATCCCTTGATCTCTTCAAAACTGAGTTCAAGGGCCACCTCCTTGAAGGGACCTTTCCTGTTAACTCTAATTATTGCCTCATCCTTTTCCCAACTCCCCCAATCACTTTATAATTATTTTGCAAGTATCTTATATTTACTTATCTGCAAATGTATTGTGGTACCCCCCCCCCCGCCCATTAGAATGTAAACTATTTGAAACAGGACTATTTCAACTTTTCCATTTATTTTCCCGGAGCCTGGCACATTACTTAGCAGAGTAGGTATTTAATAAATTCTTATTTTTTAAGAAATAAAATTTTATTGATATCTTCTGATTTTATATTATCTCCATTTACCAATGCATCACTTCCTCATTCCCACTCCTTGAAAGTCATGTCTTGTAACATAATTTTAAAAAGGTTGCGGGGCGGGGGGGGGGTTGAGTGTCAGGGGAAGGGTTGTTTGATAAAACCAATCAATACATCAAAAAAATCTGACACTAAATGGAGCATTCCACATCCATGGTCTCACTCCTCTGAAAAGAAGAGGGAGTAGTGCCTTCTTATATTTCTTCATTGGATCCAAGACTAGCCATTTCAATTTCAAAATATTAAATTTTCATTGTTTTGTTGCCGCTCCACATCTACATACATGTCTACATAACAGACATACATGCATGTACATATGTATATGTGTGTGTGTGTATATACTGTGCGTGTGCATATGTGTGTGTAATTACTATGTATATTATTTTCCTGGTTGGGGTTATTTCACTTTGGATTAGTTTATAAAAATCTTCCCATACTTCACTATATTCACATATTAATAGTTTCTTGCATCATAGTAATATTTCATTATAATCATGTTTCATAATTTGTTTATCCATTCCCCAACAGATGGATATCTACTTTCTTTATAAAAGTGCTGCCATAAAAATTTTGGTATACATGAGGGCTTTCTTTTTGGCCTTGACCTCTTCGGTTATATGCCTTGCAGGGGATCTCTGGATCAAAGTGTACGAACACTACACTCTCTTCACATTAATTACAAATTGCTTTCTATGATGGTTGGACCAACTCAGTTTTACCAACAATAAATTAATACGTTTGCTTTTCTACAACTCCCACAAAAATGACTAATCTCATCTTTTGTTAAATACAAATTTGTTGGGTTCAAGCTAAAACCTCAGAGTTTCCATTTCTCTTATTAGTGATTTGGAGTATTCTTTCATACAGTTGTCAATATTTTGCAGGGTTTTGTGGTTTGTTTTGTTTATTTATTTATTTGGAGAGCTATTTATTCATATCCTTTCATCTCTCATCAATGGGAAATAGTTTTTGGTCTTATATATTACTCTTAGTTATCTTTATATCTTGAGTGTCAGACCTTTGCCAGATATTTTCCCCCGAGGCAACAGCTTCTCTTCTTATCCTAGTTGCATTAATATTATTCTTGCAAGAGCTTTTCAAGTTCATGTAATTTAAATTACTTGGTTTGATATTTTGTTTTTGTTTTGCTGATAAGCAATGAAAATTACCTGCTTTATCTTTTAAGAATTACCTTTATCCTTCTTTGGGTAAAAAATTCATTCTCCACTCGTAGCTATGTAAGGTAAGTGATCTGTCTCTCCTAATTTTTAATGACATAATCTTTAATATTTGCATCATGTAACAATTTTGAATTTATTGTACTATGTTGTACAAGACATTGATATAAACCCAGTTTCTGCCAAAGTTCTTCCCAAATATAGTCTCAGATACTTCCTAACTGTGTGACCCCTGGACAAGTCACTTAACCCTGTTGGCCTCAGTTTCCTCATCTGGAAAATGAGCTGGAGAAGAAAATGCCAAACCACTCCAGTATCTTTGCCAAGAAAACCCCCAAATGGGGTCAGACATGACTGAAAGGACTTAAAAATGCCATATAAACACATATAGATAGGTTAAAAAAACATATACACATTTTGCCAGATCTGAGATTCCATTGGTGTAGGGAGTTCTCAGTGAGGAATTTCCTCTACTGTTGTAGATTGGTAACTAAATCTTGTCATTTTTACCTCTATCGCCTCTCTGTCATATGTCCCCCTCTCTCAATTCACAGTGCCACCATCCTAATTCATCCCCTCTCACCTCGTACTTGTGTTTGGCTGTAATATATCTGTGCTTCATACCTGCTTGTCCATTGGCATATGTGTATCTCGTGTGCATAATATGTTGAGTATTTATGGATATTCATGTATAAAAATACATATACATTTGTGAGTATCTGTGCACATATTAGTGTGTATATAATATAATGTTTATATTTCCACAATATGTATGTGTGCATGGATGTGTTTATACACATATGTGTACATATAGACACTTGAAAAGCTAAACAACTGCTGTTGTTCAATTGTTTTAGTTGTGTCTGACTCTTTGTGACCCCATTTGACGTTTTCCTGGCAAAGATACTGGAGTGGTTTGCCATCTCCTTCTCCAGCCCATTTTCCAGATGAGGAAACTGAGGCCAACAGGGTGAAGTGACTTGTCCAGAATCACACAGGTAGCAATCAAATCTGAGGCTAGATTTGAATTCAGGAAGATGAGTCTGAGTCCAGGTCTGATGTTCAGTAAATGATTGTTACCAGATGAACATGCAACAGGGACTGCCCAATGAGGATTCAGTCCTGGAAGCATGCGTAGTTGGTGAAGCTGCTTCTCATGACATGGAAGGGCCATGTTCTTCTGAGTTGGGAGCTGTGGCACTATAGATTCATGGGATCGTAGGTTTAGAGATAGAAAGGACCTCAGAAACAGTTTTACAGTTCAGAAAGGAAAGGTGACAGCAATGGTTAAACACCTGGTAAGTAAGTGGGAGAAGCAGCCAGCTCTTCATTCAGAGTGCCTGAGTTCAGATACTACCTTTGATGCTTACTTCCTGTGGGACCTTGGGCAAATGGCTTCATCTCCCTGGGCCTCAGATTCCTCATCTACAAAACAAGGGGGTTGTGCTAGATGATCTCTGAAGACCCTTCTAGCTCTACACCTATGGTCCTGTAAGTGTCAGAGCAAGATTCAGACCCAGGTCTTTCTCAATTCAAGTCCAGCACCCCATCTACTATGCTGATTGAAAGGAGGGAGAGCTTGTTTGGAACTGGGACACTTAGAATGTTCCCTAGAGGAGATGGGTTTTGATCTGCATCTTGAAGACTTAAAGACTTAAAACAGGGAAAGCTGGGGAGAGAATGGTCCCGACTTACCACCTGTAGGGTAGGTCCATTTCTGAGGATAGATTTATTCTCCTGTTTGCTTGGTGAATATCAAGGGCAGAGAATACTGTTAGCCATGGTCAATGTGTCAGCTTGTTTTGTCTAACAGTACTTCTTTGTTAGGCAGGTAGGTGGCGTAGTGGAAAGAACACTGGAACTGAGTCCAGAAGACCTGTGTTCAAATCTAGACTTAGACACTTACTAGCTGTGTGACCCTGGACAAGTCATTTAACTTCTGTCTCATCTATAAAATGGGGATAATAAGAGCACCTAGGGCATGTAGGTGGCACAGTGGATGGAGTGCTGAACATGGAGTTAGGAAAACTCATCCTCCTTAGTTCAAATCCAGCTTCAAAAACTTATTAGTTGTGTGACCCTGGGCAAGTCGCTTAACCCTGTTGGCCTCAGTTTCCTCATCTGTAAAATGAGCCAGAGAAGGAAATCGCAAACCACTCCAGTATCTTTGCCAAGAAAACCCCAAACAGGGTCAGGAAGAGTCAGACCCAACTGAACAACAATAACAAAAGCACGCTTACCCACCCCCCATAATGTTAATGGAATAGGAAGATCTTCCCTGTCCCTTAACAGGCCTATATGACCACATGTGTCCCCTTTTCCCTTGGAACAGGAGCCATGTTCCCAGGTCCCCATGTACACAGGTATTTCAGTCACGGGTGTCTTGCTGCTTTCAGAGCTGTGATATATCCTGAGTCATATATTGCCCATTGAGGAAGGAATTTCCCTAAGGGGGAGCTTGCTTAGGGGAGGCTTCTGTACATGGAGGCTGGCTTACAGGAAGGCTGTCACACCTTTTGGTATTAAACTAAACAGGCACTGAGTCAGAAGGGTTGTGCTGCCTTCTGGGTCTAAGCCTATTAGTTGAAAACTATATATACTGAGGGGTGGGTATTTTACTTTGGGGACTTACTCATGAGAAGGACCTTTTGATTCCCTGGATGGGACGCTGAGTAGCGTTTGTTAAGAGCCCCCCAACTACTCAGATGTTGGTGCTTTCTCGGTCTGGTGGTGTATGTAGGTGGTTGTACTATCTGTTCAGACAGTTACAGCCCTGTCTGTTGGATTCTTTCTTGGACCTCTTAAAGGTTGTCTTTCCTTTGGAAAAGCAGATCAAAGAACCTGTGCTAGCAGGTCATCCTGGGTGTGCTAGGGTGCTTGCTGATATACCCTTCTACCTCCTCCCTCACCCAGTTTGTAAAATGCTTTACAAACATTAAAGCTCTACATAAATACCAGCTATTGCTATTTTTGTAAGAAAGGGCTCCATCAGTGGGTCTATCAATAATAGTAATGTTTAAGAAAAAGCATCAATAAAACACCTTTTAAAATTACCAGCATCCTGCAGCCTTCTCCCCTCAAGATTACTCCTAATAACAATTCACATTTGTGTCACCCTTTGTAGTTTACAAGGGACTTACTTTCCAACAGCCTTGTAGAGCAGGCAGTATAAGTCATGCCATCGTTCTCTTATGATTGAGAAGATCTTACTGAAGGCTCAGACAGTTGTAACTTGCCCATGGTCACACACCAGGACTCTGATGCTGTTCTACTGACACCCAAATCCAACCTTCTTTTCACTTTTAAATGCCACCTTTATTAACATGATGCTAAAAAATTCCAGACCCATTTACCTGAAAATACAGCTCTTCTGCCCCAAACCCATCTTTTACAAGGCTAATTTCTACAACCACACCTCATCCAAACTTCCCTATTTCTGTTAAAGTCACCACCATTCATTGTAACTTTTCCAGGATTGTAACTTTGGCATCAGCCTTGACTTCATGCCAATATCCCATCATTTCCACCTTTCCCATTCAACCTATTTCTTACTCACACAGCCACCACCCTCATTACATTGTGCCTAGATTATAGCACTAGGTTCTTAGTCTGGGTCTCTCTGCCTCAAGACTCTCCCCAATCCAGTCCATCCTATACATTGCTTCTGAAGCAATTTTTCCTTAAGTGCAGATCTCATGCTGTGATTCCTCTATTCAAACAAATGTACAGGCTTCCCACTGCATCTAGGGTGAAATACAAGCTCCTTTGTTCAGTTTCTAAAGCCCTTCTTAATCTGGCCCCATCCCATTTTTCCAGACTCATTGGCCAGACCTCTCGCCTTTCCACTTGCTGAGCCACCTAGACTAGCCTTCCCTCTGCTCCTCACACACGAGGAGCATCTCCTATCTCTGGGAGCTTGCAGTAGCTTTCTAGAACATGTTTCTTCTTTACTTGTACCTCACAGTCTCCCTCTTCCTTCAAAGACACTCTCAAGCACCCTCTTCTTCATGATGCCCACTCCCTGCAGCTGCTACCACTCTCCCTCCCAGACTGCCCTGCATTTAACAGCCTTGTGTATGTTTCTGTTTAGGGACTTTATGCCGCTTCTGTTTTTCCCGTGTGCTTGTTGTCTTCTCCAGTTAAGATGTAGGTGCTTTGTGAGGAGGGTGTTTCCTTCCTTGTGCTGGTATCTCCAGCGGCTTGCATGGTGCCTGGAATATATTAGACACTTAATAAACACTTGTTGGTCGTTGGTGTTTGGTTCTCTTCCAGCTCTCCATAATCTTACTAAGATGTAGAATCCAAAGTGTGCCACATGGCCAGAAAGTCCCGGAGAAAATGGGGAAAAAAAGAGATGGTACAATGCCAGCTCAGGCTAGGGAAGGGTCCCCCTGAGGTCCCTGGGTGAAAGGGATTGGGGAAAGAGGCCTGTGTACCTTTAAGACCTGTCTGGCCAGCTTGGTGGCTGTGGAGCAGTGGGTCAGGGAATGAACTGTTGATCCTAACCAAGTTTGCCAGCCATGCTTTTCTCATGGCTCCCACACAATGGCCCGTTTTTTGCCCACCTGCCGATAATGCTTAATTAGGCGAGGAGTTGATTAATTTTAGGTAATTGACAGCTAATTACAGGCCTGAAGGCTCATTAACTTGACATCTTGTCTCAGTGAATTGGCTGAAGAGAGTCAGGTGATGGGCAACCTTCCCTCCTCCCTTCCCAGCTTCCTCCCTGTGTACCATCCCCTGTGCCCTAGCCAGCTGCGGGCAAGCAAGACCTTGACCAGGGCACACTCAGTAGTGGCAGCAGCAACAGCAAAGGGGGAGAGCTAGGAATACTCGGGGTGGGCTCCAGACATCCCTACCAGGATCTCTCAAAGCCACATGGAAATAACGGTGACACATTCTGGTCAGTCAGCCAACAAGAATTTAAGTGTTTACCACATGCCAGATACCAGCATAAGCCCGGAGGGATATATAGAGAGAAGAACGTAGTCCCTGCCTTCAAAAGACTCACATTCTAATAGGGAAGACAAAATACAAATAAATGTATGTACAACATTAATGGTGACTGGAAGGAGAAGCAAATGGCAGGTGAGTTATTTTTATCCAGGTGGCCTGAGCAGGGAGTCAGTTGATAGACCTTAAGTTTCTAGCTACATTCTGCCCTTCTATTTCCTTTTCTGAGCACCAGTAGGAGATTCTTTTTTTTTTTTGGAGGGGGAAGGGCAGGGCAATTGGGGTTAAATGACTTGCCCAAGGTCACACAGCTAGTAAGTGTTAAGTGTCTGAGGCCAGATTTGAACTCAGGTCCTCCTGACTCCAGGGCCAGTGCTCTTTTCACTGTGCCACCTCTCCACCCCAGTGGGAGATTCTTGAATTCAAGAATGAGCACAGGTCTTGTAGAAGATTTCCCTAAGAGTGTGCTTTTGGGGATAAGGAAGAAGATCCTCATCAGAGGACAGGTTTACAATTGAAGAACTAAAGCCTTGCAATTTGAGGCAGGGGAGAGGGAAGGGGAGTTGAGAAATGAAATGTGGGCAGAAGAACTGGATCTTGCTTGAGAAATAGCATAACACAGTAGAAAACATATAGGACCAGGATTCAAATCCTGATTCTCTGTTGCTACCTGCATGACTTCCATAAATCATTTAACCTCTCTGGACTTCAGGATCCCCAGCTGAAAACAAGGTGTTCAACTACAAGATTCCAGCTCTAAACCCATGACCCTATGACAGGCCTGCACAACACATGCCCCACCAAAGGATTTTGGCCAGCCAGAGAAAAATGTAGAGGATGTACAAGAAAGTAGAGATGTAACAAGTGCTTGGTCCATGCCCTGCTTAACCCGCCTTCCGCTAGTCACTATTGTGCCCGTCAAGTAACTTGACCGGTGGGTTCCCACTGTGTACTCTTCTGGTTATCACATGAACCATGGTAACCAACCATGTGTCTCCAGTGACTAGACTATCTATGTCCTGAAGAACTTTAGCCTATTTTAATTTAGGCACCTACCTACTGCCAAGGTGTGCGGGTCTGCCCTGTGGCATGACTTGATTTGCTTGAATAGTGCAGGTGGAAGGTGAATAGAGAGGGTTAAACATCCCCAAAGTGTCTTCACTTTTCAGAATTTGGAGGAGAAGGATGAATCAGTCTAAGGAGTCTAACTGGCTCTTTGAGTCTTTTATTCGTCTATATTTGCTTATAGCTTCCAATGGGGTCTCTCTCTATTATACATTTTCTGTGATGGAGGAAATAAAGATGCTCCTATGACTGGTATTTATATGGCATATTTCTGCAAGAGTTGAGGGAGCTGTCTCCTCTTTTCTCTGAAAAGTTTTCTAATCTATAGAGGCTCCTTCCCTCTCTTCAGCATGCCCTCAGTCTCCCTGAAAGACAAAGTTCTCATACTGTTATGATCCTAGTCTGTACAAAGGGAAAATAAGACCGGACCATCCAAGGCAGGTCCAGGATTCTCATCCATCAGAGCATCAGGGCTCAAATGGCAACTGCTGATGAACTCAGGATGCTGGAAAAAAAGATATGGTCCCACCACCACACACCAAACTAAAGAATCCCAGATTCTAAGAGTTTTAACAGACCTCAGAGGTTATCCAATCCGTGCCTTAGATCGATAGGAATCCTCTCTATTATTTCCCAGTAATTGATTATCCAACTTCTGATGTGCCCAGGGAACCACTGTCTCAGAGGCAACCCATTTCACTTTTGAACAGTTCTAATTTGGGGGAATTTTCCCCTTATATAAAGCTGAAATCTGTCTTTTTGCTACTTTCACCCATTCTACTCTTTGGGGCCAAGCAGAACCAGTCTTAGAATTTCATATGACTGTCCTTCAAATACTTGAAGGCAAGTATCCTATCCCCACTAAGTATTATCTTCTCCAGGCCAAAATTCCCATCCTTACACCTATACTTACATGGGATAGACTCCTTTCTTCTTATCACTCTTATAACCATCCTTTTTATTTAAAGAAAAAATTTAAGTAATATATTTCATTCATTTTAATCACCTTCCCATCCCAAGCCTTTCCCCTACCCCACTTTGCAAATACAAGAAAAACCATATGTAGTTAACCAAAGCAAATTTCCACACTGGCTATGTCCAAAAAATATTTGTCTGCATTGCAGACATTGCATTCTGATTCCTTCATCTCTCTATCAGGAAGTAGGTAGCATATCATAAGTCTTCTGGATTCCTGGTTAGTCATCACACTGATGAGAGTTCAGCACAATAGCATTCCATCACATTTATATGTCACAACTTGCTTAGCCATTTCCTAATTGATGGGTACCCCCTCAAATTCCCATTTTCTACCACCTCAAAAAACCCTATAAATATTTTTTGTATATCCTTAGTTTGTTTTGCTGAGGATCAATCTCTCCCTTCTTCTACCCTCCCTGTAGTTTCCCCTCCTCTCTTCTCCCCTTCTCCTATTTCCCTGTTGAGTGAAATGCATTTCTGTACCCAACTCTGTCTGTGTGTTGTTCCTTCTTTTGACTGGTTCAGAGGAAAGTATGGTTCAAGTGTCATCCACTCTTCCCCATTCCTTGTTTAGTTAAGTGTTTTGTGCACTCTGATTATCAAATAATTTCCCCTGACCTTCCTCCCCCTCCACCATAGAATATTCCTCTTCCCCTCCCTTTCTATTCTTTTCTTAAGATCAACAAAGTCCTGCCCTACTGGAAAGTCAGAGGGGCGACGGGGAGGACATAGGAGAGAGCAGATTGGGGGAGGGGTTATACAGTGTGATGGCTGTTTTGAGGTGTTGGGTAAGGGAAAGATGGGGAGAAAATTTGTAACTCAAAATCTTGTGGAAATGAATGATGTAAACAAGAAAATAAATTAATTAATTTTTTAAAAAAAGATCAACAAAGAACAACTCTCAGGCCTTGTCTAATTAGACTCCCTCTATGAACCCTGATTATGATAGGGTTCAAAGGGGACAAATGCACCTTCTCCTCTATTTGAATATAAATAGTTCATCCTTGCTTAATCCTTCATAATTGTTCATTCATGTTTACCTTGCTAAATTTAGCTTTGCTCTTATGTTTGGCCTTCAAAGTTTCTCCATAGCTCTGGTCTTTTCATCAGGAAATGCTTTTCCATGCTCTATTTCTTTCAAAATCCCTTCCCCCCACCCCCACCCCCGTTGTAGTACTACACCCAGTTTTGCTGGGTAAATTATTCTGGGTTATAAACTCTTATCATTTGCCTTCTGGGACATCGTATTCCAAGCTCTTCACTCCTTTATGGTGTTGGGGGCTAAGCTGCATGTGATCTTGACTGGGACTCCTCAGTCCTTGAATTCTTTCTGTCTGTTTGCAGCATTTATTTCCTTGACCTGAAAGCTTTAGATTTTGACTGTGATGTTCCTGGGAGTTTCCGTTTTAGGATTTCTTTCAGAAGGTGATCGGCAGATTCTTTTTCCACTTTGTCCCCTGGCTCTAAGAGATCTTGGCAGTTTCCTTTTAAGATTTAAAAAAACCATATATTATAGTTAGACTCTTTTTTTGGGTTAGCATTCAACTAGTCCAGTAATTCTTTTTCCCTCCGTTTTCCAGGTCAGGTTTCACTTCAGGGTTTGCTGGTTTGGTTTGGTTTGGTTTGGTTTGTTTTGCGATCTTATATTTTCTTCTATTTTTCCCCCAACTTTTTGACTTAGTTTTAATATTTCTTGTCTCATGGAGTCATTAGCTTCTATTTAGTTCATTCTAACTTTCAGGGAGTTTGTTATTGAGCAAGATTTTAAACTTCTCATGCCAAGCTGTTAATTAACCTTTCCAATTCTTTCTTACATAACCGGTTTCTTTTCCAATTTTTTTTTCCTCAAGTGCTCTCATTTCACTTAAGAAGCATTTTTAAAAAATCTTTATTAAATTCTTGCTTCATTTCTTCTGGGAATTCTAGTTGAGTTTGTGCCCAAGTTGTGTTTTTCTCTGAAATATTGCTTGTAGGTATTTTGGAATCATTTTCTTCTGCATTTGTATCTTCAGCATCCCTATGACCATAATAGCTCATCTTTGTTTGCCCATTCTTCCAGCCTACTTTTGACTTGATGCATGATGTTAGGGCTGGGCTCTGTGGCTGAAGGGAAGGTCTGGGCTGGTCCTCTTACTGCTTTCTTGGAGATACTGAGTGTTGTGTTATTCCAGGTTCTCAGGGACAATCTGGGGACCTGCAAGTTTTTGCTGCTCCCAAAGTGGTTTGAGTCAGGGCAAAGTCTGATTGTTGACCCCCGGGTCTGAGTTCATCAAGTTCCTAACCTGTGTCTAGATCTGAGCAAGAATAGACTGGTTCTGGATTCTGCTCCTATCAGTCAGCTGAAAAGCTTTGTTGGTTCAGTGGCCAAATTGTAGGCTGGTTATTCCTCTCCAGGCTGGGCCAGGCATTGGAGAGAGCCTGCTCTGAGTGTGAGATCTGAGCCACATCACTGCTATTGCTGCTCCTGCTGGCTTTAGAACTTCCCCATTTCTCATTAAAAAGGCCCAAGGCCACCCAACCTAGAATACCATTCCGTGGCACAGGTGCCCTTTTCAGTCTACCTTGGATCTATGACCTGGAATTGGTGGCAACAACACAGTTACTTGGCACCTCTCTCCATCGCCATCCCTCAGTGTGGGTCTGGTGGTACCCTGGTACAGATAGGGGACCTCCTCATGCCCTGGTACACAACCTTGGCCCAACCCAACCCCATTGTCTGACTGTCTCCCTGTCCCTAACTGGGCTGGACAAATGAGTCACTGTGACTATTTTTTTTTTTTGGATTTCCACCTCAAGATTGAATCTAGTACTTTTTCTCAATCTGTTTGGAGAAGCTTGTAGACAGGGCTTTTTATTCACCATCTTGGCTCCACCTCCATAACCATCTTTTGATGTGATGTTAATAGCCTTCTTAAAATGGTCCAAAACTTTTTGCCTAGGACCTTATAACGCTTAAAAATGATTTCTAGTTTTTTTGTTTTGTTTTGTTTTGTTTTTCTAGTGGCATCATTTGTTCACATGTGAATCACCAGAAGTAGAAGTGTTCTCCAGGCTGGACAAAGTCTTAGCAGACTATCCATTACATCCTTGAAAAGAAAATTCTCCTCCCAATGGTTCATTTCATGTAGACATAGAGCAACCACCAAAACCTCTAAGAGGGAATCACTGACCAACATCATAGGATCAGAGACTTAGAGGTGGAAGGGTCTTTAGAGGTCTTCCAGGCCAACCCCCTTATTTTACAGATGAGGAAACTAAGACCCAGAGTTCAGTGACTTGCCTAAGTTCAAACATGTAAATGGCAGAGATGGGATTTGAACTCAGGTCTCTTAACTCCAAACCAAGTGCTCTTTCTATTGCATCATGATACCCCTCATCTCTTCCTCTGACCAGTACTGGTTATTCTTTCTCCTAGTGGTACCTGGAGGAGCTTCTGTAGAAAAAGTCTCAAATCTGTCCCATAGTTCCAAAGGTTGTTTCTTCTCTTCTTTTTTCTGCATCACAATTTTCCACTCGACAAATTCCTCATACAGGTTGGAATTTCACTCTGCCTCCTCATTCCTTTTCCCCCACTTCATTTTTTAACTCTAAATGCTTCTTTGTTTTGAGGAACCCTTCATTCTTTCAGATAAACTGGAGAGTAGACTTGTGTTCCTCCAGTCTCTTCCTCTAGAATAGAAACCAACTTTTGCTTTATGCATCTATAGGTGCTACTTGATTCTGGGAAAACATAAACATGGGGGAAAGAAATGAATATTTGTTAAGCACCTACCATGTGCCAGGAATTGTGCTAAGCACTTTATAAATATTGCATCTAACCCTCACAATGGCCCTGAGAGGAAGGTTCTACTATGATCCCCATTTGAGGAAACTGAGGCAGACAGATTAGGTGCCTTGGCCAGGGACATATAGCTAGTAAGTGTCTGAGGCAAGTCTTCTAACTCCAGGCCCAGAACTCTATCTGCTTCACCATCCATCCTACTGCAAGATTTGTCTTGCCTTTGGTACTTGCTTGAAGTAATATCCTCAAATCTTTGTCTTCTTTTAGGGAATAGCTCTCTTGGCTAACTTTTGTAGTTAAGAGCTAGGACAAACTGCCTATTTACCTATTCCCTGCTCTGAAAATTCTGTTGCTGGGAATTCATAAATAAGGTTTTATTTAGAGTAGGTTTCCTACTATTTTTGGCTATACGCTCAGCTGCCTTTAATCAACAACAATTTCCTTCCAAAAACTAACACTGATAAACACAAGCAAAAGCTAATCCATAAACAGAAATTCAATTTTCTAATTAGATCTAGCAACTTGTTTCTCCTTTTCACTGACCTATAGACAGTCCCAGGTAGTTCCTTGGCTACTAGGCTCTCTGGTCCCATGGGGGGGCGGGAAGAGAAGAGGAGAAAAACTTAATTCTGGCACCCTCCCTCTGTTGATTATTTTCAATTTATTCTGCATATAACTTATTTATTCAGAATTATTTGTATATTATCTCCTCCATTAGACTGTAAGCTCCTTGAGGGCAAAAGCTGTCTTTTGCCTTTCTTTGTGTCCCTAGCCTGGAACACAGCAGGCGTTTAATAAATGTTTATTGACTTCAGTTATCTAGAAGACAGAAGCAACCACAAGAGCAAGAGACGAGAACGGATCTTCAAACCATCCAATTCACGAGTAAAAATCCAGACAGAATCTAATTCTATGACTTTTTTCTTTGCCTCTTGTTCCTTCTGCTTACCTGACTGCTTGACTCTCATTCACAATAAAGTGTAAATTGAAATAGAAAATGCCAGAACCAGAGAAAATCATCCTTAGGTGGAAAAAAAAGAGAAGCCAATGTTTAGGGAAGAAACTGATTAATTAAAATTAGTAAAAAATGTATCCCATTTATATTTATCATTTTTCGTTTCTTTTCCTCACATTTTTTATATTTTATGATGTCATCACATAACTTGAGGAGAAATGTAACTCATTTATTTAACTATCTCAATTCTTTTATTTTGTAAAAAGTACAAACCTCTACAAAGGTCCAAGTATTTTTACCTCCAAGTGGGAAGGAGGTGACCTAAAGTTCTTGAAGTCTATGTCCATAGAAAGAGGTAGGTGGTACTATGCAGAGAGCACTGGACTTTGAAAAAAGAAGACCTGAGTTCAAATCTGGCCTCAGACACTTCCTGGCTGTGTGACCCTAGGCAAGTTGCTTAACAGCTATCTGCCTCAGTTTCCTCATCTGAACAATGGGGTACCTACTTCCTAGAGCAGTTGTGAGGATCAAATGAAATAATATTTGTAAAGTGCTTGGCGAGCCTTAAAGTATCATGTAAATGCTAACTGCTGTTATTGTTCATATTATATTATATTTATTATATTGTATTGTATTATGTTATGCTATGCTATGCTATGTTATGTTATATACACACACACATATATATACATATATATACATTTAGATATACACACACATATATATACATATATACCTATACATATACACATACATATACACAAATATATACATACATATACATATGTATACATATATGAAAATGCTGGTATTTTTCTACCTAGCCAAAAACATTATATGCCAGATAGTGTAGTAAGAGCACAGGAAGCCAAAACTGAAACATTATCTGCCCTCAAGAAGCTTACATCTTACTAGGAGAATACAACATTTATAAAGACTAATGAAGACAAAATAATTTAGGAAAGAAAAGCAAACCAACAACTAGAGGATTAGGAAAATTTTTACTGGAAGAAATGACACATGAACTGACTCTTGTAGGAAATCAGGAATTCTAAGTTAGAGATGTGAGGAGGGAGTATGTTTCTTTTGCAAAGGCCTGGAGATTAAAAATGGAATGATAAATTTGGGGAATAACAACTAAGCTAGTTCGACTGATGCATAAAATAACGTGAAATAAGCCTGAAAATGTAGGCTGGAGCCAAGTTATGAAAGTTTTTATATGCCATGTTGAGGAATTTATCATTTATTATAAGGGTAATAGGGAGCTAGTGAATATTCTTGAACAAAGGAGTGCCATGACCAGATCTGTGCTTTAGCAAGATTATTTTGGCAGCTATGTAGATGATGCTTTGGAATGAAGAGACACTGGAAACTGGGAGTCCAGTTAGCAATATAGGTCAGACAAGAAATGACTGGGGCCAAAACTGGGTGGTGAGCCTGTGAGTAGCAAGAAGAGGAGAGATGTTGTGGAGGTAGAATCCATAATGCTTAACAGCTAATTGGGTAGAAGAATAGGGGAAAGAGGGCAGAGTAGATGATTCTGAGGTTGCAAACTTGGGTAATGGGAAAGATAATGACACCCACCATCGAAGCAGAAAAATGCAGAGGGGTTTCAGGAAATTAGAAAATTAATTCCATATTAGACATGTTGAATTTGAGATGGCTATAGGATTTCTAGCAGGAGATATCTGATAGGAAGTTGGTTATGTGAAGCTGGAACTGAGGGGAAATAATAGGACTGGATAAATACATTTGGGGATTATTTGCCTAAAAATAGTAATTGAATCTATGAGAGAGTGTAGAAAGAATGCCAGTGGACTTCTAGATAGAGTATAGAGAAAGAGGTGAAGAGGGCTTAGGACAGAGCTTTGGGGGAATACCCATAGTTAGGGACACAGGTAATGATGTAGCAGAAGAGAGCATGAAGGAAGAAGTAGACTGATAGAAGAATCAAAAGAGAACATTTGTCATGAAAGCAAAAGGAACAGAATATGAAGAGAGGGTAGCCAACAGTGCCAGATGCTGCAGAGAGGTCAAGAATGATGGCAGACTGACAAAAGACTATTGTATTTAGCATTTAAGAGATCAATGGTAAGCTCGCAGAGAGCAGTGATGAGGTTGGAAGTCAGATTGCAAAATGCTGAGAAGAAATTTGGAGAACAAATGAAGGTAATGGATTTAGGCCGCTTTTACTAGAAATTTGGCTGCGAAATGGTGCAGTCTACAACAAGAAGAGCCCGACAAGAGGGGGATGGGTCAAGTGAAGGGTTGTGTTTTTTTTTAAGGATGGTTGACTAGGTTGAATTTATTACAAAATTGCAAGATTGGTTCAATATTAGGAAAACTATGATCATAATAGATCATATTAATAATAGAGAGAATAAGAATAGATAGCCTTTAAGATTTGCAAAACACTTTACAAATATTATTTTATTGATACTCACAACAGCCCTGGAAGACAAGTGCTATTATTTCCCCACTCTACAGATATGAAAACTGAGGTGGATGGTGGTCAAGTGACTTGCTTGGGGTCACACAGCTAAGTGTTTGAGACTGCATTTGAAACTCTGGTCTTCCTGAGTCCAGGCCAAAATCATATGATTATAATCAATAGATTCAGGAAAAAAATAACTTTTCACAAACTGCATCACCCAAGCTTGTTTAAAAAAAACAAAGTAGAAAATAGAGAAATGGACACATTTGTTGGCTGGGGGAAGGAAAAGAATAGAATAAATTGAATATTAAAGAGCTAATGACTGATGGAATAAACTCCTGGAGAAGATGGGAAGGGATTGTCTACAAAAGTAGAGGGATTGTCCGTGGCAAGAGAAAGGACTAGTTCTTAGCTCTTTGAAGAATGAAATGAAAGAGAAAATGAGAGATAATGTCAAAAAGTTTGGAGTGCTCATTGCCTTTTTTTCTTCCTCAGCAAAGAAGAAAGGGGAATCCTTTGATGAGAGGGAGAGGCGCTGGGATGGCATAGATTTCAGGAGAGAGGAGAAAGTTTGAAACGATGACTCTGAGAAGTGAGAGAAGTGATTAAGGAAGAATCAAAGGTTTGCCATCTAGCAGTTTATACCTAGTTCAGACCTCAGATGCTATATTATCCAACCCCCTCATTTTATAGATAACAGGCCAAGGGAGGTTGTGACTTGCCCAAAGTCAAGCAGGCAGTGTCAGAAGGAGGATTTGAACGTAAGCCCTCTGACTTCAGAACCAGTGCTCTTTCCAAGCTATCACATTGATAGAGAGAAGGTGCTCCAAGTACTGGAAAAGATGGCTAGGGATACAACATCTTCTGGGAGGAAGCAGGGGCTTTTGAGCACAGAAAGATGCAAAGAATATAAGTAGAAGAGGAACAAGACAAAAGGAAGTTTGTTAACAATAGAATGAATATTCAGAGGGCACAAAGGAAAAGAGGGCAGAGTAAGATACGGACTCAGCAGGGATAGGACTAAGGAGGTAGCAAAGAGTGGCAGCTGGGGAAGAGAGTTTTGCCTAAGCAGCCGGTGACTCTAAATCACAGGGATTAGGAAAGGAGAGAATTTGTTAACCATGGGAAGGGAGAATCCAATTTGACTGGCTCTCTCACCTTCAAAGATCCTGTGATAACAGAAGCAGTGGCATCAGTGTATTCTCTCTCAAATTTCAGGTGTGGAGAGATCAGGACAGACACCTGGAATAATCATTGTCTGGTGAATTCACATCCAAACTCTTCCTTTGTCCCAGCCAGGCACTCTTTCTTCTGTGCCACCTACCTGCCCTGCTTGATAATAGAGACAGGAACTATCTTTCATTTGTTGAGCATTTTGTTTTAGACCCAACTCTTGGATGAGGTAGCTTACTTTCCAGCATCTGATTTAGGAAGTGAAGTCCTAGAGAAATTCCATGGAAAACTTTGCAACGTCCATACAAAATCAATATACAATGGGGCAGGGGAACGCCAGAGCCAGTTTGTACCAGGTTCCTGAGAACTAGTTGTTAAAAATTTCAGCATGAGCTTTTACACTCTCAGAATTAGGTAAACTACAGATTAGGGTTTCATTTGTTGTCTAGGCTTCAGAAAGTGATGGAGAAAATGTTAATAATACAGTTTAAACTTAAAAGTATGTCTTACAACTATTTGGGGGGAGGGGGAAACCTGGTTGTTAAATATTTACTAGCACACTCTTACAATTAATTCAGTCACAGCATATACCTGTTTAAGTACTCAAATTCAATTACCCCCCCCCCCCAAAAAAGCTAAAATAGTGAGGGCCTGCTAGTCATTTTAGTCAATGAGTATATATGAGTGAGTGAAGGTAGAAAATCTGAATGTGCTATTCCCTCAATCAGTCTCAGTTGCCTCAGACTTTTCATATAGGTCAAGCATCTCACCAGACTGGGTGCCATTCTAGAATTGCTTCTTCCTCATAGGCACATGCAATTTTATATATATTATGCTTAGGGTAGTAGAGCCAATGAGAGGAAGTCCTTTATTTGGCTTTCTGGACATTGATGGGGAGCTGGAAGCCTTGTGTTGCATTTGATTTTCTTATGTTTGCTCTTGCCCCATGGGGAAACGGAAAAAAAGAACATCATGTGTTGGTGTGATCACCCCATAATATATTATCTTTCAAATCTTTTCAAGACTATTTTTATCTCTGATTATCAGTTTTTTCTGCCAATTAAATCTTTACCTGTTTTTATTTATTTCTATGTGAGTAGGGATCCTGGTTCCTGACTGTCTTCTGATAATAGTTTTGCTAAATGTTGTTAAAAAAGAAAAAAGAAAAAAAAAAGAAATTACATTCAATTGTTTCTATAGCAACCATCTCATATGCATCTGTTCCCTGATACCGACTGTATCCTTTTAAGGCCTTTTCCAGCTCCAACTGTTAAAGACATGGTACTGTACTTTATGGATGACTTAAGGGTTTTCAATGGCAGTTTTAATTATACCTCATTTTTGTCTGATGTGATGACTTTAGAGCCTAACTCCCCATATGTGACTGCATTTATACTCTGATTGATACTCAGGCTCTTCAACAGGGGAGGTCAGTGAAAAGATAGAATGTAAGCCCCTTGTGGGCAGGAACTATTTTGTTTTTGTCTCTGAATCTTCAGAGCTTAGTATAGTGCCTGGCACAGAATAACTTTATCAAATTGGATTGCATTGGAATTTTTTGAAAATAGTTCAGAGATTAAGAAACGAAGGAGGCCCTGGTTTTTGTTGTGGTTGTCCTTGGTTTGTTTTTTTGCTTTTTGGGTTTGGGTTTTTTTTTTTAGATATCTCCAAAACTTTAGCTCTGTACATGATGTCAGCTTTCTTCAAGATGAAAATTGGAAGGAACTGGACATGGCAACTGCCAAACTCAAATAGATCTGTGATCTCATTTATATGGGTTTTCCCATAATGGATTCAGATCATACCCCATAGGTGACCGCTCATCCTATATAACTCTTGTCCATGTTCTCTCTTAAGTTCATCACTGGGGTGCACCCATTGGTATTGGGTACCTTTCTTGACCTCGGATTCCTTGGAGCACAGAGATTGTCCCACTGATTATCCCTCATTCTTATTAGGAATAAATGAAGGAAAGAAAGGAAGAGAGAGAGGGAGGAAGGGAAGGGAAGGAGAGGGAAGGGGAGGGAGGAAGGAAGGAAGGAAGGAAGGAAGGAAGGAAGGAAGGAAAGAAGGAAGGAAGGAAAGAAGGAAGGAAGGACATAAGGGCATTTTAAGTGCTGAGGATACAAATACAAGCAAGCAAAACAGTCCCTTGGCCTCAAGAAGCTTACATTCTAAAAGGGAAGACAAAATATATGGGGAGCTGAGTTGGAAGGGGTAGAGACATGTAGTAGTATGTCCCTAGTGGCACAGTTTGGGGGTGACCAGGGTGGAATGGTGGTCAGGTTCTGGACAAGAGAAGGTGAAGTCTCAGCTATCAAAGTTCAGAATCCCAGAGTTTGGATTCCAAGTTCTTATGGGAAGAGGCATAGGGTCAAAGTACAGAAAGCATGGTAGAAGCAATAGTGGAAGAAAATACATTTTGGGAGGTGCCTCTCTTTCTTTTTTTATAAATTTATTTATTTTTAGTTTTCAACATTCACTTCCATAAGTTTTGAATTTTCTCTGCCTCTCTCCCCTTCTCCCTCCCCAAGACAGCATGCAAATCAATATATGCTCTACATATACATTCTTATTAAACATATTTTCACATTAGTCATGTTGTATAGAATGAATGGAAGGAATCAGGAAAAAGGAAAAGCAAAATATAACAAAACAAAACAAAAAAAGAGAACAAATAGTACCCTTCAATCTGCATTCAGACTCCACATTTCTTTCTCTGGATGTGGATGGAATTTTCCATCATGAGTCTTTTGGAGTTGTCTTGGGTTCTCACATCGCTGAGAAGAGCTAAGTCTATCAAAGTTAGTCATCACACAATGTGGCTGTTACTGTGTACAATGTTCTCCTGGTTCTGCTCACTTCACTCAGCATCAGTTCATAGAAGTGTTTCCAGATTTTTTTGAAGTCTACCTGCTCATCATTTCTTAAAGCACAATAGTAAAGCACAACCTGTTCAGCCACTCCCCAATTGATGGGCATCCCCTCAATTTCCAGTTCTTGGCCACCACAAAAAAAGCTGCTATAAATATTTTTTTCCATGTGGGTCCTTTTCTCATTTTTATGATCTCTTTGGGATACAGCCCTAGAAGTGGTATTGCTGGGTCAAAGGGTATGCAAATTTTTATAACTCTTTGGGCATAGTGCCAAATTGCTTTCCAGAATGGTTGTATCAGTTCACAACTCCACCAACAATGAATTAGTGTTCTACTTTCCCCACATCTTCTCCAGCATTTATCATTTTCCTGTTTTGTCATATTAGCCAGTCTGATAGGTGTGATGTGGTACCTAGGAGTTGTTTTGATTTGCATTTCACTGATCAATAGTGATTTAGAGAACTTCTTCATATAGATAGTCTATAGATAGCTTTGATTTCTTCATCTGAAAACTTGCCTGTTCATATCCTCTGGCCTTCCTTTCTTTTAACATCAAGAGGATAGCAATGGCGCATAGATTGTCCATTAGTTTCTCTCTCAATCTTGCCATGAAGGAAGGAAGGAAGGAATGAAAAATATAATTAAGTCCTCAGAATGCAAGTACAAGCAAGCAAAACAGTCCCTGACCTCAAAGAACTTACATTCTAGTAGGGGAAGAAAGTACATAAAGGAGAGCTGAGTTGTAAGGAAAAGGGGGGATACCATGGAAAAAATACCCAGTGGCATGATTTGGAGGTGGCCAGAAAGTGGAATAGTGGCCTGTTTCTGGTCAAGATAAAGGGAAATCAGGGCAGCTAGATGGCGCAGTGAATAAAGCACTGGCCCTGGAGTCAGGAGGATCTGAGTTCAAATCCGACCTCAGACACTTAACACAAAAACTAGCCATGTGACCTTGGGCAAGTCACTAAACCCCAATTGCCCTGCATTCCCCACTCCAAAATGCAAAAAAAAAAAAAGATAAAAGGAAGTTTTACCTATTGGAACCCAAGGTGCCAGGGGGTGCAGTCCAAGTTCTGGTGGGAAGAAGAAGGCCAGAATGTAGATGGCATGATTGGGAGGAAGCTGGGAAGATAGTTCCCATCTTTTTTCACTCAAATGTCTCTTTGATGACAGCCTTATTTACACTTCTTGATAACTCCATGTTTACAATGTGCCGATGCCTGCTCACACCCACCAATACTCTCCAGGTGATAAGCATTTTCAGTTCTTCAGAAACTATAGTATTCAATGACTGATGGCAAAACACCATCACTGGAAGAATATTAACATAAAAAGATGGGCCTTTGTTTTATGAAACAACCACCAAATCACAGCTCCAAAAACTGAGATTGCCCATGTCTTAATGAACAAGATAAGACTGACTGCTGATATAGGGGTCATTTCAGAATTGCTTATCTGTGTAAAGTCAGATCCCTATAATATGTGTGTGTGCATGGATGTGTTTATACATTTGTAGGTACATATAAAGTCACTGGAAAAGCTAACTAAACAATTGCTGTTCGGTCATTTCAGTTGCATCTGACTTTCCATGACCCCATTTGGGATTTTCTTGGCAAAGATACCAGAGTGGTTTTCCGTTTCCTTCTCCAGCTCATTTTATAGATGAGGAAACAGAGGCACACCACACAGGGTTTAATGACTGGCCCAG
>CM053582.1:438321587-438355202 GCA_028627135.1 Pseudochirops cupreus
GCTGACTTTAGTGGGAAGTATCTTTGTGTGCGTTTTGGAGTTCTAGGATTGGTTTAGAGTCCTATTTTATGGGTATTTTGGGGTGGCTATGTGAGAGCTGTGATATGTTGCTGCTGCTACGCTGCCATCTTGGCTCCGCCCCCCCCCTTCAATCTATTCAATTACCACAACTTATTTCATTCCTGGAGCAGTTACATGGTGC
This sequence comes from Pseudochirops cupreus, assembly GCA_028627135.1. Classification (NCBI taxonomy): domain Eukaryota; kingdom Metazoa; phylum Chordata; class Mammalia; order Diprotodontia; family Pseudocheiridae; genus Pseudochirops; species Pseudochirops cupreus. The sequence goes on from CM053582.1 coordinate 438,321,790, forward strand.
AGTGGATACAGCACTGAGCCTGGAGTTAGGAAGATCTGAGTTCAAATGTAACCTCAGACACTTACTAGCTATGTGACTCTAGGCAAGTCACTTAACCCCTATTTGTCTCAGTTCCTCATCTGTATAATGGAGACACATTGGACAAGGAAATGGCAAGTCACTCCAGTATCTTTGCCAAGAAAACCCCGTGGACAAGAATCAGGGTTGCCATAAGCTAATTAGCTCTAATGAGCTAATATTTGTAAAGCTCTTTGCAAACCTTAAGGGATGTAGAAATGTTAGCTAGTGTTATTCCAAGTCTCAACTCCTTGCTGAATCAGTTCAATGCTACATTATCCCTTACTCTCAAATCCATTGGTCCCTGGGTCTATCACAATGCACACTTGACCAAACCTCAACTCTAGATCACCTCCACCATCCACTTTCTTTGCTTCCACTAATATGTTGCTGAATGGAGATGGGGGAATTACTGCAAGTGGGCTGAATGAGTTCACTAATACTAGGTCCTCTGTAAATTTATATTATCTAATCTCAACTGGGCCCTCTATGCAGTATAGAAACCCTTCAAATGAATGCCAATTAATTCTCTATCCCATTCACCCCAGCCTTTTCTAAACCTTTTCTTCTCAGGCTTAAGTTTGTCATGACACCCCTTTCCTTTACTCTCTCAACTGAGAACCTCTACTCATGCTACATTTTTAAATTTTAAATTATATTTTACAATGGAAGGAATTCATTGTAAAAGTCCTTTTCTCCCTTTTTTTCTTGCCATATCCCTTGACACCCACTGTTTCCCCCTTTATTTTGATCCTCTATTGAAGACGTGACCCTTTACTGGTCATTGCCAAGGATGATCCTTCTGCGTACTCCTTTGATCCCATCCCCTTTTCTCTTCTCCAGCATATGACTTCAGTTAACATCCCAACTCTAATCTTCAGCTTCTCCTTATCTATTGACTGCTTCCCAGATGCTTAGAGACAAATCCAACTCTCCCCCATTCTTTGTTTTTCTTCTAAATGGTATTTTATTTTTTCCAATTACATGTAAAGATAATATTAATGTTCTCTTTGTGAGCTCCAAATTTGAGTTCCAGATTTTCTCCCTCTTCTCCCTTCCCTCCTCCCTAAGATGGTAAACAGTTTGACATGTTATATATGTGCAATCCTGTAAAACGTATTTCCATATGAGTCATGCTGTGAAAGAAGAAACAGAACAAAAGGATAAAACCATGAAAAAGATAAAGAAAGTGAAAATAGTATGGTGTGATCTGCACTCAAACTCCATCAAGTCTTTCTCTGGAGATGAGTTGCATTTTCCATCATGAGTCTTTTGGACTTGTTTTCCTCTTTTCCATTCTTAAGAAATCTTACTTGATCCTGGTACGTTTATTAGTTATTGTCCTACACCTCATAAGTCTCCTTCCTTTTTCTGCTAAACTCTTTGAAAGACCATCTACACACAGTGCCTATACCTCCTCTTCTCTCACCTTTAAAATATTTAGCAACTGAAACATCATTTAAACTGAAACTGTTCTCTCCAAAATTACCAGTGATATAAAATCACAAAGTCTCTTAATTGCCAAATCAAATACTCTTTTCTCACACTTCATCTTGAACTCCCTACTGCATTCGACACCATTAACCTAGATGCTCTTTTCTCCTCCTAGATGCTCTCCTCTTTGATATTTTGTAATATTACAATGGATACATTGTATACAATTAAAATTCTGGAATGACCTGCTCTTGACATGAAGCAATGATAGTTGTTTGTGATCAGTGTTTCTTTTTCTAAATGTTTACTCACCATCCCTTTAATATTTGCTACTATTTTTCCCCAGGAATCAAAGTCAAATCCACTGACCTATAGCTTGTGTACTCTAATCACTTCCTTTTTTGAAAACAGTATTTATCCTGCTGTAGTCCTACAGTACTTCTCCCACTGGTGACAGTCTTTTGAATATCTTTCTAACCACACCTTTTTCATCCTGACAGAATAGTGTCTGATCATGGACAAAGTCACGTGAGAGGAGATCCTTCAGCAATGAGTTTGTTGGAAGAGTAAGTCACGAGTATTTCCAGTTCACTTTGAATATGGAACAAAGTAACGAATCTTACCCAATCCATGAATGCTATATGTAGATTTGTTTTTTTCAAATTGGGGTAGGTTCCTGACTCTAGAAAATCCACATGACATAATGGCTGTTACCATTAAAATTTAGAGGCTGAAGTCCTGCCTCTAAATTCTAGTTTTTCCCCTTATTACCTCTATGACCTTGGAAAATAAGTCACTTCCCTCTATGAGCCCTGCTTCCTCATTTGTAACATGAGGGCATTGGACTAGATGACCTCCAAGGTTCCTTCGCAGTCTAAAACCCAAGATCCTATGAAAACTTGTCAATGTCAAAATGCCAGATCCACTTTGACATTGCTTTGGACTCCAGAATGATGGATTTGGAGTATTGGATAAGTCAGCAGTGCCACATCTTTCTAGGCTCTTTCCATGTCTTGGGGAGAGTGGCAAGTGAAGTTTTTTTGAGGCCTGGTTACTTGTGTTGTATCTAATTAGGGAATCAAAATGCCACCTACTGGTAATGCTAAGGAAAACAGCTACTATTTGCCTAAAGCAGTAGGGGTGGGGGAGGTCCACAAAATGTCAAAGCTGGAAGTATACTTCCATCTAGTCCAGAAGAGGGAACTGAGATCCAGAGAATTTGTCAGTCTAATTGTGGCAAAGACAAGCCCATCTCCCGGGTCTTCTAGGTAAACAGGGATAAAGGGAGAGTCTTATGCTTCATTTAAAACAAAACAACTCAGCTTCATAAATACATATGGGAAAGGTGCTTACTGGTCTTTTTTGGTGGACTGCAAACAGGGTGAGTCAAGGGTACGGCAATAGCCAAGAAACAATGACTGCGACTTCAGGCCATATTAAGACAGGAAGAGTGCGCAGGTCTGGGAAGGGACAGACCCGCTGTCCTCTGCCCTGGTCAGGACACATTTGGAGTCCTGTACTCAGCTCTAGGCATCACAGTTTGGAAAGACATGAATAAGCGAGAGAGCATCCAGAGAAGAACAGCCAGGACGATGAAGGGAGACACGATAGCTGTCTTCAAGTATGAGAAGGACTGTCATGTGGAAGAGGGATTAGACTTGTTCTGCTTTGCCTCGCAGGGCAGACTCCGGAGTGATGGGTAGGAGTTACAAAGAGACAGCTTCAGGCTTCACATAAGGAAATACTCCCTAATAATTCGAGTTATCCAAGAGTGAAATGGGTTGCCCTGGGAGGTGGTGGGTTTGTCTTCAACCAACCAATCCTTGGTTTAGTGCTTATTATACACCAGGAGCTGGGACACAAAGCTTAAAGAAGGAACAAACCTTTCCCTTAAGGACATTCCATTATAGTAGAAGAGATTTTATATATGTATACATGTGTGTGTGTATATACACACACACACACACACACGTGTATGTATACACACACACATATGTAACCCAGAACTCAAGCTCATTTGCATAAGACTCTCGTCATTAGTGGGGAATGATTACTCAAGGCTCCATGTCTGCTTGAGGCACAGAATGAATGAGAACTTGAGAAAGGAGAGATCCTAGTTCTCCAGGCTTCAGAAGATAATCCACATGGTTCTGGGCTTTCTTCAGGGAAAGGTCCTTGGAAAAAGACTCTGGGAAGAAACCAACATATCCCAGTTTACCACACTAGAGATTTCCAGGAATTTCTTCTTGGATGAGATCAAAGACTCTTTCCCTCTTAGGTTGAACTGAGATATCTCACTCCAAATGGAAGAGCTCATTCATTCTGTTATTATCTCATGTTATTTATTCTGTGTATTATCTAGTATATTCTCATCAGTATAACTTCTCTAATTTTTGTTTCCTATAAACTTGGATAAATAGGTTTATTTACTGTTCACTCTGTGTGATGGTCATTTGTGGTGAAGGGAGTCAAGCCTTTAGATATAAAGCTTGGGGCACTCCTTCCTTGTTAAAGGGACAGTGACCAGGAGCACAGCTTGAACCTAAAAATTATTATCCCTAGAATACCAATATTTAGGGGAAGGTGGATAGGTGTAATTCTAGTCCAGTACCTCCTCTCTGAAAAGAGCAGAACATTTGGCTTCATGGCCTCAATATTCTGCCCCACTCCAGGCAGGAAACAGTATCCCTTGGAGAACTGTGGGTGGAGACAATAGAGATATCTATTCACTCTTCTGCAAGCAGCATGCAGACAAACCATTGTAGACACACAAACAACTTGGACATAAGTACATACAGAATACATAAAACAAGATAATTTTGGAGAGACCACTAGCAGCTAGGGGAAGAGAAAAGACATTTTGTAAAAGAAGATGTTTGAGATGAACTTGGATGGGAACTGGGCATTCTAGTTTTCAGACAAAGGCTGAATGACCACTTTTCCAATAGGTTGTAAATAAGATTCTTATTCAGGTGTGGGTTGAGATGCCTTTCAAATTTTTCTACTAAATCACTCACTGTAAAATGGAATTTTGTATAAGGTAGGAAGGACCATCATAGGCCCAAACCAAGGAGAATTAACTACTGAAGCAACAAAAGATACCTCTTTCTCACTCACAAGACAGACTCATAACAAGGAGGTTTAATGTTTTCCATGATGTTTTTAATGGAGACCTGTAGTTCAAAGTCAGGAATCTTGAATAAACCCACGTGTTCGAAACCACCATCATTGTCTGCCTCAACTGGCTGTCAGGAGCAGACTTTAAGCAAGAGAAAACTAGAATATAGTTTTCCAAACCCTGGGAGTTTCAGACAAGCCTCTGAACATGCAGACAATGTTAGATTGAAAAAACAAAACGAAAACAAAACAAAAACCAAACATTTAGGTTTGAAGAAGAGAAACCAAGGATAACCAAATCAAAATCACATCACCAAATATTAATTAGTCCCAATCACAAGTCATTTACCCAGGAACTCTGGTTCCTCCATAAATTATAATAAGATATGTTGAGATGCTTGGAAGGATAACACTGAAAAATGCAAACTCTTGCTGCAGAGAAGACACTTTCTTGGAACCCTTTGGCAAGTCCTCAGTGTTACTGCCAAGGCCACAATTAAATTGCCCCAGTAACTAAGGCCAAAAAACCCTTGCATTTCAATCTGATTTGTTGATGTAAGTCCTCCCTCTCTCCAATGACGCAGATGACAAACTGTGACATACCCATGTATCTCTCATCTTTATTCTCCCACAAATCCACCACACAGGGGTGTCCAACCAATATGCTGCAGACCTTTGGTTCTCTTGACATTCAGTCCTATGGAAACCTGATTTAATTAAACAGATATTTATTTCACACAACAAAAAATCAGAGATCCCTGCTTTGGAAAGGAGCCTAGAAGCCAAGCCCAGTCCAACTGGAGCTATAACTTGCTCTTTGGCCATGCTCTGGCCATGCTCTATGGACAAGGTTTTGCCTTCCCCCTTTCCCCCATTCACTACCATTCTGATGGCCAGGTGAGTCCCAATATAGTTCAGTAGGGTTTATTTAGTCTTCCCACTGCCCAGGCTGTACAAAGCAACATAAACTCCCAGCTTTTCTTCAGCCCACTCCTGTTAATTGCTGCTTTCTAGGTTCACAGTTCTACCAAGTAACAGTCTTGATCATTCCACCCCAACGCATTAGCTTTCATTTTTCCTAGGACGAATCTCATTTGACAATCGCCTGCTCATATTTCTATGCTCTCTAGGTCCTTCTGTGCTATTTCTCTGTTCTCTCTAGCGTTTGCAACACCAATCATCTGCAGATTTCATTAGCATGCTGTTTACTCCTGTCTTTCAGATCATTAATGAAGATGTGAAGCTAAATGCCAATCCGCACAGTCCCTACCACCCCCACCCCCCAACTCCTGACACTGCTGGAATCATTATCCTTTCTGATGTGACAGGGTCAGAGCCAAACCAATTTGAATCCATCATCAGAAATATTGTGAACTGTCACCTTCCCTACAATCCAGATGTTAGAACAATTGTATTATTTACTAACCTAGTACTATTTACTTCTCCCTTGCAAACAGATGATCAGATTTGGCTATGAGATCTGGGCTACACTGGGAATAATGGTTGGTTGGGTTTGGGTACTTCCAAAAGCATGTGAGCTTTTAGGGGGGAGTCTGTTTTTCCCTGTTTTCCCTTCATTTACAAGGATTAGAGTAATGACATCACTCCAGCGCTCACAGATTACTGGGAACCTGATATAGAAAAAGCAGCTGTGATCATTAAGTAGCAACTACTCTGACAACAAGGGGCAGATAGGTAGATGTGGCATCCATCCTACCAGGTAGTGCTCTCCTTGGTTCATCAGCCATGAATCACTTTAGTACTTCTCTGTTGCAAGCCTGGAAAAGCCTCCTCAAAGGTCACAACGCCTACCCCCACTCCCCACCCCCAGTCACCATCAGGCAGTTAGAGTGCAAAAGCTTAGGTTGCCCCCATCCCGAGCCCATACCCACCAGGGCACATGACTTCAAGGGGTGGTACTGGGCAGATTAAAACCCACCCTGGTTGGGGTCAGATTTTAGCTAATGAATGATACAAAATAATCTTCCTCATCTCCACCTTGTAGAATCTCTAGCTTCCTTCAAAGCTAATTCTTTTCTGATTTCCCCCTAGGTGCTAGTGCCTTCCCCTGCCCTCCCCCAAATTAACTTGTATTTGTACAGTATATATTTTGTATGTGTTTATATACGTACATGTTTTCCCCAATAGAAGGTTAGCTCCTTGGTTTTCTAATGAGATGTTTCAGGGTCCCTTCTATTTTTTCTAGTTTTATTATTTCCTGATGACTTATGTCATTTGATTCCAGTTGCCCAATTCTAGTTTTCAAAGAGTTATTTCCTTCCTTAAGATTTTGTATCTCTTCTTCCAATTGGCTAACTTTCTTTTCATAATTTTCTTGGATTGGAACCATTACACCTGGCCCAGTGTAATTGCTTAATGCTTGTTGATGGATTGATTGATCCTCATTTCTTTAATCATTCACCCCACATAGCCAATCAGTTGCCAAGTTTTGTCAATTCTACCCTTGAAATGTATCTCAAATCTGTCTCCTCTCCAGATGTACCTGGCCACTCATCACCACTTTTCTGGTCTATTCCAGCAGCCTCCTACCTGGTATCCTAGGCTTCAGTCTCTCCCCTCTCTGACTCACTCTCCACATAGCTGACATTGATATATCTAAAGCCAAGAAGAGGTCCAGGTGCTCCCTCTTGCCTTTAATATAAAATAAAAACTCCTCAGTTTGGCTTTTCAAGTTCTTCATGATCTGGCCCTGCTCACTCTTCCAGGTTTATTGAACATTGCTTTCCTTCACTCTATGTACCAGCCAAATGGACCTACTTCATGTTATTCCCCATATATTACATTCCAAACCCCACCCCTACCATGTCTCTGCATAAGCTGTGCTCCATGCTTAAAACTCGCTGCCTCCTGACCTCTTCTTGGTTGAATTTTTAGCTTACTTCAAGTTCAGCTTAAGTGTCTATAGAAAACCTCTTTGGATCTCCTTCACCACATTTCTAGTACCTTCCTTCCAGAAATCTGAACTTATCTTGTATTTGATTTTCTGTGGACATGTTGTTTTTCAATGGAATATAATAAGCCCCTTGAAGGTAGGAATTGTTTCCTTTTATTTTTTTGTATCCTCATTGCCCTGCACAATGTAGGTTTTCAGGGAGTAGTGTCGAAGTAGAGGTGGAAGGAGATGTAACAATGTAGTTGGAATGATTTCTCTAATTTTTCTGTACAGAGCCTAAATTGCCAATAAATAACTCCACTCGAGGTTCTGTGACTTTAAGCAAAGCCCTTTTCTTACTGGTCTCTACATCTGTAAAATGAGATAGGATTAGATAACACATACCTCAAGTCACTTCTGACTCTAAATCAGATGATCCTATGGTGAGCTTGAAACAGATATTGGGATGCTACACATATACATGTGAGTGTGTGTACATGTGTGTACACACTAAATATGTGTTGTCTGTATGTGTGCATGCGTGTAAACATACATGTATTGTGGCCACATGTGTATGTGTGCATAGGCTATATATCTACATATATCTTGTTACATGTAGAGTATTATATGAGGTTCTGTAGATAACAAAGACAAAAACTGTCTATGACCTTGAAGAGTTTATATTCTATTGGGATGATTCAACATATAATAAATAAATATGTAAAGTCTGAGGAGGAGGAGGAAGATCATAGCAACCAGACTGGTGGTTCCTATTGAGTGGTTTGAGAGAATGGTCAAAGATATGTGCACTAAAAATTATTTAATGATGCCTTAATCAGTAAGTAATTGCAGAAGAATTGAGAAGTATACTAAATAATCCATGGGTTCACAATGTATTTTTATTGTTGTTGAAAGGAGCTTTTGGAACAAAAAACATTGAGAACCACTGAATGGCATTTTATAGTTTAAGTCCTATGAGCTTCTAAAGACCCAGGAGCTTCTCACTGAACTACAGCCGTCAAAGTCCCCATCTTTAGACTTGACTTTTCTCCTTGACCTCCTTTGTGTTGATCTGCTGATTGGAGACAGCTGGTGTCCTTGAGAATGGCCATTTACCCTGAGGGCTTGGGTTGCTGACCTCTAGCTCCCATGCTGAGACTAATTAGGCAGATAGCTGCCTGTGGGGCTTAGGTTGCATGAGGCTGGACTATACTTATTCAGAAAATTCTGGTAAAAATGAAAGGTAAAAATGGCGGGAAGGGGGTTGACTAACTTTCTGGAGCTTTCTTCAGATCAGAAAAGGCAGTACAAAAAAATGAAAGGAAGTTTATACCACAGAAAAAGTTTTTGGAGAAAGGAAAGAAGAAGGAAAAAAAAGTGAGAGGAAGAAGGCAAGGAAGTGAGGGTGTGAGAGGCGTCATTGTTTCTTGGAAAGAACACTTCATTTTGAGGATCAAATATAAAATTCTCTGCTTTATGCAAGGAATATAAAGGAGGCCAGTGTCACTGAGTCAATGAGTATGTTGGGTGGAAGTGGGGTGCGTGTATGAAGTGTAAGAAGACTAGAAAGGTGGGGGAAGGGATGTCAGATATATTAATACCACAAAGAGGATTTGATATTTGAGGGGGTGGAGTCAAGATGGCAGCATAGAAGCAGGAGAACTCCATGGCTCCCACCATAACCACCTCAAATACCTATAAAACATGACTCTAAACAAATTTTAGAGCTCCAGAACTCATAAAATGACAGAGAAACAAGGCTCCCACTGAAGGCAGCCCAGTAGACAGATGGAAAGGATTCATCTCAGCGCACTGGGCACAGAGCCCAGACCCATGCGGTTTTAGCCCCAGGCCATCCAGGAGAAGCCCTGGCTGGAGCTTTAAGGAGAGTGGATCACTGGCAGCTGTGGCGGTTTCCAGAACTACCAACCCATAAGAGCCAAGGACAAAGGGAAAAGGTCAGTGGAACTCGGCTAAATTTGGGGGAGAAGGTCCCACCGACTGCCTCCAGAGCTAGAAGTAGTCAGAAGTGGTGGCCCTGCAGCCACCTCCATGTGGCTGCTTCAGAGCTCTGGCCTGCAGATTGCAGGGGGCTCAAGCAATCATTCAGAGGCTAAGTGCTCTTGCCTTGAGCTGCCTGGATTGGGATCACAATCTTAGGTGGTAGTCCTGAGGCGCGTTTTCAGTGAGCCAAAGTTGGTGGGGGCTGCAGAGACTGCAGCCTTCTTATAGCTTCGGCAGCTGTGAAAACCCCAGCAATTTGAGATAGAGCCCTCCCCTCTGAAAGCAGAGTTTTACTGAACCCAAAAGTCAAGTGACTGACTGGCAACATGAGCAGGCAAAGGAAGCAAAGAAAGCTCAGCAATATTTGATCCTTGAGGTAAACTGTTCTTTCTTTAAAAATGCAGCCTCATTTTGGCTGAGCATTTTCTCTGAAATGAACTCCCCAACCCCAACCCCACCCCCCTTCCCCTATGCCTGGAATGCTCACCTTCCTCATCTCTACCTGCTGGCTTATTTTAAGTCCCAGTTAAATCCCACTTTCTAAAGGAAGCCTTTTCTGATCCCTCTTAATTCTAGTACTTTTTGTTTTGGTCTTTTTGGAGTGGGGAGGCAGGGCAATTGGGGTTAAGTGACTTGCCCAAGGTCACACAGCTAGTAAGTGTGTTAAGTTTCTAAGGTCAGATTTGAACTCAAGTCCTCCTGACTCCAGGGTCAGTGCTCTCTATTCACTGTGCCACCTAGCTGCCCCTATAATGTCTTCTTCCTATTGATTATTTCTTATTTATCCTGCATATAGCTTCTTCGTGCAGAGTAATTTTCATGTTGTCTCCCTCATTAGTTTGTGAGCTCCTTGAGGACAGGGACTGTCTTTTACCTCTCTTTGTACCTCCGGTACTTAGCATAGTGCCTGGCACACGGTAGATGTTTAATCAGTATTTACTGACTGACTTTGATTCCTGGCTCTGCCACTTCACAGATACATGGGCTTGAGTGCATTGCTTCTCTCGACCTCAGTTTCCTGTCTATGCAATTAGGAGAGTTTCAGAAGTCCTTAATATTTTTCGTGTCATAGACTGTGATGGTTTGGGGAAGGTTACAGATCCTGCCTCAAAATAATGCTTCTAAATACAAAATACATCAAACAAAATACACAGGATTGCAAAGGGAGCCAATTATATTGAAATAGAGTCTGTCCGTCTGTCTGTCTCTATCTAAAAGTTCATGGACCCCAAGTTAAGAATTTCTGCCTAGATGGCTTGAAGTCCTCTCTGGCTCTAAACTCCTATGATCCTAGGAGTTCATTTGATAGAAGATATCCACGTGCATTTAGGTAGGGATAATGTCGGATAATAAAGGATAATAAAGAACTAAATCATAATGAAGTATACAACATTAAAAATTATGCTAAACCTAATTTAGCATTTTTTTTATCAATAAAAATTTATTGGAAAAAAAAGAGTCCCTTCCCTAGGTGATACAAGAGACGTAGGAAGCAGGAGTCAGGAGCTGATTATCAGTCCTTATTCCTATGGGTCCTGCTGACTTTTTTTTTTTAATGACTTGTTTATTTACTTTTAGCTTACAAGATTCAGTTCCACAATCACTTGAGTTTCAGATTTTCTCCCCTTTCTTCCCCTCCCCCCCCACAGTGGCGTGCAATCATGTATAGGATCTGCAAATGTAATGTAGCATTTTTAAATGATGCAGGATAATAATAATAATAGTATTTACATAGTGCTTCAAGATTTACACAGCACTTTACATATTTCATTCAACCCTCACAACCACCCATGAGGCATGTGCTAGTATGATTCCCATTTTACAGATGAGGGAACTGAGGCAGGTTAAGCAACTTGCCCAGGGTCACACAGCTTATAAGTGTCTCAGGCTAGATTTTAACTGAAGTTTTTCTTATATTGTATCCATTGGGCATCACTAGCCCTCCAGGATTTTACAAGACTTCAGAGTCATCTGGCCATTATATCAGTGACTACTATAAAGGTTTGTCAATGCAGAAACTCTAGGGGATGGGGCCAAATCCATGCTGAAATCTATGGCAAGTTTTAGACATTGCTTTAGTGACTAGATTCACAATCAAGCTTAATGCTTATCTCTCAAAAGCAAAATATGAAACGAAAATCAGTTATTTGAGCTTTCTAATTGTCTGCATTCTGAATAATTGTGAGCTTCCTTAATATGGCATAGCATTATAAATTTAGAACTAGAAGCTATCTCACTGATCAGCCAGTCCAAAAAGTGAGTTATCCAAGGGCACACTTGAATAACTTATTCAAATTATTTAAGGGAAACAGGGAACAGAGCCAGAATCTGAACCCACATCCCCTGGTTCCAATTCTCGCACTCTTTACTCTGTGCTACACTTGAGAACACAATACTGGAGGATCATCGTCTTTGTGGAAATCAACTAGAGGTCGTAGTAGAAGAAAGGATATGGATTTTAAAAAACATTCATCTAGTTTAACCTCGAGCTTGGTTTTTTACATTTTCTAACTTCTCCCTCAGGCTCCCAAACTCCTCTGTTTTGGCTATGAATATAATTTATGGTTGGCTCACATCTTGCTCATCCTGGAATTCAGGTCATTCACCCTAAATGACTCCTCTGATGTGGAATTCTATATTCCCAAAATAATAATGAGGAAAATGCTGGGTGCAGTTATTTTTTAGAAATGACTTACTACTGCACCTGTTGTTGCTATGGTGGGGAGGGCAGCCTGGTGGTTTCTTTGGTTGTATCTGTACCTCTCCCCATTGCCTAGAACGATACTTGGCACACAATAGATATTTGATTAAAAGCTTGTTAACTGATTGGCATTAGGGAGCCTGCTGGGGTGGAGGTAGGAATTGAGGAACAGAGTATATGTGCAAAGAAAGACCCTTGGAATCTTAAATGGGGAGAGAAACAGGGGAATCTGTAGCCTTAGAGAGAGCAGAGAAAGAGGTGACTAGTTGCTAGAGGAAAGAATATTTTTCTGAGGCGCTGTTTTGTGAAGGCCCTTCTTCTAGCTCTAATTAGGAGGAAGCCACTAACAGAAGAAATATAAAGACTTTGCTCCCTGGACTGACCAGTGGAGTAGTAGTGCTAATGAAGAGAAAAGGGATGGATGGGAATTAGCTCTTTGTTTTAGATCAAGCAAGCAAGCATTTATTAAAGTGTAAGTGTGCAAGATATGAAGAAATGCAAAGACAATTGCTGCCCTCAAAGAACTTACATTCTAATGGGAGAAATGAGATAAATAGGTACCTACAAATTACGTAAGATCCTATTTGTTCTTGTTTTTTCTTTTGCGCTCTTTTATTTACCTTCATAACCCAGGGAATATGACAAGTATGCTTGAGATATTTCCTTAATGTGGGCAAACTCCAAGTATGTATGTAGTGCCATTTCACAAAAAATAACAAATGAACAAATTTTATTCACTTAGGCCTTTGCGCACAAACGTGTGCACAGAACATGTCATGTGTGCATACAGGTAACAATACACACAGTGTTACTTAATACACATATGTAATATTTACGTGTGTATGCATGTGTTTGTGATATATAAATATGCTTGAATGTAATATATATGCACATGTGTATGTACTCACCGAGGTGTTAGTACAAAACAGTGTGTATGTTTGTATGTTATACATGCATGTGCATGCAAAAACACAGTGTGTGCAATAATCAATATATTGTACACGTGTATGTCACGTGCAACGTGTGTACTGTTGTGATATGTATACATAATTATAAAATGTACACATATATGCACTTACTAAGGTCTTAGTGGAGAGAATTTGCTCATCTATTGTGACATATTTTGTGAAGAATTTGCTCACATTAATAAAATATCTCATACATATACACGTTTTTAATATTTTATTTTGTATCTAAAGTGCTTACTTTAGAAGAAATCTTTAAACAACCCTCTAACATTAAACAAAAACAGATTAGATTTTTCCTTTAGTCTCCATCGCAGGATATGCATATTGTCCTTTGGGTCTGAAATAAGGCTCTTTTGTGTGTGGGAGTAAAAAGAACCAAGAGCACCCTTTCCCCCACTGCATACATGCTCAATTCCCTCCTCTGGTGTTCAGCTGCAGTCACTGTAAGACCCCACATTGCGAGCCACTGTGTCAGGGAGCCTACTCTCCACAGGTCTTGTAGGCCTGCATGCCACTGTCTCTGCAACAGGACGGAGATCCCTTCAGTAATGTTTCCATGAAACTGGTTCTTTGGCCTTAATGTCTGGTACTACTCTAGTAGAAACCTGCAAGGGGAACTCTGTAAATTTCTAGTACTTTAGCACACTGTCTGGCATACCATAGGTACTTAACAAATGTTTATTGACTATATTAATAGGCATGAATGAGGACATCCATCTCTTACATGTTCCTCTGTACTACTACCAACCGTTTATGCCACCAAGGAAACCATAGTCATATACACACACACACACAAATATATACATATGTATGTGTATATTTGTATATATACATGTATGTATATATGTATATGTGTGCATGTGTGTATGGATATGTAGATACCTACATACCTATTTATTTCTGTTTTTTATATAACGGTTTAATAAACACCAGCAATAATGAATATTTTAATATACAAAGAAAAAAGTGAATTATATATGAAACTGTTAACATTTTTTTTCTCTCAGAAGTTTTTTTTTTTTGGTTTTTTCTTTGTTTTTGCATAACTCAAATTTAATATGGCAGTTCCAACACCACCCTGCTTGTCCACATCCACTATGGAACTTCCTTCATCATTCTTCTATTTCTTTAAATGATTCATTGATTATTTTTTCTTTCCTTCCTTCTTTCCCTCCTCTCCTCCTCCTCCCCCCTCCCCAATCCCTCTTCCTCCCCTTCTTCTTGTATTAATATGACTGCTCCCCTCTCCCTCCCCTATATCATAAGTTGGTTGAGTGAAGGGCCTGTATCTATTCTACTTCCACATTAGCATTTCATGTAGCTGCAGGAACTGGTGTGATGGATGCAATTTGATCCAATCCAGCAAGCATTTATTAAGTGCCTACTGTGTGCAAAACATTGTGGCTATAGACAGAACAAAAAAAATATCATAATCCACAGGTGTTCAACAAATAATTTACCAACTAGAGGAATTCAAACCCGGGAGCTTTTATTAAGTGCCTACTGCTTGTGTGACACTGTCCAAGGTGCTGGAGATACAAAATTTTTAAAAGGCAAATTAATTGTCCCTGCCCGGTACATTCTACTGGGTGAAGGAGGAAACAGACCATAAACACACAGAGAGAAGTAAATACAAAGTATGTGAAAAAGGAGAAGGATACTTGTCTGTAGCTTGCAAAGAAACAGGTGAGTGAAGGGAAGTGCAAGGGAATGAGGGAAGGGACAACGAACAGTCAGTGGGGCGAATATCAGGGACTTAACTTCTTACAAGTAACAGACATTCTAACTTTCTAGAGTCCTGGTCACTTGTCATACACAAGTGACAGAGGGCCAGCCCCAGAGGGCCTTCAGTCCCCCAATTTCCTCCTGGCCCAATGGCCACAACTCTTTATTCTCAGTGGCTGGCTACTTGGGACAGAGAGAAGCACTTGGATCTCCTCGTTAGTCAAGTTTCCCCCAAGTCAGACATCTGGCTTGAGCTACGTGAAGCGGGAAGACAATTTGGGGCTTATTAGTGTCCCAGGGAGGCATGGAACTTGTGTTGCTGGGACCAAAACAGCAAGAGCTTTAGTGGCAAACTCCAGCCGAGAAAAGACTGAGCAATTGTCTCACCTAATTACCAGGAATGGACCTCTTTGTGTTTGCAATTCTGTACGGTTGTCCGATCGCTTTTCTCTGTTTGTTGGCTCAGACCATGCTGGAAGTGTGCTAATTAGAAGAGAAATGTCCGGAGTGATCCTGTCAGCTCTCATTATTTGTGGGGACAAAGCCCAATATTATTCTGAGGCACTGTTTTGTGAGGGTCCCTCTTCCAGCTCTCATTAGGGGGAAAATACTGATGGGAGGAGAGAAGATTCTACTGCCTTTGCTGGCTGATAGAGCACTGGTGATGCCGTTGCTGTGCTAATTAACAAGCTTGGGCCAGCACTTCTTCCACCAACAATCTCAGTCCATCTGGTGCCTGGAAGCCCAACCATCTTCTTGCCCAAGTAGAGAAAACATTGTGAAAAGAGTAGAGAATTGTCAGCTGGACTTTTTAGGAGAGTCTGTCAGATATCCCAGGGTGTAAATATAACATAACCTCAGTGAACTCCCATATGAAGATACACAAAGATTTAGGCAAAGCATAGTTCATTGGGTGGGCAATATAACAATTTATGTCCTCCAGAGGGAGATGAAAGGACACCAGTTGAACTGAAATGTTGTGAACTTGACTAATACTCATGATTTTGAAAAAGAGAAACTGAAAAATACGTGCCAAATCCTCCACACTGGTACAAAGTAGAAATCTGACCGTATCACTCTTTCTCAAAAACCCTCAGTGGGTCCCCATTTCTTATAAGGTAAAATACAAACTCCTTAGCCTGACATAATCTGGATCTCCCCTGCCTTTCCACCCTTATTTCATCTACTCCCCTTCATGAACTCAATATTCCAACCAAACTGCTCCTAGCCATAGCATGAACTTAATATGCCATCTCCTGCCTTCAAGCTTTTATAGAAGCCAATTTGCATTCCTAGAATGCACTCCATCCTCATCTCTGTCTCAAAATCTTTGTCTTTCTTCAGAGGCCCAGCCCATGTGTTATTTCTTCTGTGAAGTCTTTAATGATCCCCTCTCACTCAATTCTCCTTCGACTATATTCATTTGATACAGGCTGTATCCCCACGATAAAATGTAAGTTCCTTGAGGGCAGGAACTCTTTCATTTTAGGTTCTAGGTCTCTAGACCTAGCACAATTATGCATAAAGGCTTAACAAATATTTATTAAATGGAAGTAGGACATGGAAATTGGTGGTTATTTAAGAAGAACAGGAAGGAAGAATAAATCACCATTGGAGAGAATGAAGGATTTCTTGACTAGAAACCTAATGTATCACTTTGGCTCCTTCATTTTGATCTATCCAAACTTCTCACAACCTGCTGTAGGTATTAACCTCCTAATAATTAGAAGTCCTAATGTAATATGAGCAGCAAATTTGTGGAGTTCATTTTGTGCATTCTTTGAAACTACTGATGTTCTTATGAAGTCATAGGAGCAATGGATAAAATTAATTCAGCACTACCATAACTCCCTGCTGATGCCACAAGAATAAAAAGGATCTGTAATAAAAAGTAACTAAGCAAGAAAAGAACAATAATAAAGCATTCATAAAAAAGATCAATGGGTAATAAGGAAGATAAGAAAAGCAGAAGATAAAGTCTTAACATCATCATTAGTTTATATTCACTGA
This sequence comes from Pseudochirops cupreus, assembly GCA_028627135.1. Classification (NCBI taxonomy): domain Eukaryota; kingdom Metazoa; phylum Chordata; class Mammalia; order Diprotodontia; family Pseudocheiridae; genus Pseudochirops; species Pseudochirops cupreus. The sequence goes on from CM053582.1 coordinate 438,338,699, forward strand.
GCACTCACAATTTCCTAGTTACTAAACAGCAGCCATCCAAAGAACCAAAAGGTGAAGATCTGAAATCTTAGCCTCAGTTGAAAAATAATCAGGCCACTGATAAGTAAAGATTTTGATTAAAATTGAAAATCTGATTCTCAGTACTAGAACTATACTTCTGTAGTACATCAATGCTCATAGTTACTGGGTGCATTACCACGGTGGTGGTTAGCATGGTAAAGGTTAAGGAAAATGTTTGGTGCTGGAAAATTGAAAAAGAAATCTATTAACATATAGAAGAATGCTCAATATTGTCACCATTGTCTTTGAACAAAAATGGTTCTCCATGCAAATTATTCTGAAAAGCAATGAAAAGACCCTAAAGATAAGTATATTTGCATCTTAGAAGAAGTGTTCCATTGCACAAAACTTATCAATTAAGTTCCATCCAAAACTTCATCTTACTTTAACCAATCTCCATGTGGAACTTAACTTTGACAGAGTAGAGCAATTCCTATTCTATAGAGGCTAGGCTAATTTCCCTACAAGGCAATGAAACTCTCTTTTTGACTTAATTGGTCAAACGCTAAGGCTTGGGATGATGAGGTTTTCTGGATGCCAGAATTCTGGAAACCTACCTGGAGAAATCCAGTATTACCATGAGGAAGCTAGACGTTTAGCCAGAAATCATGTGTAATTTCAATACGATATGTAGTTAAATGTTCAGCTACTTTGCTTCAAGTTGTTTTGCACTGTTTGAAATATTCTATTTCAAGATAACGGAGTAAAATAGTATTACCAGTAAATAAACTACTAAAATATAACCCAGATGGAAAATTATATTGAATAAATATAAAGACTTCTAATGGATTTGATAATGGGAAACGGCTAGAGTACTAGAAACCCAGATAAAGAAGCTTAACATTACTGTATGGAAGTTAGACAATAATAAGAATTCATATCTATCATATAAATAGAATAAGGATATGCATTTTGATTTTGTTAATATGAAATTAATTTCATTAATACAAGGAACTCTCAGGTAAGGAAACTTCATCTATCAAGTTCATACTTTCTATGCAACTTAGTGAGTCTTAAAGAGTTGCTTAGCACCCTGAGGGCTTAAGTGACTTGCCCAAGGTCACACAGCTAAGTAAGGGTTAGATTTGAACTCAGGTCCTCCTGACTTCAGAGCTGGTGTTATATTTACTGCACCACCTAGCTGTCCCTACATACAATTGTATGATGATTTGGCAGCTGGTCTTACTAGCAGGCTGATGACCTATATAGCCTGTCCCACATGGGGGTCATTCTTCTAACTCTGCTACATGGCAACTTTTGTCTGGGATGTTTTTAGGTGTTTCTTTTTTTTTTTCCCTTTCCCAAAGGTGTTATTTCATAGAATCACATATAATTTTCCTTTTTGCATCCTGCCTCAACCCCCAGTTTACAAAGAAGGTAGAGAAAGAATAAAAATGTAATCAACACTAAATATCTATAACTGAATCTAATCCCTTTGCATTTGACTTTTATTCTATCGTTTGAAGACAGTGGGATTTTGAAAGGACACCCGTCTCTTGTTCCCTATTAAAGTACTTCATCTTCATTTAGTCCCTTCCAATTGCTGAAATGCATTTATCTAAGTTTCTGTTGTCTCCTGTGTTTGTGTATCAAAGATTCTACCCAACTCTAGTCTTTTCATCAGGAAAATTTAAGTTTTCTATTCTGATAAAAGTCTATTTTCCCCCTGTAGGATCATACTCAGTGTTGCAGGATGTTTCTTTTGGTTGCGAGCCTTTTGTGATACCAGTTTCCAAGATTTCTTCTTATTCATAGTAGTTGAAGCTGCTCTTTTGTGATTCTGAATGTATTTCCTTGGTATTTGAGCTCTTTTTCCCTCCTCTGGATAGTTGCAGTGTCTTGTCTTTGCCCCGAGAGCTCTAGATTCAACCTATAGCACAATCACATTTTTTCAATTTGGGTTTGTTTTTTTTTTTTTTTACTAAAAGGAGCTGACAAATGGATTCTATTTCCTTTTGCCATTGGTTCTGGTAAATTTGGGCAATTTTTAAATGATTTCTTATCATACATTATACAGGGTTTTTTTGTTTTGTTTTCATAGTTTTCTGAGGGTTTGATGATTCTTAAATCTTTCTTTAACCACATAGTAGTTGTATTTTATATTCCTCTAGTTTTTCAGTCTTTTGAATTTAAAATTTTTTTCTTGTCTAATGTAATCATTGAACTGTTCGTTCTACTTTTCAGGAAGTTCACTACTTGGTTGTTCTTTTCACCTTCTATCTTAAAGATATTTCTTTTCCTTCTAAGTTTTTCTTCAAAGATTATAATCTTATATTTTATCTCTTGCTTTACTTGTGGCAGCCTCCCTTAAAATCCTTATGGGAGGGGCAACTAGGTGGGGCAGTGGATAGAGCACTGGCTCTGGAATCAAGAGGGCCTGAGTTCAAATCTGATATCAGATTTGATACTTACTAGCTGTATGACTCTGATTGTCACTTAACCCTAATTGCCTTGCAATTAAAAAAAAAGACTCCTTATGGGTAAGATTTTTTTCCCCGGTGAATATTTATACATATGAAATTTATCCCTTCTTTTACTTCTTGGGCTTCCTTTCACTGGTAGTGTGTCTTTATCATATTCAGAGTTTTCTTCTATTTATTCCTCCTACCAGCCTCATTTCTTAGACTGACACTATGTGTTTGTCTCTTTTCCTCTACAATCTTGGTTGGGGGGGGGGGGGCGGCAGGCCCCATTTAATTCCGTCCCTTCTGAATTCTGTGACACTCTAGTACTGGATGAGGGGCTGGGACTAGGGCCCATACTTAGTCATAATGTTTAGCTTCTTCCTTCATCTCCTGATGATCAAATTCAAGTGCTGACTTTCACCCATCTCTGTCTCCTCCTTGCATAATCCCCAGTTGGGAGGTTGTTCTGTCCAGCTCTTTGACAGGTCAACCGGAGGTTAGAAATGGTGCTGGTGCCAAGATGGCATTGCACTGGTCTTATCATCTTGCTGTGTCTCTGAGTGTTGTTCCAAAGTATTCAGGGTCAGCTTAGAAACAATATTGTAGTAGTGATGGGGGACTAAAGTTATCTAGGAATCTCCTAGAGTTCTCTTTCTGCTTGAAGCAGAACAGTTAAGAGTTTCTTGACTTAATCAATCAATTACATATGTGCCAGGCACTGTGCTAGGTGTTGGGGTACAAGCATAAAAAATGACATGGGAGCTCTGCATTTTGGCTGTAACATTTCTGGCACTTTTCCTTTGGAAGGTTTCTTTCAGGAGGTGACCAATGGACTATTTCATATTTTGCCCTCTAGTTCTTAGAGATCTGGGTAGTTTTCACTTACGATTTCTTGAAATACAACATCTAAGATTTTTTAAAATCATGTTTGTTTTCAACAAACCAAATGCTCCTTAAATTCTCTCTCCTTGACCTGTTTTCTAGGTCAGTTGTTTTTGAATCCCATATTTTCTATTTTTTTAAGTCTTTTCATTTTGTTCAAATATTTCTCATTAATTTTTTTTTTCTTTTTGGAGGGGGGAAGGCAGGACAATTGGGGTTAAGTGACCTGCCCAAGGTCCCATGGCTAGTGTTAAGTGTCTGAGGTTGGATTTGAACTCAGGTCCTCCTGATTCCAGGGCCAGTGTTCTATTCATTGTGCCACCTAGTCATCCCCTCTATAATCATGGATTTGTTTTAGTATTCTAGTTTTCATCCAAGAGGCTGTTACTCAGCGAAGGTTTGCCAGTTTCTGTTCTATACTCTTAGTTCTCCTAGTTCTTTCCTCTAGAGTTTTCTTTTTTTCTTTTAAATTCCTTCCTTCATGTCTTCTAGGTACTGATGTAGTCCTTGTGGAAAATCCATTTTTCCCCTGGGTTTGTTTTTACTTGTCATTAGACAACTACAATAATTTTTTATCCTAGTTGATATCACTTTACTCCTTCAAATGAGAAATTTTATGTAAAGCATTTTGCAAACCTTAAAGCATTATATAGAGATTAGTGATCATGATTATGCCTCTAGCTTTCGTTATTAAATTAGGGCTTTGTGCAAGGGCTAGGCTCTGCCCCATGCCGTGCTTTGGGGAGGGCTGGTCAGCCCAATATCATCTCACCTAGGGTCACCCAGATTCCTATGCTGACCTCCTCCTTCTCTTCCCTGGTCAGGTACAACTGGATCTTTGATGTTTTGAGATCTGAGTCTTTAGGACTCTTTATGAAATCTCAGGACAAAATGTTAGGCTCTCAGAACCTCTAGGTGCCTGATGTGTGCTGGTCTGACTGCTGCCCCAATATGCACGTAACTGCCATTTTCTGTGGACTAACTTCCTAGTGTGGAAGCCCAACTATCCAGGGTATTTCTCAAGAGTATGCTCGCCCTTGCTCCATACAGTCAGTTCACGAACATTTATTAAGCACCTACCACGTACCAGCCACGGCGCTAAGTACTGGAGATACAAATGGCATGTGTCCCTGGCCCCTCTCTGCTTGCATTGGGAGCTGCTGGCTTATTTGGCTGCATTGGCAAGGGCTTTGCTAGAAGCCCCTATTTCTAGTGGCCTATGGGCTGCTGGATGACTTTTTGTGCAGTTTTAGGGTGGAAGGAATCATTTACTACAGGTTCTCTTTGGATTCTGGGATCATTATTTGGTTCCAGGTTTTTGCTGAAGTAGGTGTGTGAGAGCTGGACAGTCTGCCTCCCTTCAGGAATCCATCTCAGCTACAAGTTTCCTTCTCATGATTTAAAGTCTCTCAGGACCCCAAATATTTTTTTAATTGGCCTGTAACTGTTCCTGAAATACCCCAGCAGAGATTCATTTCTTTGAATTAAGGATTTACACATCCAGGAACTGTTCAAACACAGATGCCCCATACAGGAGTACCATACAAGCAGATGTCAGCAATAACCTTGGCTGGATTTGGTTCACAGAGTTGCTTTCTGGTACTATAACTGACCAAGATGGAATATAGTACAGAAGTAACTTCTGATTGGGGGCTAGAGAGAAGATAAGAATGGTAGGGAGAAGAAAAGATCAAGAGCCTGGAGTATCATTAAGTTCAATAAACATTTATTAAACAGTTCTTATGCACTGTGCTAGGCGCTAGGATACAAAGATGAAAAACAATATAATCCCTGACCTCAAGGAGTCTTACAGTCTTGTGGGGCAATGAAAAGTCCACAAATGATAACTATAATATGGATGCCTGAGAAAGGCAGGCCGAGGTGGGACACAGTAATCAGATAGGGCTCTCTAGGTAGCCAGGGAACAGTAGGATAGCACTTGGGGGAAATGAAAGGTGCTGAAAGGGAAGGGCTTATGCATGCCAAAGACAAATCATCTACTTCACAATTTTGCCTAGGGCCAGACCTAGGTAAAAATACTACAGGGGCCCCCTGTGCAAATCTGCACTAATCCAGGGTGAACAAGCAGACTTCAATTTCAATTTGCCATTGACCATTGTTTAGCAGTGTGTTAAAAAATGAGGATACCCATCCCTAGATTATTTGTTTTAAAATAGAGTATACTTAAAATTCCACTATATTATAGTACCTTGTATTTGAAGAACAGCTGAATTCTCCAAGGAGCTTAAAGCAATTTCTAGATACTTAATATACCCCAATACAATAACTGGGTTTTTTACTATTAAATGCAGAGCTTTCCAATGATGTCTAGGGTTTAAATATGTAACTTGAAACTTTTCAGAAAAACTCCATGCCCTGCTATAAAGTGAGATATATTTGTTATGACAGCAATCACCATATACAAATTATAATCTGCCCACATGTAAAGTACATACATAAACTGTACATAGACTTATATTATTAATATAAAAATACACAATTAACACTGCTAAGAATGACAAAACCAATAAATATTGCAATTTTAAAGCATCTACTCTGCTGCACTGCTGAGGACAATTAAGTGCTGTGAACAAGAAACAGATAAAAAGAACAAAAGTGGCCCAGGAAACCAATGACATAGTTTCAGAGTTTCAAATCATAGACATGGGTTCTAGGCATTATGTTTCAATATTACTCATATTTTTTAATTTCCCAAAGCACTGAACATGCCTAAGTTATCAATTTTCCAAAATATGCAGCAAAAAAAGAATATAAAATTAGGACAATTATCTGAGGGCCACACAGACCCCCACACAAATATACATATACACACACACACATATAGGAGCTAGATTACATATATATATATATATATATATATATATATATATATATATATATAATATGTACAGAGTTCAACCGCATTTAGTGAGATAAAGGAATGTCAGCCATATATTTAACTTAAAAATGTAACTTTAAAAGTTTTAGTTTCTAAACCAAATCTAGCAACCAAACAGAACATTCTCCTCATTCCTCATTTTTCTTTAATTTTCTTTCTCCTCTCACTAGGTAGAATTATTTTAAGCAATTTGAGAGAATTTAGAGAGAAAACCCAATAGTAATTCTACTATATGAAATAGGGCACAAGCATCAGAAAAGGGGTAATCAAGAAGTTTTTTAAATGGTGTCGCCTCAGATAAGCTAAGAAAATTTTGCTCACTACAGACAATTAAGACCAAAGAACATCAGCAAGTCTTTCCAAGTTCAAAGAAAGACATTTTGCTCCCATCAAACAAATGTTTTGGCTGGTGATGTTCCACTGGAGGTCAGGAAAACTCTAATTCTCAATGTACTTCTTAAAACATTATAACAAGGGAACTGGCAAGATGCAGATCTTTTGGGGAGGGGGGAGTGGAGAGAAAATTTGATATTTCAATTCATATACAGGGTGTTAATCTATCTTCTTTAACATATGTACTTACAGAGCTTTGGAATAGTTGCATCTGCACAAGAAATCTCTCCTCTATTAGACAGCCAAAATGTCTTAATGTGGATGAAATAATATGGATACAAGGATAATGCTACTGCCCCTCAACACAGTGACATTTCTTTAAGCTATTCTCTGACCTTCTGACTCTTTCAAACTGTTCTCTTCTCATAGTACCACTTTCTCCTACCTTCGGGCTACTCACTGAACGAGGCTGAGGCAGAACTGCCTGACATAGCTAATCATAAACTAGAAGGAATCTTTCTCTTCGTCTCTTATACTGGAAGACTATCATGGAGCTGTGACTTCTTATGATATAATACGATAGCTTATGATATAAGCTCCCATCATGCAGCCTTCAACATTACAAACTAACTCTAGAAGGTCCAATCCCTCACCCTTCCTCCTGTCCTTCCACCCCTTACCAAAAAACAGAATCGGAGGAAGAGTAAGTGCCATGATGGGAAATGAAACTATAATGAGAGGTAAGGAATTTTACAATCAGATGTGTTAAGAAGCTCCCATTTCTCAGGATATGGACACTTAGGACCTAGAACATACTAGGCTACTTCAGGATAGATATAATAGCCTATATGGGCCAATTCCAAATCCCCAGTCAGTCATCTTTTCTCATCATAGACAACCTAAGAGATCAATATGACTAAAGAGCTCACCTAATATGTAACAAATTCAAATAGTCTGATTTAGACCAGATGTATCACTAAATCAGACCAATGAAGGGATCATAAGGAGGCAGGTCAAAGTCCCACATCGATTCTAAATCACTTCTATAAATAGAGAAGGGAGACCTCACTCTTGAGAATAAAACAAGAATTTCTGGTGATCTGGTCTCAGAATGTCAAAGTCTCAATGCTTATGGAACAACAGTAAGTGATGATCCTTATGGAGAGCAGATCCTTTTCTCCCAACCAGCGTCTTCAACAAGAAGCAGAGCCACAAAAGCAGTAGAGAAGTGCTTTCTCGATGACACACCCCAGGCCTGAGGAAGCAGTGGGGATGGCTGTCAGGTCTACACTGGAAGAAAGGAAGAACATTTGTTGTCCACTGAATATCTTATTCACAAGCCGCAGCTTATTTCTTAGGTTTCTCCAGAATGTTGAGAAATTTCCCCCGAGTCATCTCTCTAGCTGAAATTATAAAAGAAAAGAAGGATCAATGTAAACATTACACTTGGTAATGGGATCAGAGAAGACAAACTGATTAAAACTGGTCTCAGTTCTGATACCAAGCATATCTATGATAACAGCTAAAAAAACCAAGAGCCAGTCAAAACTTGGCAAAGTTATTCTAAAGTTGTTTGGATACATTCAGGTTGTAGCCTAACTAAATACTAAGGGCTTCAGAAGGCCAGAAAAAATTCCCACCAGCTATCACCCTCCATTCTACTCTTAAAAGATCACAACGGAATTCTCAATCATGGTAGAAAAATGGTCTTCCTTATTCAATATTATCAATTTGTGAATGGTGTAATCTCACACGTTCTCTCTATTTCAAGGGAGTTGCTTATGACACAACTGAAATTAGAGAGCCCTCTCCACATTTTGGCCTCTGGATGTTTATAACCTCACACTGAAATGAGAGCTCATTTGCTCCTGTCTCTCCGGAGTAGCAGTCCCTGGATACTGTAATATAACACAGTTTATATTCCCTCAGTGCAGTTCATCTATGGATGATATAATAAAGCAGAGTTTATAGAGCTTTGGTCTTCGCTCTCTTGGCATTGTCAGTTCCTAGATATTTAATGTAGCCAGGCAGGGTTTATGTGTCTCTCTGACTTTCGGCACCATCAATCTCTGGTGCTGTAGTCACAACAGGGTTTATACAGCTACTTTCTTACACACGAGGCTTTGGAATGAAAGTGTAACATTTCTCAATTACAAGACCCACTACTTAGAAGCCCTCTGTTGTGTTCATTTTGTCCAAAGTAGCATGAAAGGGCCCCCTATGTGGTTTAACTGTCATTTTATTCTCTCAGTCATTTTCAGGACTGATGAAACATATGAAATGATAGTCCCAGAAGCCAGAATGGGTAGCCTGGTACTGTGGGAACAGCAATGGCTCTGTAGTCAGAGCAGCTGGGTTCAAGTTCTACTCATGCTTACTATATGTGATCTTGGTAAGTCATCTCCCGAGGCCTCAGTTGTTTCATCTGTAAAATAAGGGGGTTAAAGCACAGGACCTTTGAAGTCCCTGACAATGTAATGATCCTGTGATGCAAAGAGGTTGTTTTACTTGGCTCATTGCTCCTAATTTGCCTCTGTCTATGGGAATGAGAATTATCTGAAAGAGTAAGGCAGTTGTCAGTATTAGCCACCTTACTGAGTCTCTATATACAAAACAGATATGAAAGAATGCATTTTCATGTCTACTCCTAAATTTAAAGCTAGCTGGCATTCATATAGGATTTGCAAAGTACTACACACACATTATCACATTTGATCTTCATAACTCTTTGAACAGAATCATTATTTCCATTTTACAGATGAGGAAATCAAGGTTCAGAAATGAAATACCTTGTCCGTGGTCAATGACATGATGACACAGCTAAGAGATTCAAACACTACTATATGCAAGAGAACATAACAACAAAACCTGAAAAACAGGTGACAGGAGGGAAAGGCCCTACCAGAGTGCAATCCTTGTATAATGCTCACCCCTTATTTATTTCAACCAAGTTCTTAGAATTTAGGATGGCACTCTTCCTTGAGATGGAAATCCTATAAAGTTTCAGGTAGCAGAAAGCTCAGAGAGAAGTCGTTCAGTGGGGCGGATTTAGTTCCTTTTTGTGCCCTAGGAATGCGAACCCCCTCCAAAGACAATAGCTACTTACAACCACCTAACTCTTTCAGGTTAATAATGTAGCAGTAACAACAAACGTCGATTTTAAAGGACCTTTAAGGTTTACAAAAAGCACTTTCTTCACAACCCTATGAGATAAAAGTAATGCAAATGTTATTAATCCAATTTCTCACCTATAGATGAGAAATATCCCCAAAGAAGATCATAGTACAATAAGAGTTCCTGAAGTTCCAGTAGTTTCTGAACAAAAATGTTGGATCTCTCAAACTGGCCATGGCTTTTTTCTACTTTCTCAGATTATAGACTTTATAAGGGACAAAATTATAGCTCAGTGTCCTCATTTGCTTTATCAAAGTCCCTGTCACTAAAGGGAAAAAAAAAAGGTAACCCCTGGGGCTCCATCCTCCTGAGCAGCAGATAAGTCTGCACTAAGATCATCAGACCACAGACTTAGAATTGGGAGGGACTTTAGAGATCAGCTGGCCTAACTTCCTTCACTGGACAGAGAGGGAAATCTAAGGTTCAGAGAGGTCAAACAGTTTCAGAAGATCTTCAAATTTCAGATGACTCACTTTTTGACATACTTTGATGGAGATGGATGGGAAGTAGAAGTGGCCTTTAATCCATACTTGAAGGAGCAATGATATGACATCATCAGTTTCCAAAAGTTCCAAAGAAACTCCTTCCTCTAGCCTGGCATCATCATCTTTTTTGCAGATAGTCTAATCTGATTTGTGAAATGAAAAAATCTGGCCCAATCTACTGGGCTGCCTGCCTTAGAATGCTTGTTGCCTGAGGACTTTCAAAAAGCATATAGAATGAATGATTCTAGAACACAGCTGGTTCAACTGCTCTTGAAAGTTGCCATGGGGCAATGCAGAAACTCAGAGTTGGCTAGGATCACTTGCAACCAAAAGCATTCAAGCCTAGAGCACTGCCACTGGTCTCATTAATTACACATTCACCCATGCTGCACTTTTTGCTTCAATGTCCCTTGGATCTTTGCCTATTTTCCAATGTCTTTCCAAATGAAAGGTTGTCAATATTTTAACATGCCACAATGAGCAAAGATTTAATCTAATCCAGATCAAGAGTTTAAAAGAAAAAAAAAGATGAACTTTCCAATCTCTTCCAGTGGCTTGTACTTCTTGAATTTAACAGATCCTTTCCCCTTCAATCATTCTTCCCCTTCCACCTAATCCAATTGCAGAAGTGGCAGACACCACTGTAAAAGTAGAAGCAATTCAAAAGACATCATCATCTACTTGGAAGAGGAGAAAGTTTTCTCTCCTGCCAGTCCCATATAGGAGATATACGAATGCATGACACCTCCGCTCCCCAAAAGAGGGCTGTGCCCTATAAATCAGATTGCAAGCACCAACCCCTTCTGTGCAGAGAGAGAAATTACTGTGGGTTGGGGGTTGCTCCAGAGCACGTGCCCTCCTGTTCACTTGTCATCAGAGATGTTAACATTTCTGATTAATTCACAGACCTCTCCTTTTATTCCTCATTTCTTTATCCACGCTATCGTGCTCTGCTGCAGCTTAAAGATTCTTACCAACCTGCTACAATAATCACTACCCACTAAATGCCACCCCCCAACCTGGGGAAATTGTTTAGTGATGCCAACCGCGCTTTTAATTTGCAAGACATCAGACACAGAGGTAATTTATACCAACATCTGTTCATTTCTGACTTCTGAAACAAACACACATGCTGCTACAAAATCCCATTAGGAGCAGGAGACAGCCTTCTGCTATTCTGTATTATTCTTCTTACACACACACACACACTCTCTCTCTCTCTCTCTCTCTCTCTCTCTCTCTCTCTCTCTCTCTCTCTCTCTTATTTTTAAATGTGTATCACTAAAAATCTCCCAACAAGGATCCCAAATTTCTTTTTCCATATGGAAATGGTATGGAAATTTTACAAAAGGTATTATTCCTGTTCAGCTCCTATCCTTCTTTCAGGTTTTCAACAATTACAACTAAAATGCATTCCTGGTTCTCTATGACGGGGTTTTCTATTTCTTCCTAAGCTTGTTTTGTTTTTTTTTCTGCTAGTTCTCTCTCAATCTCTAGCTCTCCTGTTGTGCTATAGGTAAGGGGGAAAGCAAGACAAAATACAATACTCCTAAACAAAACTAGTCTTGTCTCACGCCAGTACCATTTATTGACCTTTTTAATCAGATGTTTATGATTCTAGGCTTTTTGTTCAGAGAAATAAGAATAAGAAGGAAATGCTAACACTACATTGTAATGCCTGTGGCCAGAGGATGTGTCAATCTGCAGATGCCACAATCTATAAAGAACAGAAACATGACCCTCCCATGTCAAATCATGATTTACAAAACTTTGTAGCTACAGTGCACACACTGCAATGTGACAAATAAACAAAAGATACAGTCTCCACAAGGTTAATAAATGAATTAGTCCAGTTAGTATAGGAAAGTGGCTTCTGGCTATATACTATTTTAAGATGCTGAATGAGTAAATTACAATGAAACTTTAAATTTAAGTTAATTTTATTACTTATCAGTTGTCCCAGGACTTCCACATACACAAAGACTTGGAATCATTATAGCTATAAATAATTGAGATTCTTATGCCAGTTGAATGATGGGACCATGATCTCTAAACCCAATTTCTCAGGTATCTACCTAAAAAGGTCAGGGCTGAAGGGAGGACTCTATCTCTTTTGCTGAGAGGGAGGAACAAGGTTTAATATAGCCTCTTCTTTAGAACTTCCAATCCTGCAATCCTGCATTTAGCCTTGCCTTTGGCTCCTTTTCCATGATGACTGTCCCCAAACTGCTTTCTGCAGTAAATTTTGTGGCAGCTGGTTGAAAAAGATTCAGTGGTATAGATTGATTTCTTACAAGTGAGGGAATGAGGGATTACCAAGCAGTCGCTCTGGTTAACAAGATTGGGTACAGAATTTCTTGTAAGATCAGCCCACTCTGCCAGGGCTTTGCATCCTTTCCCCATGACATATGGGTTTCATTACAAAGATTTTCCAGATTTTAACTTCTAGGCAGCTGCATAGCATAATTCCACTGGATCTTTATGTAGGAAACAATTTAAAGGTTAAGTAACTTTTTAATCAAATAGAGACATGACATTTGGTTTTCAATCCCAAATGAAAACTACTGGTCCTGATACTCCTTCCAGTGGTACAAAATAACAAGAAAAATTCAATGAGGATAAAAGGTATCACTGCCGATGGTTCTCCCACATCTCTAAGAACAACACGACCAAGCGCACTAGAAGACATACGGTCAGGAAAAAACAAAGCAACGGCAACATAAATGATGTGTATCCACGAACTGCGATCTGTAACAGAAGAGCAAGTATCGCGTCGCGAGGCCAGCGGCCTCTGCGGAGGCGCACTGGGCAGCAACCCACGGCTGGGGTCAGAAAGGGGCTTTGGACACCCCATCCGAGACGACGCCCTGGCGACAGCCACAGAGAAGGCCTCTCTGGAGCAGCGGCGGCGCCCCGTCACTCTCAGAACCTCTGGCGCTCTCGAGACTCGTTCCCAACAGCAAAGGGAAGGCAGCCACTGAGCGTCACGTACGCACTAGGCAATGAGCAGGTACAGGAGACGTAAGAGAAACGTTCTGAGCGCTGGGGGAGGGGAGGGGGTTTTGCTCCTCAGCCATCATCACAGACCATCCCAGCCTCCAGCTGGTGGCAATAAAGCAGACTTGCTTAGAAGGAGCTGCATATCGAGGCTTCTTCACGGAGTGACTAACAATGGTGAGAGTACATTGTTTAAAATGTTCACGCCTTCCCGACAGTGATATGGCCTCTCCAAGACAGAGATACACAGAAGGTTCTGCTCTCTTAACTGCATTTCTGGGCAATACGAATTCTTCATCCATTTTGGTTTTTCCATGTGAAAACTTGGAATTCTTTTGAGTGTTTATGTACTTTTGTATTTATGTATCTCATTTGTTGTTTGTCCTATTTTTTGAAGAGGACCAATGACATCATGGGTGATATCTTAGCTTGTGTGTAAATTAGATTTAAGGGATGCAGAGTTGTGCCAAGTCATCAGCCTCACTATCTCTCCCTGAGTCATCGAAGTCCAGTGCCAAGATAAAAGCTGGGATGACTGGGGATGGCCTGGGATGCCATGGACAACCTTGCTGTCTTTGAGGCCTAACCAAGCTCTAAGTGCTCCACAGCTCCTATTTCAGCCACCCTCATGGCAGTCGGAATAAATTGTTCTCATCTGCCCATTCTGCTGGGGAGAGTTTCCACATTCTTGGGGTAGACATTTCCCTAACTCACCAATGGATCTGAGGCCTGTCAGTTACTCTCAACCTGGGTTAGCTGTCTAATGAGATGGTTTACCAGGGTGAGGCTGCAGCAGCCACAGGTGAGAGGTGGGTGAAGGCAGACACCAAAGGTGGATGAACAGCCCTGAGAAGGGCTCAGCAACCCCCCACACAAGAGGTGGGAATATTCCACACATCTCACGAGAAGGCTTTGCAAAGTTACGCGGCATCATCTACCAACAGAAGCATATGAGGAACTTCACTCTCTACATACAGTCAATCAACGAATGCTTATTAAGTGCCTCCTATGTACCAGGACTGCTAAGCACTAGTGACACAAATAAGGCATAAAATGGTCTCTGCTGTCAAGAAGTTCACAATCTAACGGAGGAGACAACATGCAAACTACTATGTACAAACAAACTCTTTACAAGATAAAGTGGAAATAATCAACAGAAGAAAGGCCCTAGAAAGGCTTCCTGTAGAAGGTGGGACTTTTGATGGAACTTGAAGAAGCAAGAGAAACTTAGAAGGAATATCCTTTCAGTTTTGGTCTCCATATTGGAGGTTTGGCCAATACCTCTGGCAAACCTATGTGTTCTAACTTTATACTTGCTTGATATTAACAGAGTGTCATTTATCTTTACTAGACATCTTCAGGCTGCAGTGCTATACCTCAGCCCCCTGCCTTGCACTCTATATTTCTTCCTGGAAGGAGTTTATCAACCTCTAAACCCAAACCCATTGTCCTGCAATGTACGTTGCTGTACCAGTTCCATCCACCAGCACGACCCAGCACGTTAGTGATCTCCTGGTGCCCTACTCCTCGCAGTTTCACCAGATCTAGTCCAGTCCAGACCTGCCATGCTATTCTCCAGCCAAATGTATGCATAGCCTTCCCTCCTTCCCAACTTACTTTTCCATTTCTAGCTCAAGGAAAAGTAACCAAATCAAAACTACCATTGCTTGAAAAAGCATTCCAATTAACTGTCCTCTGATTCCTTTCTTATCTCTGCAACTTCCATGGCCACCATTCCCCTATATGGGTTGTCTATCCCTATTAGAATATAAGCTCCCTGCAGTCCGCGACTCACTGGCTTTGGTGTTTGTATTCCCAGCATTTAGCACGCTGGATCCACGACTCTGGAAAAATTACTTAACCTATCTCAGTCTTGGTTTCCTCATCTGTAAAACAGATAATAACAGGAAATACCTCACAGGGTTAATGAGATTACAGAAGTAAAGCAATCTGCATACCTTAAAGTGCAATATGAATTTTATTTATTATTTCATTCAGTACAAAGAAGGTGTTTGATTTTAACACATACACAAATCACTGAATCAAATACAATTCAAAGCAGAGGCAATGTGATGATTGTATCAAGCCCATGAACACTGCAAAACTTCCTAAATGAGATCCATAAGCACTAACAGAATACAGTCTACCTGTCCAAGTCAACGAAGAATGCTTACTGTCAAGACAAGTTGTACAGCCCATGGAGCTGATCCATCAACATAAATACCTTGGAGGGACAATGTGCATGGACCATGAGCTGGGCTATAGTGAGAATGTTCTATTACCTCAAAGAGACAGTAGGAATGTTTGTCAACTAAGCAAAACCAACATGATTTTGTGACTCAGTTGTTTTGAGCAAGTTGTTTTTCAGTAAGAAGAGATGCACTTGTGCAGTCTGACACATTGTGTTCTTAGATAATTGATAAGCAAGTATATGGACCCTCTCTGACAGAACAGACCACAACAGAAAAATATCACAAACACTTTTTGTCAGTAGTTTATATAATAAACTACTAATCAAGTTAATCTGGAAAATAAGTTAGGAACACCAATAGCTAGAATTTTAAGAAATCTACCAGGGGACGGAGCCAAGATGGCGGTGCAGGAGCAGCAACATATCACAGCTCTCACACAGCCACCCCAAAATATCCATAAAATATGACTCTAAACAAATTCTAAAACTCCAAAATGCACACAAATATACTTTCCGTTAAAGTTAGCTTGGCTACAAGGAACCATCTCATCCCTGTGAGCCGGAACCAGCCTAGCCTGAAACCACGGCTCTGCCCCGGAGGCAGCTGGACAAGAGGAGCCGAGCCCCAAGCCCCGGCTGGAGCTTTGGGAGAGTGGATCTGTGGCAGTATCCAGAATTAGGTTAGTGGAGCTTAGCGAAATCGGGGGAGAAAAATGGTCCAGCCAAAACGCCTCCAGGGCAACGAGGCCACAGAAGTGGAGGTTTTGCACCCGCCTCCACACTGCCACTTCAGAGTTCCCGGCCTGCAGACTTCAGGGGGACCAAGTGATCGTACAGAGGCCAAGTGCTCTCACGTTGAACGGCCTGGATCTGGATCGCGGTCTTGCGCGTTGGTCCTGGGTTGTTTTCTTTTTTCAGTGAGCCGGAGTTGGAGAGGGACCCAGCAGCCTCCTAAAAGCTCCGGCAGCTGGGAAAACCCCAGCAATTTGGGACAGAGCTTTCCCCTCTGGAAGCAGAGTTCCACAGAGATTAAAAAAAAAAATCATGGACTGACCAACCATGAATAAGAATAAGCATA